>CM057050.1:44817060-45532060 GCA_029948455.1 Solanum rostratum
CTTGAATTGGAAAACCTAGCCTCTTCTCCCTTCTCTAGTGCTCTCAAGAAATTCTAAGTATGAAGAATGGTGAAAAATATCCTTAGGGTTTTGTTTCAAGACTTAAATTAAGTCTAAAACATCCAAGGAATAAATTAAAAGGGATAGGAATAGACAAAATTATCCTTCTTCAAAACCACCGACTGGTTCTACGAGACCCCGTCTACGGGCTGTTGACTATTCTACGAGTCGTAGACGATCTCTCGTAAATAAGGGGTTTTGAAATTTAAGTTACTAAAATTTGTCATGAAACCCCTCTCTACGAGCCGTAAAACGTTCTACGGGTCGTAAACTACCTCTCCTAAAATAAGGAGTCCTGAAATTTGAGTTACTGGAATTTGTCACGAAATCCTGCTCTACGAGCCGTATAACATTCTATGGGTCGTAAACTACCTTTCGTAAAATAGGAAGTCCTGAAATTTGAGTTATTGTAATTTGTCATGAAACCCCTCTCTACAAGCCGTGGAATACTTTACAGGTCTTATATGGTCTCCTGAAACCCCTTCTACACTTACTTATTTAAAAAATTTCAACTCTGGTACACCTTTTACGACCTGGTCTAGGAGCCGTATTCCAGTCTACAGCTCGTAAGCCCTCTCGTAGAACCAGGTCCGAGGACCATTTCTCTTTAAAATTTCTGAGGTGTTACATAAGCTCCTCCTTGGGATCATTCGTCTCTGAATGAAGAGTAAGAATAGACTCAAGGCATGAATAACAATCAAGACTCCTCTCAATACTCAATCAACCAATCAACCAATCAACAATCTAGACAATCGTTATTCAAACTCAAGAAATGAGAAAATCGACTCAAGTTAAGAGTAGGATATTACCATCAATATTCGCATCGTTAGGCATGAATAGAAGTGGGCATCTAGCCTTCATATCCTCTTCAGCTTCCCATGTACCCTCTTCAACGGATTGAATTCTCCATAAAACTTTGACAGAAGCAACCTCTTTAGTTCTCAACTTGCAAACTTGATGATCAAGGATTTGGAAATAAACCTCCTCATTGCTCAAGCTATCCTTCACTCCAATGCTTTCGACAGACAAGACCAAGGACGAATCTCCCAAACACTTCTTAAGCATAGAAATGTGAAAGACCGGATGGATGGCCGCTAACTCTAGTGGTAGCTCTAACTTATAAGCCACATTGCCCACTCTTTTCATGATTTAATAAGGGACAATGTACCTCAGACTCAATTTTTCTTTCTTCCTAAATCTCATTACACCCTTCATGGGGGACACTTTCAAGTATACCCAATCATTCACTTCGAACTCTAGATCCCTTCTCCTAACATCAGTGTATGACTTCTGACGACTCTGAGAGGTTCTCAGTCTCTCTTAGATGATCTTCACCTTCTCCATGGTATGGTGCACTAAATCTGGCCCAATCAACCCTGCTTCACCTACCTCGAACAATCCAATCAGTGATCTACATATCTTACCACAGAGGGCCTCATAAAGAGCCATTAGGATGCTCGAATGGAAGCTATTATTGTAGGAGAACTCAATCAGAGGCAAATAGTCATCCCAATTACCCTTGAAGTCGATGATGCAAGCTCTCAACATATCCTCCAAGGTTTGAATTGTTTCTTCTGCTTGGCCATCAGTTTGATGGTGAAAACCAGTGCTAAGATTCACCATTGAGCCTAAGCCTCTCTAGAATGACTTCCAAAACTGAACAGTGAATTGAGCTCCTCTATCTGAGATAATAGACAAGGGGACTCCCTGCAGTGTAACAATCTCCCTTATGTATAACCAGGCATAATCCGCTGTAGTGTCAGTTGTCTTTACTGCCAAGAAGTGTGCAGATTTTTCATCCGATCAACGATCACCCAAATCGAAATCATGCTATCTGCGGGACCTCGATAAACCTTTGACAAAGTCCATATTGATCATCTCCCACTTCCATTCTAGAATCTCAAAGTTTTGAGATACTCCATATGGCCTCTGGGCTCAACTTTAGCTTGTCGGCAACTTGGGCACTTGGAAACAAACTCAACAATATCTTTCTTCATCCCACTCCACTAGTAAATCTCTCTCAAGTCATGGTACATCTTAGTTGACCTTGGGTGAATGGAATATCTGGAATTATGGGCCTCTGCCATGATCCTCTGTCTAACACCATCAATATATAAAACACACAATATGCTTGGTACCTCAACACTTCATCTCCCCATTTGGCGAAAGCCATTACTTTCTGCTTATGTACATCTCCCTTCAATTAGAGTAAAATGGAATCTTAGTATTGCTTCTCCTTTACCCGTACCACAAGGGTCACTAATGATCGGGTGCCTCCTAAGGCACCGGTTGGTGGCGGTCAGGCATATCTTGCATGCGACAAGTGTGGGAAGCCCTACACGGGAGTCTACTGGAGAGATTTGGGTGTTTGCTCCAGATGTGGTGATAAAGATCATAAGATGGCTGATTGTCCTAGGAATGCCCGTAGAGGCCAAGGCCAGGTGGCCCAAGGAGGGCAAGGCTAATAAAGAGCTCCCCAAGGTGTTGCCCCAAGGAATTATTGGTTCTATGCACTCCATGCCCGCCAGGATGTTGAGGAAGCTCCGGATGTTGTGATCGGTATGTTAAAATTCTTTGATTTTGATGCTTATGTTTTCCTTGATCCTAGTGCAAATTTTTCTTTTGTGACTCCTCTGTTGGCTGTTAAATTTAGTTTGAGTCCCAAGGTTTTGAAGGACCCTTTCTCAATTTATACTCCCATGGGTGAATCTGTTGTTGCACATAGAGTCTATCATGGTTGCGCTGTTTCTGTGTTGCACAAAAATTTTCCATGTGATCTTGTAAAACTTGAGATGTTCGACTTTGACGTGATTCTTGGGATGGATTGGTTGCATGCATCATATGCCTTAATAGATTGTAGGACCCAAAAGGTCAAGTTCAAACCTCCTGGTGAGCCCGTTCTTGAATAGAAGGGTGGTGACTCCTCTATTAAGGGTTGGTTTATTTCCTACCTCAAAGCATGGAGAATGATTTTCAAGGGGTACATTTATCATATTGTGAGTGTCAAGGATATGGAGTCCGAGGTGCCTACTCTTGAGTCGGTCCTTGTAGTGAATGAGTTTTCAGATGTGTTCCTCGAAGACTTACCGAGCATCCCTCCTAAAAGAGAGGTGGACTTTGGCATAGACCTTCTTCCAGATACTCAGCCTATCTCTATTCCCCCTTATCGTATGGCGCCGGTAGAGTTGAAAGAATTAAAGGAGAAGTTAAAGGATTTGTTGGAGAAGGGTTTTGTTTGGCCTAGTGTATCGCTGTAGGGTGCTCTAGTGTTGTTTGTAAGAAAGAAGGACGGAACTCTTCGGATATGTATTGATTACAAGCAACTGAATAAGGTAACCGTTAAGAATGAGTACCTGTTGCCCATGATTGATGACTTGTTTGACCAGCTGCAAGGGGCTACTCATTTCTCAAAGATTGATCTTTGTTCTGGGTATCATCAGTTGAAGGTTAGGGGAGTGTGACATTCCCAAAATAGCTTTTTGGACAAGGTATGGGCACTTCGAGTTTGTGGTGATGTCGTTTGGCCTAACCAATGCTCCAACCATGTTTATGGATCTAATGAACTGGGTGTTTAAGCCATTCCTTGATAGTTTGTGGTGGTCTTCATTGACTATATTCTCATTTACTCCCGAAGTGAGCAAGAGCACGAGGATCACTTGAGGATGGTTCTCCAAACTTTGAGAGAGAAGAGGTTGTATGCCAAGTTTAGCAAATGTGAATTTTGGCTGGGAGAAGTGGCTTTCCTTGGTCATGTAGTGTCCGGTGATGGTATGAATGTGGATTCGAAGAAGACTAAGGCAGTGAAGAATTGGCCCAGACCATGACTCCTTTAGAAATTCGCAGTTTCCTTGGGTTGGCCGGGTATTATAGAAGGTTTGTTGAAGGGTTCTAAACTATTGCATCTCCATTGACTAAGTTGACCCAGAAGAAGGCTAAATTCGCGTGGTTGGACGAATGTGAGCGAAGTTTTCAGACTTTAAAGGATCGACTTACATTGGCTTCGGTCTTGACTTTACCAAATTTGGAGGGATTCGTGGTGTGTTATGATGTCTCGCGGATTTGATTAGGTTGTGTGCTTATGCAACATGATAAGGTAATAGTGTATGCATCAAGGCAGTTAAAGGTGCATGAACGTAATTGCATGCGTGCATACTTAGTACATTCAAATGTACTAACGCATACTCTATGCCCACATGATTTTACCATGTAAGGGCCGAGCACTTTGATTATCAACAAGTTGACGAATAGTACGATCCTTGAGTATACTATGGTGAGTCCCATCTTCCGAGGACGAGCCAACTATCTTTCCTTTATGCTATTTCAGAACTATCTTCGTCATTGAGGGTGAGCCCGGAACTTGTCCTGGCCCCGTTCCTTTGACTAGAGGCATTTGTTGTACACTATGCAAACTCTTTTTAAATCTATTTGTTATGACTAATATATTGCTTTCGTATTGTTGGAATGAGTTATGAAAACTCCTATTTAACTATACAAATATATGTGTTTGAATGTTATTCTTGAACCGATGATGTGGATATAGATATTTGAGGCTTGTTTGGGGACTCTCGGGTTCCCATTCGTCGTGTCACATCTAGGCCCTAACCTCGAGTTGTGACAACCAAGGTCTGGATGACCTGGTGGAGCTCAGATTCGAGATCTCCGCCTGTGGTAGTTGTTCAGTTCAGCCTGTCCTATGTGTTCATCCTGATTCTGAGGCTTAAGTTGGTTAACATTTTGTCTATCCAGATTCCTTCTTCCTCTAACAACTCTTCTTGGAGGCATAGTCACAATTCTACAAACGCGCTATACACGGATTAGAAGATAGCTTTCATAGAGTTTAACTCTACATCACGAGTCAAGATACGAAAGAAGTGTAACATTTCCTAATGTCCTATAGCCTCCTGCTTATAAAGTGTGGCACACAACACACCCATAAATAAGATTCTACTAGACACAACTTCATAGACTCCCTAGGATACTTGAACTCTATGCTCTGATTCCAAGTTTGTCACGCCCCAGGAGGATACTCTAGACGTGGCCGACACTCGGAGACTATTGCTAGCCCCCAAGCGAACCACTTGGCCCCATCACGTTCATTCAACCAACAATTATCATATCAGCGAAAGACTAAAGATGAATAAAGGTGGACAATCTCAAATAAAGACAATCATGACAAATCAACAGGTATAGTGTGAAAGAAACTAATCAAACAATATCCAAATCATTAATCCCAAATCTAGTCTATGAAGCCTCTAACTAAACTATCTAGATGGTATCATGACAGGCCATGGCTACCCAAATCAAAGGAAATAAAGTACAATTTCAAGCTAGATGAAATCTAAATGAGCATCCTCCGGAAGTAGGGGAAGACTCACCAATCAACTGGATCCGGGTAGATCCTCAACGATGTGCCTGTTGATGATCTCTAACACTTGTCTCTGCATCATGAAAAGATGCAGGCCCAAATGGATGTCAGTATGTGGAATGTACGAGCATATAAAATAGCTCAGTGAAACAGATATATATAGAGTAACAAATCTCAGAGATGCTCAGTCAAAATGTCAAATGTCTATCTAAATCAAGAATAAAGAATAGACAATGACCCATTAATACCAATCCAAATCAATCCGATCCAATCAAGTCAGAATACTATCAGTTTAGAACCTATCTGGGAGTTTCTCTTATCCAACAACAATCATTTATGAGTCAGTAATTGTACAAAAATCTCGCTGATATTGCCACAACCGCTCAGTACTTTCCAGGGTAAAGAATGAATCGAATCCATAGCGAATCCAGTCAATCAATTCCGTTATTCTTTCAGGGACTTCCAATCAAGAGGAAACATCTGATATAATAGTTCAATCCTCACCTACGCTTGGCTATATAGTTAATGAGTTCAAGTTGGGCTTACTCTTACTCATTTCGGTGCTCGATACTCCTCCTAAGACTCAATGCTCATAAGACAATCAATCTCAATCAACTAGTCTCAATTAGACATCTATCAACTCAAATCACCACATCAACTATTGAATCTTTGGTCACATTCGTTTAAGTTTCATCTCTTGACTCATAGAGACTCTATCATACATCTCTCTAACTCATCAAATCCAGGAAACAAAAGTGGAATTAAAACATTTAGAGATTTCATAGGCTTTCTGGACTCAGATCATACTCATGCATGCTCAATTAAATGCAATTTGTAAAAATATTGAGAGTTCATGTAATATGGAAAAATCGTCTATTTCAAGTGTTTAATGCATTAAAGTAGTAATTCATGCAAGATTATGTAGAAGTACATTAGAATTTAAGAGAAAACCTTAGGGAAATATGCATTGGCGACACAACTCACTCACAACTCAATCAATTTGGAGTATGGGGCACATGGAAGAGCATATTTCATGTTTTGGTTAGCCTTACCTGGAATTAGAAGAAACAATCAAACCTCAATCGATCCTCGCACTTGAACTGGAAAGCCTAGCCTCTTCTCCCTTCTCTAGTGCTCTCAAGAAATTCTAAGTATGAAGAATGGTGAAAATATCCTCAGGGTTTTGTTTCAAGACTTAAATTAAGTCCAAAATGTCCAAGGAATAAATTAAAAGGGACAGGAACGGACAAAATTACCTTTCTTAAAAACCGCCGACTAGGTCTACGAGACCCCGTCTATGGGCTATAGACTATTCTACGAACCGTAGATAACCTCTCGTAAACAAGGGGTTCTGAAATTTAAGTTACTGGAATTTGTCTCGAAACCACTCTCTACGAGCTATAAAATATTCTACGGATCGTAAACTACCTCTCGTAAAATAGGGAGCCATGAAATTAAAGTTACTGGATTTATCACGAAACCCCTCTCTACGAGCCGTAAAACGTTCTACGGGTCGTAAACTACCTCTCATAAAATAGGATGTCCTGAAATTTGAGTTACTGAAATTTATCACGAAACCCCTCTCTACGAGCCGTAGAATTCTTTACGGGTCGTATACGGTCTCCTTAAACCCCTTTATACTTTATAAAGAAATTTCAACTCTGGTACACCTTTTACAACCTAGTCTAAGAGTCGTATTCAAGTTTACGGCTCATAAGCCCTCTCGTAGAACAAGCTCTGAGAATTGTTTCTCTTTAAAATTTCAATAACAACAATAACAACAACAACAACAATAATAGCAACAACAACAACATCATCATCATCAACAACAACAACAACAACAACAATAGCAGCAACAATAACAACAACAACAACAACAACAGCAGTAGCAACAACAACAACAACAATAGCAATAACAACAACAACAACAACAGTAACAACAACAACACCACCAAAAACAACAACAATTACAACGACAACAACATCAACAGCGACAACAACAGCAACAACAATAGTAGCAGCAGCAACAACAACAACATCAACAACAACAACAATATCAATAACAACAACAACAACAACAATAACAACATCAACAACAACAATAACAACAACAATAAGAATAATTATAAGAATAACTACAACAACAACAATAATAATAACAACAACAACAATAAAAATAATAACAATAACAACAACAACAACAACAACAACAACAACAACAATAATAATAATAAAGATGATGATGATGCTGCTTAAAATATCTTAATACAAAAGATTGTACTGACTCACTAACTTTGACTATCTATAAAGCCTTTACTAAACTAGGATAGATGTCGAGACAAGGCCCATGACTACCCAACTATTCTACTAATAATAACTGAAAATCAAATAAACTGAACTAACTATACTAGAGTCTCTGAAAGCGAGGAGGTCTCACAAACTGCTGATGGAAAAAGATTTTAGTGAAGTGTCTGCGGTCATGAGAACCTGAATCTGCATCATAAAATGATGCAAAGTCAAATGATGTCAGTATGTAGAATGTAGAGTATGTAATAAAGCTAATGAAACAAATAATTGAATTGAAAGATTGCATATAACTCAACTGAAGGAAAAGTTATTTAAACTTGACAATAAAGTATATAATGGAAGCAAAATATTAAAATAAGAAATTTTACTTTATTGGGATGTTTCTCCAACCGATAACAAGCACTATGAGTCCAGCAATGATACACTGCCCTGCCTACATTACCAGATCCAACTATATCTTTCAAGAGTATAGAACAACCACTTTAATTTATGAATCTATTATAACGCTCTTAACAAGGCTAGGCCAGGAGTCACTTGAACTAATGACACAATCCTATTTATGTTGATAGTGTAGGTTATAGGAATAGAGTTTTCTTTACTCTTATTGAAATCGATGCTCAATAATATTTTCAAAATTGTGCTCAATAACTTTAAAATGTCCCACTTTAGTTGAAAACTGGAAATTTAATACTTAGAGCCTTTTCTCAAATACTTTCTTTAAAGTTAGACTTTACTTTTTCTCATAACTGATAATACTTTCTCATAGTTGATAATATTTTTTCCATGACTGATAATGCTTCCTTTAAAAATAGTCATGTTTTTTACTACAAAAATAATTCACTTGAAACGCTTAATGTTCCTTCAAAAGCTCCTCTTCAACTAAAAACTTAAAAAAATACTTGAACTTTTCTTTAACTGAAAATCATTGCACAAAATCATTTATGCAAGAGTTTTAACACTTCTTCAATAAATAAGGTTTATGTGATAGAATAACTATGATACCTCATGTTTCTCGTCTTTCATTATATAAATAATGTGGGTTATATAAGGCATAAGTGATTTTTGCTAGAACCTAGGGATAATAAGACTGAAAATAATAGGTAATATCAAGGACTTAATGTTTCAAGTCAAACGAATCCCCTATAAACACATTCGGAATTAAAGAAATGGCCCAAGTGATACCTCGCCCTTTTTGGAAGGTTTAAATTAGGTTTTACATTTCAGATGAGACTAAAAGTGTATAATTTGCTAATAATAGATTTTTTAAAAGTTGTTTTAATAGAACAAAGGTCATACATTAAGTTTTTGAATCAAGAAAGCTGCAAGATAAAGGTTGGCCAAGGATACTGTAAGTTTCTTTAAGAAATCCTTCTTAAATTTGGGTCAAACGTAGCAGGCCATATCTCCCAAAAATAAGGAGTTAGAAGGTCCATGATCTATCAAATTGAAGATCTATGAGTCTAGTTTGCAACGTACAAAACCGCGCATCAAACCGACCTCAGAATAAAAAGTTATGACAGTTTTATCGAGACTGCCCAAGCAGGAAACTGGGTCATGGGCCGGGTCTGGTTGACCCACCTTAATGTCGGTTAATTTGAGCTTTTTAAAGCTCAAATTAGTTCCATTTCGTCCCCAAATAGTTTATAAACTGAAGGAAAAGTTCCCTCAAGGTACCAAAGGAATTTAAGTAACTTTTTCGCATTTTTACCATTAAAATTTATCTGTGTGCATAGAAATGCGTGCCTTACGCTTTGCAATTGTTTTCTCCTCCTATTAGCTGTGTTTGGAGCCTTTTTTGGACTGTAAAAAATGGTGTTCTTGTTGGTTATTCTAAGTATGCAGCTGGTGTGTTCAGGTAATAGTCTTGGGGCTTTTTTACGATCATTTTTATGAAGTTTTATAGACATTTACTCACGTAAATGCTATATGGCAAATCTGCTGATTAATGCTAATTTATGGACTATTTATAGGTGGTTATAAATTGTGTATATATAATGGTTGCAAATCTTAGGACGTATGAAACAACTCTCATGAAGAAACTTTGGGCAATAAGACATCCGTTGGGAAGGTATGTTAAGGCTAAGCTCTGTCCCTCCTTTTAGCACGAAATTCGGGAAGTTTCCCAAAATGTCAAATGCGATATCTTATTATTTTGTTGTTAGAAAGACCTTCTGTGAAAGACATTGGGATTGCAGCTGAGTTACTTTAATGATGGTGTTAGGTTGAAATTCCATTCATTCGCTTAAATTGGATATTCAATATCTACATATCATTTTGTCCGTTTTCCCGGCTACATATTCATATGTTCGAGGTGTTTTTCTTTTTGGTTTAGTTCCATCAAAATAAATGTAGACTACGAACGGAATATAGTATTCATAATCAGTCCTTCTTCCATACAAAATAATATAATTGAAGCACTTAACAAGTAACGCGTGATTTCCAATAATATCTAGTGTAATGCTCCTATTTAATCTACTAAGGTACTTAATTCTGTTTAAATACTTTCTTTTACTAATTGACATGGGACGAAGTATAAGCATTATGTAAAGAACCTTTATGAACATTGTCAAAGTTAAGTCTTCACTCTAAATATTGGGTTAAATTCCCAAATTTGTTAAAAAGATATATAAGATCCCACGAGTCATGTGTATATGCTATGACAATGAATATGATGTTATGAGAATAAGTGTACCAATGAGAAAAAATTGGCTAAATGACAATGATTATGATGCTATGAGAATAAGAGTACCAATGAGCCAAGATTGGCTAAGTTCTTGCTATGGCCTACTATGTGCATTTAGTATTCATATCATACATTGCACGTTATGCATGAACTTTGAGCTATAATCGAGGGTATGGGGCCTATTTGCTCAAATGATTATATATATATATATATGTATATATGGTACAGATGGCCACAGGTTGGTAGATATGATGCCGGTTAACTACCGAAAAGGACCACCATTGCTAGAATTTGGTTGGGTATGTCATGCATTTGCATCTATATATATGTATTCATGACATGCGATACTCGAGCATACCATGCATATATGATCACTAGGAGGTTTCTTATTTTCCATTAAGGCTACTTGAGTTTTGGTTACATGTGGTATTTCTATTAACCTTTTTACTACGATTTTCTATGATTTTACTTCCTGCCTTCCATACCAGTACATGTTTATTCGTACTGACGTCCCTTTGCCTGGGGATGCTGCATTTTATTTTGTGCGTGCAGGTTCAGGTAAGGATTCTGATTTACCCCTCCACTAGGAGCCTCGTTCAGCTATGAGTTAGTAAGCTCCACCTCTTCCGGGAGCTTTCACAGGATGCTTACTTTTTGTTGTACAGTTGTGTATAGTCGGGGCCTTGTCCCGGCAGTGTTAATAATTCTCTTAGAGGCTATTGCGGACATGTTATTGTGGGTTGGTTCTTTATGTGCCTTTTCGTCTCCTATCATCAGATTGGCATGTTTATATAAGGTGTGCTTGTACCTCTATTGTTGCAGCCTTGTCGGCTAACTAGTACTTTATCGTTTTGGTTTACCTATCTTGATATACATGATTTATTGTTGACCAGTTCATGACCTAAAATGTCCAGGTTTAGTCTTTCAGACGTCATGCTGCCCGATTTTCTTCTGGTTCCTAGTTTAGTTAACTATCATGTTTAGTGGCTTACCCGGCCAATAACGGTATCGAGTGCCAGTCGCGTCTCCCCTCTCTTTGGGGCGTGACAATAACGATGAACAATAATTTTAAGAACTTAAAACACATGAAAGCATCATCTTTATGATAATACTCAAATCTCATAATAAGGATATCTAGATATGTTCAAATTTAAGAGAACTTTGAATAAAAATCTATGTTAAAAGTTTACTACTAAATTTAGATGTAGAACATGAGAATAGACTTAGTCCAACACTATGAGTAGTCTTACATATCTTAAATGCTCCATATATTTTGATGAAGAACCCTACCTTGAAAAAGAACAATCAGGAAATCATTTCTTAAAATTTTTGATTCATTTTCTTAGATGATTAAAGGTTTATCCTAACTATTCATGAATAGAAGAAGAAATTTAGATTAGAAAGCTTGAAATCTATGAAGAAGAACTTACCTCAAAGAAGAACCGTGAAAGAGAACCTTCATTTGATGTTTCTTGAAGAATTCTTGAGCATTTAAGTTTAGGAGTAAATGAGAGAATTTCAATTATGAATAACTGTTTTTCTACATGTTAAAGGACTTTAAAATAACTCATCAAAGGTCTATAGGGTAAAATATCCTAAAAAGTAAAAAAGGATGTCATTTAACTTAGGCAGTAAGGTTCGCATCTTCTCCACGTCGTGGAGCTTTGCTAGATCGGAGGGTCTCTGATAAAATAGCAACAACTTTTTACTCTAAACTCTTGATTTATGTAATCTTTGTAGAATTAAAAAGAACACTTGTAAATCTTTAATTTGATAGATTATAGATCACCTAACTCTTTATATATTGAGAGATATGATCATTTGAATTTGACCTTTATATGAACTTATGCGAAAACTTAACCAATAAATGTTTTTTGAACTTGGCTTAGTGATAGCGATCCTTTATGATCCTAAATCACATGTAATACACTTTAAATAAATAAGAATGGATTCTAACACATATACATATGATTAGAAGTCATCTAGTTTGAACCTATACACATACGAAGAATGGCTCAAATATTAACTTAGAGTTTGGATATGCCGCCCAATTAACATCAGAGTAAGCTGAGATCTACTTTTGACTACTGATTAGTAGAAGTACCCCATGTATAGATTATTTTTTGATATATTTGATTATCCTCTAGCTTCTTCTGGATGAGACTTCTTAGGCTGATGTAGGAATTGACTGAGGGTCTGTACATTGAAAGCTAGATCTGGTTTGATTATAATATAGTAGTTTCCCAATAATCCTTTGATATGTACGTAGTTACATTTTTTAGAGGATCATTTTGTTCCTTTTCTAAATTTTTAACATGATTATGTATTTTCTTGGTAGTCATCTTTTATTCTGTTCAACTAATATAGTTGTTCGCTTTGCAACATTCAATCCTAGCACCGAAATCAACTCCAAATGAATACTTTCTTTGATGCATTAGCATTTCTTTTTCTGATCTAGAAAATTAAATACCTAGAAAGTATTTTAGTTCTTCTAAGTCTTTCATCTTAAAGGCTTAATGTAATGCAATCTTGATTTTCTTGATCAATTAAAGACTACTTCTAGTAATGAGCATGTCATCAAGATATATTAGAGTGACAACTAATTTATTTCAAGTTTTCATTAAGAATAGTGAGTGGTCATATTGACTACAAATGCATTTAAGTTGTATAATTGCTTCTAATAACTATATGTTTCACTGTTTTGGTGCTTGTTTTAGTTCATACAAGAATTTAAGAAGTTTACAAACTGACTCTTAAATCCTTGAGATAGGTTCATGCAGATCTCATTATTTAAATCTCCTTTAAGAAAAACGTTGTACACATCCATTTGATAAATTTGCCAATGTTTGATAAAAACAGTAGCCAAGATAAACTTTACTACAACCATCTTAATTACTGGTGAAAATGTCTCATGGTAGTGAATTTCTTCCTACTGGTTGTACCCTTTGGCTACTACTCTAGTCTTGAACCTTTCAATCTCACTTGTATATTTATACTTTATTTTGAACACCCGTTTACAATAAATTGATTTTTAATTACCCTTGGGTAAAGGAACAACTGTCCAAATCTTATTACTTTCTAAAGAAGTAATTTTTACCTTCAGGGCTTTCATCTACCTAGAAATTGAAATAGCCTCAACATATTTGAACTAACAGTAATGAAATCTTAGTATCTCAAATGTAGGTGATTATAACTCATATAATTGGCTAAACCATGAGTCAGATTAGACTTTGACTTCTGACTTGCAACAGTCTATTAACTATATAGATGGAACTTTAGTTCTAAAAGTTTTTCTCTCTTGTCCTTTCATTGTGTTGCTAGGTTCAGGTTGATAAGATTCTACTATTTTCTGGATTTAGATAATATGTCTTCTAAAGAAGATACACCAGGCTAACAACTAATTATAAAGTACTGTAGAAGCTTGAGCATCAAAGTTCTGAGGCAGATTTAGTTGTCTAATAACATCAACATGTAAGACCAGTTAGTCAGTAAATACATCTAGATAACATCAACATGTAAGACCAGTTAGTCAGTAAATACATCTAGAAGTGAAGCTCGATAACTCTTCAAGAGTGTTTTGAAAGAAAACATTACTTCTTTAATTCAGCATCTTCGTTGACAAAAATTACACTTAATAAAATCATACATGATATATTCTTTTGGAGTGTGAGAGTATCCTATATGTATTACAGCTATAGATCTTGATTGAAGTTTTTAAGTTTTAGATACAACTTTAGAAAACTATAAACAACCTGATGGCTTGGTACCATATAGTATTTGATAAGGAGATTTGTTGTTTATCACAATTGATGGCATTCCGTTAATTAAGTTGCAGCTAGGATACAGTATCCCTAAAACTTAATGGGAATATAACCTTGGATCCTTATGACTCTACAGACTTCAAGAATATACTTGTGCTTTCTCTAAATCAATTATTTTGTTAAGGATTATAAGCACAAGAGGTTTGATGAATAATTTCAAGCCTTTCAAACAAGGAATCAGATGCTGAGTTTATAAACTCAATCTCATTATCAATTTTGATGCATTTTTACTATTTTCTTAACCTGAATTTGCACAAATATTAGAAACTATTTTAATACCACACATACATTAAATTTGAGTTTTGAAAGAAATGATGTGTCATCCTTGAAAAATCATCCACAATGACCAAAAAAGTATTTATTACCATCATGAGTTGAATTTCTATATAGACCCCATACATTAAGATGCAACATTTAAAAATAGTTACTACTTCTTATACTGCTGCTAGAAAACGGCAACCTAACTAGTTTTGCACAAGGATAGACAATTCATTATTTTACTACTGAAGTACAACTATCTAAAGAAATTAATAGGAGATTATTTAACATTTTGGACAAGGGATGTCCTAGTCGTTTGTGCCACAAGATGATATTACTATTGGTTAATTTGACCATCATAGAATTCTTATCCATAAGAGAGCAATCTTGTTCTGTTTTTGTAGAAATTGAGGGCAACAAGTACCATTTATCCTAAATCTATCAGCCATTTCCACCTTTCCATTAAGGAGATTCTGGAAAATGTCAAAATTAGAATAGAAAGCAACTAAACATTATAGTGCCTTGGTTACCTGAGATACTTATAACAAACTAAACTTGAACTTTGGAATATGAAACATATTATCAAGTTTATATCCTACGGTCAGAATACTAGAGCAATATGAATAGAAAAAGCTATATTTTCTGTTGGTAGAAATATCTTTTTGGAGTTGCCAAATTCTAGTTATGTTGAGCTAACCAACATATATATCAAGATCTGCTACCATATGATTGGTAGTTTCTGTATTTATAATCTAGTCACTATGACAACTAACATTTATGAACACAGTGTTAATATCTAATATACCTACTAAGTTATTCATAGCATTGGCTTGTGCTCTATTTAGCATATATATTATTTGGTCATACTAATCTTTGGAGAAGTAGCAAGGTTGAGAAACCTGCTTCCTTGTCCTGAGCACCGACCATTTGAGAAAGACTTGTTGAAAGTTTTGTCATCATCTGAGTCATTTCTTGAAAATCAGTACCTTGTGAACCAACATTGAAAGTCTCAGTCATGACATTAGAAGTTGATGCTCTTGCTTACTTTTTTAACCATACGATGGATACTTTATTAGCTTGTAACAATTATTTTTTGTGTGATTTTTTATTTTACAAAACTCCTAATACAAATGATTTGTTCTTTCAAAATCTTGAATCATTGTTGAATGAAGCATTTTTAGGCTTAGCACTATATAATGTCAAGTTTTAAGAAGAGTAAAAGGAAGAGAAAAAGAGAGAATTAAGTAGAAGAGAGAAGTGAAATATTATTCGTAGTTATGTTTATTACTTGATGCTGTATGTGAGGATGAATGTAGCAGTTAAAGGACTTAACAAATTCTGTTAGAAGGCTTTTAAAAGATGTTGAGCTAACTAATTTTGTTAATAGTTAGTTAGTAGTTAGTTAGTGCCTTGTTGATCAAGTCATAGATGCTCCATATAAGCATTTTCAATGTGTATTACAGTAAGCTTTTTGAAATAAGAAAAGTAGAATTCATTTCAAATCTATCTTTCAGATTTTATCATGGTATCAGAGCCTTGATCCATACAGCCATAAAATCAAGCTCCATTGTTGAAGCTTGAAGAAGATGGCAAATACAGAGTCATCACAGAGGAAACACACAAATTTCACAGTTAGATTATACACATCCATTATTTTTACAGCCTTCGGATATTCCTGGAGTCTTGTTGATTGGATTGAAATTAATAGGTCCAGAGAACTACATATTGTGGAGTAAATCTATGAAATTAGCACTGCTGGGAAAGAACAAATTAGGATTCATTGATAGAAGTTGCAGTCGAATATAGAAGGGAGATTTAGCAAAACAATGGGATAGATGTAATGCTTTAGTGCTTTCATGGATAAGCAGCATGGTAGCATGAGAATTGGTTTCGAGCATAGTTCTAGCTTCAAATGCAAAGAAGGTGTGGGATGAGTTCAAGGAAAGGTTTCACAAATCGAACCTCACTAGAATCTATCAACTATGGAGGGAAATAGCTATGCACACACAAGGTACTGATTCTGTCACCTCTTACTACTCTAAGCTGAAAGATTATTGGGATGAGTTGGACTTATTGGCACCTCAACCTCCCATACTTGAGGGTGCAAAATTAGGAGCTTACATTCTGCATTTGAATAATCAAAAGTTGTTGCAATTTCTCATGGGATTGAATGAGACTTATAACCATTTTAGAAGTGACATACTTCTTGGGACTCCTATTTTAAGTGTGAACCAGGCATACTCTGTAGTTGTTCAAGAAGAAAGCCAGAGGAAGCTAGGAACACTTGATGTTAATTGAGATTCATTAAGCTTATTTGCTGTTGGTAAGGGAGGAAACTTTAAGCATAGGAAGATAGTTAATGGTGGAGTAAGAGGAACAATTCCTAGAACTGTGTGTGAATATTGTGGATACAAAGGGCATCTGAAGGAAAACTGTTACGGACTAGTAGATTATCCTCCTGATTTCAAGAGTAAAATACATCTGTCAATATAAAATAGGGACTCTACATTGAGATCATCAGTTAACACAGCAAGAAACCATCCACAAGCTCATCACACTTCTGTGGAGAGGACTGAGACAACCATTGGGATTGATTCAGATAGTTTAACATCATCAAGAGGCCACTACATTTCTAATGATCAGTATCAACACTACATGAGCCTGAAAGGGAAGGAAGTTGATTCACAACCTAAAGACAATACAAGTGATTACCAGTGCAACTTTGCAGATATATCTTCTTTCGTGTCAAAGTAGGAAAATATGATTGGATTATAGATTCAGGTGCAACTCATCACATGACACCATTCAGAAGAGTGTTGGCAGATATCAAAGCAATTGACAAACAATATGGAATTCAAGTTCCCACAGGAGATAAATGTAGTGTCACACATACAGGGGAAATAATTATTTTACAGCATCATACACTGACAAATGTTCTATTTGTGCCTGATTTCAAGTTCAACCTATTTTCAGTGTCTAAGATAACAAAGGAGTTGTGTTGTTCAGTCACCTTCTATCCAGAATTTTGTATATTTCAGGAGCTCTATAGTGGTAAGGTTATGGGGATTGGTAGAGATACTGGTTACAGGAAGATGATGCAGTGAAAGCAGGAAATGTGGTTAAAGAATAAGCAGATTCAGCACTATGGCATATTAGACTTGGCCACCCTTCTATAGAAGTATTCAACAAAGTTGAAGACCTGAATATTAAAATGAGTAAAACACAACAACAACTTTGTATGGTCTATCCTATGGCTAAACAAAGTAGACTCAAGATTCCAGTCAGTACTTCTTCTACTTCTAGTTGTTTCAATTTACTTCATGTTGATGTATGGAGACCATTTAAGGTACCTACCTATGATAGAAATTCTTACTTTGTGACACTAGTGGATGATTACAGTAGATACATTTGGGCGTGTCTGATTCAATCAAAATGTGAGGTAGTTGTTGTGTTGAAGGATTTTTTTGTATAAGGTGAGAAATCAATATGGTATGACTGTTAAGATTTTGAGATCAAATAATGGTAAAGAATTCTTCAATTCAAGATGTCATGAACTATTTGATATGCCCAAATTACACTCCGAATAGAAGAGTAAAGCGGTCGTTAGTCAAATATAGAACTCAACCAGAGTTGAGGTCGATCCCACAGGGAACACGTAAGAATGGATCTATTAGTACCGGCTTTCAGATGTAAATGCTATTCCCAAGATAAAAATGCATAAAGTAAATAGGGGGTTGCGTTGTTTAATTTAAATCCTTGTGTAATGTAACTAATAAAGACGTTGTTCTGATTTTCAAACAGATAGAGAGAATCTAGGGTTGTGTTCCCCATGACATCTAATACGATAACTAAACTAACCTGGTAAACTCGTACTTCATGGTGCATGCAAGATCCAACAACTTAGCTAATCCCTAGTTTACCTTTCGGTCCTTCCTAGTTATATTTCACTCATCTCCTTTCAGTCTCAGAGTGTATGCTATTTTAAACATTGTTTTTGATCTCAGAGTACCCTCACCTTTCGGTCTCAGGCACTTAGACTAGGTTGATAACCCTGAATTTCTGTTGTTAAACTCTTTTCCCAATCACTACATCCCTCTCGGGCATGTAACGAATACATGCTTACCCTAACGCGTTGACTCATTAAGGAGAAGTTAGAATGAAGAATTTGACAATACATACAATAATCATTCTCATGAATTATCCCAGTTTGCGTTATCTTATTGAATCGTCATGGTTCCCACAACCCTAGTTGTGGGTTTAGCCTAGCATGTTAGTGATAATTTGCCCACAACAATAGGATGAAAGCATAATGATTGACTTACAATTGAAGGAACAAGAATCCGTGTTACAATCTTCGAACAATGATCACAATCACGAATCAAACGTATTACAAAGTCAAACTATTGTTTTTGCTCTTACTCTCTTGTTTTTGCCATCAACAAGAACGTCCTAATGAAATAAAATAACATACTATTTATACTAGGTAAAACTAATCCGATACAATTTAGGAAAAATAGCGTTCGGCACGGACACGGCCCGTTACACGGACCGTCTGAGGCCAGACGGCCCATCAAACGGTCCGTCTACCACTAACTGCTGCGTCTTCACGAGCCGTGACATGGCCCGTGTTGCGTGTGATGGGCCGTTTGTCCATTCGTGCGACTCCACTTGCACAAATTCTTTGATTTTCGACGAGGCCCCTTTGAGTTCACGTCACTCACACGGCATATGACACAGCTCGTCTGAAGGTAGACGGTCCGTTCGCCTGTCCGTGTGACTCCACTTGCACAAATTCTTTGATTTTCGACGAGGCCCCTTCAAGTTCACGTCAATCACACGGCGCGTGACACGGCCCATCTGAAGGTAGACGGTCCGTGTACCCGTCCATGCGAGTAACGTGTGTCTTCCATTTTTGTTTTACTCTTTTCACCAAGTGTGGGGCCACGGTTGGTCACACGGACCGTGTAGCGTGACACGGCCCGTGTAGACCTTCCGTGGTCCTTCACATGGCCTTATTTTCCACTCATTCCTTGCAATTCCTTCAGCAGTCCATGCCTTCGTTATTTTCCTGCACAGTATCAAAACACACCTATTAAACTAACAAAAGCGCTTAAGAATGCACAATAATTCTATGTCTTAAGCATCGTAAAAGTCGTATTTTCATGACTCATCAACACCCTCAACATAGAACCATTGCTTGTCCTCAAGCGATGGCCAAAAGCAACACATAGCGACACGCAAAGACAAGCGCTTAAGAAGAAGTAAATAGAGACGCCTTAATCATCAAACTCATGCTCAAAAAGTATACTTGCAATGTGTTCACACCCCAACAGACCCTCATTAGATCAAACTAAGCACTACGCCATATCCCGTTGGCCGGAAATAAGTCCGAGAATAAAGATGAACCAGTTAGTATAACAACCAAATAGCGCGGTGATAGTGCCCCTTATTACAAAGAAGTCTCACACACAGTGTATAAATGTAGTACAGAGACTGAAATGTAGACACTCACACTCAAAAAGATTTTCAACCGACACACAAGTATAGACCATATGCTTGCCTTTATTTTCACCACCTTGACTCTTGAATGACCTTTTTAGGATCACTTTAGGGCTTTTGCGGCTTGTAACGTATGCTCGGGCTTGGGTGAGGTACATTTAGGATCAAAGTGACTAACTTTTCGTTCCAAGACCCTGCTTTGACTCAGCCTCTAATTTCGGCCCCCAAACTCTTTATTTCCCCCATTTTACCAATTTACTTTGCGGATGGGAGTGGTTACCTTTTTCGTTCATCACGCCCCATACTCTTTTTTTTTCATACGATCACAATCCAGCTTTTCTTCTCATTACTCGACTCCTTTCCATCCTTATTATTCTGCCTCTCTTACAATAGCCACCCTCAACTTAGGATTTTGGCCTGAGTTGAGGTTCACAATGTCTTTTCAAGGACCAGGGCCAATATAAGCCACCCTCAACTTAGGCCTTTGGCCTGGGTTGAGGTTCACGATGTCCTTAAAGGGACCAGGGCCTGAGTACAGGTCTGCAGATAGATTGGGAATGTGAATTGGGTAATAAGAAAGAAAAGGTCTATTAAGGCTCAATCATTTGGTTCAAAGAGATAAACTTCATTTGGTTGATTCGCTTCAGGCTTAGTCACTTCTCAACAAAAATGGCCTAAGATCCTATCCTAATCCACTCATTCAATCGTTTTTGGGGGACCAACCAGGCAAGTTCTAACTTACAAGTGCGCCAATCGAATTTAAGCAAGTAAACTCCCACACACATGGTACATATCCCCCACTATTCAGCACTAACCAACACAGTCATGCTTCATTTCAAGATGCCAACTAGACAATGTACACTGTGCTTTAGAAGGATCAGAAAATCAGTCAGTATGGGATGCATGCACACACAAGTTTCTTGGATTATTTTTCTTTAAAAATGGGGTTACTATAGACTCTTATAAACATTTATCTCTACACAAACAAAACAAACAAAACAAACCTAAACATGCCAGTTCTACTAGATACTACACCTTCAGAGAAAAGAAACATGGCAAGAAAAACTAGTCAGGGCAGGATGCCCCACCCCCAGCAAAATACAGTGCAATGTCCTCATTGCACCATGACAAATACTAAAGCAAAAATGGGAGTGGAACATACCTGAGACGCCCAAGGCGTCAGGCGGGTCGTCATGGCCCGATCCAACTGGTGGGTCCATGTCAGCAACATCAGCATCAGGTCCGACGGCACTCCCAGAAGCACCTGTCTAGGCAGCCTCATAAGCTAGTCGCTCCCGCTCCTCCTGGGTTGCAGCTTCTCGATGCTAGGCTCTCAATGCCTTTCACAGTCTCCGTGCTTCCTCACGCTGCGGGTCTTCCGGAGGGCTATTGCGCTGGTTGTGGCGCTTACCTTTATCCTTGGTGCCGGAAGCCTCTAGAGGAGGTACCTGGGCAGCAGCTGGTACGAGTGGCACGCACCAATACTCGATTAGGCTCGGCTCCACCAGGGCAGTGAACAGTGACAACAACGAATCAGGCGGTGGAGCCGAAGCTGGCACCGTACTGTTATACCAGGCTGTCAGCTCTGCAATTTTCTCTTTCATGTCCTGCATAGTCTGCACCAAATGCGCCATCTCATCACCAGACATACTTTCAAACATGCTATGGAAGTAGCCCTCCAAAGTGTTGACCTGTTCCTGCAAACTCTGTATTTGGCCCAATAGGTCTGCGCGGAGGCGTTCTTCAGCCTGCTGAACATGAGCCTACACCACTTGAGGCACCCGGACCACCATTTGGTCGACAATCGCCCGTGTCTATCTCAGTTCTGTCACCATTCGGGCTAGAAAATCATAGGGGATATAAGTGTATCCCTGATGCATCTAGGGTGCTGTGCCAGTAACCCCGGGCTGCTGAGAAGGTGTGCCGGGCTGTGGGGTCGTGGTGTGCTCCTCAAATGACAAGGTTTGCTGAGGAGGAGCCCGAGGAAGCTGTGTAGGTAGCCCAATCCGGCGGGATTTACTGTGGTACTACGGGTTATCTATGTCCTTGATCATAGCAATATTCACCACGCCCGTTGGAGCCATCTTTCTATCCAAGAAGTGGGTGGTGGGGACACGGTCCTGCCTGCAGAGTGCCTGAATCAGGCATGAAAATGACATACCTGCTCTTTCCGATAGGGCGCGGTCCTTGATCTCCATGGCGATGATATGACCCACATTAATACCATATCGAGCTACCAAGCACGCTACTAATGAAGCATGAGAGAGTTGGAGCATGTTGTCATTCATCGTGGGTTGTAGTGGGGCCCGCACCACTGACCACCAGAACTTGGCGACAAACATGAGTGAGGCCTTGGTAATGGGAATTTTGGGGCTTTTCACCCAAGCTGCCTCAGCTCCTTGGAGCGCAATCTGCTCCGCAACCCACTTTAACTCAAGCCCGTTCAGAGGGGTCAGACATGCGAACCTCATCAGTGATACTCGCATACCTGGCAATGAATAACCCATCTGGTAGGGCACGGTAGTCTGGGCTAAATAAGAACCTGTTGATTATGTCTGTCAAAATGTCCACCTGAATTTCCAGAATGGTAACATAGTCCCGGTGGGACAACTTAGCTGCGAGCCGCTTCTTTACTCTTCTGGACAGGTTACCTTCGATGGAGGCAAGCAGACTGGCAGCATAACTAAAGTAGAATTCTGCAATCATATCAGGCCCATAATATCCGGGAGGGCTGGCCATCCACCCGAACTGGTATGCCTCAAATGCATTACGTATCTCCGGGATGGCATCCAGTTTGTCGATGAGGACTCGCATCTCCGGAATGATCAGCCTCCCCTGATAACCCCCGGAGCCTTTAGTGATACCATTCACATAGATTTCCTTCGTCTCGGGAACTGTCCACCGTTTGTGCAAGAAGACCAGAAGCCACTTGGCGGTTTCCGGGTCAGAATTTCGAGCAACCGCCTGGTGAGTATCCTCGTCGTCGCTGTCACGGAGGATCAGGATGTCATCCTCACCCCCAGCATTGTGCTCCGCAGTGTCTGGAGTGCCAGCCTCTTCCTCCTGTTCTGGGGCTGCATCTTCCCCCTCCACTCCAACCTCCGGAACTCCCTCCTCAGACTGGGCAGCTATATGGCGTCTCACTGCACGTGAACGGGTAGTGCGAGGGGAGTGGGGGAAGACATTGCCGGTGATCTGCATAGCTGACCCGCCTGAGGAGTCATCACCTGAGTCACTCCCCTAGTGTTGACTTGAGGATTCAGTGATCGAGTCCCGGAGACGTGACTCATGCTCATCCCTAGGCTGGCGGGATCTTAGACGGGGGCCCATATTAACCTGTGACACCACAAGGAATAAACAGTTAGGCACGTCAGAATGTGTAGGACGACACACAAATGGGTACTCAGACTTCCCCTGTGTTAGTAAAGTGACAAAACCCTTAAGAGTGGCGTCACCCGGTCTATCATAGGAAATTTTGCACTAGAATGCATATTGGAATCAATGAGGATTAATACAGTCAAGCACGTAAGAAGATAGTATGCTGACACGGGGGCCTCACATGGGCCGTGTAACAGTACACGGTTCGTGCAAAGGCCCATGTGATGGGCCATGGTCGTGGCAGAGGTCAAGGGGCCTGGGACGGACAGCCACACAGCCCGTGTAGGGTCAGATGGTCCGTGCGAATGGACTGTGTGGCGTGCCTTGGCGCGGATGCGGGACTTGGTCCAGACGGCCCACTACATGGCCCGTGTAATGACACACGATCCGTGTAAGGTGCCGTGACATGGCATTCGTCCCCCAGTCAGCCCCAACGTCCTAGAATCCACGTTCATACATGAGATATTGCATTCAAAACCCAAGATCGGCCATTATCTTATACTTACCACACATCATACATCATTAATCCAATTCTAGGACCCTAAAAGCACAAAATCCCTATATGCAAGAGTTCAAGATGTCAACAATGGTGATTTGGGGTAACCTAGCACCAAATCTTCAAGAATCCGTACCCAATAGTGTCTTAGACTTTGCAATCAACCAAATACACGCATAAAATCACACATTGGACCAAAACTAGTAGAAAAATTTAAACTACAACCAAAGAACAAACTAAACCAAAACAAAAACTTACTTGAGAGAGGAGAGTAGAACTTTGACTCGAAAATTGCCTAAGGGAAGTGTTACGGATCGTGAGCGGGTTGCACAACTCGTGTAAGAAGAGATGAAACTTTTGAGGTGTGAGGAAGAGAGGAGGAGTCGTGTGGGGTGATTAAGAGAGAGAGTGGGTGAAAGTAAAAGTGGGAAAGAGGGTATAAATACCCATTTACACGCGATCCAAGATTCCCAGACAAACGGGTCGTGCCACGTGGCACGGTCCGTGTAGCGTACTGTGTCGGCACGCGTGACTCTTCCCGAGGCGCACACTCAAACGGTCCGATAAACGGTCCGTTCGAATGCACACGGACCGTGTAGACAGACTGTGTGATCTGCCTTGGTGGCTGGGGTGCACTTACCTGGGGGACACGCCGAACGGACCATTACACGGTCCGTCTAAGTGTTCACGGGCCGTGTACGCGCCCGTGTGATGCCCCTTTTGCGAATTTTGGTTAATTTTGTCACTCCCTTCGCTTGTGCGCCTGATCATGCCTCTCTTCATGTTCATCCTTCCCTGAGACAAAATATCCTTCCCTGAGACAAAAATACAAGCCAATGTAAAGCGTAAGGCAAACATAAATAGATTTCTTTTTTTGTTTTGTTTTTTTTTTATTGATGGGTTGCCTCCCATTAAGCGCTTGGTTTAACATCATGGCTCGACGTAGTTGTTTTGACTACTCAGACTTCGTCAAGATGGAGAACCTCAATTACAGAGGTTTCATCAGCAGCTCCCAAGTACTTTTTCACCCGCTGCCCATTGACCTTGAAGCGGTGCCTGTCATCCGTCTCCAGCTCAACTGCTCCATGATTAAACACTTGTGCAATCTTGTATGGGCCAGACCACCTTGATTTTATCTTTCCTGAGAACAACCTCAACCTGGAGTTGTAGAGCAGAACTCTGTCACCAACCTCAAAGCTCCTTGGTGCAATAAGTTTATCATGATAGGACTTCATTTTGTCCTTGTACAGGGCGGCACTCTCGTAGGCTTGGAGGCGGAATTCGTCCAATTTATTTAGCTGGTCCATCCTCATGTTGGCTGCCTCCCTCCAATTCATATTCAGAGCCTTAAGAGCCCAGAGAGCCTTGTGCTCCAATTCAATCGGCAGATGATAGGCCTTACCAAACACCAACTGATATGGGGACATACCGATGGGTGTCTTGTAAGCTGTCCTGTAGGCCCATAATGCATCATCTAGCTTCCGCACCCAGTCCGTTCTTGTGGCGTTCACAGACTTGGTCAGGATCTCCTTGATTTCCCTGTTGGACACTTCAACCTGCCCACTTATCTACGGATTATAGGGCATGGCAACCTTATGTTGGCGCACCCCATACTTAGCCAGTACAGCCCGAAAGGATTTGTTGCAGAAGTGGGAGCCCCCATCACTAATGATAATTCTGGGTGTCCCAAACCTGGCAAAAATGTTCTGCCTCAGGAACTGTACCACGCTTTTGCTCTCATTGTTCGGCAAAGCTGTAGCCTCCACCCATTTGGAGACGTAGTCCACTGCCACCAAGATATACTTCATCCCAAAAGAGCTCACGAACGGTCCCATGAAATCAATGCCCCATACATCAAATAATTCAATTTCAAGAATGGGGGTCATTGGCAGCTCTTGTCGCCTAGAAATGTTGCCTTGGCGCTGACATTGGTCACATCCTCGCACCAAGTCGTGGGCATCTTTGTAGATAGTGGGCCAGTAGTATCCACACTGCAGGATCGTTTTGGTTGTCCTGGCACCACTATGATGCCCCCCGGGGAGGAGTGGCAGGCTTCCAGGATGCTCAACATTTCTGCCTCTGGGATGCATCTTCGGATGACCCCATCTGCTCATGTTTTGAACAAGTATGGGTCATCCCAAAAGTACCTGCACACATCATGAAAAAACATTTTTCTCTGGTGAGGGTTAAGGCCTTCCGACATAATGTCGCTCATCAGAAAGTTAGCAAAATCAGCATACCAAGGGATTAAGTCCGTAGGAGTGGCTAATACCTGCTCATCAGGAAATGAATCATCAATGCTCAACCACTCATTTGCTTGGGCCGCGTCTTCCAGCCTTGATAGGTGGTCTGCCACCTGGTTCTCTGTGCCTTTACGGTCCTGGACCTCGAAATCGAACTCTTGTAGCAAAAGCACCCATCTGATTAATCTAGGCTTAGCATCCTTCTTGGACATGAGGTACCGGAGTGCTGCATGGTTAGTGTGCACAATCACCTTAGTGCCCAATAGATATGCTCGAAACTTATCAAATGCATACACCACAACTAGCAACTCCTGCTCAGTCACAGTGTAATTCCTTTGAGCCTCGTTTAATGTCTTGCTGGCGTAGTAAATGGGATGGAAGATCTTGTTGCGCTTCTGCCCCAGCACAACACCCACAGCAACTCCACTTGCGTAACATATCACCTCAAACGGGGCACCCCAGTCTGGTGCAACCACTACGGGCGCAAAGATCAACTTCTACTTCAAGGTCTCAAATGCGTGCCGACATACATCATCAAACTGGAATTTGACATCTTTCTCCAACAGTTTGCACAATGGGTGTGCAATCTTGGAGAAGTCCCTGATAAACCTGTGATAGAACTCAACATGCCCAAGAAAACTCCGGACCCACTTTACTGAGATAGGAGGTGGCAACCTCTCAATGACTTCAATCTTTGCCTTGTCCACCTCAATCCCCTTATCTGACACCTTATGGCCAAGGACTATGCCCTCCTTGACCATGAAATGGCATTTCTCCCAATTTAAGACTAACAAGGCCTTTTCACAGCGCTGCAGTGCCTTGCTTAGGTTCTGCAGACAATCATCAAAGGAATCACCCACTATCGAAAAATCATCCATAAATACCTCGAGGGTGTCTCTGACCATGTCTGAAAAGATAGACATCATGCAACGCTGGAAAGTGGCTGGGGCATTACAGAGTCCAAATGGCATCCGTCTGAAGGCAAATGTCTCATAGGGGCAAGTGAAGGTAGTCTGCTCCTGATCCTCTTGGGCGATATATATCTGATTGTAGCCCGAATACCCATCGAGGAAGCAATACCAACCACGCCCAGCTAGCCTATCTAACATCTAATCCATGAACGGCATGGGAAAGTGATCCTTTAGAGTCCATCTGTTCAACTTCCTGTAGTCCATGCACACTCGCCATCCGGTGACAGGTCTCAGCGGGACAAGCTCATTCTTGTCATTGGCCACCACTGTCATGCCTCCCTTTTTTGGGACACACTGCACTGGGCTTACCCATTTGCTGTCCGAGATAGGGTATACCACCCCAGCATCCAGCCACTTGATGATCTCCTTTTTCACCACCTCTTGCATGGGTGGAGTCAGCCTTCTCTGATGCTCGATGTTGGGCACGCAGTCATCCTCCAATTTGATTTTGTGAGTGCAGATGCCTGGAGGAATGCCAATTATGTCTGCAATGGTCTAACCAATAGCTCGCTTGAACTTTTGGAGGACCCCCAATAGCGCCTTCACCCGGTTTGCTTGAAGATCTGCAGCCACAATCACAGGAAGAGTGTTATTTATACCCAAAAATGCATACCTGAGATGTTGAGGCAACTCCTTGAGCTCTAAAGCAGGCGGCTCCTCGATAGAGGGTTTTGCCGGTGGTGTTGGACTATTTTTCAAATCCAAGTCCAACTTCCGAGGGATAAATGGTCTGGTACCCATGCCCTGTAATACATAGATGGTGTCTTTGTACCCATCAACACCATCTCCTGGGAAGTTCATAAGCACTGCCGACAGTGTGTCTATAGTCATCTTTTCCTCCATCGAGACTTCAGAGGAACCGTCGTCATCAATATCCATGACAGAAATCACAGCCAAATCCTTAGGCCTCATCATGGCAGCGCACACACTGAACTTCACCTCCTCGGTGTTTAACCGGAAGGTGAGTTCTCCGCGCTCTACGTCCACTAGTGCCCTGCCAGTTGCTAAAAATGGCCTTCGGAGGATGATTGGTACCTCGAAATCCACTTTACAATCAAGGATCACGAAATCAGCAGGGAAGATGAACCTGCAAACCCGAACTAAAACATCGCACAGGATCCCCACGGGCCTCTTCACTGATCTATCTGCCATCAGTAGCCGCATGGTCGTGGGTGTGGGGGCTCCCAAGCCCAACTGTTGATATACTGCCAGTGGCATTAGGTTAATGCTGGCACCCAGGTCACAAAGGGCCCGTGCAAAGTCATATGCACCAATAGTGCACGGGATGGTGAAGGCTCTTGGATCTCTCTTCTTTTCGACCAAGGATCTTGTAGCGATGGAGCTACAGTGGTGCAAATTATCAGCTGGCTCAATTGTGGTTGTCCTCTTCTTAGTAACTAAGTCCTTCATGAACTTAGCGTAGCCAGGCATCTGTTCAAGTGCCTCCACCAAGGGTATGTTCACAAACAGCTCCTTCAACATGGACAGAAACTTTTGGAACTTGCCATCCTCCGCCTTCTTTTTCAACCTTTGGGGGAATGGCATTTTCGGTTTTGGGATGGCTGGCAGACTTGGGTTTTTGGAGGTGTCCATCTCTATTGCCTGCTTGGTCAACTCTGGCGCTGCTGGTGCTGCCTCAGGTTCATCACCCCCATCGTCAACACGACCCTCCATGGGGCTATGTACCTTGTCACCTGCTTTCTCCTGACCTGCATCATTAGTAACAACAGGGTTAGAAAGTACCTTACCACTTCTCGTGGTGATCGCCATGCAGTGGCCATCATTTTTCGGGTTTTGCACCGTATCACTCGGAAGGACCCAACTTTCCTTTGATTCAATGAAGCTGAAAGCTGCCCCAGCTGCTGCTCTAGCTGTTTGATCGAGGTGGAGTGCGAGTCTACCAGCTGCCTAACATTGGACATTTCGTCCTTTACATCTCGCACCCCTGCCTCCGTGGCCTCCACTTTGCTAAGGACTTCTGTCATCATGTCCTCTAGCCTAGAGTTGCCACCACCTTCATTTTGGCGGTCTCGATTTCTATAGCCATCTCTATTCTGCCAGTTCCCTTGGTAATTGTCATGACTGTAGTTCCAACCTTGGTTACCAGAGTTGAAACCCCGGTAACCCCCTGACTACCCAAAAACTGAGCTTCCTCATCATAGTCGCTGCCTTGATCATCATACCTGGGGAGTGCTTCCATTGCTTTTACCTTCTCAGTGCCCCCACCAAGGAACCTCTTTGACAGCAAATCTATTTGTGTCCGCATATGGGCCATATTCTAGTCCCATTCTTCCTCATTCTTGCGCTGCTCCTCACTCATCTCAAAAACCATTCCAGAGCAGTCTGCCTCTCTGGTGTACCATACGCTGTTGTTCTTTGCCACCTGATCTAAGATGACCACTATGTCCGGGAAAGTCCTAGACATATATGACCCTCCACAAGCTGCATCTATGATTGGCTTGGTAACAAAATTACAGGACCTGTAGAAGACTGCCTTCAAGTGTTCTTCAGTGAGATGATGGTTTGGGCACTGTTTGAGCTTTTGTCGGAATCTCTCCCAAGACTGATACAGTGCTTCATTCGACATTTGTTTATGAGACCCGATCTCATCTTTGAGCTTCAGTTGCCGTGAAGCAGGGAAGAATCTTTCTAGAAAGGCTTCCTTGAGTTCTCCCCATGTCCGAATGGAGTCGTGGGGGAGCTCATTCAACCACCTTATTGCTTCCCCAGACAGAGATAGTGGAAATAGTCTCAACCTCAGTGCTTGTTGACTAACTCCTGGAATTTCGGACGACTGACAGGTCGCCAAGAAATTCATCAAGTGTTAATTCGCATCCTCGGTGGCAGCTCTAGTGAATAACCCTTTTAACTGCAACATCTGTAACATCGTGCTAGTGATAGTGAATTTGACACCAGCAGGCAGAGGTGGCAGCACGATTGCCTCAGTGGTCCCAACACCATCATCATCATCATGTACTGCTGGTGGGTACTAAGGTCCTTGAGGTCTCAACGGGGGTTGGTGCTATTGTGGTGGTACGAGTGGTACCTGGCAAAGTGGTGCTGCTGGTGGTACCACATTACTAGCGAGATCATCCATACCCAACCCATCCTGTCGTCTGTCAGCAGGGTTCAGTGCCAACTCCCTCTGTCTTGCTGCTTCGCGATCCTGGGCGTTCATTCTGCGAATCGATTTAGTAAGCTCGGGATCGTAAGGAATAAGTGCTTCACCCTTACTTCGGGTGCTTGGCATGCAATGCGGATTCCCTACGAAGACAAAAACAAGAAATACAGTAAAATTTGGGACTAGACTTACAAACGGAAAGTAGCAACTAATAGACTAGTTCTTTGCCGCGTTCCCCGGCAACGGCGTCAAAATTTGGTACGCCCAAATTACACTCCAGATAGAAGAGTAAAGCGGTCGTTAATCAAATATAGAACTCAATTAGTGTTGAGGTCGATCCCACAGGGAACACGTAAGAATGGATCTATTAGTACCGATTTTCAGATGTAAATGCTATTCCCAAGATAAAAATGCATAAAGTAAATGGGGGGTTGCGTTGTTTAATTTAAATCCTTGTGTAATGTAACTAATAAAGACGTTGTTCTGGTTTTCAAAAAGATAGAGAGAAGCTAGGGTTGTGTTCCCCATGACATCTAATACGATCTAAACTGGCCTGGTAAACTCGTTCTTCACGGTGCATGCAAGATCCAACAACTTAGCTAATCCCTAGTTCACCTTTCGGTCCTTCCTAGTTATATTTCACTCATCTCCTTTCAGTCTCAGAGTGTATGTTATTCTAAACATTGTTTTTGATCTCAGAGTACCCTCACCTTTCGGTCTCAAGCACTTAGACTAGGTTGATAACCCCGAATTTTCGTTGTTAAACTCTTTTCCCAATCACTATATCCCTCTCGGGCATGTAGCGAATACAGGCTTACCCTAATGCGTCGACTCATTAAGGAGAAGTTAGAATGAAGAATTTGACAATACATGCAATAATCATTCTCACGGATTACCCCAGTTTGCGTTATCTTATTGAATCATCATGGTTCCCACAACCCTAGTTGTGGGTTTAGCCGAGCATGTTAGTGATTATTTGCCCACAATAATAGGATGAAAGCATAATGATTGACTTACAATTGAAGGAACAAGAATCCGTGTTACAATCTTCGAACGATGATCACAATCACGAATCAAACATATTACAAAGTCAAACTATTATTTTTGCTCTTACTCTCTTGTTTTTGCCGTCAACAAGAACATCCTAATGAAATAAAATAACATACTATTTATACCAGGCAAAACTAATCCGATACAATTTAAGAAAAATAGCGTTCGGCACGAACACGGCCCATTACACGGACCGTCTGAGGCCAGACGGCCCGTCAAACGGTCTGTCTGCCTCTGTCTGCTGTGTCTTCACGAGCCGTGACATGGCCCATGTTGCATGTGACCGGCCGTTTGTCCATCCGCATGGCTCCACTTGCACAAATTCGTTGATTTTCGACGAGGCCCCTTTGAGTTCACGTCACTCACACGGCACATAACACGGCCCGTCTTAAGGTAGACGGTCTGTTTGCCTGTCCGTGTAACTACACTTGCACAAATTCTTTGATTTTCGACGAGGCCCCTTCAAGTTCACGTCAATCACACAGCGTGTGACACAACCCGTCTGAAGGTAGATGGTCCGTGTACTCGTCCGTGCGAGTGACGTGTGTCTTCCGTTTTTTTTTTTACTCTTTCACCAAGTGTGGTGCCACGGTTGGTCACACGGACCGTGTAGTGTGACATGACCCGTGTAGACCTTCCGTGGTCCTTCACTTGGCCTTATTTTCCACTCATTCCTTGCAATTCCCTCAGCAGTCCATGCCTTCGTTATTTTCCTGCACAGTATCAAAACACACCTATTAAACTAACAAAAGCGCTTAAGAACGCACAATAATTCTATGTCTTAAGCATTGTAAAAGTCGTATTTTCATGACTCATCACTATTCTCTTCACTAGGAATTACACATCAAAGTAGTTGTGCATACACTCCTCAACAAAATGGGGTTGTGGAAAGGAAGCACAAACATATTTTAGATGTTGCAAGAGCTCTAAAGTTTCAAAGTGGTGTTCCACATAGATTTTGGGGAGAGTGCATAAAAACAGTTGTTTATCTTATCAACAAGCTACCATCTTATATATTGAAAGGATAATCTCCATTTGAACTTTTACATGGGAAACCTGATACATTTGATCATCTCAGAGTATTTGGTTGCCTATGTTTTGCTAGTATGTTACCTAGAGGGAGTAAATTTGACTCAAGGGTGAGGAAGACAATCATGATTGTCTATGAAGAAACACAAAAAAGATATAGGTTATTTGACTTAGAAACAAACACATTTCTAGTGAGTAGAGATGTAAGTTTCAGAGAGACAATCTTTCCTTTTAAAGGAACCAAGATGGATCAAGATGACATATTCTATCCTATGCCCTCAGAAGCAGTATATAAGGACTTTTCATTATCAGTAGATCATGGAAGACAAGTTACACAAGATGAGCATGGTGATAACACTTCAGCAACTATTGAAGACACCAACATTGCTGAGCCATCAGTTCACACGGAACTGTTAGGTAGTGGCTCAAAACTGGAACTCAATGAAGTTGACAACTCAGATCCAATAATGGATGAGGCAGAACATGCAGAGGAATGTTATCCTCAAAATAAACATAAGGATTCAGAAACAAGAAGAAGCAGTAATAGAGTGTCTAGACCACCTATCTGGATGGAGGACTATGAGATGAATAAGAAAAAAGCCCAACCAAACATCTTGGTTCCCCATCTACAAGTGCATTTCATATTCACAACTATCAACCCAGTACCAAACATATCTAAGTGCATTCTCAACTTTACTAGAGCCCCAATCATTCCAGGAAGCATCTAAAGATAAAAAGTAGGCTGCAGCAATAGAGCAGGAAATACAAGCTTTAGAGGAGAATCATACATGGGACATTGTTGATCTTCCAGCAGGAAAGCAAGCAATAGGGTCAAAATGGGTGTACAAGATCAAGTACAAGTCCAATGGAGAAGTAGAAAGGTTTAAGGCAAGACTAGTGGCAAAGGGGTACAATCAAAAGGAAAGATTAGACTTCCATGATACTTTTTCCCCAGTAGCAAAGATGGTATCAACTAGAACTGTACTGAGTCTTGTTGCTTCAAATCACTAGCCTGTGATACAAATGGATGTAAGCAATGCCTTCCTACAAGGTGATTTATTTGAGGATGTTTATATGAAAATGCCTCAAGGTTTCTGTAAAATGGGAGACAACAAGGTGTGCAAACTGGTTAAGTCTTTATATAGATTGAAACAAGCATCAAGACAATGGAACATAAAGCTTACTGATGCACTAGTCACTGCAGGGTACTCACAAAGTGCCTATGATCACTCTATCTTCACAAAGAAAGAAGCAAAGGACATTGTAATCATACTAGTCTATGTGGATGATTTACTGATCACAAGAAGAACACATTACTTAACGAATCAGGCCAAAAATACACTGCACCACCACTTCAAGATTAAAGATTTAGGTGAGTTAAGATATTTCCTTGGCATTGAGGTTATGAGATTAGGGAAGGAGATACTCCTAAACCAAAGAAAATATTGTCTGGAGCTAATTTCATAAATAGGACTCAGTGGATCTAGACCAGCTGCTACACCTTTGGAAGTGAATCACAATCTCACAACTGCTAAATATGATGCTCATGTGGGAAATAGAAATGATCCTGAACTAGAAGACATGGTTGGCTATCAGAACTTAGTTGGGAAGCTAATATATTTGACCATCACAAGACCAGACATATGCTTTGCAGTACAAGTGCTAAGTCAGTTCATGCAAAGACCTAAGCAATCTTATCCGGAAGCAGCAATGAGGGTAGTGAGGTTCTTAAAGGGATCACGAGGACTTGGGCTGTTCTTTCGATTCAATTTCACACCAGAACTGATGGTGTATTGTGATTCTGATTGGGAAGCTTGCCCCAACACCAGGAGATCAATGACTGGCTATGTAGTGAAACTAGGGGATGCAATTCTGTCATAGAAATCCAAAAAGCAACAGACAGTGAGTACGAGCTCAGCAAAAGCTGAGTATAGGAGCATGGCAGTGGCAGTTGCAGAATTAACTTGGATTTGTGGTCTACTAGCAGAACTAAATTGTAGAGTACCTAATCTTGTTACATTGTATTGTGATAATCAGGCACCTATACAGATAGCTTCTACCCCTATTTTCCATAAGAGAACCAAGCACATAGAGATTGATTGCTATTTTGTTAGAGAGAAAGTGAAGAGTGGTCGGATTAAACCACATTTCATTCCATCAGCCTCCCAACTTACTGATGTTCTAACCAAAAGTTAAGTGCCAGACAACATCAACTATTGATTTCTAAGCTTGGTATGCTCAATGTCTTTTCACTACCAGCTTAAGGGGATGTATTACTTGATGCTGTATATGAGGATGAATGTAACAGTTAAAGGACTTAACAAATTCTGTTAGAAGGCTGTTAAAAGCTGTTGAGCTAACTAATTCTGTTAATAGTTAGTTAGGAGTTAGTTAGTGCCTTGTTGATCAAGTCATAGATGCTCAATATAAGCATGTTCAATGTGTATTACAGTAAGCTTTTTGGAATAAGAAAAGTAGAATTCATTTCAAATCTATCTTTCAGAAAAGTGAGAGTTTTATACTCTTTACATAACATTAACTAATTCTAATTAATTAATTTCTTGATTATAGCTATTCTACGGTATAACTAATATTGTGACTAACTATTTTACCCTTCTTTCTTATGTTACATTATCCTCAATAATAGGTGTGGCAGAATGGGTATTCATTTAAATTATCCATATTAAATGAGTTCGATATCCAACTCGTTTTGAATGCATAAAAAATGAATCAAACTCATATTATTCGTTTAAAAATGTGTACTTAAATGAGTAAAACAGGTTAATTAATAAAAGAAAGAAAAGTGGTATTATTTTTTTTTAGTGCAGGTGGTCGGATGGAGTAAGAAAAAAAATATCACACTCATTTTTTAAGCTAGAAATTAAATATTTAAATTTTTAAATAAAAGAATAAATTATTTTTTGCACATTTTTTCGAGGGTGGGTAAATTTTTTTAGATTTTTTAAAGAAAAATTATCTTTTTTTTTTTTTTTACATTTTTCTTGGAGTAAGGCGAGAGTGCAGGGTGGGGGGACACTGGGGAGGGGGGATGTCCGATGAGGATTTGGGTGGGGGGGGGGGGTTAAAAAATTTAAGATTTTAAAAAAGTAAGTTAACAATTTTTTTATATATTTTTTCTTGAGTAGGGGTGGCCGGGGGAGAGGGGGGGCACACGGGGGTGGAGGTGGCGAGAAGGGTGGGTTGGCAGGGGGTTGGGGCTTGAGTTAGGGACGGGGGTAGTAATTTTAATTTTTTAAAAAAAAATTAGTTTTTTTTTAATGTTGTAGTAGATAAAAAGATTTGATTTTGAAACTTTTAACATCTGTCTCTATTATGATATGAATATTCATATTTACCCATATTATCCATTGAGTTATTCATTTTTATCTATTTAAAATATGATCGACTCGAGTATTTTATTAATTTTTGTTTAACATATTTTTTATCGATTCATATTCGGATCGACCCGCTCATTAGCCACTCATACTCAATCGTTTTAATTATCATATTATTAATTTATTGTGTCAGTGTTCTTTCTTCTCTAGTATTTTCACCGTGGTTTTCTTCATTATTGTAATCTCTTCTCTTACATACTTTGATATGCTATGCTAAATTCTTTGATATATTATATTTGAGCTACAGATCTATTGAAAATAACTTTTCAAATACTTGTACAAGATAAAAGAAAGGTATGCGCAAGCACCATCCTCTTGAATCCCACTTATATAATTACACTCAATATATTGTTAAGGTATATGTATATTTAATTTAAAATCATAAAAGTTTTAAAGTCTCCTGCAATTTCTTAGTTGAGGTGTCTATTAGGAACTTGTCTTAGTTTAGGTGTCTAAGTGAAAAATAAGAACAAGTTTAGGTGTCTGTTTATAAGTTAAGCCTTTAATTTAAAATCATAAAAATTTTAAAGTGTCCTGCAATTTCTTAGATTCTAATATCGCCTGCTAATTGAGATAAAGAAATCATCAAAATGGTGTGAATGTATAAATTTTACTTTATTTTGGTCCTTAATATATCTCACTTTATTAAAATGATCCTATAACAAAAAGTAATATTTATTTATCTTTTTTACCCTAAACCTAATAAATTTGTCAAAAGAATATGTAAATTTTACTTGTGGAGCCCACATGACTAACAAAATCCACCATTATTGTTATTTTTGTTAGCTTCAAAGAAAAATTTCACGAAATCTAACCTTACTTTTTTGTACTTTCTCTAAAGAAAAATAGAGTTGCATTTATAAACATATAATCTTTTGAATCTTGAAAGATAATAACCCATATGACAATCAAGTCTAAATCTCAACAAAAATAACAATATATGATTAAACTATGTAACTTGACAGTGATTACAAAGTCACATTATGGCAGAAAATGAGTTTACATCAATCATAAAATTCAGAAAGCCACCTCGAAGAATACGTATTATTTTTCAAAGGAAAAGATGAAATGTGCATGCACACACAGAGGATCGGATAAGTTTTTTGGATCCCCTTTGTTACTTCAACAGAAAAACAGGGTATATTAGGTCAGGAAAATAATATTTTAGAAAAGATAAAATGTGAATTTTGTTGAAGAAATTAAAGAAGAATTGTGTTAGATTTTATAGAGCTCTTTTTTGAAGCTAAACAAAGAAGAAAATAATGGTGGATGATCTTAGTCACCTGGGATCCATAATTGACTTTTACACCTTTTTTTTTTTTTTTTGATAAATCTAGTAAATTTAGAGTAAAAAAATCAAAACGAACATAATTATTAAGTTTCTATTAAAGGCTATTTCAATCTAGTAAAATACATTAAAAAATTAAAATAAAGCCATACATGTACATTTAAGGACCATTTTGATGGTTTTCTCATCTAAGATGTATAAATTGAAAATAGGGAGTACTAATAATCAAAAAGTGGATTAGGCAGTGAGGCAAAAAAGAAAAAGAGATAATAAAGGTGCACAATGATTTGTTTGGAATGACAAAGAAAATAAAAAAGAGAAAGCAACATTGACATGATAAAAAGAGAAATAAGGAACCAAAGATAGTGCATGGTACACTCATAAAACATAACTTCTTTTTAGAATATTTAGCATGTGTTTGCTTTATTGAGAGTTGATAGTGGACATGCAGGCCAGACACTTCTTTTTAGATTGTTATGCAAATGCTAGTAACTTTATTACATGGGATGCATATGCCTAATTTTAAATAATAACCCAACCTTTCGTCTAAATTTAAAACTCCAAATTAATTTATATGTTTTGAGACCTTATATAAATTGATAATACCCATTGAATCTTGTTTGCATGGTTTAGTTTGGGACCCTAGAGGTTTGGACGACACCATTTTGGAAACTCGATTGTTGAAGATTTTCTACTGGTAAATTATCCATCATAATAGCGCAATCACGCTAAAGGGGTTAGTAAGGCTTTGCATTTAGAGACAAGGCGCAAAAACGTCATGCTTCCATATATATAATTGTCATTGGGATACATGATGGTGTTTCAATGCCATATTTGTGTGCCTAAAATTGGTGATTTGAGGAGGGACACAATTTGTGATATTCTATTCATCTGGGGGATATAATTATATATCAGAACTTGAAAGAATATGTTTGGTAGCGTAGGATGAAGAAAGACAAAATTCGTCATGTTTTGCTTGTACTTCAAAGCATCAGAATTGAGGGTTTGATTTAGAATATGATTATTATCGAGTGAAAATGAAAATATATCATTATGAACTTTGTGAATACTTTCAAGAAGTTTGATGCTATGCTGATATTAGAGAATGTTTGCACACTTTCTATTAGTTAAAACTACACTTACTAATATACCAAATTAATGCATGCATTTTTTTTTTCTAATACACCTCTTATAATTCTGACAAGGTTGTATAAATTTACATCTGATCGAGAGAGTTTGGTTGTGTGGGGGTGTATGTATCTATCACATTCATATTTGGGGGCATAATTCACAATTCATTTTAGTAGCCTATGCAATGGGCTTGAGTTTAGCATCGGTTTCCACCTAAAAATTAATGGCCAGTCAGAGTGGGTAGTGTTTGAATCCTTGAGAACATGTTGAGAGCACATGCAATCAACTTTTAGCTTTGACATAGTTTGCTTCCAACAACAATTCATATGGACAATATTATAGGCCATGTAAGATTTGGTACAACATGCGTTGAAATGGTCAAATTGATATAAATACAAGAAGGGTTTGAGGCAATTGATAGAAGGTGAAAGCATTACACGACCCAAAGCATTCATTATTCAGACTTCATAGAGAGTGATCAAGTTCCCATCCGTATTGGCTATAAGCCAAGTTGAGCTCGAGGTACTTAATTCGGCCGACTTGAGATTTGGAGTAGGTTGGAGCAACTGCCTTGCCACCACACCTGTTGATAATTGTGTCAATGCTCTGAAAATACAATGAGAATCCACGTCATAATAAAGATGGATATAGTACAATTGGATGACAACTTGGCCTATGTTGCCTACTTTGAATAGGAAAGTCTGAAATTTAAGATTAAAAGAGCTTATACAGATGAAAGTACTTTGACAGAACCAACCAAGTGAAGAGGCTACTTGGGAGGAGTATGCCAAATAAATATCCACTCCTATTTGAGACACGGGTACATTTTTTTGAAGATGAAGACTTACTTAAGAGGGAAAAATGTGTTGATTCAACATTCAATTGAATTTGCGATCACGCTCACGACCTGACTTGGACATAGAATGCCAATTTTTCAAAATATTACTCATTCTTTCACCATTTTGGGATGAACTAGCTATGAGATTGATATGATTTTGACTTGGGATCATCTTGGAAACTCAAGGAAATAATTTTGCACGATTTTATTCAATGTTTAACCATTAAAATATGAATTTGATGGTAAATTTGAGGATGTTGGACGAACCCCTAAAATTGGTAAGGGGATTTTTCACAAATATACAAAAAAATAATGATATTTACATGCCCCTAACAACCTTTTGAAAATTACATTTAAAATAGCAAATTTATTTATAAAAGTAGGAAAGAGAGTATTTTTAAAGGTGATTAGTGTAGTGTTTGATGTGATACAATAGTATTGGAAAATGAAAAAAAAAAGAAATGAAATAAATGTCAGCCTACTAAATAGCATGCAAACTAATATCCACTGTGTAATAGATGTTAGTTTGTCGTTGCATTGGTAGTATTTATGGTGTGCGTGATGGTAGTACTGTTGACGTTTGGTTCACTGGAACGGTGTGAGTGATGGTAATATGTATATATATCTATATGTATGTATAATATGATGAGAAAAATCATTGGAAAAAAAACACGAAGGAGTATAAAAAATGTATTTTTAAATTTTTTATATGTTATAAAATATTCGTGAATATGCATTTAATGGTATTAAGTATGTGAGATAATTTGGTGTGAAAAAAAAAATTGTTCAAAAATAATTCGAGGAAATTTGATATTATATATACAAGAATTCCACAAAAATCTAATGAAAAATTAATAGTGTTTGGTAGTGTATTAAAAATGTTTTCATTTGTGTCCATTTTTTAACTTTTGTGAAAAATTCCCTTTTTTAATTAACTTTTTCTTGACCTAAAAAATATAGTGCAATTAATATGATTTGATGGGTTGACAGAAAAAGTGAGTGCATATTTTGGTAATTTTGTTGCTATTCTTGTATATAAAATGGAATGTATAAATTTTGCACAAAAGTTGGTTATTCTTGTAAATATTCCAATTGGTAAATAAGTTATTTTAGATAGTAAATAGACTCAAAAAGAAATCTAATTAAAAATTTGGATTTGTAGGGTTTTGCGCAACACGAATATAAATTTTATTTTGAACTTTGATCATATAAGATCGGGGTTGACTTTGACCTAAATCGCATATTGATCAATACAATACATTATTAGATATTTGTTAAAGTTGTCAACTATTTTTGTGAATTGAGTTGTTGCACTGGAGAGTTCCAGAAATGAAGCATTTTTGAAAGGCTAAAGCTAAATTTGGATCGATATATACTCATTTCCTTATATATGTGATACCCTCTAAACTATTGAATTATTGGCACTCAACTACGAATGTGTTGAAATTTAAAATAGTTGATGAAAACTATTTTTTTGTGGATATTTTGAAAAGTTTTAAAATTATTGTTATAATTTGACTTTAGACCACTCATTTTATTGACACATTATTCTCAACATGCAAACAAACTCATCAAAACTATTTAGAGTGGAGCTCTCCATGCTTGATTTCATCACACCAAATTGGTTAACATAAAATGAGCATTTTCACTGATACATAACAATTAACAAATCCAGTAGCACATTACAGTAAATTTTGGCTGACAAGCATCATAGTTGAAATAGCAAATAAAATACAATGAAAGACACATCCAAGAAGTTCTAACAAGGGCAGAAATCGAACAACCAAAATGACCCTTAAAAAGTATTACAGATTTCCGGAAATTTTGAAATTAACTACTGCTAAGCATTGGATGGACATATTTTCAGAGGCTTGAGCACATTTTTGCTAGCCACCTTCTTGGCCATTATTTTGTATCATCCCGAGCACGTGCTCTTGTGAATAACACCAGTTGCTTCAACCTGTGCTCTAATATATGCTACTCCATTCTCAGGAGAGACATCGTCCTTCTTTACATAACCTTTCTGGTCGCATAGTTCACTTAACTCTCTTACTGGCTGGAACTTTTACTGTCTGACGTGTGTAACCAATGGTTCCAAAAGAGGCCGTATGCTCTGAAATGTGGTTTCTTTGTCAAAGCCAGAACTTACAAAAAAATGCACCACCAAGGGATTCAATAACATCTCCAAGCATCTATAGGGAACCAAAAAAGAAAATGAGCTAAACCAATAGCATACGCGATACAATTAATCCGCACTAATCTTAAGATGAAGTGGATGGGGAAGATTAACACTTTGAAGAAAGAGCATTCGCAAACTTTTTTCTTCTGCACCTTAAATTTAGGTTTCTCAGATGAGGTGTTATGTCTTAACTTTGACACAAGCATGCAATACCTTTGGAAAAGTAGTTTCAGCCTCCCATCCGAACATGGACACAAGATGCAATTTTTCGAAATCCTCAGCAGTACTAACTATTTGCCTCTGCATATCTTGCGAGGCATGAAGAATGTGTTTGTGTAGACCAGTCTAAACTACAGACTGAGCATAACACTCATTGTTTAAGGAGGCAGACCTCAAATCAGTAATAATTAGTCCTGGAGTCAGTCCTGATACTTGAATTAGAGATGTGCTGTAACAACACAATCTAGCACTGCATCTCCAAGAAGTTCCAACCGCTGCATAGCCAGGCAATCATAACAGCATTTGAGTCAAGAGAGTAAAAAGTTATGAATATTGATTTTAAAAGAACAAATTATGAATGTAGGCAATGTGAATCTATCCACTCAGTGTGCAAGGAAGACTGAACATACCACGAAGAAACCACGAAACAACAGAAAATTATTTATTTTGTGAACTCAATTGATCATGCTGCATATTTCAAGTTAAAAGCTTCAAGAAATGGTCCAGCGTAAAAACATGAAGATGGGTCATTAAACACATTGGTATTCTCTCTGTTCCTCAAATCATACTTATTGAAGTTAACAAATGAAAATGATCAACCCATCAAGAATAACAATCTAACAAGCATAATTAGTGACCCGCTGAAGTTTAGTGCTGATCATTTTCTGCTATGAATCTACCACAAAAGATTTGAGAGCGAATTTCCATCATCATGACTTTTTAGGTCCTCACTTTCTTTAGAGTTTGCTTCTGCTTATGCTTATAAATTGCTTCGAAGGCATAAACAAAGCCCTTCCCCACCCATCATGAGTTCTGTTTTTGGGTACACTAGTTAGTGCCCATTTAACAAAAGCAGTATCAGAAAACACTACCCCAGTAACTTGAATCCCCAGCCTGATGTCTTTCCTCTGAGATGGAGAAACCAAAGGATGCTGTCTCTTTTTCTAGACCATAAAATACCAACCACCTTATATTTCTCACATGCCACCAAGTCTGTGCTAGCTGAATTTCCAAGGCTGCAAGAGTTGAGCCAACTGAAACATGACCTGCACCTCCACACGCAAAACCATCAATGCTGCTGAATAATATGCATTGATCACTTCATTTGTGCTCTCTTGATTTGTCCCTAGTGGAAGTTCAGTCAGTCCTGCAGCCCTAGAATGTAAATTCCACAAGTCAAAACACCTAAGACATGTATAATGTTGGTTCTCCTTCAGTTCCAAGTTCGTGAAATCTTCCACTAAAGAATAGGCTTGCCTCTTGTGATGCTTTCTCCATTCAGGGTCAAATCTGCTAAGTACCGAAAAGGCATACACAAAGTATACCAAATGAAAATGACCGTCACTGTAAATTCCAAAAATCAAAATCAGCTGTTGTCTCATGTATCCCTTGTTTAGTCACAAGGCCACTCCATTTCTTGTCGTAGAAGAAGCTAATTGGCACCAAATGTTCCAGGGAACCAACACTCTATCGTATCCTTCAAGAATTGAACAACTACTGGCATTATCTTAGGATAAGAAACCTCTTCTCACGATATTACTCATCTTGAGTGTTCACACAACAGATTGGTCCAAATGTGAGGATACACATACTTAATTTAGAATAAGAAGCAAAGATAGCGAGACAGGATTCATATTAACATTATATAAAACCCTGAAACCTCCTTGAATGAATAAGTAGTGCAGGTTGGTGCACTAAAGCTCCTGCTCTGTGCTGAGTCCACGGAAGGGCCTAACCACAAAGATATATTGTATGCAATCTTACCTATCATTTTTGCCAGAGACTGTTTGCAAGGCTTGACCCTGTGGTCACATGGCAAAAACTTTACAGCTACTCCAAGGCTACCTTACACTTGAATGAATAAAACAATGCATTTTTTTCTTTGTCGCTAGAAGCTATATGAATAACCATCAAATGCTATGGCCCCTCAGGTTAATAAAATGTTCAGGTTCACAACTTTCCCAATCTAGGCAACAATATATTATAGTAATCAAACTGCAAACTATCTATCCAATTGTTTAACATTAAGACAGATAATATTTATTGATGAGAATAACCTGATAGCATCGTCGAATCTCAGGTGGCATGTAAGATCCATGAGTGAACACTTCAACAAACAGAGAAGGATCATTGAAGTTGTAATGCAGCAGGTATTCCAATTATGTGAGATTGACTAGCTTCTCAGCATTCATGGGAAAAAGCCTCGGCATAGGTGCATCCATAAAATCAATGTCCACCGCCAGCCATTTCATAAATGATAAATCCACTACTTCCCTGCCCGAGCTAAGGTAGGCACCTATTAGTGCCTCAACCACATCAGCTACTCTATTACTTTTAATCTTCTGTTTTCCTCTACCATACATTTTATCTGAATACGTTAGGAACTCTTCATCAAAGCTGTGAATTTGAGAATCATAACCAGGAATGAGCCACACTTCAAGATCAAATGGTTCATTATGGATAAATCGCTGTAATCAGAGGTATTTATTGATGGGAAAACCCAAAGAAGAAAAAGAAAAAAAACTCATAGTATTTGCATCCAGCAACGCGGAAGAATATGCAGTTAGGAACTATTTCAAAATCCATTGGGATATTTACTTATACAATTATTGAAAAGCACTCGCTCAAAATTGGCATGTACTAAAACAAATGTACTCAAATTGACGCGCTGACGAAATATGCATGTTTTACAAATGTGAATAACTACTAATTCCACTATACCAAACAGTAGACAGTTGAGTGGGCAAGGAAGGGATGTAGAGAATGTTTATATGCATGAGTTGACAACTCTTAGGTGGCAAGCATATTTAACAGTCAATATTGAATCTTCGATCAAAGTGTACAAGCAAATATCAGTTGTCTTAAGCATCGATGAGACATATCAGAAAGAAAAACAATAAGTCATACATGATTGATAGAGACATGGAGTTGATCACCAAGGAATACCTACCGGTATTTTACAAGCGCATCCAGGCCTGCATAGTGCAACATTGGAAATTATTTTCTGTTTCTTAACAGTGAGAAGACCCTCATGAAGATTTTCATAAGTCTTGAATAGCTGTATATTGGCAGCATATTTGAGAAAAGAGTCTCCAAGTGTCTCAAGTGATTCCAAATGTAACTTCTCGAGGCATTTCTTTGTTGTCATTGCTTCCAAAACCGAACATAATAAAACAAGGAGTAAGTTGCGAGCACGAGAGTATGTATGAAGCTCACAGCTTAAGTAAGTGATTTAATTAGAGAAAAAATCTGAGATGAGATCATAGCAGCACATACCTTAACGGTTGGAATAAAAATATTTAGTGTGCAGTGATCCAAATGTATTCTTTTAAAGTTTGAGGTCATAACAAAGGACTCAATCTGATGCATGATGGAAGGAACATATGAATGCAGAAATAGAAACAGGTGACATGATGAGGGCACAAAGTTCAGGAGGCAACTCAACAGATGAATCAGTTGAATCTGCCAAGGAGGCCAATTAGTTTTTTTTTTCAACTTGGATATTCTGCAGTTATAACTCACCATGCTAAACTAATACTTGTTGATTGATTACCAAATAATAGGCATATATCTATATTGAAGGGATACCTTCAGATTTGTCTATTTAGGTTGGTTCTCCTCTGTAAATTGTAGTTGCTGTGTCCACCTTTTTTTTCTCTCCAGGTTTTCCTCAGAATAGTTCCTTTCTCTCTCAATTTCTTTTTCTTTTGGGTGCAACGTTGCTGCTCCTTGTTCATTTGGGCTTTATGCCCACTTGACTTTTTCCCCCCTTTTCTCTTTCATTTTCTTTTGTTTTTAAAATTTTATTGTAATCTAAAAAAATACTAAAAAGAAAAGCTAATGACTTATATGCCCTTAGACATATTTCCACTTTATTTCAGGATAGTAACCATAGATAAGAACAAAAGATAATCAGAAACTGCAGAATCAATAGGCGATTGAACTGCAGCCAAAGCATCCTATAGTTTACTTAGATCACGGACAAGAAGAATTCTGAAGTGACTGGATTGAAACCTTCGACATCATTGAATCTGAAGAGAAAGAGATAGATATATAAAGCATGATCAACGATTTTTTATAGGTAACGAGTAAAGATGATAAAGCCATCAAAATTATAATGTAACAACTTTACTATAATTAAGTGGAACTTGTAAGCATCCCCTCCTATCAACGTCCAAGTCAAATGTCAATGTTTCATCATCAAACTTGAGCCTTGTCCTAACAGCATGCACTACTAAAAAATCTGTGAATATCGACCTCCAAATTACCGACCTCCAATGGAAGTCGGTAATTTTCGACTTCCGGAGGTCGGTATTGTTAAAATTAATATTTCTTGAAAATTTTCTAAGAAAACCGACTACAAGAAGTCAATCTTTTTGGCAAAAAAATGCGGAAAATTACATAGCGACCTCCGGAGGTCCGAAAATTTCCCGGAAAAAATAAATATTAAAAAGACCAACCTCTGGTGGTCGGTATTTTATTAAAAAATAAAAAATATATTTAATTTTATCTCAATTAAATATAAAAAATATTTTAAATAAGTTTTCGGGTGATTTTGTGTAAAATAAAAAATTTAAAAACTAATAATATCGACCTCCCGAGGTCGGTAATATTAAATTTTATGTAATTAATTTTTATTTTTATTAAAATATCATATAGTGATCACCTGAGGTTGATTTTTTTATTTATTTTTAATTATTATAATTCAAACCGACCTCCGATGGTCGGTATCGGATTAGAAAATTAAGAATGCAATTTGATTTTACCACAATTTCACCTAAAAATATTATATTTTTTCAATTAATTTTTAATAAATCGTCCTCAAGAAGACGATTTTAAGTAAAATAAAAAAAATATGAAATATCGACCTTCAGAGGTCAATATAATTTAATTTAATGTAATTAATTTTATTTTTATTAAAGTTTTATGTAATACCGACCTCCGAAGGTCGGTATTTTTTGTTTTGTCCAATTATTTTTAACAAAATTGATATCCAGAGTTCAATTTTTTTTTTAAAATATATGTTTATTAATCATTATTGTTCTATTTTATATTACTATTGTTTTTATTTTTTTGAAAGTGTAATAATTTTGTATAATTTTATTCAAAAAAAATTAGTAATCGTAGAGTAGACAAAGAACAGCTCATATTCGAAGTATGAAATAACGTTGATACTAATTAGGAGGTACTTATATTTATTCATAGATTAATACAATAAATTCTATTAGTCCATCGTGAATTTAAGTTTTATAAAATGATGTTGTGGTCAAGAGCTAATCGATAAACTATTTGAATATGAAATATGATGTGATATTTATAGAAATGTCATAACAAATCAAGTGTTTCGTCGTGGAACCTTGAATATGTAGTCTCGTACGTTTAATGACAGATACAACAGAACACCTATGATTCATTGATTTTAGGAAGTAATAAATATATACTCATGAAATATTGTACAAAATAAAGTTTATCAATATTTATACGCCCCACTTAAATGAACATCTTGTGTAGTGATCACTCGTAGGTAAAGATAAACAATAATTCACTAGAGACATATGAAACAAACAATATATATATATATATATATATTGTCGACACCCAAGTTTGGCCCGAATTTTAAAATTCATACTTTTATATTGTTATGTTTTAGTTCTTGCTAAATTCATTATTGTGTGTTAATATGTAAATTGTGACTTCGAGGAGTCGATATTTTTCTTTTTATTTAATTATTTTTATTGATATCGACCTTTAATGGTCGGTAATATATTACCAAATCAAGAATAAAATTTAATCTTATGTAAATTAAAAATACAAAACTAATAAAATAATATTTTCTATTAAATTTAAATAAATAGTCCTTTAAAAGTCGGCTTTATGTAAAATATAAAATAAATTAATATAAAATACCTACATCCGAATGTCGGTATTAATATGATCAATTTTATTTTTATTTTAATTTAATATGATACCAACCACTGGAGATCAGTATACACTATATTATCTAATTATTTTTAATAAAATCGACATACAAAGGTCAATTTTTTTAAAATTATTTCTATTAATAATTATTTCCTTACTTAGTATAATATTATTTTAAGCTTACAATTAATTATTTCAAAAGTGCAACGTTTTTTTATAATTTTATTAAAAATAAGTAGAATTCGCAAAATAGACAATAAAACACCGATAATTCACATTCAAATATGAAATATTGTATACATACATATCTATATATATTAGTGTGTGTATAAACTATATCAAAGTATGTATGTCCAAACTTAAATGAATCTCTCGTATAGTAATATCATAGGCAAAAGGCAAATGAGAATGTCCATCAAACATGTATGAAATACGTTAGGATGTTATATATACTCGTCGAGTAGTATAGTAAAACAAAGTGCTATACATTAATGGTTTGAGTATGAAATACATTATCAATTAAAGAAATTTAATTGATTTATGAAATTTATATGCATAATTAACTATTCGTTTAATTAACCTTGAATATCTTATCCCGTTAAATGATATACAACAACATACCCAGTGTGATCCCACAAGTGGTGTCTGGGATCCCGTTAAATGATATAGACAACAATATACTTTCAAGTGGTAATATATATATATTGTTGACACCCGATTTTGACCGACCCTTAACTCATCTTATGGTCTTTAAATTGGTATTCTTATTTACGGAACAAGTGATTTTGGTTTTCCAAAATATGCTTTTCATATTGTCGCTTTTATATTTGTTATTATTTACAAAAGAAAATAATAATAATAAACAAGCGAAACATATTATCCTAGGGAACAATAGTGGTAATGATATTTTAATCTTTCTTATTATTTTGCTACTTCTGTGATTTTATGTTAGCAATACGCTTATCGCATTATTTTTTAGTAACGTCTTTCGAATCGTGTTATTCAAAAAAGATATTTTAATACATTTTTACAATGAATTTGGTGAATTATGTACGCGAATTCACGACTCAAAATATCATATTATCTATATTTTAAATAAAATTTGTTGTCAATTTTAACCAAATCGTTGAAATTTCTTTTCAATTTTAACCAATGCCCTTAAACTTATTTTGATTCTAGCTAATCGTTTGTAAAATTTTGCATTTTTTAACCCAAATTGAGTCAATTTACGGATTAATTTTAAATCTTTACAATTTTTGACTAGCCTTTAAATCTGAATTACCAACTTGTGGCCTAATTTTTAAATTCCTATGATTTTGGCTAATATTTAAATTCGAATATCAATAATATGGCTTGATTTTAAATTTCAACAATTTAATGGCTAACTCTTAAATCCGAGTCCCCCATTTCCGACCCGGATCCGATCCAAACCCATTTTTAACTTTAACCCCCCAAAACCCTAAAAAGTATTCTCATTTTTCCCCCTCCACACCTAAGGAGGCAGCCGTGGTGCCGCCTCCTCCCTCTCGCCTCCCCGCTCCACCAGCTCTCCACCAAACCACCCTGCGCCGGCCCCTCCACAGCGGCGCCACCCTTTCTCCTCCCTCCCCAGTCGACCCGCGACTCCGCTGCCACTGTCCAGCGGCTGCCGCACCTCCCGCGACCCCGACAACCCCCAAAACGCTCCTCCGCCTCGCCTCCCTCATACCCCTCGTCTCACCCACCAAACAGCCCCTACCCCCGTCTCTCCCTCTCAGGCGCTCCACCTCTCTCTTCACCACCACCAGCCGGCAGCCCCTCTCCTCACTGCAGCAACCATCACCCAACGACCCAGTTGCAAAAGTTCGGTTCGGATTTTTTTCTCTCCCTTTTCTTTTTAATATGCCTTAAATTTCAAAATATTATGTCTTCCATGTGGGTTACTTTTCTGAATTTGATAGTAGAAAAACGTAGAACTCTTCATTGGCTGGTTGTTGTGAAATTTGGATTGGGAAAATAATTGTTTGGGGGGCAAAATTGACTCTGTGATTTGTAATAATTGGGGGTCTACTACTGTGCATACCATGACTGTCAATTGATTCAAATTTCGGATAAATTCTACTTTGTCTATTCCGTGATTAGCTTAATTATGTTTTTTCCTTTTTGAATGAATCTTGTTTAGAATAAATCAATTTACTGCCATAATTTGACCTTCAATTAGTCAATTGCAGATTCTAATCAGGTTATTTTAGTAAAGTTTTTGACTAATTGATTTATTTTACCCAAAAAAGATTTGTGCCAATCTTGACTTTTTTTCCTAATTAACTCATTCCCCCTTTCACTATATAAAGAGACCCTGCTTCATTCTTTAAAAAAAAAAAAAAGACAGAAAAAAAGAGAGCATTCTCACTTTTCCTCTCACTCTGCAACACAAGTTCTAAAGAAAAGACTGCATATTTTCTTTCTTTCTTTCTTAATATTCATCTTGGGTACTTAACCAAATCTTTTCTTGTTTGCCTCCTTCATTTTGTTAGCTTTTCTTTCTCTTTCTTTTATAAGTATATTAAAATAATGCTCATGACATGTTTGCTTATTATTATTATTGTATTCTATTAATTACCGGTACTGCCAAATTTATTTTAGTGTTGCGGGTTTTTAGGAAAAGAAAAATCTAGACGTGAAGAGTCGCCTAGGACGGGAGGAGGAAGGGCCTCGAAGACCTTTTTTATATATCGATGTCATGTTGTATTTATGTTCCTGTAAAATCTTGTAATAATATAATAGTGAAAATGGGGGATATAGTAATTGGGGGGAAGGGAACTACGTGCTAATTGCTTTTCTTTATTTTGGTTCGTTTCATTCAACTAATGGTCGTAGGCAAATCTAAATCTAGGGTCAAACAAAAAATATATGAAATAATAATAAGGAAAATCGGAGAAATAGCATGCTTAACAATATTACTTTTCTGTGTTTTAAACGTATATTAGATATCACGTCCATAGGATTTGTCGTATTTATTTCTCCCTTTTGGTTGAAATCATGTTTGGGGGTAACTTGTATTTTTAAGAATAACCATGCCTGTAGATTTTTGTTATGCTTGTTAAATTTTTCTTTCACGTAATATAAATAGAAATCATGTTCTTAGCTTGTTAAAGACCTTTGTTGTATAATTAGAATTAAGCATATAGGTTTTATCTCTTTTTAAATATGTTATGTGCATAATATCATGTTTTAAATTCTATATCTTAAAAGATTAAAGTCACAGTGCCTAGTAAATTAATAATTGCTTTATCTAGAAATTACGTATTAGGATTTAATGTCGTTCCACATGTTAGAAATCATGCCTATAGGATCCTTAATAGAAATACTTTATTTATTTATTTATTAGAAATCATGCCTCTAGGATTCTTAAATATTTGTAATTTTTATGCCTACATGATCCTTAATGAAATATTGTATCTTCTTCACTAGAAGTCATGCTTATAGGATTTAACAACATTTCTTTGGTATAATTTTAAAATCATGTCTACAAGGGTTCTTCCTCAAAATATTTTTGGCATAGTATTTTTAGCACACTTCTAGCATTTCTTTTATCATGCCATAATAAGTTTTTCAACATGGTAATGTTTTGAAATATTTTCATATGCATTTTTGAGGCTTGTATGAAACCTTATATGCTAAAATATTTGTCTTGATTGTTCTTTCTATGACGCGTGGTCCTATAGGAAACCTAAGTATTTAGAACTTTACCAAAATAGAAGTCCAATGCCTCACGGACCACAGGAAGGGACGGTAGGCACTCTAGGACTCGTTAGATTTCATACATTTTATTATTAGTTCGTTTTTAAGTTAATTAATAAAATTAACCTAGGAGGGGTAGGGGTAAGTAGGACCCTCGGAGATGATGATCTAAACTCGTGCTTATATAGGACAAACCTTGGTTTTGTCCTTATGCTTTAATAAGCCAAGTGAAGCTAAACTCCGAAATAAAAGCCGAGTAACTTATCCGAGTAATTAATTTGTTTAATTCTTTTCTCGTTCATTTATTGTTTCTTAATTAATTTGTTTATTTTATCACTTAGAATCAAATTTAGGAATTTTATTAAAAATAAAGACCCTTATTTGTAAACCCCCACATAAATATGAGACACGGTCGGGACCCGCCTTTGCGGACCTTGAAGGGTGCTTAACACCTTCCCTTCGAGGTAATTTGAGCCCTTACCCTCTCTCTGGTTAACTTTGACCCTTAGATTAGATTTTTAAACTTAGAATAGGTGTCCTAATGCACCTCAAATCATTAGGTGGCGACTCTTCTTTTTTTTTTTCCAAATTTAAAAATCCCAAATGAGTCGTTGCCACGACGTCTTCCAGGTTCCCATTTCTCCGCGAGGAAAAAATGGGGCGCGACAGAATGGCGACTCTGCTGGGGATATTAGGTTCTAACCATTACGTGTCTATGTTTATGTGGGTTATACGCTTTCCTTAATTGTTTTACCTACCTTATTTGTTTACTATTACCGTTATTATTTTTTTTTAATCTTTTCTTACTAATGTATTTTCTTTTTTCTTTTCCCTTGGTAACTTCCTTTCCCTTTCCCTCTAACTCCTTTTCCCTCCCCTTTTATTTATTCATTTATCGCTTTAAATTATCTGTTTAATATTGCTATAACTGCTAAATGTTACCGCTTTAAAATAACTGACATTCCGTTCATAGATTTCCCCACTTGGGATCCTCTTTATTTTCTTTTAAGGTGATGTTGTGCCTTTGCACTTCTCCCGACCTCTTTCAAACCCAAATTTTAGAGAGTAAGCGCTTGCGTGGTGAATGGCGGATAGTCTTACTACCGTTGGACCACGTGCTTCTCATATAGGAATACCCAGTCCGTGTCCAACCCACTCTTTAGAAACTTAGGATAGAGCTACCTACTTCAAATGTAAGCCATGCATGCATAAACACTAGGTAGTTTGGCCCCATAAAGTCCAATCTACATAATAGTAGCCACCCTGTTAAGTCTAGAGGGTCCAATCACCCTCCAAGACGAAATACCGCATATTATTTGTCTATGTGATCATGATAATTAATTCGAGCCTAAAACATTGTTAGAAGGGAGTTTATAAAAAGTTACCTTTCTGTTTTGCAGAGTTGTGATGCTGAAGTCATGCTAAAATTGGGTTTGAAGTTTAGAATTTATTTCCATTTGTTACCCTATTATTCTTTATATTTTATATTGAAGTTTAGGATTTATTTTCATTTGGTACCCTATTCCTTAGTTTTGATACAAAGTTTAGGATTTATTTCTATTGGTTACCTTGCTATTCCTTAAATTTTCTATATGTTGTATCATTTTTAAAAAAAAATTGTAATAGTTTTTATTAATAAAATAGCTATTTTTTTTTAATTATCATTTTATTATGTTTTCTAACACTAAACTCCAATTAACAAATCGAGGGCTTGAATTAATTATTAAGAATCACTTGCTTGTCGTATTAGGCCTACCTCTGGCTAACGAGGCTCCCTGCATTTTAGGGTGTTTACTCATTTATTTACTTATTTTAATTAAATATATATTTTTTGTTATCATGTCACTAACTTGATTTTATTCCTCCGTTCTTATCCTTTATTTTTATTTTCATGCCTTTCCCTTTCCTAAAGGTTGATCTGTGTGCGCACTCTGGCCTACCATACACGATCGAAAGGTCCTCTGCCTACTCCCCCAAGTTTGAGTCGTCAGAAAAAGGACAAAATGACTGACAATAATGCTATTGAAAGAGTGGAGTCGTCTGAAAGGGGAGTCCAACCGGATGATTTAACTCTAAGGTTGGAAAGAAAAATTCAAGAGTTGGAGGATGAAATGGCCAACATGCGCAACTTGGCCAGACTATCCATTTCTCTCGGCACTCCTTTCGGAGAACATATGGATGACCCAATTACTACAACTCAAACCACCCTCTCAAATCATCTTCCACCAATTCATCCAACCTCCCAAGTCCAGTCCAACCCCACTTATATACCACCTTTGAGCACTCAATTTTCAAATTGTAGTCATCAAAACACATATCAACTAAGCACTTACGAACCAACATGGTACCCGCAAAATCCTACCTACATTCAAGATATGCCTCCCAAGTCCACTGCCAACATCTTAAAAGCCCATGCCTCTGGAACTCACGTCCATAATCCTATATATGTCGAGACATCCCCTTTTGTCCACAATTACCATGAATCAGAATCCTCTCAAAAGGATATGTTGATTAAATCACTGACTGAGAGATTGGATAGTCTGAGCAATCGCATGCGATATGTAGAAGAAAATAAAGGGGTAATTGGCTTGAGCTATGAAGATCTATGCATGCACCCCGATGTCGAGTTACCAGAAGGATACAAATCTCCAAAATTTGAACTGTACAATGGTATTGGAGATCCCAGGGCTCATCTGCGCATGTATTGTGACAAACTGGTAGGAGTGGGAAAGAATGAAAAGATTAGAATGAAGCTGTTCATCAGAAGCCTCATAGGGGAAGCCCTGACATGGTATATAGAACAAGACTCACGAAAGTGGACAAGATGGGAGGATTTGGCTTCAGATTTTATGAATAGGTTTGGGTTCAACATTGAAAACGCACCAGACTGGTTCTATATTCAAAACCTAAAAAAGAAGCCAAGTGAGTCATTTCGAGATTACGCTATAAAATGGAGGTCTGAAGCTGCTAGAGCTAAACCCCCTATGGAGGAATCTCAGATGAAAGACTATTTTATTCGGGCCCAAGAGCCTCAATATTACGATAGAATGATGCTTGTCGCAGAAAAGAGCTTTGCAGACATCATCAAGTTGGGTGAAAGAATTGAGGAGGGTATAAAAAATGGCACAATCATCAACCTAGAGGCTTTACAAGCTACTAACAAAGCCTTGCAGTCCGGAGGTATGCCTGATATTCGAAAGAAGAAAGAGGTGGGTTCGGTAATGATGGCACATAAAGCTCCCACAAGACACCAAATCTGGACTCCGCCCCTTCCCCACTATCCTACATCTTCATACATCACGCCTCCCCCCTTTTTATCCACCACTTACCCCTTATCAAACTCCTCCCACTCCATATCAACAATCTGCATACCCCGTTTATCATACCCAACCAGGATACTTTCAAACACCTCCACCTATACCTCCTCAACGACCGAACTACAGAAATCATCCCAACATTGAAAGAAAACCCACCAAAAGCTACACTCCTCTGGCTGAACCCATAGCCCAACTCTACGAGAGGTTGAAAGAAGCTGGCTATATCACTTCTATCCCTGCTTTGAATCCAGACACTCAATCCAAGTGGTATGACTCCAAACAAAGTTTGCGCATACCACTCAGGAATGAAGGGACACACAACTGATGCATGTCACGCATTGAAGGATAAGGTTCAAAACTTGATTGATACTAAGGTCATACATCTGAAGGACTCTGCGCCAAGTACATCCAACAATCCACTACCAAATCATCAATAAGCATGTTGAAATTCTATTGGAGATCTGGCCTTTTTTTAGTACTTTTTATTTAGTGTTCTCTTTCATCCTTGTATTTGGAATTACGTCAGACCTGATTTCCGTTTAAGAGGGATACGTAGGCGCTCCTTCGGAGTTCGGTCTTACCATAATAAAAACCCTATCCCCCCCCCACTTGACCACGGACTGGGGCAGAATTTTTTGAGAGGATCTCAAAAAATTCTTTTGAAAGAGAGCATAAGCAGACAAGATAACTGGGGCAGAATTTTTGAGAGGATCTCAAAAATTCCTTAGATTATTTTCTACAAACTGGGGCAGAAATTTTTGAGCTCAAAAATTTCGAACTGAAAACTGACAACAAGGACATCAAGACGAAAGGCGAGATATCAATAAAAGGACGTGTGGGTCGAGGCATGGCTACAGATCAACCTCCCCTTTTTCAAACTAATGATTTTTCTTTGAATGTAGACTGACATACATGCTTGGAATAGCCTCTTCGTATCATACAAAGCAATCGACATTTTCTCACAATGGGCGAAGGTTAAATTATCTTATTCCCTTTTATATCAGTCTACTTTCTTACTGAAATCGTACTTGGCCTACCAAGATGGCATGAAAATGAACTTGCATTCGGCCTACTTAGATAAAATTGCATGAAATTGAATTATGTATTATTTGGCCTACAAAAATTGCAAAATATATATATATACATTTTTTATGTACATTGGCCTACTGAAAATTTCATTTTTGCATCGGCCTACTTAAATTGCGTGAAATTACCTTTTTCTACTTTGGCCTACTAAAATTATATGAAATTAAATTTTTACATTTGCATACCGAACATTGCATTCTTACATTGGCCTACCGAAAAACGCATTTTGCATTGGCCTACTAAATTCGCATGAAGTTACATTTTGCATGGCCTACTAAATTTACATGAAAGTTGCATTTCTGCATTGGCCTACTAAACTTACGTGAAATTGCATTTTTTCTTTGGCCTACTGAAATTGCATTTTCGCATCAGCCTACTTAAATAGCGTGGAATTATATATTTACGTTTGACCTACCGAAGATTGCATTTTCTGCATTGGCCTACTAAGCCTACTGAAAATCGCATATTTTGCATTGGCCTACTAAACTTACTGAAATTGCATTTTGCATCGGCCTGCTACAGTTACGCGAAATTGCATTTTTGCATCAAATGACATTTTTGAGAGAATGGGATTCGTATTTGGCCTACCAAGGATGCATTGAAAATTACATGGCCTATTAAAACAACACTTTCGGCCTACTACGTTGCGTTATTTGAAAACTTTGCATGACCTACTGAAATCGCATTTATATTTTTTAAAATAAAAAAAAATTTACACGGCCTTCTGAAACTACATCTTGCCTACTTAAATTGCATGGCCTCCTTTCGGAAATTTTGCATTGGCTTGAAAAATCGCATGAAAATAGCATACCCTTAAGGCGTCATAGTCCAAAGGCATCATTTCATGGCCTAAGGACATCATTTCATGGCCTGGAGATTTAATTTATGTTCATCATGATCCGAGGGTGTCATCGTCCAAAGGCACCATCCTTCATGGCCTACGGACATCATTTCATGACCCGAGGATATAACTTATGATTAGCATGGCCCAAGACATCATAGCCTAAAACGTCATCCTTATCGTTTTATGGAAAATCTCATGGTCTAAGTGGGAACTTGCATCATATTTATGAATTCATTTCACTATCTAATATACATGTTCTAACCATTTTACCTAGTGTTTTAAGGTTACAGATTTCGAATTTTATGGAGTTCTGATATATGCCTCTCGCAATAAACCCCTGACATTTTTTTCTTTTCACATCATCCGTACTATGCTATGCTCTCACTCTTCTGCTACCATTCGAACCGCATCAACTATTTTCGCTTTTCGTACCATCTTATCCTCTCCAATTCAAGCTACTATCGTTTCTACCTCAATCCCTATACCGTTAATATTATTTTAGGAATTTTATCCATTCCTAATCCAGAACTACACACGGCCTGATTCTCGTATAACCAGAGATATGTAAGCAACCTTTAAACCGGAGTCTCGGCCGTAAACCTTTTGTTCTATCCGGTCTCTCTGATAAATTTTCATCGGTCAGACAAAATCGGCTACTCCGTCAACTTTCTTTGCTCAATAATTCATCCTTCATTCCTGAGCAAAGAAGGGGCAGCTGTTGACACCCGATTTTGACCGACCCTTAACTCATCTTACGGTCTTTAAATTGGTATTCTTATTTTACAGAATAAGTGATTTTGGTTTTCTAAAATATGCCTTTCATATTGTCGCTTTTATATTTGTTATTATTTACAAAAGAAAATAATAATAATAAACAAGCGAAACATATTATCCTAGGGAGCAATAGTGGTAATGATATTTTAATCTTTCTTATTATTTTACTACTTCTGTGATTTTATGTTAGCAATACGCGTATCGCATTATTTTTTAGTAACGTCTTCGAATCGTGTTATTCAAAAAAGATATTTTAATACATTTTTACAATGAATTTGGTGAATTATGTACGCGAAATATACGACTCAAAATATCATATTATCTCTATTTTAAATAAAATTTGTTGTCAATTTTTTTAACCAAATCGTTGAAATTTCTTTTCAATTTTAACCAATGCCCTTACACTTATTTTGATTCTAGCTAATCGTTTGTAAAATTTTGCATTTTTTTTAACCCAAATTGAGTCAATTTACGGATTAATTTTAAATCTTTACAATTTTTGACTAGCCTTTAAATCTGAATTACCAACTTGTGGCCTAATTTTTAAATTCCTACGATTTTGGCTAATATTTAAATTCGAATTATCAATTTATGGCTTGATTTTAAATTTCAACAATTTAATGGCTAACTCTTAAATCCGGGTCACCCATTTCCGACCCGGATCCGACCCGGATCCGATCCAAACCAATTTTTAACTTTAACCCCCCAAAACCCTAAAAAGTATTCTCATTTTTCTCCCTCCACACCTAAGGAGGCAGCCATGGTGCCGCCTCCTCCCTTTCGCCTCCCCGCTCCGCCAGCTCTCCACCAAACCACCCCGCGCCGGCCCCTCCACAGCTGCGCCACCCTTTCTCCTCCCTCCCCAGTCGACCCGCGACTCCGCTGCCACTGTTCAGCGGCTGCCGCACCTCCTGCGACCCCGACAACCCCCAAAACGCTCCTCCGCCTCGCCTCCCTCATCCCCCTCGTCTCACCCACCAAACAGCCCCTACCCCCGTCTCTCCCTCTCAGCCGCTCAACCTCTCTCTTCACCACCACCAGCCGGCAACCCCTCTCCTCACTGCAGCAACCATCACCCAACGACCCAGTTGCAAAAGTTCGGTTCGGATTTTCTTCTCTCCCTTTTCTTTTTAATATGCATTAAATTTCAAAATATTATGTCTTCCATGTGGGTTACTTTTCTGAATTTGATAGTAGATAAACGTAGAACTCTTCATTGGCTGGTTGTTGTGAAATTTGGATTGGGAAAATAATTGTTTGGGGGCAAAATTGACTCTGTGATTTGTAATAATTATGGGTCTACTACTGTGCATACCACGACTGTCAATTAATTCAAATTTCAGATAAATTCTACTTTGTCTATTCCGTGATTAGCTTAATTATGTTTTTTCCTTTTTGAATGAATTTTGTTTAGAATAAATCAATTTACTGCCATAATTTGACCTTCAATTAGTCAATTGCAGATTCTAATCAGGTTATTTTAGTAAAGTTTTTAACTAATTTATTTATTTTACCCAAAAATGATTTGTGCCAATCTTGACTTTTTTTCCTAATTAACTCATTCCCCCTTTCACTATATAAAGAGACCCTGCTTCATTCTTTAAAAAAAAAAGACAGAAAAAAAGAGAGCATTCTCACTTTTCCTCTCACTCTGCCACACAAGTTCTAAAGAAAAGACTGCATATTTTCTTTCTTTCTTAATATTCATCTTGGGTACTTAACCAAATCTTTTCTTGTTTGCCTCCTTCATTTTGTTAGTTTTTCTTTCTCTTTCTTTTATAAGTATATTAAAATAATGCTCATGACATGTTTGCTTATTATTATTATTGTATTCTATTAATTACCGGTACTGCCAGATTTATTTTAGTGTTGCAGGTTTTTAGGAAAAGAAAAATCTAGACGTGAAGAGTCGCCTAGGACGGGAGGAGGAAGGACCTCGAAGACCTTTTTTATATATCGATGTCATGTTGTATTTATGTTCCTGTAAAATCTTGTAATAATATAATAGTGAAAATGAAGGATACAGTAATTGGGGGGAAGGGAACTACGTGCTAATTGCTTTTCTTTATTTTGGTTCGTTTCATTCAACTAATGGTCATAGGCAAATCTAAATCTAGGGTCAAACAAAAAATATATGAAATAATAATAAGGAAAATCGGAGAAATAGCATGCTTAACAACATTACTTTTCTGTGTTTTAAACGTATGTTAGATATCACGTCCATAGTATTTGTCGTATTTATTTCTCCCTTTTGGTTGAAATCATGTTTGGGGGTAACTTGTATTTTTAAGAATAACCATGCCTGTAGATTTTTGTTATACTTGTTAAATTTTTCTTTCACGTAATATAAAGAGAAATCATGTTCTTAGCTTGTTAAAGACCTTTGTTGTATAATTAGAATTAAGCATATAGGTTTTATCTCTTTTTAAATATGTTATGTGCATAATATCATGTTTTAAATTCTATATCTTAAAAGATTAAAGTCACAGTGCCTAGTAAATTAATAATTGCTTTATCTAGAAATTACGTATTAGGATTTAATGTCGTTCCACATGTTAGAAATCATGCCTATAGGATCCTTAATAGAAATACTTTATTTATTTATTTATTTATTAGAAATCATGCCTCTAGGATTCTTAAATATTTGTATTTTTTATGCCTACATGATCCTTAATGAAATATTGTATCTTCTTCACTAGAAGTCATGCTTATAGGATTTAACAACATTTCTTTGGTATAATTTTAAAATCATGTCTACAAGGGTTCTTCCTCAAAATATTTTTGGCATAGTATTTTTAGCACACTTCTAGCATTTCTTTTATCATGCCATAATAAGTTTTTCAACATGGTAATGTTTTGAAATATTTTCATATGCATTTTTGAGGCTTGTATGAAACCTTATATGCTAAAATATTTGTCTTGATTGTTCTTTCTATGACGCGTGGTCCTATAGGAAACCTAAGTATTTAGAACCTTACCAAAATAGAAGTCCAATGTCTCACGGACCATAGGAAGGGACGGTAGGCACTCTAGGACTCGTTACATTTCTTACATTTTATTATTAGTTCGCTTTTAAGTTAATTAATAAAATTATCCTAGGAGGGGTAGGGGTAAGTAGGACCCTCGGAGATGATGATCTAAACTCGTGCTTATATAGGACAAACCTTGGTTTTGTCCTTAGGCTTTAATAAGTCAAGTGAAGCTAAACTCCGAAATAAAAGCCGAGTAACTGATCCGAGTAATTAATTTGTTTAATTCTTTTCTCGTTCATTTATTGTTTCTTAATTAATTTGTTTATTTTATCACTTAGAATCAAATTTAGGAATTTTATTAAAAATAAAGACCCTTATTTGTAAACCCCCACATAAATATGAGACACGGTCGGGACCCGCTTTTACGGACCTTGAAGGGTGCTTAACACCTTCCCTTCGAGGTAATTTGAGCCCTTACCTTCTCTCTGGTTAACTTTGACCCTTAGATTAGATTTTTAAACTTAGAATAGGTGTCCTAATGCACCTTAAATCATTAGGTGGCGACTCTTCTTTTTTTTCCAAATTTAAAAATCCCAAACGAGTCGTTGCCACGACGTCGTCCAGGTTCCCGTTTCTCTGCGAGGAAAAAATGGGGCGCGACATATATATATATATATAAAATTCATCAAACACGTATGAAGTATATTTGTTTTTGAAAAATTATACTTCTCGAGCAGTGTATTACTTATACATACATATATATGTGTGTGTGTGCGCGCGCGCATGCATGTGTATGTATTCTATGCCCTTCTACTAGTTCATAAGTGTATTTTTAATAAATTTTGAACCCCCTTATTAAAAATGACCTTATCTGTGCCGCTAATTGAATTCAAGTATGAAATACGTTGATATACGTAGGATGTAATAAATGTAAACTACTATTGTTATACTCGTTAACAAATCAAATCAATTTCTATAAATATCAATCTTTGTGGATAATCGATGATTTATTTGTTTATAATGATTTGTTGAAAAAGAAAAGTATATATAAATAACATACGACATTATTCTTTGAAATTTGACCTCAATTGATTGGTAAATTTAAAATATATATTTATTTTTAAGAATATCAATATGTTAAGGTTGATATTCATTATATAATTTAATTTTAATTAATAAAATTTGAGCTCAAGGGATCGATATGTTTTCATTATTATTTTGTGTAAATAATATTGACTTCTTGAAATCGATGACTTATAAATATTTATTTTAATATTAATCAACAAAATTGACCTTAAGAGGTTGGTATTTTAAAGTCTACCATATATATTAATGAGAGTTAATTTTTTAAAAAATAATTTCGACTTCCGTGATAATTGAAAGTGAGTAATTTTTTTTTAGTTTCTTTCATTTACATTTTTTAATAAACGTAAACAATTTTTTTTTAAAAAAAGAATATTAACTTCCTCTGGAGGTTATTTTTTATTAAAAAATAAAAATACCGACCTCTGGAGGTCGGTACTTTTTTAGATGACCCGCCAAACATATTCCTCCTCTTTCTAAGTTGGCTTTTACAGAAATTCTCTCAAAAAAGAACCCTAAGTCGCGACGCCTTAGAAGAGGATCGACCTGCAACTTCCGGCGGCGACCTCTCTCCGGCGAAATCTTCTTGTCAGTCTCTCCGGTGAAATCAATATGTAAGTTTTTCCATTTATCTCTTGATCCTTCCTTCTCTAGATTCGATTTTCTATTTCGGTAGAGTTGAAAAACTCTAAAAAATCAGTAACTTTTACTGATTCTGTCTCCAACCTTCGTGTTCCACAACTGGAAATTGGGACCATTTCTTTCACAACGCTTTAAATTAATCTAATTATATACCTGCATTCTTGTCTTTGACAGCTTGAAAATTTTTGTGCCAACTGCAATTGTTTATGCAAATTTAGTCATTGGTGATTTTAAAACTCCTCTGCTCAACCAACTGAACTCACAATACAAGACGTTATGAAACAATACTTAACAATTATCCAAACAAGTTGTAACTTCCACTAAAGCAAACAAAAAACAGAAGACTTAAATGAGGAAACTTACTGCAATTGATGGCAAATGGCAAAAGTTTCAATATAGAAAGCCAAACATATCTTCTGAACATCACTATCTAACTTCTGTAAACATTTAGTCATTGGTGATTTTGCATCACAATTAGGCAAAGGTGACCTTCCAGTATGTTGTTGAAAACAATCACATAAATTCCAAGAAAGCCTAGACTTCAATTCTTCATCAGGCAGAGCTTTTCTACACACAGTAAACAAACTCTGATAACTTCTCTGTCAACAAGAATTTGCAAGTAATATCTTTCGTTCCGCGTTTTCGATCAGTTCAATCCCCCTTTGAGAATTCTCAAAAACATCCATGGAAAATTCAGACATCAACTTAACAACTTGATGCTTTGAAGATTTGTCTGAATTTGTTTTTTCTTCTTGTTTATTACTAGAAAAGAACCAAACCCATGATGATGAACTTTGTAACAACAAAACTAACAATATAATCAACCTTTTTTGCATATGAAATCGACCCATTTTTGTACTCAATGTATACAAATTTCGTATGTGGTTCCCAGTGTTTTCTGCCATGAGGTTTGTTGTCTTGACATCTGATTTTGAGTTCATCTGTAATTCAATGTTTTCACTTAATCCAACTGCTCGAGTTGATGGTTATGTTGACAGGTTTGACTTAATATATTAAACATACTTATTCGGTTTAGTTGACTATTGACTGCCACCAGTTAGTTGGTTCATTTTGGTTTAGAAAGTAAAGAAAACAAACCTACTTTTTTCATATCAAGTCTCTCAATGATTCTTAGTGACATGTTTCCGTATTTAGTAATAATTTAACTCTAAAATGCCTATTATACTGAAATGATGTATAGACACAAATATCTATGACTAATTTTAGATTGCAGGTTTCTAAAGTCTTTCTTTCTTATACTCCTTGCAAGTCAAACTAACTCATGTAAATTAGGATAGAGAGAGTAGGCAGGTATACAGTTTTGATCTTTTAGCTGTCTGTTCTACTCTTGTGTTTTGGGCATCTTTGAGACTAATTGGTGTCTTAGTTATGGATTTTTAAGAGGAAGAAAGATGTGATAACTGCTTTTGGTCTTTATAACTTCTAATATAGGTGATAATTGCATTAGTTCAATATTTCCCTTGCTCCTTATCATTGCCAGTATTGATGCACCTGAACAGACTTTGTTTCAACTTGATTAGATTGCAAAGCATAGACCTTATGAAAGTATAACATCTGCCCTGATTTTTCTCCAACACTGTTGCCTTATATGTTTTGTATGCTGTATGTTCAAAGATGACTAGCAAGTTGGTTCTGTATTTTTCAATGTTTTCAAACTTTGACTATGCTATTTTTATTTTTTTCCTACTTTTTTGTGCCGAAACAAACAATTGATTTAAGTGAGGTTGGGATGTATACATGTGGATTAATTATCATGTGATTACATGTGAATTAGTGTTCCTTATATGTTGGTTGTAGGTCTAATTTTTCAAATGAAAATGATTTTTCATGTGTTTTGATTTTTTGAGCAATTAGGTTACATAGGATTTTGTTTTGCATCTTAATAGCACTTTGGTACAACAATGTTCTTGCTTTTCCAGTCACTGCTACTCTTATTTCTTTTTCACTTTTTAATGCAAATTTTAAAAATTGTGAGTATATGTTTGGCCTAAACTTGAGCAAAGTTATTCGGTACATGCACTGATCAGAGAAAATAAAATAAATATTTTGATGTGGTGCATTAATTAAGGTTTTGATAATAACTTTGGTTTACATCATGGATATATTTTGATAATTCAATAAGCTAGCAAGTACTACAAACAACATATTTTCATCCAGTAAAGAGAAATAGTTTTTGTAATTCAGACCATCTCGAATCTTAATTTTGTGTGGTGATGAGACACTGTTGTTATATAGTAATAAGATGTCAGATCATTAGAATTATTTATTTTTCGGAATGGTAGTCTATTTTAATTATAATTTAGTCATTCTGTGTGTGATTATTAATTTTCAAATCGGATTTAAAATTCCATAACTACTTTGCTTAATGTAACTAATTTGCTTGATGTAATATTTTTATTCTAATAGTTTTTCATTTAAATTATAGGAGAGGTTTACGCAAAAACTACAGGAGTATTGTAGTACCCTACCTGTGGAAAGTCAAGATGCACCACTGTCACAAGAAATTACCGAGCAGTTGTGGCGAGAGACTACAGGTGAACCGGTTAGAGGGGTAGTCTACGGTTACACAGAAAAGGCCTATCATGAGAAGAAAAGTTGGTTTTATTGTGCATCATCTTCAAGTGTTGATAGTGTGGATAAAGTGACAATATCTAAAATGGAGGATAAGATATCTTTGCTCACTGCCGAACTTGCTGCAGTAGAGAAGAAGAGAGAGGAGCAAGCTGCAGTAGATAGACAAAGGTATATGGAGCTTCGGGCCCAACTAAATTCTCTTTTTGATTCAGGAAAAATCATTCCTCCGGCCAGTCGACCTTTTGGGGATGAGAGTGAAGAGGAAAGTGAAGAGGAGAGTGATGAAGCATAGTTCTATTTAGTAAATATTTCACGTTTTGTACTAATACTTTGATGGTATTTTGTTTTTATTTGAATGGATTCAAGGTTTAATTAGTAAATCTAAAATTATGTACTAGAAATATTAAAATTGCTCTGTTGGAATTCTGTTGAGGTTGGTCAATTATGCATACAGGTGAGCAAAATATTTGCAGCAGTGTGCTGCCAATTCTGTTTCCAAGTGGGCAAGAAATTTGCAGCAGTGTGCTGCCAATTTTGTTTCCAGAAAATCGACCTCTGGAAGACGCAAAGAGGTCGGTTTCGCAGAAAATAAAAATAATAAAAATAAATTAATATCGACCTTTGGAAGTCGCAAAGAGGTCAGCTTTGCAGTAAATAAAAATGATAAAAATAAATTAATACCGACCTCAGTGGGTCGGAATATCAAAAAAAAAATTTATATAAATCAATAATACCGACCTCAGTAGGTCGGAAATTCAACAAAAAAATAAAAATAAAAATAAATAATACCGACCTCAGTAGGTCGGAAATTCAACAAAAAAATTAAAATTAAAATAAATAATACCGACCTCTTGTAGTCGGTATCAATAATAACAGTTTATTATGAACGACCTCAGGAGGTTGGAAATATTAAACAATTATAATAATAAAAATATATAATACCGACCTCTTGTAGTCGGTATCAATAATAATATTTTATTATTTAAACGACCTCAGGAGGTCGGAAATATTAAAAATTAGAAAAAAAACGTATACACTATAGTGACCTCCTGAAGTCGAAAAATATTTTAAAAAATAAAATTACTAATTTTTCGACCTAAAAATATAAACGACTTCGTGAAGCCGGACGAGGTCGGCAAATACGACCTCCAAAAGTCGGTATGAAAAAGCGACCAAGGTTTTTCCGACTTAGGCTCGAAGTCGGGGGGAGTCAGTAATTACAGTAATACCGACCTCTGGAAGTCGATATTTCGTGGTCGGTTTTTCCTGCTTTTTTAGTAGTGATGTTTAATTCCATGAAACTGGAAATCGTCATGTTACAACACAACTAGATAGCAGTAGTAAAACTGCTTCTGAAGCATTGTCGCAACGACTAATCAATTCTGGTGGAAATTGATTCTTCAATAGTATGGATTTGACATTCTGCACAATATAATAGGTTTCATCAAGCACGACAATCCAAAAGACACATTAGATAAAATATTTTGAATTACCCAATTCTTTGTTGATGGTTTCTTCCTCCACAATATCAGGAACAAGATTGTCAGGCAAGGCACCTACTGTAGAGGAATTTAGAAGAAGAAAAATATTATCGAGAGACCTTCCGCTAGTCCAAGATTGTTAACTAAGATAAGAAGATTCAACTATTGAAGAGGAAGCTAGAAAGGAGAAGGAAGATTTAAGAAAGGGGAACTTTGTTATGAAAGAAGGCTACTTGTATTGGATTCAATTTTTTGTTGGTTACAAATGTCTAAGACTATCCTTATACTAGTGTAAGGATGGTTTAAGATACTATTCTAGATACATCTACAAGAATAATCAAGATAATGCTATCTTCTAAATATCTAACAAGAATCTAGACTATTTTATGATTTTCTACAAATATCATCTACAAAATATCCTTAAGAAAATTCAAGTAACTTAATCTTCTACCTTAAAATATCTAGATATTTCTTCAAGATAATTATATAAATTTCTATACTAGGACAATCTAGAAAAATTTATCTTCCAAAAAATCTACTTTAACATTTTTCACACTCTCCCTTAAAGTAATTTTTGGAAACTACCCCACACTTGTTGTGGATGAACTCAAATGAAACTTTTAGCAACATCTTCGTGAAATTCTCAACTGTTTCTTCCAGACTCCTCTTTCTTCTTCCAATGATGAAGGTTTTCCATAATCAATTGGTCTTGTAAATAAACAAGGACATATGTTGATAAATTTTTCATTTCTGTACCGGAATGACTTATAATAGTCCTTTTTGATCTTTGAAAATTACATGAGTGATTATTGTGTTGAGTTTCATATTCATGAGTTTCTTGGCTCCCCCTTTCTCTTAGCTTTCCCCCAATTGTATTATCAAGAGAAACATCTGAATGGGTGATGATCAGATGATCAATTTGTTCTGAAGCCTCAGCACTATAATAGGATCCATCATCAGATTCCCTTTTTAGCTCTTCAAAGGCCAGTTTATTAGTTTCAGAGCTTTTAAAGATTATGTCGTCCGTCTCTCCACTTGATACTTGGCCTTCAAGGTCAGCTTCTTCATTTATTTGATCTTTATCTTCTTTATTTGCTTCCAATATTTTATCTAAGCCAACAATTGACCTTGATATGGGTGACGTTTGATCAGAGACTTCAACTTCTAATGCATCTTCGTCAATTCTTTCTCTATACATGTCACCTGTAGCATGTATAGTTTGAATTACTATTTCTTGAGGATCTACTTCTTTGATTTCTTCAATAGAAGCTATCATATCACTAGTATGAGCAACTTCAAAAAATTTCTCGCTTCAAATTAATGATATCAATATCTTGCTTCTCTATACGATCGATTGTGTTATATCTTGCATTCTCGATTCAATCTCTATCAAGGTTGATAGAAATTATAATATTTATTTTTCGAGCCCAGCTAAAAAAGAACCTTTCCAAGTCTTCTTCTCCTTTTTTAATAGCTTTCTTAAGTTGAGCTACATTACTCTCCTTGGCTCGACAATATCTTTTTATATGGCCTATTTTTCACATCGATAACATCTGAAAGTCTTCTTATCATTATAGTTAAAAGGCTCTTCCTTCTTTACAGGTGAGCTTGAACCACGTGTGAACCGATTGTGCGGCATGCCTCTTGTTGGATACAAGAGCATTTCCTTCGCCTTCATAAAAAAATACACTAGCCAACTGTTTGGCTAGTAACTCTTGTGACAACAATATATTCTAAAATTCCTCCAAAGATGGTTGTTAATTCCACTCTTAAATTGACGTCACAAATGGAATATATTCAGGCTTCAAACCACGAATGATAATTCTTCTCATTCGTGCTTTAGAGCTTGCATCCTCCAAATAGATATCTTAGAACATAAGTTCTTAATCTTCAAAACATACTCGTCAATAAAGAGATTACCTTGAGTGGTGTTAGCCAATTTATTCTCTAGAATTTGTATCCAAGCTTCATTCTTCTTGTTGAACAAATGATCGAGGGTTATCCACATTTCATGAGCTGATTTGCACTTTATAATATGATCAAATAAATCTAAGGAGATTGTCCTTTTTAGAATGAACCCTGCCTTTGCATTAATCTGCTTCTACTTCTTGTATGTGCTAATATTTTCTGGTCCATCATCGGGAGGGCTTGTGTTGCTCCCATTAACAACTTCCCACAAATCCTTACCCACAAGGTATGATTTCATATATGTCTTCCATACCTTGCAAATGGACTAATTCAACAACTCCTTCCCAGTCCATTAACACGACCGCTTAAATCCATTCGGACAAACTTGTTGAATTAACCACCAACCCGATCTTGAAGTAACCCCACAAGCCAATATATGGCTAAGGCTCTGATACCATGTAGATAAATATAGCAGAAGAAAAGTATAATCAGGGAGACCTTCTACTAACCCAAGATCGTTAACTAAGATCAGAAGATTCAATTATAGAAGAGGAAGCTAGAAAGGAGAAGGGAGATTTAGAGAAGGGGAACTTTGTTATGAAAGAAGGCTACTTGTAGTGGATTCAATTTTTTGGTTTTGGTTTTGGGTTGGTTACAAATGCCTAAGGCCATCCTTATTTATACTAGTGTAAGGATGGTTCTAGATACTATTCTAGATACATCTACAAGAATAATCTAGATAACATTATCTTCTAAATATCTAACAAGAATCTAGACTATTCTATGATTTTCTACAAATATCATCTATAAAATATCCTTAAGAAAATTCCAGTAACTTTATCTTCTACCTTAATATATCTAGGTATGTCTTCAAGATAATTATCTAAGTTTCTATACTAGGACAATCTAGAAAAATTTATCACCTTCCAAAAAAATTGACTTTAACATTTTTCACACCTACACAATGAAGTTCTTTACAAGCTTCCAAGCATGCAAGTTGCTTCAATATTTTGCTTTTCCCTTGTACATTAAAAATGTTTTGCAGTGGGCAACTTTTGGGAAGTTGTAGCGTGCAGGTTCTTGTTTCCTAATCAATCACACTCCTAGGATTGGGTTTAAAGTATCGAAAGTTGAATTGAATGTCAGATAATAATGCAATTTTTAACATATGAAATACTTGATGATGCTAGAATCCTAAAAACATAGCAAGGAAAATGCTATATAAACCCATCTACCTATAGCCTTGAGCAATATAAGTATAATAATGACATGCTAGACTGAGGGTGAAAACTGCTCCAATGCTTTCAACTTTGTAGCACGGTTCATCATACAATTCATCATCTAGAGGTAACATAGAATAGAAGCATGACGTAATGATTCTTGCCACATCATCTCCCACTAGTCATATATTTTTGCATGCGAGTAAGGGTCTAATCATCCCCATTTGAGTAAAAATGAGAACAATCCCCTGTTATAATCAAATCTTTGAATTTTTTATCACTAATATGTGCAGAAAATGTCAAGATCTAGCCCTTTTCAGTTTTAAGTGTAAACATGAATGTATGGAAGACATAAAACCTTTTATTGGTGTTCTAGGATCTCTGTAAGTAGGTTATAACTTAGTACATCTTTCAATATTCCCTTGTAAGTATGGACAATTGTAGTCTTTATGCAGCAAATGTTACTTTCTCAAAAAAGAAAGTGATTGTTTATTAGATTCTTCTAAATAATTCTTTTAATCTTTTTATAATAGTAGTGTAATAGAATGCGACAATAACATAAGTAGAGTATTTCAGTAAATAATACACCAGAAGTAATAATGACAACACTCTAAAAAACATTCATAGTATCATTTTTAATAGATTGACAAAACATATCTTCTGAAGAAAGTTAGAGTTTTGCATTCGAGCTCATCCACGTGATTGTATAAAGCTGCAAACAGTAGCTGAGGGACAAAAAGAATGTCAAGGTTGCAACTTAGAACATCCAAGCCTTCTTCAAGAATAGATGTTGCAACAATAATGTTCACCTGTAGTGTTTGCATGGATATTAGACTTTAAATCTTCAGAAACATTTAGAAAGCAAAACAAATAAATAAAAGTTAAACTTACCAACCCCTTGCAAAATTCTTCAACAATTTTGTTTTGTAATTTCCTACTCTGTTACTGGAGCATAGAAGTATGTTGTGTTGTATACTCAGTTCTCCAACCACTTAGTTCTGGAAGTAACACATTCAATAAGAGATCGAAAAACAATGGCTGTAATAATTCTCTCAACAAATATGATGCATCTCAAATCCTTCTGGCCCTTGTTACCTACAGAAAGATTGTCTTTTATTAAATCACTAAATATATAATCCTATTTCCCTACGACAGAATGAATGATCTCAGAAACCATCCAAAGTAAATCCCAGGGGAAGTTCATATAAATTAGTCATGAATCCAAAGTATGCTCAAGAATAATACAAAGGAACTATAGGATTTCACGAATATTTAATTGCATCAACACTAAATAACATATAATTCTATATTTGCTTCCTCAAAAATCTCTGAAAGAGAAGTAAAGCAGGTTTATTTTGCCTAGGGAAATAAAACGATGACCTTCCTCCTTTGAAGAAGTCTCTCATAAACACAAAATATTTAAATAATCTAATTAACCACTTTTCTCTTTCCATTTATTATTCAAACTTCCAAAAGATTGAACTGATATATAATCTTTTGACTAATTAGTAGATTCAATTCTCTAGATGACAATTAACCTCGGATGACAAATATCCAACATCCATATTTGCTTGAATATCACCACTAATTGATCAGTGTGGCCCTATTTCTACAGGAAAGAGAGAGTGAGTGAGAGACAAATAGTAGAAAAGAAAATGGATGTTGTAACTATAATATCAGAAGGTAAGCAAGCTGAGAAAATCTTCGATGCATCCAAATTGAAATCTCTAACTATTACTTGAGCACATACATCTATTTCTCCCCATGAAAAGAAATAATTTTCTTCATGGGATAAGAACTCAGTTGCAAGATTCAAAATCACGTCTCATATTATGAAAATGATCAAGGCTGAAACATTTATTTATTTATTTTGACACAACAAGGAACAAAATTTACCTTGAAAAAGCCAGCCAAACACCAATCTCACTCAAACAAAATAAAAAAGCCAAATAAAGTTTAAATAAACGTCTTTTTGCAGTTCTAGAACTCATAAAAGACATCTTTGACTTGGAAACTAAACAAACATGCTGCAATGATAAGAAAAGTTGAAATAATCAAAACTGGAAGAGCAAGAATGTCTGATACATATGTCGAACAAGAAAACGTGATTTTTCCAATTGAACAAGAGAACATAATTGCTCCAATCGCTACTATAAGGATACATTAACGTTTAGTTAGTAGTCTCAATATTCTCTCAAGGAACTTTCTGCTAGAATGAATGTGTTTTGATGAATTGACAAACTTTGGGATGAGACCTGATACCATCTTAGAATAAGCTAGTATATGGTTGATAGTGACATGTGTTTGCAAATAAATAATTCTAGTAGTGCTCGAGTTTTAGTAGTATGATAGATGTACCGACAAATTATATTAGGCCAAATAGTGTGTTATGATTTAAGAAATAAGAAATTTCAAATTCACCCTTTTTAAAAACTGGTCGGACAAGTCTACGAAACCTAATATATGTGTTGTAGATCATTTTATGGGCCGTAGATGGAGTTTCATCTCATAGACCTTTTCCAAACAGTAGAGACCCCTTTTTCTGTAGTCCTCCCTCTACGATGCGATCTATGACTTGTAGATCGTTCTACGGGACGTAGATGGTGTTTTGTCTAATAGACTCTCAAAGACCCCTTCTCTGATTCTCATTCTACGATACGGTCTATGACTCATAGAGGACTTTACGGGTCATATGATAAGTCATAGATTGAACTTCAGAAGATCCCAAATTTCACCAAGTCTACTAGGTTCCACGAACCCACTTTACTCACCGTACTTCATTTTACGAGTCATAAACCCCTTTGTAAAATCTCATAGATTTATATTTTCCAAGGCTTACTTTCCTGAACTTTCATACTCCCCATAAGTGGGGTCTCACAATATCTCCCCCTTGTGAACATTTTTCCTTGAATGTGCTAAGACAAGCTCTAAGGAATGGATTTATGCGCCATATGCAAATGCACCATATACAAAATAAGGAATGGATTTATGCACCACATGCAAATGCACCATATACAAAATACCACACATGCAACAATTAAAAATCTTTGAACCATGTCACAAATAACATTTACAATGCAACATCAAAATCGCATAACCATACATAAATAACATGACAATGACATGCAAGGATGAGAGGTTCTAAAATAGGAAGGATTGTAGTACCCTAAGCTTGATTAGAATGGAAGAGATAGGGTTATCACTTTTTCACGTCCGATTCGGCTTCCCTAGTAACGCCATTGACCTGCTGTTTTCTCCAATGAACCTTGACAGACGTTACATCTCTATTCCTTAATCTCCTTACTTATCAATTAAATATTTCCATGGAACTTCTTCATATGTATAGTTTGCCTTCACAACACCTGCAACTTCCAAAGGCACTATGGAGTTTGGGTCATCAATGCACTTCCTCCACTTAAACACATGGAATATGGGGTAAACCAACTCCATCTTTTTAGGAAACTCAAGTCCATAAGCTACTTTACCAACCCTTTCCAACATCTTGTAAGGACCCACAACCCTTGGGGGAAATTTACCCTTCTTGCCAAGATGAACAACACCCTTCACGGGTGAGACTTTTGATTACACTCAACTAATATACCTCCTTCAAACCTCTATACATCTCCTCATTGTTTTAATTGGGTGGATATAATAGGAAGAGTTATGTTCCTCTTATAATCAAAGCCTTCAAGCCATCAATATTTGGCACACCATCTCCCCTTTGGGAGAAAACCTCTACCTTGCCATCCTTCACCAATGGTTTTAACTATAACAAAGCGGGGTCAAGGTTCCGCTCATATTTGACCTCTTCAATCATAAAGGGTTGGAACAATCAAGAACCACCATCACACCACCTTTCGGCCATATTTAACCCAAATCCCAACCAAGCCAAACGATGAACTTTCTTTTTCTTGGGATTCACTTTGACTCCCTCACCTTACACCACATGCCTAGTGAATGCAACTTTTCTTAATCATAACCCACATTTATTAAACTTATCAAACAACTTTCCTTAAAGGTTTCCAACACTATCCTCCAAAGCCTCACATGGTCTTCTTCACTTCGAGAGTAAACCAAAACATCATCAATGAATACCACAACAAACATGTTAAGGTAGGGCTTAAAGACCCTATTCATGAGATCCAAAAATATTGCCAAAACGTTAGTTAACCCGAAGGACATCACCATAAACTCAAAATGCCCATATCTTGTTTGGAAAGCCATGTTGGGAACATCACACTCCCTCACTCTCATTTGATGGCATCCGAACCAAACATCAATCTTAGAAAAATGACTAGCTTCTTGTAGTTGATCGAATAGGTCATCTATTCTTGGCAAAGGATACTTGTTCCTTATTGTAACCTTGTTGAGTCGCTGGTAATTGACGCACATTCTAAATGAGCCATCTTTATTCCTTACATACAACATCGGTGCACCCCAAGGTTACTTACTAGGCCTTATAAAACTGTTTTCCACCAAATTCTTCAATTGGTCCTTTAGTGTCACACCCAGTGAAATTATTGAAATGCCCCTAGAGGAGAGGCGTGTGCATAACGCATCTTTCCATGTTCAGATAGCAAATTGGAGACCGGATAACGATCAACATGAAAAATTAAGTGGGAAAATGGTCTCGGTTGATTTTTAGAGCAATCGGATCAAAAAATAATTTTTCGGACCGAAAATAAAATTTAGTACCAGTGTGCAACAGCGGCGCGTCATGCCCTGTAGCAGAGCTAGACATAGTTTTTTTTCTTTTTTTTTCAATAGGATTGGAAAAACGCGTTTGGAAAAATTTTGGGAAAAAATTACAGTGCAACCCGTCCAGTCTGTGACGCTGACTGAGTATTCCAAAGTCGAAATTATTCTAATCTTTTTGAGGAGCACTCTGGACAATTCTCAACCCCTCCTAAACTAAAAACGACAATTAAAATAGGTCATTTGAGAATAAAAAACGGTCTTAAACCCCATTCTACGTCTTGGAGAAAAGTTAGGGCTTGAGAAGAGAAGAGAAAAACGTAGATTGGAGAATTCAAGGGTGAACTCTTGAAGATTGATCATTAGAGCTTCACACCATGTATGTTGGGGTAAACTGAAAGAATGGTATTGTTCTCTCATGTTCCTCATACATAGTCATAGAAGAGTTGAGAGCCTAAAGAGTCTACATACATGATTCTTGATGGTTTTTCTTGAAAATTATATTAATTACATATATCTTCTCATATTGATGACCATCATACACTTATTTTCTTGAATTGAATACTTTTCATGAGATATTTTATAACCCTACAGTGATTATTTTTGAAAGCATGTATGAATGAACATAAGGATTGAGTCCAGAGCCTTGATTTGAGAATGTCGATTGTGATTGTAATGTGAGAATGATGATAAATTGATAGAACTTGATAGTTCTATGAGTCTCCTTAAACGACCTCTTATGAATTTTCTATTTGATTGTTCCCTAATGATTTTTCTAAGCATTAGGCTATTGATTGAGATGTTGATTGATGAGATGATTAGAGTCTCTATGAGAGTGATTGAATGACAGTGCCACCACGAGGCTGATCGAATGATTTGATTGAGATGGATTTTTTATGAGCATTGAGTCTTGGGAGGATTATCGAGCACCGAAATGGGTAAGAGTAATACCAACTCTCGCTCATTAACTACGTAGCCAAGCGTAGGTGAGGAGTGGAACCGCTACATTATATTGAGGTTCCCTCTAGATAGAAGTCCTTGAAAAAATAGAGGACTTGTAGATGTCGTCTCCATTTTGGATTAGCCATTATGGTTTTGATTCGTTCTCTACCTGGCAAGTGTAAAATGACCCTTGGTAACACCATCAGGATGTTGTACAATCACTGGCTCATAAGTCATTATTGTCAGATAAGAGAAACTCCCAGAAAGTTTCCACATTGAGTACTCTGAGTGGAGATGAGATGAGATGGGTTAAGTTGAGTTCCATTGAGTTGAGCCTGATTTGATTGGATGAGGTTTGATTGGTTTATGGGTTGCTTGTCTACTCTTTATTCTTGATTTAGATAGACATTTGACATTTCGATTTGATGATTGTTCTGAGTTGATGTTGTTCCACATTATTCTACCTTGTTTCTGTTTCATTCAGCTATTTTACATAGCATACATTCCACGTACTGATTCCATTCGGCGTTGCATCATTTTTTGATGCAGATACAGGGATTAGAGATCATCAACAAGCGCTTCATTGAGGATCTGATACATTTAGTTGATTGGTGAGCCCCCTACTTCAGAGGATTCATTATCTTTATTTTATTTTATCTTATATTATAGTTAGGCTTGATTAGCTTTAATTTAGATTGAGGTAGCCATGGGTCTGCCATTAGCACCACTTGATAGTGATAGAGATTTCATAGACTAGAGTTGGATGTTGATTATTAAGATTGTGAGCTAATTTTTTCTACTAGACTCTTATTATTATATTATTTTGAGAAACTGATCAGATGTGTCCATTTATTTTCATTAGTCTTCCGCTGATTGTCTTGAGTCATTTGATTGAATGAATGTGATGAGGCCAAGTGGTTCTCTTGGGGACTAGCCATAGTCTCTAGGTGCCAGCCATATCCAGGGTACCCTCCCAGGGCGTGACAAACTTGGTATCAGAGCACAAAATTCAAGAGTCCTAGAGAGTCTATGAAGCTGTGTCTAGTAGAGACCTTATTATTGGTGTGAAGAGCTCCACATCCATAATTTTGAGGTTATAGGATAGTTAGGAATTGTTTCACTTCTTTCATGTTCTAAATCGAGCAATAGAGTTATGCTCTATGAAAGGTTCTCTTCTAATTCGTGCATGGGGCGTTGCAGAGTTTTGATCATGCTTCCCAGAAGAGCCATCAGAGGTAAAGGACGTCTCGCCAGATAGAATGTTAACCCACTTTAGCCTCAAGAATATGAAGAGCCCGTGGAGCCAGCTGTCTCTATTGAGCAGCCCCCACATGATGATGTCTCCAATGCTGAGCTAAGTTAGGCTATTCAAACTCTAGTCTAGGTTGTCACAACACCTTCTGTGAGAGAACGAGTGGGTCAATAGGATGTAAAGGACACATCTAGGGTTCCAAAATTCTTGAGTATGAATCCGCTTAAGTTCATAGAGTCTGCATCCACTTAGGATCCTGAAAACTATGTGGAGGAGCTTCAAAAAGTCTTCCAAGTGATGCATGTGGCTGATGCGGACAGAGTTGAACTAGCTGCCTACCAGATCAAAGGCGCAAACTAAGGTTTGGTCAATGGAAGAAGAGTGGAGGAGAGGATGCCCCATTGCTGACTTGGGCAGTGTTCGGGGAAGCCTTCTTGGGGCGCTTCTTACCAAGAGAACGAATAGAGGCCAAGGTAAGAGAATTCTTGAATTTGAAATAGGACTCTATGACTGTGCAAAAGTATGGGCTGAAGTTTACTTAATTATCTCAATATGCTTCGGACATGGTTGCTGATATGAGGGGGAAAATGGGAATGTATGTAGATGGGCTGAACAGAGGGTGAAAGAGAGATGTGAAGGGAACAATGCTCTTGAGTGATATCAATATTGGGAGATTGAGGATGTTTGTGCAATAGGCTAATGAGGAGAGGCAACATGATAGAGAAGAGTTCAAAAATAAGAAGACTTAAACATCCAGCCATGAGGGGGACGAATATAAGGGGAATGAAAATAGATTTCAGATGCGGCCAACACCATCATCTGCTAGTGCACCTGTGCCCGTAATCAGGAATGATCAGAGGTCCCTGAATGTTGGAGCCCATGGATTTCAGTCACAAGCTAGTGTGGCTCAGGGTTCACTAGGTAAACCACTGTGTGGTAAGTTGCACGTGGGAAAATATCGTAAGGGGAGTGATGTCTGCTACAAGTGTGGTCATGTGGGTCACTATCAGGGAGATTGCCTGATGTGAGGTGATCAGGCTCAATCTACTGCACTAGCCCTTCCAGCTAGAGGAACCCAGAGACGTACTACGTCAGGAACAAGCATAGCTATAAACCATTTCTATGCCATGGGTAGTCACCAAGATTAGGAGAACTTCCTAGATATTGTGACGGGCATGATTCAAGTCTTCTCTCTTGATTGTTATGTTTTGATAGACCTTGTTGCCACATTATCTTTAGTAACTCCTTCTGTGGCCAGTAGATTTGACAGAAACCCTAAGAGTCTTCTTGAACCCTTTGATGTTTCTACTCTAATGGGTGAGTCTATTCGCGCTGAGAGAGTCTATAGAACTTGTGTAGTGTGCATCCATCACAGGGATACTATTATTGATTTGTTTAAGTTAGAGATAATTAATTTTGATGTGATCCTTGGCATTTATTGGCTTCACGCCTTTTATGGCTCCATTGATTGTAGATCCCAAACCGTTAAGTTCCAATTCCCGAATGAATCGGTTCTTGAGTGGAAGGGTGATTCTGTTGCACCTAGGGGAAAGTTTAAATATGATTTCCAAAGGTTGTATCTATCACTTCGTGTGAGTTAAATCTGATGATGTTGAGTCTCCTACTCTGAGTCAGTCCCAATTGTGAATGAGTTTCCTGAGGATCTGCCCAGAGTCCCTCCTGACAAGGAGATTGACTTTGGGATGTTCTTCCATATACCCAGCCTATTTCTACTCCACCCTATAGAATGGTCCCCGCTGACTTGAAAGAGTTGAAAGAACAATTGAATGGCCCCCGCTGACTTGAAAGAGTTGAAAGAACAATTGAATGGCCCCCGCTGACTTGAAAGAGTTGAAAGAACAATTGAAAGATCAGTTAAAGAAGGGCTTCATAAGGCTGAGTGTTTCTCCTTGGGGTGCCCCTTTCCTACTCGTGCAAAAGAAAGATGGGTCCCTCAGAATGTGTATTAACTACAAGCAACTAAATATGGTCACCATAAAGAATATGTATCCTCTTTCAAGGATAGATAATCTGTTTGACCTACTTCAGGGTGCCTCTAGTTTCTCAAAGATAGACCTCAAATTTGGCTACCATCAGTTGAGAGTGAGGGAATGTGATATCCCAAAAAAAGCCTTTAGGACTATATATGGCCATTTTGAGTTCTTGGTCATGTCCTTTGGGTTGACGAATGCACCTGCAACCTTCATGGACTTGATGAATAAAGTATTCAGACAATATCTTGATATGTTTGTGTTTGTATTCATCGATGACATTTTGGTGTATTTGAGAGATGAGGAGGAGTATGCTAATTACCTCAGAGTTGTTCTCCAAGCACTTAAGGACCATGAGTTTTACGCAAAATTCTCGAAATGTGAATTTTGGCTTAAGTAAGTGGCTTTTCTAGGCCATGTGGTTTCTGGTGATGACATTTGCGTAGATGCTCAAAAGATTGAAACGGTCAAGATTTGGCCCAGACCGACCTCTACGACTGACATAAGAAGTTTTTTCAGGTTGGCAGGCTACTGCCATAGATTTGTCAACAAATTTTCTTCCTTATCCGCACCATTGATTATATTGACTCAGATAAGGTTAAGTTTCAGTAGTCCGATGAATGTGAGAAGAGTTTCCAAAAGGTGAAGACGAGACTAAACACTGCACCGATTCTAACCTTGCCCAATGAGGCAAAGGACTTTGTAATCTATTGTGATGCTTCAAGAGCTGGATTGGTATGTGTGCTGATGCAGAGAGAGGGAAGGTGCTAGCCTTTCCTTCTATACAACTTAAGTTTCATGGGAGGAACTATCCAACTCATGATCTTGAGTTGGTAGCGGTGGTGTTTGCACTAAAAATCTGATGCCACTACTTATATGGAGTGCATGTGGAGGTATTCACTGACCACAAGAGCTTGCAATATGTATTCAGTTAGAAAGAGCTCAACCTGCGATAGAGGAGATGGTTGGAGTTGCTCAAGGATTATGACATAAGCATTCTCTACCATCCAGGAAAAGCTAACATTATTGTTGACGCTCTTAGCAAGTATCAATGGGTAGTACAACCCATGTTGAGGAGGGAAAGAAGGAGCTAGCTGAAGAAGTGCATCGATTGGATTGATTGGGAGTTCAATTTGAGGAGAATAATGAGGGAGGAGTTAATGTCCCAAATTGGCCTGCTTCATCCTTAGTTGCAGAGGTGAAGGAAAAGCGAGACCAATATCCTATCATACTTCAATTGAAGAAGGTTGTCCACAAACATACAGTGATGGTCTTCTCGAAAGGGAAAGATGGAGTGTTGAGATACAGAGTAGATTGTACCTTCGATGTTGATAGTGTTCGAGAGAGGATTATGGCCGAAGCCCATAGTTCTAGATATTCCATTCAGCCTAGCTCTACCAAGATGTACCACGACTTGCGAGAAGTCTATTGGTGGAGTGGAATGAAGAGGGATATAGCGGAGTTTATTTCAAAGTGTTCGAATTGCCAATGAGTTAAGGTTGAGCACCAAAGACCATGTGGAGTAGCCTAGAACTTTGAGATCCCTGAGTGGAAGTGGGAGATAATCATGATGGACTTCATTACTGGTCTACCAAGGTCTTGAAAGAAATATGATTTGATATGGGTGATTGTGGATAGGATGACCAAATTAGCTTGCTTTTTAGTAGTTAAGATAACCTACACTTTGGAAGAGTATGCCAAACTGTACATCCAAGAGATTGTGAGGTTGCATGGAGTTTCTTTTTCCATCATCTCAGACAGAGGAGCTCAATTCACCTCCCAATTTAGGAAGTCTTTCCAAAAAGGATCAGGTACCAAGGTGAATCTGAGTACAACCTTTCATCCACTGACAAATGGCAAGGCAGAGCGTACAATTCAGATGTTAGAGGATATGTTGAGAGCTTGTGTTCTTAATTTCAAGGGAAATTGGGATGATCACCTACCATTGATTGAGTTTGCATATAACAATAGTTGTCATTCAAGTATTCAAATGGCTCCCCATGAGGCAATGTATGGGAGGAGATATAGATCGCCAATTGGATAGTTCGGGTTGGAGAAGTTGAGTTTATTGGGTTTGTATGATCGCCAATTGGATAGTTCGGGTTGGAGAAGTTGAGTTTATTGGGTTTGATCTTGTACACTAGTTGATGGAGAAAGTTAATGTCATTAAAGAGAATCATAGTGCCTCCACAACGCTGAATGATTTGATTGAGATGGATTGTCTTATGAGCATTGAGTCTTAGGAGGAGTATCGAGCACCAAAATGGGTAAGAGTAATACTAACTCATGCTTATTAACTACATAGCCAAGCATAGGTGTGGAATTGAACCACTACATTATATTGAGGTTCCCTCTGGGTAGAACTCCCTGAAACAATAGAGGACTTGTAGATTGACGTTTCCATTTTAGATTACCCATTATGGTTTTGATTCGTTCTCTACTTGGAAAGTATAGAACGGTCGTGGAAACACTAGCGGGATGTTGTACAATCACTAGCTCATAAGTGATTGTTATCAGATAAGAGAAACTCCCAGAAAGTTCCCAAGTTGAGTACTCTGAGTAAAGATGAGATGGGTTGAGTTGAGTTCCATTGAGTTGAGCCTGATTATATTGGATGAGGTTTGATTGGTTTATGGGTCACTTGTCTACTCATTATTCTTGCTTTACATAGACACTTGACATAACGATTTGATGATTATTCTAAGTTGATGTTGTTCCATATTATTCTACCTGTTTCTGTTTCATTCAGCTATTTTACATACCGTACATTCCATGTACTGATGCCATTCAAACTTGCATCATTTTATGATGCAGATACAGGGATTAGAGATCATCAACAGGCGCATCATTGAGGATATGAGACATTTAGATGATTGGTGAGCCTCCCTTACTTCGGAGGATTCATTATCTTTATTTCAACTTGATATAGAGTTAGGCTTGATTAGTTTTATTTTAGATTGAGGTAGCCATAGGTCTATCATTGGCACCACTTGATAGTAATAGAGGCTTCATAGACTAGAGTTGGATGTTGATTGTTAAGATTATGAGCTAGTTCTTTCTACTAGCCTTTTATTATTATATTATTTGAGTAACTGATGAGATGTGCCTATTTATTTTCCTTAGTCTTCTGTTGATTATCTTGAGTTGTTTGATTGAATGAATGTGATGAGGCCAAGTGGTTATCTTGGGGACTAGCAATAGTCTCTAGGTCACGACCACGTCCAGGATACCCTCCCTGGGGGTAACATTTAGCTCCTTCAACTTCACCAACGCTATATAGTAAGGAGGAATTGAAACGGGCTGAGTATCAGGGAGAAAGTCTATACAAAAATTTATTTCCCTTTCGGGAGGAGCACCAAGAATCTCACTGAGAAGGACATCAAGAAACTCATTGACAACCAGAACCGAATCGATAGGAGGGACCTTAGACTCAATATCTTGAACCCTAATAAGGTGGTTATTGTAACCCTTGATAATCAATTTTCGAGCCTTACGACAAGAAACAAACCTACCCTTAACCACCAAATTATGACCTGCTCATTCAAGGACAGGCTCATTAGGAATTTCGAACTTAACCTTGTGGGTTCTACAATCAACAGAAGCATGACATGCATGTAACCAATCCATCCCAAGGATGATATCAAACTATAATAGGCCAGGATCAACAAGATCATAAGGCAAGAATCTATGCAATATAGACATGGGATAACCCCGATAGACTTTTATAGTGATAATGGATTCACCAATGAGGGTAGGCAACTTGGGACATACATGAAATCTATTAGCAACAAATGGTGTAATGAATAAGAGAGTAAAACTTGGATCCATAAAACATACACATTATAATCATAAACCTTTAACATACCGGTGAAGCACCATGCTAAGTCTAGTGAACCCTGGAGAGGTATGGTTGAGATCATCGACGATCATCCTCATAATTTTAGTAACCCATGGAAAATGTCTCAACTTATGATCCTTAAAGCATACACATTAGAATCATAAACCTTTAGCATATTGGTGAAGCACCATGCTAAGTCTAGTGACCCTTAGAGAGGTATGGTTAAGATCATCGATGGTGATCTTCATAGTTTTTATAAACCTATGGACAATGTCTCAACTTATGATCCTTTGCACCACACCTAGGCCATATGCAGATAATGAAGAACCATAAGACTCAATTACCTGGGATGCTTGTGCCCATAAGATATCACGGAGCCACCCATTAATACATGCACTTGAACTGGCCAAACAATCTCCCCAATGGTACCTTCCACACTTATGGCACATAGAAGAAGCTTGGACAACAATACCCTTGCCCTAATAATTGGGAATAGTTGCAGCACCACCCTTAGCACCACCTTGTTCCCTTTGAGTCCCATGATTGCCATGTTTTAGAGAACGATCATCTTTACCCTTCCTTTGAGTGTATGGACAATCAACAATCTTGTGGCCCATTGATGTCGCCCAAGTTACACCTCCTTTTTAGAGGATAAAGTGACCGCTTTGAAGAAATAGAACCTAACAAAGGTTAAGGTCGAACCCACAAGGAATACGTACACTCAAGAGAATTCAATAATCGCAATTCAAATAGTTAACTGACTTACTTCCTGGAAGGGGGGAGGGAGGGTTCTTGCAATAATTGATGAAAGCTACAAATAAATTAACTAAACCCAAGAGAGAAGTCAATATGGAGAGAAACTATGGTATTGTGTTCCCCATTATTCCCCAACTCACTATCACCGGATATTTCCAGTGTATAGCATGCATGATGGAAAATTATGTTCACCAAGCCCTTTGGTCAAAGGTGAGAGGTGAATTTCTCTATGCGACTTGGCCCATCTCCATAGTGTGTATTACTAACCCTTACCTATTAGTCCTAGTACAACCTCCCGTTTGCCCAGTTTAGTTGATTATACGAGAACGCATCAATCGAATCCTTTTAATTAATCTTTTTTCCAATTCATTACTACCTTGGTCCAGTCAGTAACACTAGATGGGTTCTAAAGCTGGCCACCATCAGAAAACATGCAAAACAAAGAGAGTTAATTAACATGCATATACACCTTTCAAGAATTATGAATTATCCGGTTTTATTTTGTTAGTTCTTCATGGTTCCCACAACCCTAGTTGTGGATTTAACTACTCATGCTTTGTGTAGATGCAATAATTATGGATTGAGAAAACATGATTGAACACTTACACAATAGAATTAAGAACAAGCAAATCCACCTTCATTAAGAATCACATGCGTAAAGATAAAATTCAAACACAAGTGTTCTCAAAGACACTCCACATTGATCTCACAATTTTCTCTCTTTTTCTACTGAGTTTTCTGAGTACTAGATGAAGACTTAGCAAAAACTATCGACTCTTGAAAAAGAACCTAAAAACCTATTAATAATAAGTAAAATACATGTCCTAATTGAAATAGGATAACTAGTCGGCACGCCATATGAAAGGGGGTTAACGGGCCGTATTGCATTCCACGGCCCATAATCAGGGTCTCGTACTCAGCTACTTGAAATTTGGACTTCAACTCTACGACACCCCTCTACAACTCATAAAGTAATTTACGGCCAGTAAAGGGGATTTCATCTAATGAACATCAGAAAGTCCCAATCTGTGATCCTCAAGGCACGAACCATCATCTACGACTCGTAAAACCTTCTACGACTCATCTGCATGTTCATAAAATAAAATTTAGAAAATAGCCCCCACTAGAACTGTTCATGAAACCACCATACGGACCGTAGAATGGTCTATGACCCGTAAAGGGTCTCATATAACAACAAAAATCAGCAACTTCTGCACTTTTTCCCAAAATCAAGGCCAACCACTAATCCTGCAAATTTAAACACAAAAATACATAAAAACAACTAACATCATATTGAGAACACATAAAATTTCAAGTTTTAAGCATTAAAAGTGTGGTATTTTGGCAGCACATCAAGAGCCTCAACTTCAAATTGTTGCTTGTCCTCAAGCTATGGACTCAATCTAGATAGACAATACAGTAACACACAGACCTCAACCCCCTGGTACACATCACATAAATCTCAAGCTTAGTTACACACACCAACATTTCAAAATAGGATCAGATAGAATTCTATCAAACAAGTACAAACTGATATATGTGACAACACAACTATGACAAGCATGGTAGTATCAACAATCCACAATCACTGACAAGCCTAGTGCTAACATGTTGTGCAAGTGCCCTCATAGAAAGAAATTGCATATATGATTCTCAATGATATTTTCATGTATAACCTTTGGACTATGCATAATCACTCACTCTCACATAAAAGATATTCATGCATCATGCCTAATACCATAGGCTTGCCCCTATACCAATGATTAAGACTTTAAACTAATTAGACTAGGACCAGTTTAGGACTTTCTAGGCTTGTAATGTAGGCTCAGGGGGCTTTGGTATGACATTATGGGAGCATAGTAACTAAAGACCCTCCTTGACACTGCATTTTTCTACATTTTTACCTACCAACTCTGTTATTTTCACCTTATTCTCTCTTTTTCCTATTTTCAAGCTTTTCTGGGTGCTTTGTTTCAATTTTTCAGCTTTTTGCCTTATTTCTATACTTCATTTTGCTTTTTAGCTCACAACTCAGACCTTACTTGTTTTTCTTGCACCCAGTACATGATTTATCTATATCACCCTAATTTTTCTGTTTCACCCTTATACTAGCCATACTCAACTTATGCTTTTGGCCTGTGTTGAGGTGCATAATATCCGTCCTCAGAACCAGGGACACTTTTGCTAGCCACCCTCAACTTAAGCTTTTTGACTCAGTTAAGGTGCACAATGTTCAAGGAAAGACCAGGGTCAATTTCAGGATTTTACAACTAACAATGCTAGGTTAACCAGGTGTTTTCCAAAGAATAGGTACATCTTAGGCTCAAACATCGGGAATAAGGGATATATCACAGTTTAGGTTTGTCATTTTAGGCTAAGTGGACTATTAAGAACAATGGCCTAAGATCCATTCCTAATCCAATTAATCTATCATCTACATTGAGTAATAGGGAAATTTCTGAATTAGGACAAAATGCATGCACTACTGGAAATTTGATATATGGCAACGGTTATCTTGCCACGGTTGCCGAACCGTGGCAATATTCTCCCTATAGCTACGTTTCGAACCGTAGCAATAAACGATTAACATTAACCGTGCTATTAGAAAGAAAACCGTAGCTATAAATTTGGTATGGCAACGGTTCAATGTATTCGTTGCAATAGAAGACATATGGCAACGGTTTCCAACCGTTTCCAAATAACCCAAAATAAATTAACCCGCGAAATATATTTTATTTCCCTCCATTCACTTATTAGAACGCCCCCAAAATTAATTAACCCGCTCCACTCACTTAGAACGCCCCCAAAATTTCCACTTCGTCGTCTCCAGTACAGGCTTCGTCGTGGCCACTTCAGAAGACCGTCCTCAACATTCCGTCCTCATCTCGTCCTCATCTTCAGATTTCTGTCAATTTGTCAAACCAACAAGATGAAGATGAAGAATATGCAGCTTCGTTAGGGCGACATTCCTCATCTCCGGTACATCTTCGTCTCCACTTCAGAAGACCTGAGAAAAGGTGAGTTATTTAACTCCTCGTCTCCGGTAAGCTCCGTTAGGGCATTTCATCATCATTGTCTGAAACACCCAAAACCCAATTGCTACGTCTCTCAGGTGAACCACGTGAAAGGTCGAGCTCCGGTGGGTTTATCGGAGGTACAAGGTCGTTCAGCTGCAAATCTCTCAAACATCTACAGAACACGTCTCCAGTTCTGAAGGGCTTGTTTTCACAGAGAAGTTAGAACTTGTAGAGAGGTACGATTTTTGATTTACGGGCGTATTTCTTGATTTCTAAGTCCCCACAAGTGTAATTTGTTGTGCATGTACTTTGTTTTTCAAATGCTGAAATTTCATTATAGGGTTTTGAAAAATCATAAAGAATAACAAATGGGTTTCTGAAATCTATGTTATTTGCTGTTGTTAGTGCCATTTTTTCAAAGTTCTCTGTGGATTCTTTGAAATGAAGTGTATTCTTAGCCAGTTCTGTCAAAGTTCTCTGTGTATTCTTGGAATAATTGCAATTTTTGATGTTGCTATGGTCTAAGGTCTTTTTTCCCTCATGTTTGAACATGGTTTAAATGATCGTGTTGAATTTCGTCGAATTGTGTGCGAGTGTTTGTACATTAATTTGGGCTGTAATAGTTGGAATTGGGGGAGATGTAGCTGTTATTTTCATGCTTGTTTGACAAATGCTCATATTTATTTGGTAAGAGATGTTCTTTTGAGACATTCCATGTATTATGGGGAACTATTGATCCTGTGAGGATTTTAAATTATTAGTTTCCACTTTAAGTTGTTGTAACAGTCTAAATGCGTTTTGGCATTAATCATTTTTCAAGGACTGGTAATTGAACAAAATTTAGAAAACCGGGTTTCACAATCATCCGGGAAATGTGGAATGTATAAAGGTCTGAAATTTCAAAAAAGTTTGACAACCATTGGTCTATTAGTAGGGCATTTCAGGCGTTCCATGTTTTAAAAACAGAAAATTGGCATTAAGTTAGTTAAATGGGATCGATTACTTTGGTTTACTTAGCTGGTTTGAGTGTATGAGTACCGTCTAAGCACGTGCTAGTTGTGCCATTTCAATACATTGGATCATTATAGTGGATATCATGGAATTTGTCATTTAATGTGCACATGCTAGTTTGTGTTGGAAAAAAGAAGTGTCTTAAAAAATGTGCACATGCTAGTTTTTGGATTTCATTACATTGGTTGTTTTGTGATACTAAACAGAACTTTTGCTATGCGTGGATGAGTTAATGTATTATTTTATATTTTAGCAACTCAAAGTTTTGGTCAGATCATTAGATTTGCTTACATTCAAATGAAAAAGGTGCGTAATAGTAGCTATGATGCTACTAGTAGAAAACCACTTAAATATCATGATTTTGTTAGAATAAAAAAGGTAAAAGAATATCTTGAAACATTTAAATATAATTATCAGCTTTAATATTTTGTGTAATGTCACGTAGGGTGCTCAATGGATACCGGAGATAAAAGTTGGATGGATCTCCGAAGATCCACCACTGAATATATTTGTGGAGTTACTGATTTTCTTGATAAGGCATTTGAACGAGCCTCTCAAGGAAATGAAATATTATGCGCTTGTAAAAAGTGTTTTAATCGTTATTGGCATTGTAGAAATGTGGTTGAGGATCACTTGATTTGTCACGGATTCATTCATGGATACACCAAATGGGTTTTTCATGGAGAAGGATTTTCCTCAAGAGAAGAGCCATCTCCAACAAATGATGATGAAAGTTCTGACAAGCATGACGATATTGACAAACTACTTCATGATACTTTTATAAATGTAGAAGATGACTTGGGGCATGAAGGAATGAGGGAGGAACCATCTGAAGATGCAAAATTCTTTTTATAAATTGGTTGAGGAAGGAAAACAAGAGTTCTATCCAGGGTGTAAGAACTTTTCTAAGTTGAGTTTCACCATCCGATTATACTTGTTTAAATGTCTTCACAAGTTGACTGATGTTGCCTTTTCAGACTTGTTAGACTTGATAAGAGAGGCATTTCCATTTGCTCAAATACCTGAGTCTTTTTACAAGGCAAAAAAGGTGATAAAAGATTTAGGTCTTCATTATGAGAAAATTCATGCATGTACTAATGATTGCATGTTATTTTGGAAAGACAATGCAAAGTTAGATAATTGCTCCATGTGTGGATCTTCAAGATGGAAGAATGTTAATGATGGCTTAACTAATAAGGGCACTAAAATTCCAGCAAAGGTTTTAAGGTACTTCCCTTTGAAGCCTAGGCTTCAGAGGATATTCATGTGTGCCGAAACATCTGTAGCTATGAGATGGCATGCTACTGAACGCCCCAAAGATGGAAATCTAAGACATCCTGCTGATGGAGAAGCTTGGAAGGATTTTGACTCCTTGCACCCTGACTTTGCTCGTGATGCACGTAATGTTAGATTGGGTCTTTCAACTGATGGTTTTAACCCATTCTGAACTATGAGCATTTCCCATAGCACATGGCCGGTTATGTTAATAAACTATAATTTGTCACCATGGATTTGTATGAAGCCGGAGTATATAATTTTATCGATGATTATTCCATGTCCATTATCTCTTGGAAACGATATAGATGTATACTTACAACCATTGATTGAAGAGATGAAGGAACTATGGGAAGTGGGAGTCAAAACGTATGATGCCAAAACTAACAAATCATTTACTATGCGTGCAGGTTTATTGTGGATAATAAGTGATTTTCCAGCCTTAGCAATGCTTTCCGGATGGAGCACCAAGGGGAGATGGGCATGCCCCACTTGTAATTATAATACTTCTTCTCAATTTCTCAAACATAGTCATAAGATGTGTTACATGGGCCATCGGGCATTTTTACCTCTTGATCATCCATATAGAAGAGATAAAAAATCATTTGATGGTAAAGAGGAGCATAGAGCTGCACCTACTCCCTTATCAGGCATACAAGTTCTTGAAGAACTTCATGAATTCAATAATGTTTTTGGAAAGGGGCAAAGAAAAGAAAACGGAAGAATGATGGTCCATGGAAAAAGAGGTCTATATTTTTTGAATTGCCATATTAGGAAACGAACAAACTGAGGCACAATCTTGATGTGATGCACATAGAGAAGAATCTTTGTGATAGTTTGCTTGGAACTTTATTGGATATACTTGGAAAGTGCAAAGATCACATAAGTTCTCGCTATGACTTGCAAGTGATGGGGATACGCAAAGAGCTTCAACCGGTAGTGGATGATGATACTGGAAAGATTCATCTTGCTAAAGCTGGCTTTTCCATGAAATCAGAGGAGAAAACGATATTTTGCACCGTTTAAAAGATGCCAAATTACCAAAAGGGTATGCCTCTAACATATCAAATCATGTGCAAATTGAAGAGATGAAAGTATCGGGATCCAAAAGCCATGATGCTCATTTTATATTGCATTACTGGCTCCAAGTTGCTGTCAGGAAAGTGTTACCCAAACATGTGTCTTTGATTCTAATTAGGTTGGGAAATTGTTTTAGAGCTATATGTAGTAAGGTTATAAGAAGATGTAATCTTGATAAGTTGAAGGCTGAAATCATAAATATAGAATGTGAGGTTGAAAAGATTTTTCCTCCCTCCTTTTTTGATATAATGACACATTTGCCTATCCATTTAGTAGATGAAATTATACTTGGGGGCCCGACTCATTTGCGTTGGATGTATTCTTCTGAAAGAAATATGTGTGAATTCAAGGGGCTTGTTCGAAATCGAAAAAATCCAGAAGGATCAATAGTAGAGGGATTTTCAGCTGTGGAGCGTTTGACCTTTTGTTCAAGATACCTACCTGATTGGGTAAAGAGAAGATTCAGTAGGTATCAAACTGAGGATAATGACGACACTCAAGCAGAAGGAGATGATTTATCACCTTTATTTCCTAAGATAGGTCATCCAATCGGAAGTGATAATAAAAGGAAAGGCAAGACTTTCAACATGGAGCATCATGAGTGGTTTTGAAGCACATCGATATGTTTTGTTCAATACTGGAGATGTGCAAGTCGAGACATTCATCAAGTAAGATAAAATAGTTGTTTGATTTGGATTTTATTTATACGTTGTGATAATGTGTTTTAGATTTTATTTATAAATTCATATTAATTAGATAGCAATATATACTTGCAGGGAACATAAGAATTTACTTGATAATCGTACTCGAGGAAATGCATGGGTAAAGGCAACGATCCATAGCAGAGAATTTGGTGATTGGTTTAGGCAAAAAGTTCAAAATATTGAAGTGTCCAATCACTTAAGATGGCTAGCCAAAGGGCCTAACTTTGTGGCTAAAAGATATACTGGATATTTCATTAATGGATATCGATTTCATACAAAAACACGGGATGTCCCATGTAAGAGTCAAAATAGTGGAGTGACTTTGTCAGCAACAACAGATAGTTTTGCTAGTACAAGGGACCAAAACCCTGTCGATGGAATGGTTGTCTATCATGGAATTATTCAGGATATCATTGAACTCGATTAATGGGGTTGTTTTAGTGTAGTACTATTCAAATGTGATTGGTTTCATAATGAAATCGATGAATATGGTTTGACTCGCGTATACTTTAACAAAAAATGTAGTACAGATGATCGTTTTGTATTAGCATCTCAGGTGTATCAAGTATTTTATGTTGAAGATCCAATTGAGAAAAATGTTTACTATGCGATAAATAAGGTTCCTGCTGATTTATATGATTTGGAGGAAGAGAATTGTCCTAATATTGAAGAAACATTTTGGAGGGAGACTAATCATGATATTGGTTCATCAGAAAGATTAATTGATATTGATGATGTGAGATGGTCGAGAGAAGATCTCCCTGTAGATATCATTGATATGCCTTCCGTTGCACAACATTTACAAGATGTACCTACGGAAACATCGGAAGAGAAGGATGACTTTGATGATACTGATTGGAATTGGATGGAGGCAGATGATTGACAAAGGATTTTACGAACTTATTCAAATATGTAGTCTTCTTTTTTGGGTGGTAAGTTCTAATAAATTCGTTTCTGAGTTGCAGCATAGCAATGTGAACAGCTGATTGCCTTCTAATTTTATCTCTTTTTGTTAATTTCTATATGAACGTGCTTGTTTTTCATTTTAGCTAAAAGAAGTACTTTTGCTTTTCATGTCCTTCTAAATTATCATTTGTGGCTATATAGTAGACCTCTTCTTAGAATCTACCATGTGATTCTAAACTAAAGTAACCTCTAGTATCATGTTGTATGCACCAAGTAATCCTAAAAGCTGCTGCCTTGAAGTTGAATTTGGGTTTCTTGTAAATGTTAAGAAAATGTAGGTCTATTTCTTGTACTCCTCAATATATATGAGCTGGCTTTGTCTTTGTATACCACCAGCAGAAGTGAAATTGATGTCTGATTCTTGAAAAGGTATGAGCAAGGTATTGACTTTATTTCTGCTGTCTGATTGTAGTCTGATTGCTGTCCGATTCTTGAAAAGGTATGTGTTGTCTGATTGTTGTCTGGTGTTTTGCATTTGCTGTTTGTTTGCTGTCTGTTTTGCATTTGCTGTCTGAGACTTGGCAAGTTCAAGAACACAAACAATGGTCTTGTTTTGCATTTGCTGTCTGATTGTTGTTCTATGACTACTACAACTACAACTACAACATTGGTTTATGTACTATGGGTGGAGACTTAGAAATTTTGGTCATTGTTTGCTTCACTGGTTGCCTCATTGACTTTTTGACTGATTTTGTCTTATTTTTTTTACAGATTCAGACAGTCATGAGTCAACAAGAGCCTTCAAAAGGAAATAAAAAAGCCAAAAATAAGACATTTGCTAAACCTGGGTCATTATCATTCTTGGCGAATAAAAAACGACGGGTTTTGACAACAAATGATATTGTTGAAGCTATACAATCAGAGAAAGGGCATCTGCTAAAATTGATTGAGGAGCAACAAACAGTAGCACCAGAATCTGAAGCTGATGGACAATCTATAAAGGAGCAGACGCTAGAGGAGCAAGTTGTAGAGGTGCAACATCAAATGAATTCTGTCGCTCCTCCAGTAAATGAACAATTCGCAGAACAAGGTAATATATAAGCTTAAACACAAACATGGGATGCATCTTCGATTTCTTATTCCCTCTATTTTATTTATAGATGAAGGCATTTCCATTAAGAAGACAAGAGGTATAACGCAAATGCCTAAGGTACATGCCCGAAAAGAGCGTAAACTGATCACAATCAATGCCCAAAATCAGCCCGTTGGTCCTACTGATGAAGTTGTAACAGAATTAAGTAGCTTCCTAGGTACATTGGCAAGAACTGCGACTCTTTGCCCATTTGATGTATTTGACTGGAAGAACATGAAGACGAAAAAGGATTTATGGGCTTATACGAAGGTCTGGAATTTTCAATTTTTAATTCTTTGTTAAAGTTTTTTACACTTAATTAGTAGCTAACTGAAAGATACTTAATTGTAGGAGAAATACATTATTCCTGAAGCTGCAAAACCATGGACTTTGGCTACAATTCGAGAGGCTTGGAGAAGGCATAGAAGACAGCTGAAGTTACATCATTATGACCCATATGACAATGATGAAGTTATCATGTCAAAGAAACCGGCTCATATTCCAGAATGTCAGTTTAGAGAGCTTCTCAAATATTGGAAGTCTGACAAATTCAAGGTAAAATGTATTTCGAATATTATAGTTGCAACTTATTATAGTCATATACTTTCAGTTATGAAGACTGTACTGTAGTTACTATAACACCCATATACTTTCAGTAAACATTGTTGATTTATATATTTTTGCAGAAAATGTCCGAAACTAATACTAAGAATCGAAAGAAGCTGTTGAATCCACACACTGCCGGCAAAAAGAGTTTTGCTTTAGTTCGTAATAAATTGGTGTGTTCTTTTATTTATTGTGAAGTTGTTAGCTGTCATTTATGTAATTCTTACTATATATTTTTATGTGAATAGAAAAAAGAGAAGGAAGTTGTGTCACAGAAGGAGGTCTTTGTTGCTACAAGAACAAGAAAATCTTGACGTTCGTACAAGGCCTCGAATGAAAACACAATAAGTAAAATTGTATGATTGCTGATGACTTCAATCTTTAATTGACATCATTATTTATTGTAAATTTTATTTACATGGTTGTGCTTGTTGATGTACTTTCATTTTTTAGGCTGAAATGGAGAAAATTGAAAAAGAAATGAGTGTGAATGGTCAGTCCGGTGATGCATTTTCAGTCGTCATGGGCCCTGAACATCCGGGTCGTCTCAGGCTATATGGATTGGGGGTTACAAAAAGCAGTTTGAAAAAAAATGACAATTCCACACCAACTTTAGATGCAACAAATGATGTGGTACAACAAATGCAAGAAAGGATGCAAAAAATGGAGAAACAAATGGAGGAACAGAGGAGAACTATGCGACAAGAAGTAATAACAGATGTAGTTGCACAACTTCAGCGTGCAGGATTAATTGATCCAATCATACTAGCAGCGTTATCTGTTCCTTCACCAGCAGAAGGAACATTTGGACAAGCGGCTGGTCAAGGTTATTCTGTCTATTTCAAATTTTCTTCTTCTTTTCTTGTTGATGCTTCTTCCTCTTCTTGTGCTGCTACTGTTGCTTCTGCTTCTTCTTCATCTTCTTCTTCTGCTTCTGCTTCTGCTGCTACTGTTCCTCTTCTTCCTCTTCTTTTGTTCTTTGTTGCTTCTGCTTCTTCTTTTGGTTCTCTGCTGAACTGATTGTATTGTTGTGAATGAGTCAAATTTCCAGTAGTGAATGAGTAACTTTCACTCTATGAGAATTAGGAAGATTAACCATAATAGATTTAGATAAAGGTTTGAAACTGGAGAAGAAACTTCTATCAAAAGTCATGTGCTCAGATGCTCTTCATTCTTCTAATTCAGTTTTTGCAGAAGCTGTAGGATTTATGCTACATTCTCCTCACTTAGAGACATAGCATTTGCAGGATTATCCACTGCTTGTTGACTTCCTTCAACTGGCTGAAAGTGATTGTTAACCATAGCTCCTTTGTGGTACCTTTTGACTTTAGTGAATTTGAAATCTTCTGTCTATCTTTAGTTTTCCAGCATACTTTGTCTTCTTTCTTTTTGGCATCTTTTCCTTAAACTGATAGTCTATCGGAAATAATATCTCTGTCTTTAGGATAAGGTTTGTGTACACTAGTGGGATTACATTGAGTACGTTGTTGTTGCTGCGCATCATCTCATTTGCTACCAAAAGAGTTGCCTTTTCATCACTTAGATATGACAAGGAGATTCAAACTCAAGCTCTCTATGCCTTCTTTTCGCTTTTGTCGATCCAAAAAAGCTTCTTTTTTGCCTTAAAGTCCAAAGCCAATTTCAGTATACAAATTTTCCCATACCAATATCAAACTGATATGTTTTCATTTGTTAGATGAGGTCTTGAAAAATCGGAACATCACTGGTACTTGAGATTTTAAGAAAACATCATTTGCTAGCTATATCAAAGATAACAGGTTAGCTGTGATCTTTTCTTTGGTTGTTTAACCTCCAATATACCAGTTATATCGAAAATAACATACCTCATCAGCATCATTTTTCAAAGAGCTGGTTCGATAGGCTTCAAAGAGTAATTTGTCTTCTACCATATCCTTCATGGCCTTCAATTCATTCATAAGCTTCAATGCTAGAGATTCAATATCTTGCATCTGCCGCTGTGAAAATGCTATAGCACTTTCTGAATTTTGTATAATTGAGGTCCCGGTGCTAAGCTGAGGTAAAGAACGAGATAGACGAGGACCTTCTAGACTGCCCTTCAGAGGGCTGCTTCGTTTTCCTAGATTGGCTTTTGGATAGCTGTAGTTTTTAGGAAAAAAGGTCAGTCCAGAGACTTTTCATTTTTGTGAAATAGGCATAAATGCTTGTATTGTTGTTGTTTAGCTATATTCACATATAGGTTGCTAAACAAGTATTGCTCATGAACTGATATTTCTGCTTCTGCTGCTACTGATATTGCTGAACTAATAATATTAGTGCAATATTGAATCTATTGCTTAGAACTTCTGCTGCTACTGATGTTGCTGCTACTGTTCCTCTTCTTCCTCTTCTTTTGTTCTCTGCTTCTTCTTTTGGTTCTCTGCTGAACTGATATTGTTGCTACTGTTCCTCTTCTTCTTTTGTTCTTTTGTTTTTGATCTGTTTTTGATCCTAGCAAGGACACTAGGGCCAAGGAACTTCTGTTACAAGGGCCAAGGAACTTCTGTTACATTTTTATTTAAGCAAGACTAGATTGTCTGGCATCATAATGTGATTATTAATTATATTGCATTTTCATTATTTTTAGGTGATGAAATTGAAGGGGATGAAAGCAACACGGAAGCTTGACCTAGGAGATGGATTGGGTTCATGGTGATCACAACGTACATTATTCTAGAAACATTATATTGTATATTTTTTTGAGAATTTAAAGCTATGTTGTGTTCACCCTTTTTTGCATATGCATGTATATTTAACTTTATCGATACTATTAGCTAATTAATTACCAAATGATCGATCAGTATGTGAATCTTCATGAATTGTAATTTTCGTAATGATGAATAGGTATATATTATTTAATTTTGTGATCAATTTTAAATTACTGTTACATAAAATTATTATATTATAGCATGACTTTATCTGGGCATGTAGTACGTAATTATGACATGCAATTTAGCCTATTTATTTGTTGCAACTGATTAAGAAAAATTGTTGTAATAGGTAAAAAACCGTTGCATTACGAACGCAAAACCGTTGCAATAGACTGAAGGATTATTTAAATAGATACGCAAAACCGTTGCATTAGTGTTGAAATAACTGTAGCACTACAGGTCTATTGCTACGGTTTCCAATTGTTGCAAATGAAACCAAACCGTGGGATATTCTTAAAGGAGAAACCATTGCATTAGTGTTGAAATAATTGTAGCACGAGAGTTCTATTGCTACGGTTCGTAATTGTTGCAAATAAAAACTTAACCGTTGGATTCTCTTAAAGTAGGAACCGTAGCAATAGTTTACCTCAATTGCTACGGTTGTGCTAACCGTAGGATTAACCGTAGCAATAGAGCTATTGCTACGCCACCTAATGTAGCGATTAGTTTAACCGTGGCAATAGACCTACGGCGACGAGAAGGGGGCCTATAGCAACGGTTTTGAACCGTTGCCATATATCAAATTTCCAGTAGTGATGAATCTAGAAAATTAAGCTCACACTCACATGGCACTGCATACATCACCTACAAAAGACTCTTAGATCATGCTTCTTATCCACATTTATCCTCACTTATCAAAACAAACATTGTCACACACCTAGACACACATGGTTGCTATCTAACTATTAATCAAAATAAATATTTGGCGGGTATCATTTTTCAAACAAAACACAACAAACATGCTATATGCCATAAGTATTTGTAATATATGCCACAAATACTATCTTAACATCCTAAACATGCTGGTTTAACAAAAATAAAATATCCACGCGGAAAAAGAACACAGGCAAGAAAACCCTGATAAAACATTGGGGTAGTTATGGAACAGAGCTACTCAGACTTCATTGAGGACCATAACTACCTACATCCTATCGAAAAAGATGTGCATTGTCCCCAATGCACAAAATCAAAACAAAGTAAAACAAATAGGGGTCAAAAAACATACATGGGCGCCTAAGCGCCTGTGTGGGGCTGAGTCTGGCCACCCTCCTCCTGTGGGGTAGTCTTTTAAGTAGTAGTACTCTGTCTGGAGGGGCCAGCACCCCTCATGCGTTCACGCCTCTTGAGCTTGTCGTCTCTCCTCCAACTGGCTCGATCTCCTTAAGACAAGCTTGAGCTCCTTCTCCACTGTAAGTCTTGCATATAAACGTATCCTACCTAGATTATCATCCTCTATACAGGGTCTCTTCCTGTGGGAAGACTCAATGGGCTTATCAAGAGCAAATAGATCAACCATCGGCACCGGAGGTATAGTCGCTAGTAGTGCAACCGGTGCTATGAGTGCTATTGTTATGTCAACTCAGAGCTGCTGGATCTCCGTCTGAATAGCGGACAAGTCTAATGGCTAGACCTAGCTCAATATCTATTGTACCCTCTCTTTGAATGCGTCAGTGCAAGCATCCACAATAGAGATACATTCTGGATAGTAGCGACGAGCATCCACAGTAAGATACAGTCCTGAAGAGTAGCAACTGCGAATGCCTGCATCTAACGCTCTAAATCTGAAGTTGCCTGGTGGACCCATGGCTTGATATGATGAACAAGATGAGTCAACTATGACTCAACGTATGATAACCTCTACGCCTAGGCCTGTATGGATGTAGCAGACATGTATAAAATGCCAACAGAAGTAGACTGAGATGACGTGGCCTGTGGTGCAGGAATAGAAGTGGTGGGAGCCCTCTCTTTATCTACCTCGTGCTGTGAGGGCCTCTCCTTAGTAGTAGTAGTGGTGGTGTTGTCAGTTTGTGAACCCTCAGACGGTGGTGCTGGGGAAAACATCTCAGGTATAGGTAGAGGTTCTGCTCGCTGGAGTGTTACCGGGTTCTCTTCAGCCTTGATTAGCCTCAGATCCAATGTCCACTATGCCTCAATCAACTGGTCTAGATAGTGCAAAATCTCCACCCTCAACTCTTGACAGAGGTTATATGTCATTCACGGGAATGGGATGGAGGTGGACCTCTTCAATGCGGCCTCATGGATCTACTCGGCTATGAGGCAGGCCCAATCAATATTATAGCCAGCTAAGATACTGACAACCAAAATCATATGATCTGGTGTTAACATATTATCAGCAAGTGTAGGCTAGATGCGTGAACGAACAACCGCGCACTAGAACATAGCGGAGAAACTGAGCAAAGAAATGACGATAGGCTCTGAGTGAGTGGTGATAATGCAGGTTCCAAACCCTGCTCAATAATAAAACTAGCCACCTTTCTCATCGAATTGGCACATCACTCTATATCTCTCATAACCAGGGGGTCCCTTGTCTGCCCCGCCCTGTAGTCTAACTCTGTAGTGGATTTGGGGGCAGGAAACGCTGGTCCAAACAATATCCAATAGATGGTAGCCTTCGATATATCCACCTACTGGTCCAAACAATATCCGACAGATGGTGGCCTTCGATATATCCACCTACCGGCCTCTCACTTTCATCTCGATCAGCCTGGGGTGAGCGAGGGGTTCCTTCCCCTTGGGAAGAGTGATCTTAACAGTGGCTGCATAAGAAGCATAAAACTTCCTAACCATGGTCGGGGAGTATCATCCAAGAGAACGTGTGAGCCACTAGATTCCATATTGAGTCATTGTGTCGTAGAGACCAGTGACACTATCGAGTCCTTTTGAGATGACTTGGGGCTTCTCATAGATAGAGTGGGCTGGCTTTCCCTGCTCTGTTGGATGCACTCCCTCCACATATATCTCCTGCATGCCTCCAACACACCATTGACTAGTAAGTGTGTCTGGAGGTGATGATCGAGGTAATACTGAAGACTTTACCTCAGAGTCATCCTCAGAGCCTGCTGTAGAGCTGGACTCCTCTCTGGATAGAGTCATCTATATAGATCCTATCATTGCCTCCCTCATCAGACTAGGGAGTTCAAATAATGAGAACTTAAGTCTGCCCAGCCCTGACAACAGCTCTAGTCTATGGTTGATCCACCTCTAGTCAAGAGTAACTCCAAACTCCTCTACTGATCCCCTCGGAGTAGGGACTTACTCATCATATGAAGCCTTATCTCTGAGATCCTCTATAGGGCCTTGATCGCATCTCGTTTGGCTTTAGGAGCCATAGGTACTGAAGCATGAACATACATGCACCATGGTTAGACTCACAAATCACAAATTGTAATGTAATGACAATTTGAATTAGGTTGCAGAAGAGTTTTACGAAAGTATCTTTACGGACCGTAATTGATACTACAAGCCGTAAAAAGCTTTTGTAAATCAGGGGTTCAAATAATTTTTATTACTAAACGAGACTAGGTACGATTTGTAAAAGGGCTTATGAGTCATAGACTTAGTGTTAGAGAATTCTAGTAAGTAAATCTATTCCAGGCAGAAATCTACAAGACCAATCTACACACCTCAAAGTGGACTACGACTCATAAAAGGTCTCGTCTGATGGAGACTCAAAAACTTTAAGTTTCTAAAATTTTCAGGAGGGAAAATTATGACTCGTGGAATGATCCAGGATCCGTAAAAGCCATTCATAAGCAAGAAGAATCAGTCTGAGTTTCTAAGCCCATCACAACGGATCCCCTTCGACTCTTTCACTAATTATCTTATCAGCATCAAAGAAAAAATGCACACACCTGCATGATTCCCAAACCATAACCATTACCCCCAACATTTTCTACACACATATACCCCATCGATAGTACTTAAGCATATTTACCCAACAATTTCAACCACCTATGATTGGTTTCAACAAGATTATGTACCTATGTCATCACCCACCCATTCACAATCAAAATCATATAATCACACGTGGTGAGTGAATCAATAGGCGCAAACAACTATTCAAAACATTCAAATAAGGCATAAGCACCTACTTCCAGATTTGGACAAGCATGCATACATGGACAACCCAAATTCAATTAAATACATATCATTCAAACATAAATTTCGTGGCTAAACCATCATTTCCAACACATTGACCAATTCAATCATACCAAACAAGGAAAAAATTAAAGGTTTTGAAGTAACTAAAAACTTACCAAGATGTTTTATTGAGTAGAAAAAAATGAAGGACGTGTGTAGGCACTAATCTCTAGGTCACTAAAAACTCATTGGAAAATAGGTGTACAGCCGTCGTCGGTTGTTAAATTCACCAGGGAGGGTGGGGGATGGTTGGTCGGGTTTTGTAATTTAGGTTAAGAATAGGGTTAAAATAATTTGATCACATTATTTATACCTTAACTGGGTCATCTGAAAAGTTAATAGGCTTGGAGTCTACGAAATTCAATTATAGGTTGTAGAGTGTGTTACGGCTCATAGACCATGGTATTGTAGAACATTTGAACCCTAGATTTTAGGATTGGGTTACGCAGACTAGTCTACTAATCGCAAAGTAGTCTACGACTTGTAGAGTCTTTCATAGAACCCTCAACACTTAGAAAATTGTTAGGGAACTTACCTGGGGTCAACGAGCCCCGTTCACGACTCATAGTTTAATCTGTGGATTGTAAAGTTGGCTCATGGACTGGAATGAACAACTTTTTTGCTCATTAGAAATCTCTACGAGATGGTGTATGGGTTGTAAAGTGTTTTACGGCTCGTCGAACTAGTCGTAGAGACTCTTTTGTTGCTCTTTTTAGCTAAACAATGGCTGACTTAGCCCTATACCTACTTATTCTTCATAGCACACATTGTTACCCTATATGCATCCAGCCCAATGTTTGAAATTATAATCATAATACAAGAACATAAACTATCTATGAGTCCAAAAGCTAAAAATAAACCCACAACTATGCTATTACATGAAAGATCTTGGGTTGCCTCCCAAATAGCACCTGATTTAATGTCGCAACACGACTTGGAAAAATTGGTTACTCAGACTTCACTATTTTCCCAGACTTCATTCTTCAGATCATCTGGATGATTCATGTACTGACGGATATTGAAGATGACTTCTTCGTCATTCAATCTAAACTTGGGTTGACCGGCTTCCATATCCACTAGTGCTTGCCAAGTGTCTAGTAATGGTCTTCCCAAGAGGATTGGGACGTCGAGGTGGACTTCAAAATCTAGGATCACAAAGTTTGGGGGTAATATGAACTTCTCAACTTCCACCAGCACATCGTAAAGTATTCCCATAGTCTTCTTCACCATGCGATCTACATCAACAACCACATAATCATCGGAGTAGGGGCTCCCAATCCAAGCTTTTTTACACTACAATGGGCATCAGATTAATAGTCGCACCAAGATCACATAGTGCCATTGTGAATAACACATCTCCAATAATGCAGGGTATGGTGAAAGCACATGGATCTTCTTGCTTTTGAGCTAAGTACCTCGTAGCAATAGCATTGCAATGCTGAAGTTCTTGGGATAGCTCCTAAGTCACAATGCATGTTTTAGTGACCAGGTCCTTCATGTACATCACATACCTTGACATCATCTCTAATGCCTCGATGAGAGAGATGTTGATGGAGAGGTGTTTAAGCATGGAGAGAAAGTTCTTGAATTTTCCTTCCTCCTCCCTCTTTTTGATTCTTTGAGGGAAGGGAGGAGAAGGCCTCGGAATGGGCTTCAATTTCTGTGGCACATCAGCAGCTTCACTCACCCCATCCTTGCCATGATCATCTCTGGCCGCAACCATCTCTTCTCAAACATCTTCCTTATCAGTTGGCATAGGAGGATCAATAGTGCTCTTGCCACCCCGAGTAGTAACCACCATACACTGCCTTTCATTTTTCGGATTCTGAACTTTATTGCTAGGCTGTGTACCCCTCTGATGTTGATTAAGTTAAGTCAACACTTCACCAAACTGTTGTTCAAGTTGTTTAATAGCCATAGAGTAAGAGTCAACCTTCTAATTTATACTAGACATCTTTGATTACATGCCCTTTAAAGTCTGATTCTGTGTCTCAGCTTTCTTTAGTAGATGATCAAACATCTCCTCCATTTTGAAATTGCTTGCACCTGCGTCATGGTTATGTAGTGGCACAATAAGACCATTTCTAAAGCCTTCTCTATGGTCCAAATCAACATCTCCCTCAGGATTCCTGTTTCTATCATAGTAACCTCTGCGGTTGTCCCTGTAAGCTCCTTCTCTGTTAAAGTTCTAATCTTGGTTTCCTTGACCTCGGTGCCAATAGTGCTAATTGGACCCTTGGGTGTTGGTCCAAAAACCCCCTGTCTGATCAACAACAAAACATGTTTCCTAATCATAATATGGTTTATCATACATGGGTGCACATGGAGATTGATGAACCACTACATTCACTTGATCTTAGTTCTGCTTCATCATTACCTCCACACCTATGCGAATCTGGGCAAGCTATTGTAAGATTTCTTCATTGATTCTGGCTTGCTTAAGACCCACACTAATAACACATGAACTTTTAGTGGATATTTTGTCTCTCTGCACCCATACACGATTTTTCTTGACCACTCTTTCCATTCTCTCAATGATGCTTGCAAATGGCTGATCTAAGAATATTCCCCCTATGATAATATCAACATAGGTCTAACTGTTCTCATCAATGGTACAGTAGAAGATCTCCACCAAGGAAACATCAACTTTCTTACGGTCTAGGACACCCCTCAAACATTTGGTGAACCGCTCCCACGTAGTACTGATTGAATAACCAATAAGTTGCTCAAGCCGATTTTAATTTGTTGAATTAGAAGATGCTAGCCCTCTGGTCGACGGACTTGAGCACTATTTTTGATAGGCTAGAAGATCCGCTCAAAGTGGATGTGGCTATAGTCCCCAATGATGAATGGAATAAGAATGTTCTGGGTGATGGTGGTGAAGTAGCTCAGAAGGTGAGCACCCTAGAGACTGATGAAGAGACAGTGGAAGCGGAGACTAGCGAAGAGGACCATAAGGAGCTAGCTTTGGTAGAGAGCCAAATTGTGGACATCGTGAAAACAACATCTATTATGGACAAATCCATGATAGACAAATCTAGTGTGAGTGAGCCTGAGCACGCATGACCTTTGATTAATTTTGAGAGTGTATCAGTAGATGAAAGCATTGATGCCCCCATGGCCACTTCTCTAGCTCTACCGTAACAGAAGGATTGATCTGACTAAGGGGATTCTCATACTCACTTCTTTCTTTTTATGCTTAATCTCTATTGTCCCTTTCACATTGACGTCAATGTTTATTTTTTTTAGGAGGGGTGAGCATGAAGAGTTCTCTATCTTTTGGATAGTTATTATTTTATGTTTTTTATGAATTGAACGATACAATGGTGTTTACTTTGATGTGTTGATGAATATTGAGATAACTTTTAACTTTTTGGGTTGTAAATAAATTTTAATTTTTGTTGAATAGAGTAGTATTATTTGCTATTTTTACTCTTCTTTATTCTCTTTGAGTCGAATAGATGAATTATTGCAAATGATGTCCATGAATTTTGGCAAACCCATGCACATATGACAAGTCGTTCGAATGTTAATATTGTGTCTCTAGTCCTTAGTAATCTGAGCATCCATGTTCCATATCTTTGATTCAGATGGTGGCATGGATGAGGATCATGCACTCACTCAAGACTTTTCTTGATAAATTAGTCCATGCATGGATTTGAGGCATCTGGAGTTGACTATGTGAGCAATTGAGCTTAAAAAATTGCAAGTGTGTTGCCAGTGTTTAAATGCGAATCCATTTTTCCAATATGGGATTAGGATTTTTTTAAATGCATGTCTTGCATCATCTAGAACTTGCTCGATTTGTTATGACGAGTAACTTGGCTTATTTCGGATTAGAAAAGGACCTTAGGCCTTCTTTGGTTCCACTAAGTTCATTTGACCATAGTGATATCCTTGACAATGAAATGAGTCCTTAGAGAACCCCTTGAGCCTTGAACCTTTGTTTGGTAACCTTGTAACCTTGACTCAAGTTTGTGAAAGATAATTTCTTCTCATTCCCTACCGATCCCTCCTTGAGCTTGAAGTATATTAAGTAGTGACCAAAGGCTAAGTTGGGGGTTGTTAGTAGAAAGAAGGGTTATCTCCTATGAAAGAGTTGAAAAAGGACAAAAATGAAAGAAAGAAAGTGAGGAGTCCTAGAAATGAAAGAAAGTAAGGAAAATAGGAAATATTTTTGCTGGAGAAAAAAGTTGAAAAACCAAAGTGCTTGAAAATTGAGGACCCTCCAAAAATTGTGAGAAATAGTGCAAAGAGGGGAGACACTTCAGATGATAGATCGAAAGCAAAAGAGAAGTCAAAAAGAGAAGAATGGAAGAAGACCAAAAGAACCTTTGAGTCTGAAAAACACATGTAGAGTTTAACAAGGGATGAGTCACTACTATCCATATTCTATCCTACCCGACCTTAAACCTACATTATTGTCTAAACAAAGTTCTTCAAGATCTTATTCTGGAAGAAAGTTAAGTGAACTCCGATTGAGAATAAGGACAAGCCGATGGGTTGAAGCTTACATGTTGTTTCTTAATTAGGAGAGTGAGAGTTGAAGAGATCCTTTGAAAGTAATGTCATAATCTTGTGTGTTCAGGATCTTCTTTGGTGTGAGGGAAAATGGTGATGCCTTAAGGCAATGATCAGCAGCTACATGAGCGACTGTGACTATAGCTATGTTTCTATCACTCCTTAGTCATCTCTCAAGGCTTCAAAGTGACGTAAGTGGTTTGTGGAAGTTCGAAAGGGATGAAAAATATGGAAATGAATGTGTCGCTCCCTATTGCTCCATTTACAAGCTCTGAAATTGGACGGATTAATGTTTGATTTGCTTGAGAGCAAGCAAAGTCTTAATTAGGGGGTATTGATGAGTCCATACTTCAGACTCATTTAGGGGCTAGCTTGTAAAGAAACATTATCCTTATTGTGCTATTATTTCTAATCTCTAACGAATACTCATGTGCTATGATAGTAAATAGGATTAAAAGTGCACAAATGGACAACGATTGGCAAAATCTTGGAAAGGGTGCAAATAGGCGGAGAATAGAGGCATCGTCTATACAATCGACATTCCTCCAAATAGTCATATAGACCGCCTAGCGTTGCAGTAACTAATGTTCCAGCTCAATCTAAGAATATTGTACGAATCTATATCGCAAATCATATTTGGCTCACCCCCAAATGGAAATGGAGATTTCCTAAAGTTGCATCACTTAAAGCCCCAAAACCATGATAAGAAATCGATGTGATGGGAACTTTGGCGAATCCCTGAATCAAATTGGCAAAGTGAAGAGCCTTCACCTAATGTTGCTGAAGAGGAAGCCTTGGGAAGAAGCAAAGGAAAGCAGTCAACTACACGTTTGGCGCATCACATAGTGCTCGGGGATTGCAGGCCTTGACCGCCAAATGGCATTTCGTAGCACCAACTCTCAGACATTTGCATGAAGTATATAAGAAAATTAGAAAGGACATTGTACATATAATATCAAAACATATTCTTCTTCTTAGGTTTTAGAGAGTAGTACATAGAACTTTCCTTTTAGAGTACAAAGATTGATTGGATTTTCAAGCTTTTAAGTAATCAACTATTTTCTATTCAATCTTGTTACCCATGAATGCAACTGCCATATCTGGTATCAAATCTTTAATTTCTAATGTAAAATGTGTAGCTAAAATCCCGATGTTGGGGGTGTGCTATTGATATGTGATTTTTATTTATCTATTGGGTCTTTGATATTTTGACTTATTTGTAGTTAATTTGAGTGAATTTATTTCCATTCCTATGTAGAATCTATAATTTCAAGGTTGTAAACTTTTGGTTTACTTTAGATCTCTAATTATTGCCTTAACAAGAATGATTAAAGTGTGTAATAGATGTAAAGGAGGGAAACCTCTTGGGGTTTAAGTTGAAGTCTATAGCCATATATTCAATGGCCATGGTATTAGGGGTTTTGCTGAGACTTCTTAGGCCAAGCGTGTCCTCAGCGGTCCGCGTATGATACCGTTGTTGAATCATATGAAACACTCGTTTATTATAGCTGAACATGAGTTACAAACAACCTAGCCTATTCACTGATCATCAACTCGTTTAGTTAAATATTTGGACCCACCTAGTAGATCAATTCTTATTTGCACATCTCCAATATTTTTCCTTATTTGCTGATTAAATTGTTAATAGAGATGGTATAGTTTAATTTTTACTCTTAATTATTGCAATCGCCCAGATCCTACAATTGCTTAGTCGAAGAATCACTTCTATCTCGAACTACGATTCCCTATAGGATTTGACCCCAACCTTTCAATAGGGTTATATGTAGATGACGACCGCCCTTTCTTCCTATAAGTAGCTGGGTTGAACGACAATATTGATTGATTTTACTAGAGGTTTCGCTAGTCATCCAAATCTTAGTGGTGAGGATTTGACTTTGAGTTGTCGTAGATCTTTAATACTTATTTTATCTTCTTTTTATTCAGACTATGTGTCATACATATCAGCTTTGTATCCCATTTTGAGACAATTTTATTTACTCTTTGTACTACTTTAGATGCTTGTGTACTCATCACTCCAGGTTTTGGGATTATTTGTGTGATGTTGTGATTCTTTTCGCTTTATATTATTTTCTACAGTTGCGATCTGATTTCGGGTCTTGATAAGTTTGGTATCCGAGATCTAGGTTCGTTGGGCTCATGAGTCAAGGGCAGGTTGTCTAGTTGAGTCACGCGGATCAGTGTCTAGACGTCCACACCCATCTTTGAAAGGCTACAGGGCACTTGATGGGAAAAGTTGTCATGTCTTTCTTCTATATGTGTTTTTCTCCATATCACCTAATTTGAAAGTGTCTAATCTACTCCTTCTATGCAGATGCCAATTATTAAATCTTGACAATCAGTGGGAGAGTCTGAGTCAACTGATATGACTCTTACTCATGGTTGAGGAAGGGCTTGTGATAGAACAGGGGCTAAGGATATGCTAAAAGGGTAGGCCCATCTAGAGGACTTACTATATTGACTTCTCCAGGTCCTGTTTATAAGCCACTAGGGCCTACAGATCCTCTTCCACCAGCCTTGGCACCAAATGCTTCACTCTCGGTTTAGGAATTACTCTTGAGGGTATTGGCTAAATTGGAGGGAACACGTCCTGTTCCATCTACTGCTGAGGTACAAATTTCTACAACACAAGTAGGTCCTTCTATAGTTCTATCTAAGCTAGTTGTAATTCATGTGGATACTTCTTTAGCTCCAGCAGATCCTTTCTATAACTGCTATGATCTCGTCTCAGACATCGCTGTCGAGTTCGGGTTCTCAATTTTAGAGTTTGGCTTTCATTTCTTCTATTCCACCTCCCTTATTTATGGTGACACCATCTTCTACCAGCCCCGATATGTCCATAGCTGAGTAGAAGAGCTTTGACAGGTTTGTATGATTGGCTCCTCTATGATTCGATGGAACCTCTGGTGATAGAGCCTATGGCTTCTATAAGAGTGTAAGGATCAATTATATAATTTGGCTATTTTTGAGTTGCATGGGGTGGCCTATACTTCTTACCAGTTCACCGGCCTCGCTAAGGAGTGGTGGAGGTCAGTTTTTGCTCATCGACCTATCGGATCTCCAACTATGAATATGAGAGTAGTTTATAGGGGTACTCTTGGAAAATTTTTGCCATATTACATTCCGAAAGTCATCGAGATAGTTCAATAGACTTCAATAGGGTTCTATGTCAGTTTCGGACAATAAGGCTAGATTCTATACATTGTCCAGATATGCCTTGTCCAGCATCCCTACTGAGTTTGAGAGGATTCGGTAGTTTGCCAAGGGACTTGCTGGTATGTTCAGGAGGATACAACTTCCTTGGTGTTGGGTAGAGACATTTTTCAGAGTGTAGTGGATTATGTTCGTATGATTGAGCGCATCAGGCATGAGAGACAAGGTGGCGGGAAGAGTTCCCGTCAGCACAGGTAGTTTGGTGGACACCCACCATGTGATAGGGGTTTTGAGAGGCAACACTATCAGAGCTGGGTACTCCCCGTAGCTATCCCGGCTTATTACAATATTGATAGGCCTCAATCTACTCAGGCGAGCCGTGGTAGTTCCTTCAATGCACCTAGGCATGGTGGGTTTTTCTAGATAGCTATCTTTGAGGCAGAAGACTATGGCTTTTTCCATTGTGATGAGATCGAGAACTAAGCCCATCATTTTCCTCACCGTGCACATCCTGTTCAGACTTCTAGTCCTCAGCCATCTCGTCTAGCTCCTGTACCGACACCTAAGGACACACTCTAGGCTATGAAGAGTAGTACTAGATGGGGTCATGGTATAATGAGAGTTGGTGCTCGTAGTGGCCTAGAGGCTAGTGGTGGGCGTAGAGTTTGTTATGCTATCCTAGATAGAGCCGAGGCAGAGACCTCTGATGTAGTCATCATAAGTATGGTTCTCCTGTGCCACCATTAAACTTTAGTTTTATTTGATCCAGGCTCTACTTACTCTTATGTATCAGCCTTTTTTGCTTCTAATATTGATTTATGTGTGAGCCATTTGCCGAGCTTATTTATATTTCTACCATAGTAGGTGAATCAGGTATATCGAGGTTGTATTATGACTATTATGGGGTAGGATACCGTTGTTGACTTGAAATTATTGGATATGGTTGACTTTGATGTTATATTGGGCATGGATTGGTTGTTGCCTTATCATGCTATTCTTGATTGTCATATGAAGACCATGATTGTATCCTTCCTCGACTGCCTCAGTTGGTGCAAACTGGAGCACCTAGCTCCTATCCTAAGGGTGTTATTTTTTATATGCATGCTTGTCGGTTGATGGAGAAGGGATGCTTGCCATATTAAGCTCATGTTTGGGCCTGTTCTCATAAGCCACCATCATTGGAGACTACCAAGCTTACTAGAGAGTTTATGGATGTATTCTCGACTGACTTGCTCAATATTCCTCTAAATCGTGATATAGACTTTGCTATTGATGTAGAGCCGAGCACTAAGCCTATATCTATTGCTCTTTATCGGATGGCCCTGACTGAATTGAAGGAGTTGAAGGAATAATTAGAAAATTCGTTAAAGAAGGGGTTTATTCATTTGAGTGTATCTTCCTGAGGTGCTCCTGTATTTTTTCGAAGAAGAAGGATCACATTATGCATATGCGTATTGACTATCACCAGCTTAACTAAGTGACCATCAAGAACAAATATCTTTTGCCTCGCATTGATGATTTTTTTCACCTGTTGCAGGGTGCCTAGTTATTCTCCAATATTGATTTGATGTCTGGCTATCATCAGTTTAGAGTTTAGGAGTCTAATATCCTAAAGAAAGCCTTTAGGACCCATTATGGGCATAATGAGTTTGTTGTTTTGTCCTTCGGATTGACTAATGCCTTGGCTACTTTTAAGGTGTTGATGAACCGAATGTTCAAGACCTATTTGGACATCTTTGTAATTGTATTCATAGATGATATCTTGGTTTATTCCAAGAGTGAGGTCCATCATGTTTAGTACTTGAGGATTGTACTTCAGAGATTGAGGGAAGAGAAGTTGTATGCAAAGTTCTCAAAGTTTTAGTTTTTGCTCAAGTTAGTTGCATTCCTCGGGCATATGGTAACAAAGGATGGTATTATGGTTGATCCGACAAAGATAGCAGTTGTTCGTGAGTGGGATAGGCATACTTCTATGATTGATATTTGAAGTTTCCTTGGTTTGGTGGAGTATTATCGACGTCTTGTTTAGGGGTTCTCCTCTATAACAACCATGTTTACTAGGTTGACTCAGAAGGATGTAGCATTCTATTGGTCGGATGACTATGAGGTGATATTCCAAAAGCGTAAGGATTTATTAACTTCGACACCAATTATTTCTTTGCCTGGAGAGGAATTCTCCTAGGTAATGTGTTGTGATGCTTATTGTGTGGGTTTGGTGGTGTATTGATACAAGGGGGTAGGTGATAGCATATGCCTCTAGACAATCGAAGGTTCATGAGAGGAACTACCCTACCAATAACTTGGAGTTGAATGTGGTTGTATTTGTATTGAAGTTGTGGCGACATTATCTTTATAGGGTGCATTATGAGATCTTTACGGATCACCAAAGTCTCAAATACATCTTTTCTCAGCCTAATATGAACATCAGACAATGTAGGTGGTTGGAGTTACTTAAGGATTATGATATCCCTATTCTATATCACCTGGGAAGGACAATGTGGTGGAAGATGCTTTGAGTTTAGAGGCTACTAGTATGGGGAGTTTGGCATTCTTGAGTGTTGAGAAAAGGCCCTTAGCATTGAAGGTTCACTCACTTTCTAGACAGATGGTTCAATTAGATATTTCTCCTCCTCAGAGTATATTGACATTTGTTTAGGCTAGATATTCTTTGCTTGATCAGATTTGTGCTCATCAGTTTGAGGATCCCATGTTATGCTTGATTCGTGACAAAGTATTGAGGGGTGAAGCCAAGATGACCATTATTGATTCTTATGGCATATTTGAGGATAAATAGTAGAGTCATTGTGCCAAAGGTGGGAGATTGGGTGAGATTGGTATTGGAGGAGGCCCATTGTTCTAGATATTCATTCCATCCGGGTGTAGCAAAGATGTACCATTATATAAAATAACATTATTGGTTGATTGGCATGAGGAGAGACATAGATGAGTTCGTGGAAAATTGTTTAAATTGTCAAAGTCAAGTATAAGCACTAAAAGCCTCGTGGATCGATGCAACGGATATCAATTCCTTAGTGAAAGTTGGGGAGGGTGACTATAGATTTTGTTACGGGTTTGCCAATGGCTTTTGGAAAGCTTGACTCAGTTTGGGTGGTTGTTGATCTTTTGACAAAGTCGCCTCACTTTATACCAGTGAAGACTAGCTACAATACAGAGTAGTTGGCAAGATTGTATATCCGGGACATCATTAGAATGCATTGGGTACCCATGTCTATAGTATTAAACAGAGGGTCGATGTTCACTTCTCGCTTTTGGCAGGCTCTACAGTGTGGTTTGGGTAACTGATTGGATATGATTTCATCTTTTCACCCCACACTGGCGGTCAATCTGAGCGCACCATTCAGGTGTTGGAGGACATGCTTAGGGCCTTTTTATTGATTTGGACGCCCAATGGGACCAACACTTACCATTGGCAAAGTTTGCATATAACAATAGTTACCACTCCAGCATTCAGATGACACCATTTGAGGCCTTACATGGCTAGAGGTGTAGATCACCGATTGGGTAGTTTGATTCAAGTTCAGTAGAGGTGTGGGGTGTTGGTTTGCTTAAGGATGTCATCGATCAGATCTGACTAATTTAGAGTAGACTTTTAAAAACTCAGAGCCGCCAGAGAAATTATGATTATCGGAGAGTTAGTCCTCTTGAGTTTCTATTGATGATAGTGTATGGTTGAAAGTTTCACCCATGAAGGGTGTTATGAGATTCTAGAAGAGGGGTAAGCTCAGTCCCAGATTCATTAGGCTCTTTGAGATTTTGAGGAGAGCTGGTAAGGTAGCCTATGAGTTGTCCTTACAACCTAGATTATTAGTTGTTCATCCTTTTTTTTCATGTTTCTACACTGCACCGGTACATTCCTGATGAGTCCCATGTGATCCCTTATGATTGTGTTCAGTTGGGTTCAGACTTGTCCTATGTGGAGGAGCCTATAGCTATATTCAATAGGCAGGTCTGGAGATTGAGATCCAAAGTTATACCTTTCGTGAAGGTTCAGTCGCGGCATCTTTCTATTGATGAGGCTACTTGGGAGTTGGAGTTAGATATGCGGGCCAGATATCCTCACCTTTTTTAGGCTCCAGATACCTCCTTCCCCCTAGTGTTCGAAGATTAACATTATCTTTAGTGGTGATTGATATAATGATCTGGTTGATTATTTTTTTAATTTATATATGAAAATTACCATTTTACCCTTTTGTAAGTTACTTTGGGTCTATTTTGAACCATTTGTATAATTGGAACTAAAATCTTAGTTGTAAAAGTTAAAAATATGAGTTTTGAAATTTTTTGAAGCTTAAGTTGTTAAAAAAGTGACTTTTTATGCCATTTTGAATTTTGGGTGTAGGATAAAAAATCCAACGATTCCATTAGCTCTGGAACTTTGAGACTGGTCTATGAGAAGTTACAAAACTAAATTCGAAGTTAAAATGAGATTTTTAGGTAAAAAGTTGCATTTTTAGTTCTTTTTGGAATAAAAGTTTGACTTTGATCAATATTTGGAGTTCTGAAGCTCAAATCGATATTTAGACTGTCATAGTAGTTCAGGATGGAATGTCGAAACTGGTCTATGAGAAGTTACAAAACTGAATTCGGAGTTTAAATGAGATTTTTAGGGCCAAAGTTGCATTTTTAGTTATTTTTGTAATCACAATTCGGTGTTCGGAAGCTTAGATCGTAATGCCAATAGTTCTAGTAGTTCTGGATGGTGAAACTAGTGCTAGAAATGGTCTCGTCATAATTTTCAGAGCTGTTGAGGGCTGTTTTGTTATTATGAGTTTCAAACTAATTTATTTGACTTGCATTGGTAAATGTGTTGTGGAAACCTTAGAATCAAATTTTAATTATTCTGTTGAGTTCAGATCGCCATTTTGGGTATAGGTAATGTTTAGTTTGTGAAATTCAAATTTCGAATAGACCCTGGGGTGGTCTATTTCAAGAATTTATTAGTGTTGGTGTGAAGGTTTGGGTGCAGCGTAATTTTACCCTCCACGTTTACTGAAAAGCTTCCGTGTTCATAGAGAATAAATTTAGTCCTTCTCCACATTAGTGGACAAACTTCAGCATTCATGGAGGTCTATTGTTGTTCTGTTCCGCGTTCAATTAACCACATTCGTGGAGTACATTTTGTTTGAGTCAGTAAAATCACCATTTTTACTCCATTTTCAACATTTTACGCTTTGAGAGGCGATTTTGGAAGTGAATTTTCGGAGAAATCTCTTGGGTAAGTTTTTCTAACATTGTTTTAATTAATTTCCATGGCTTTTATCTTGATTTTGTCTTGAATTTCATGATTTTGAATGTCCAAAATTGGAGATTTTTGGTCTAAGATTTTGAAACTTTAAATGGCGATTTCTCATTCGATTTGAACTCAATTTGGTGGGATTTTCACGTATGGGCTCTATTTTTTGTGTAAACGTAATGTTAAAGTTAATTTACAAATTCTGAATCTTTGACTTTTAGCCTTATTTTTGACCATTTTGTCCCGAAGCCCAATCGTGCCAACATGTGTATCAAAATGCACCTCTTGACATGTAGTAACTATATTATATAGTGGTTAATTGATCCGAGGAACATTTGGAGGCTTGAGTTGATTGAAAGCTTATCATAATGTGGATTCGCCATCGAGATAGGTTCGGGTAATCTTTTTGTGACTGAATTTGAGTTATTGGACATATTCATGTGATAGTTGCATGATTTAGATTGATGCATGAGCCAATGGAATGATATGATTGAATTTGATAGAAATATGGTACAAATTATGCCTAAAATTGAGTAAATGACGATCCTATTAATAAATAGAGGCGAAATCATGAGGTTTGAAATTTTTTTGATATCATTATGATAATATGGGACTTGAGATAGCTTTTGGATAGTGTTGTGAATAAATGATGATGATGGCGATTAATTTGAAATTTATGAGCCTATTTTGGGGTTCTTGTGGAGCTTATTTCATTGACATCATGTATATCGATGAGATAGTGATGATATGAGATAATGATGGCCGTGTAGAAATGGTTGATATACATAGTATAACCATTTGATGTGTTAACTATTGTACGTATCAATTTTCATTTATATTAATATTTCGTATACCATTGAGCGGGTGCATGAGTATGCTCATATCCTATATCGTCTAGTTGCATTTGTATGCACATATCTCATATTGGACTGGGTGCATTGGCATGCACAGATCATATTCATGATTTTGTTTGATTTGTATACATGCATCTTATAGATGACTAGTTACATTGGTATGCACACATCTCATTATATATGCACCACTTGAGACATTATGCTAATATGTTGAGATAGTTGATTATTGCCTGCGACACCTTGAGACACATCAGTATGAGGGTCGTGACACCTTGAGATACTTCTGACCATGGACTTTGATGCCTTGTGATATTTGAATACATGGACTGCGACTCCTCCGAGTTCTATCTTGTATCTTCAGCTCGATAGATGTGTACATTGGCCCTGCGATCGTCATGATTCCACCTCATTCATGGCATGTCATGCCATTGCATTCATGCATTGCTCGCATTGCATTTTTGACTATATTTACTTTCTTTGCTTATCACTATTCATGATTTTTTTTGTAGCCCAATCGGTTGAACCTCTTAGTACATTTCAATGTACTCACCCGTACTTTATTTTCTCCATGAAAATCAAGCACATAGACCCGAATAGGGTAGCCAATTCATTGTACAAGAGTTTTCTTTGGTCATCCAGATCTTAGCGGTGAGACTCAGACTTTGAGTAACCATGGATCTTGTAGGCTTCTTTTATTTTATTTCCTTTTAGACTATGTTTCATAAATATCAACGTTGCATCTCATATTGAGATAGTTGTATTTACTCCTGGTACTACTTTAGATGCTCTTATACTCATGACTCTAGGTTTTGAGATTGTTTATGTTATGTTGTGATTGTTCCACTTTACTTTATTTTCTATAGTTACGATTCAATTTTGCGTTGTGACAAGATTTGATCAACGAAAGTGGCCTTAAACATCTCTCAATCAATATCACCTTTTTTTTTTTAACTCTTTTGGACTTCCATTGGGTAAACAAAACTTGAGCTACTCCCTTAAGTGGATAAAACGCCATTCAGATTTCTCCTCGGAGGATGCCCCCATAATCTCTACCACTTTTTAATATTCATCAACGAACTCTCTTGGATCCTCATTCACCTTGGGACCATGAAACTCCGAGAGATTTATCCTAGCGAAATCTCTTATCCTCGAAGCCAGAGTGGGAGTCTTTGGAGAAGCAACGACTTAAGAAAACATCATAATAGCGGCCCTAAACTCATCATTGGTAACTTGGTTGGATTGAGGTATATGAGGAACTTTAGGGGCTAGAGGAACTTGGTCCTCATTTGCGTTATCTCCTATACGCAACAGAGCACGTCATGAAGCCATTTATGAAAATACTAAAGAACAAGCGTTGGGATATTGGAGTTTTGAAGGCACGACATAGATTACAAAAGAAGTGAAGTTTTCCTAAACGCCTCATAGCCTGTCACTTATGGGTGTGTCGTAGTTCGAACAAATGAACAAGACTCTATTAGACACGACATGTTAGACTCTCTAGAATGCTTTCAAATGTTATACTCTAATACCACTTTTATCATGACCTAGAGGCCTAGTCGTGACACAATGAATGTGACACCCGAAGGCATCCAATCCAAGCCTTGCATGTATATCATAACCATACATAAGGTAAAACAAACATAACATAAGAGAATAAGCAAGCATAACATATCCATATCAAATCATAGTTTTTCTTAGGGGAAGTATGTCTATCATAGTGTCCAAAACATGCCTCTACCTCATACCATGTTGACTGGGAATAGAACATGTATTACTAGCTCACCCTCTAGATATACATCAACAGAAAAGGCATAAAATTTTCATAGTAAGACATCATAAAAAAGGGCTTATTCCCGAAGTATGGGAACTAAGCAATAAGTCTTTAAAGCTTAACTTCGAATCTAACAACAAAATGGAAAAGTCACCTTGTCGCCCATCTCTATATGGTTAGATCTTGTAGGCAAAGAAGTATGTGTCGGTACGTGGAATGTACTAAGTGTGTAGGTATGCCATGCATCAAGGAACATCACAATATAATATCAATATTCATAATCATAATCAATTTAATAAGGACGCAATATGTATAAAAAATGCATGTTTAAAAACCATGAGCAAAAACATCATCATACCTAACATAATCCTGGCATACATATGTGGGAATAAGACTAGAACTGACAATAAGATCATGTGAACAAATACATGGAATCCCCATGTTCCCTCTACACCAAGCAAAACAGGAGTCTACATTACTAAGGTGAACTCTGTGTGCAACTAAAATACAACACTTTTTTGTCACGACCCTGGGTTAGGGTCTAGATGTCACATAGCGAATGGGGACCCGAGAGTCCCCAAACAAGCCTTAATTATCAGTATCCACATCATCGGTTCAAATAGCATCTAAACACATATAACTAAATAGCAGAAATCAAATCTCTGGAATCCATTCATTTATAGATAAGCAATAAGACAGTCGGAATAGCCTTGTCTAAGAAAGATTTACAGAGTGCCCAACATTGCCTCTAGTCAAGGAACAGGGGCTAGGAAAAGTTCCGGGCTCGCCCTCAACAAAATAACATATATACTAAACATAAGAAATAACTAGCTTGCCCTCGGAAGACGAGGCTCACCACAAAAATCTTCAAAAACAGACTATTCGTCCAGTGGCTGGTATCCGAATTGCTCGGTCCCTACATCGTAAAATCATGTAGGCATAGAGTATGCGTTAGTTCGTTGGAATGTACTAAGTATGCGGGCATCCAATGCATATGACTTACCGAACCAGCATACCAATAAGAGATGACAAGGGCACATAATATACAAAGATCATATAAGCAATGGAATTCAGTATATAAGATGCCATAGAATTCATGATGCGTGCAATGCGATAATGCTCCTGTATAACAGGGATGGACTATAACCGGCAAACCAAATCCATGGGAGCTATTACATGAATTAGACTGATAAGGACCTCCCACTGGTAGGAAGAAGGTCACTTTCTAAAGGTAATCTACATCACACCTAACGACCACACTTTTCGGTGGATGTTCACCTTCCTTACGACCGCGCTTTACGAAAGGATTTACAAGAATTATATCAAACATGTCATAGCATAAGGCAGATAGACGAATATCATTTGTCCCTATGTTGGCACATAATTCAAGGAAAGGGGGAGGGCCTCCCGATCCATCAGTGCTAAGTCAACCACATCCCACAAGAATACTTATATATGTATATATATGAATATACGTGCTTTCAAGAGAGTCAAGTACCCATTTCAAAACGTTCAATGCACATTTAGGCTCAATGCCAAATCACAAGATCATAATCATAATGCTCATGTAGGGAATAGCTCATCTACATATACAAGATGGTGCAAGCACCCAAAATGCTCAAAGAGCCATAAACATAGACTTAACGGTGATCACCTTCTTGTCATAACCAATGCCTTAAATATTATTTCACATAACATAATTGGGTTTAACCCACTTCATAATTTCCATGTAAATGGATGCTCATGAATGCTATGCAATGCATGATGTAGGGATGGCATGGGTAATGTAGAGTAAATCTAAAATCAGTAATGTAATACGAAATCTAGAATATCCACAATAAAATTCATATGAAAATCGTAGTATAGATCACCCATGCATAATACCATCTTTAAGGGGACATGCATGTTCAGAACTGCATAACTCAAGGTGATTCATCATAATAGAGATTAACATAACTTAAAATCCGGAATAATGTACAACCCATGCTGTGAAACCCCGTGTTCCTCGTCTTCCATATATATATATAGGGTGGCGTGTCATATAAGACATATATGACTTTGGATAGAACCTAAGGATAATAAGGCTGCCAATAAGTGGTAATGTCAAGGTCCTTAAGTTTTAAGCCAAAGGAATACCCTAAATGCACGTTCGGGATTAAAGAAATGACCCGAGTGGCACCTTGCCCTTTTCGGAAGGTTTAAATTAGGTTTCACTTTTCGGATGGGACTAAAAGTTTATAATTTGCTAATAATGGATTTATTTTAGTTATTTTAATAGCACAAAGGTCATGCATTATGTTTTGGAATCAAGAAAGTTGCAAGATAAAGGTTGGCCAAAGTTACCGTAAGTTTCCTTAAGAAATCCTTCTTAAATTTGGGTCAAATGTATCAGGTCATATCTCTCGAAATACAAGGGGTTAGAAGTTCCATAACCTATCAAATTGAAGATCTATAAGTCTAGTTTGCAACGCACAAAACTGCACATCAAACCGACCTCGGAGTAAAGCATTATGACTGTTTTACCGAGACTGCTCGAGCTGGAAACCGGGTCATGGGTCGGGTCGGGTTGACCCAACTTAATGTCGGCTATTTTGACACATTAAAGCTCAAAAATGAGCCAGTTTAGTCCCAAACCAGTGTGAAACTGAAGAGAAAGCTCCCAAAGGTTCCCTAATTTATTTAGGTAAGTTTTTCGCGTTTTTACCATTAAAATTCGTCCCTATGCCTAGAAATGTGTGCCTTACGCTTTGCAATTGTTTTTCCCTCATATAGTCTGTGTTTGGAGCTGTTTTGGGGCTTTGAAAAAAGTGGGGTTCTTGCAGGTATTGTTGGTTTGCAGCTGGTGTGTTTAGGTAATAATTTTGGAGCTCTTTTACGGTCATTTTTACGAAGTTTTACGGACATTTCCTCGCATAAATACTCCTTGCCAAATCTGGTCATTAATGCTGAATTTTTGACTATTTATAGGTGTCTTTAATATGTGTATATATAGTCATTGTGAAGCTTAGAACGTAAGGTACAACGTTTGTGAAGGAACTTTTGGCAATTGGACGTTCGTTGGAGAGCTATGTTAAGGCTAAGCTCCATCCCTCTTTTTAGCACGAAATCCGGGAAGTTTCCCAAAACGTCAAATGTGATATCTTACTATTCTGTTTCTAGAAAGACCTTCTGTGAAAGGCATTGGGATTGCAACTGAGTTATATTCACGACGGTATTAGGTTGAAATTCCATTCATTCGCTTAAACTAGACATTTAATTTCTATATATCATTTTGTCGGTTTCCCGGCTACCTATTCATATGTTCGAGGCATTTCTCCTCTTGGTGTAGTGCCATTAAAATAAATGTAGAATGCAAAGGGAATGTAGTATTCAAAATCAGTCCTTTTTCCATACAAAAATATAATTTGACAAATTTAACAAGTAACGTGTTGGTTTCCAATATTCTCAAGTGAAATGCTCCTGTCTAAACTACTAAGGCACTTGTGCCTATTTAAATACATTCTTTTACTAATTGACATGGGACCAAATATAATAATTATGTAAAGCACCTTTATAAACATTTTCAAAGTTAAGGCTTCACTCTAAATGTTGGGTTAAGTTTCCAAACTTGTTAAAAATACATGTATGATCCCACGAGCAATGACAATGATTATGATGCTATGAGAATAAGTGTACCAATGATCCAAGATTGGATGATTGACAATGATTATGATGCTATGAGAATAAGTGTACCGATGCGCCAAGATTAGCTAAGTTCTTGCTATGGCTTACTATGTGAATTCAACATTCATATCATACATTGCACGTTATGCATGGACTTCGAGCTATAATCGAAGGTTTGAGGCCTATTTGTCCAACTATATATATGTATATGGTACAGATGGCCACAGGTTGGTAGATATGATGCCAGTTAGCTACCGGAAAGGACCACCAGTGCTAGCATTTGGTTGGGTATGTCATGCATTTGCATCTATATATATGTATTCACTACATGCGATACTCGAGCATACCATGCATTGTTTTATCACTAGGAGGTGGCTTATTGGACATTAAGGCTACTTGAGTTTTGGTTACAGGTGGTATTTCTATTAACCTTTTTACTACGGTTATCTATGATTTTACTTCCTGCCTTATATACCAGTACATGTTTATTCGTACTGACGTCCTTTTGCTTGGGGACGTTGCACTTTATTTCATGCGTGCAGGTTCAGGTAGGGGTTCTGATTTACCCCTCTACTAGGAGCCCCAATCAGCTATGAGTTGGTAAGCTCCAACTCTTCCTGGAGCTTTCACAGGATGTTTACTTTTTCTTGTACAGTTGGGTATGTCCGGGCCCTGTCCCGACAGTGTTAGTGATTCTCATAGAGGCTATTGTGGACATGTTATTGTGGGTTGGTCCTTTTGTGTCTTTCAGTCTCTAGTCATAAGATTGGCATGTATATATGGTGTGCGCCTATACCTCAGTGGTGGCAGCCTTGTCGGCTAGCTAGTACTTTATCATTTAGGTTTACTTATGTTGATATACACGTGATTTACAGTTGACCGGGTCATGACCTAAAATGCCCAGGCTTAATCTTTCAGACGTTATGCTGCCCGATTTTCTTCTGGTCCCTAGTTAGTTCACTAGCATGTTTTGTGGCTTACCCAACCAATAACGGTATCGGGTGCCAGTCGCGCCTCCCCTCTCTTTGGGGCGTGACACATGCATTAATCGAAGTTAACAAGATCAAATAGTAAAATTCACATTTAAGGTGACTAAACCTTCATGAAATCAATTGGAAGAATTTTGGGTCTTCTTGGTTAAAAGGGACCAAGAATCAATCCCACAAACCTGACTTCAAGAGTAGAAATCGGACTTGAACTGACCCCAACTGGAACTCTAGCTTGAAACCTTGAAAGAGGAGTCGAGGGGAAATGGAGAAGTGGCTTTAAAAGGAGTAGAGTGATCTTGGTGGAGGAGTGAATGGGGGAGGGGTTTTCAGGTGAATTTAAGGGATTAGAATAGGTAGAAAGTCGTAATTCATGTTCAAAACAACCGAAATTTCAAAAATGCCATTAATGAAATAGACCTAAATTTGGTCTGCATGGGTCACACGATTCGTCACATGGTCCATGTAGCATCACACGGACCGTGAAAAGTGTCGTGGCCTAGGACTTAGTTCGGTGAAATTTTTCTACTTCGAGTTCTAAGTGGCACCACACGGACAAGCTCATGGACCATCTGATGTCACACGGGCCGTGACTTAGTTCATGTAAAGGTAACTCTCCACACAGTAAGCCAAACGGAAGGCCACATGCGCCGTGTGGCATCACAAAGACCGTGTGAAGGTTTGTGTACCTTCACTTGGAAATTTTCCCACGTCCCAAGTTTGCCCCTATGGGGAACTGATCAAGTGTCACTCCACAAGATGCCATAAGGACCGTGTGGCTCCACACAGGCCGTGTAGGCTCCTCCGTGAAGTGATGCCTGGCAGTTTTCCTGGGGAAAATTTTAGGACCTCAAGGTAATGCCAGTGAGAGAAAAATCTGGGTCGTTACATCATCTCCCCCTTGGAAACATTCGTCCTCGAATGTGCAAGAACAAGGCTTGAAAGGTTAGAGTTAGGGCATGACACATCCGACACAAGATACAATGCATAATTCAAATCAAATAAAAAAAAGGTTTTGTACCAAAAGCATCATGCAAAAACTATAGTTCAAGACCCTTTAGCTCAGATCAAGATTGTATCCAAATCACTCGAAACACTTGTAGAAAATAAAAAATTTTTAGTGCAGACATATGCATGTCATATCATGAGACTCAAAAAGGCAAGATATGGGATCATTAGACAAGGAAGATCCCTAGTACCTTAGGCTTGAGTAGATTAGAAAAGATGAGGGTATCGTTTCACTATGTCCAACTCCGCCTCCCAAATAGCACTTTCTGCTTATTGATTCCTACAAAGTACTTTCACCGATAACACATCCAAATTATGAAGCCGTTGTACTTGCCTATCCAAGGTCTCCATCGGCACTTCCTCATAAGACAAGTTTTCTTCAACCTCAATTCCTTCGGAAGGCACAATGGTGCTAAGATCACCAATTAGCTTCCTCAAAATAGACACATGGAAGACCGGATGAATGGAACTCAAAGTTGGAGGTAACTCCATCTTGTAAGCCACACCTCCAATCCCCTCAACAATCTCGTAAGGACCAACATACTGGGGGCTTAGCTTGCCCTTCTTACCAAAACACATCACACCCTTCACAGGAGAAACTTTCACATACACCCAATCACCGACATGAAATTCAAGGTCCCTCCTCCTAATATCCGAATAGGACTTTTGACGACATTGGGCCGCTTTCAATCTTTTTTACCTTCTCCATAGCATCAAACACCAAATCTGGGCCAACTAAAGCCATCTCTCCCAACTCTATCCACCCCACCGGTGACCTACACCTTCTCCCATATAATGCTTCAAACGGCGGCATACAAATGCTAGCATGGAAGCTATTATTGTAAGCAAACTCGACGAGTGGAAGATGGTCATCCTAATTCCCTTTAAACTCCAACACACACGGCCTCAATATATCCTCCAAGGTCTGAATAGTCCTCTCTGCTTGTCCATCGGTTTGAGGGTGAAAAGCGGTGCTCAACTTAATCTTAGTCCCAAGGCCCTTTAGAAAAGACCTCCAAAAGTGGGAAGTGAATTGAGCACTACGATCCGATATAATGGACCTAGGTAAACTATGCAACCTCACCAACTCCTGGATATACAACCTCGCATACTCCTCGACACTGAAGGTAGCCTTAACTAGTAGAAAATGATCCGACTTTCTCATCCGATCCACAATAACCTAGATGGAGTCAAATTGCCTTTGGGTCCAAGGCAATCCAACCACAAAGTCCATGTTCACATCCTCCCATTTCCATGTGGGAATCTCTATGTCCTGCGCCAGACCGCCAGACCTTTGGTGTTCCACCTTCACTTGCTGACAACTCGGGCATTCAGACACAAACTTAGCAATGTCCCTCTTCATACCATGCCACTAATACACCTCCTTCAAATTTCAGTACATCTTGGTAGACCCCGGGGAAATAGAGTAAGGAGAGTTGTGAGCCTCACTCATAATTACTCTTCTAAGGTCATCCACATCAGGAACACAAAGCCGATCTTGGTACTAGAGTACACCATCTCCCCCTTGGGAGAATACCTTGATCTCCTTTGCAGCAACAAACTTCTTCAACTCAAGTAACGATGGGTCTAGATCTTGCTTAGCTCTTACCTCGTTCACTATGGAAGATTCTGCCCCATTTTGAACCCGAACAGCACCCTCATTGGAATCTATCAACCTTACACCCAACCTAGCCAACCGGTGAACATCCCTCGCCAATTCCTTCTTTCCACTCCCAACATGCGCCACACTTCCCATAGACAACCTGCTGAGAGCGTCGGCCACAACATTGGCCTTGCCCATATGATATAGAGTACTCATATCGTAATCCTTCAGAAGCTCCAACCATCTCTTTTGCCTTAGGTTAAGATCCCTCTGGGTGAAAACATATTGTAAATTCTTTTGATCGGTGAACATATCAACATAAAACCCGTACAAATAATGTCTCCAAATCTTTAAAGCAAAGTCCACCGCTGCCAATTCAAGGTCATGCGTGGGGTAGTTATGTTTATGGACCTTCAACTGTCTTGATGCTTGCGCTATCGCCTTACCATTCTGCATAAGCACACAACCCAGTCCGATCTGCGAGGCATCACAATGCACTCCGAACCCCTCTAAACAATTTGGCATGGTCAAGACGAGAGCCGATGTAAGCTGATCCTTTAAAGTTTGAAAACTTCTCTCGTATTCATCCGACCATACAAACATAGCCTTCTTCTGGGTCAACTTGGTCAATGGAGATGCAATAGATGAGAAACCCTCAAGAAACCTTCTGTAGTACCCGACCAACCCAAGAAAACTGCGGATATCTAAAGGATTCGGCGGTCTAGGACAATTCCTCACGGCCTAGGTTTTCCTCGGATCCACCTTCATACCGTCTCCGGACACCACATGACCGAGGAACGCCACTTTGCCCAACCAGAATTCACACTTGCTAAACTTGGCATACAATTTCTTTTCTCTTAGAGTTTGGAGGACCGTCCTCAAGTGATTCCCGTGCTCCTATTCACTTCGGGAGTAAATGAGAATATCGTCAATGGAGAACACCACAAAGTTATCCAGGAATGGTTTAAACACTCGGTTCATCAAGTCCTTAAATATGACCAGAGCATTAGTTAGGCCAAATGGCATCACCACAAATTCGAAATGCCCATACCTCGTTCGAAAAGCTGTTTTAGGGATACCACATTCCCTAACCTTCAACTGATGATACCTGGAACGGAGATATATTTTTGAGAAGTGAGTGGAACCTTGAAGCTGATCAAACAAGTAGTCAATCCTGGGCAACGGGTACTTCTTCTTAACGATCACCTTATTCAGCTGCCTGTAGTCAATACACATATGGAGGAACCCGTCCTTCTTCCTTACAAACAACATAGAAGCACCCCACGGTGATGTATTAGGCCGAATGAAACCCTTCTCCAATAGGTTCTTTAACTGCTCCTTTAGCTCCTTCAATTCTGCCGGTGCCATCCGATATGGAGGAATAGAAATAGGCTGAGTATCTGGAAGAAGATATATACCGAAGTCTATCTCTCTATCCAGAGGAATGCCTGGTAAGTCTTTGGGAAACACATCCAAAAATTCATCCACCACAGGGATCCACTCGAGAGTAGGCACTCCGGAATCCGTATCCTTGACCCTCACAATATGATAGATGCACCCCATAGAAATCATTTTCTACACCTTGAGGTAGGAAAGGAACCGACCTTTAAAAGAGGAGTCACCAGCCTTCCATTCAAGAACTGTCTCACCAGGAGGTTGGAACTGGACCTTTCGGGTTCTATAATCTATGGAAGCATATGATGTATGAAGCCAATCTATTCTAAGAATCACATAAAAATCAAACATCTCAAGTTCCACAAGATCACATGGAAAATTTTATGCAACACAACAACAGGGCATCCTTGAAAGACTCTATAAGCAATAACAGATTCACCCACGGGGGTGTAGACTGAGAAAGGCTCCCTTAAAATCTGGGGGCTCAAACCGAACTTAACAGCGAACAGCGGAGTCACAAAAGACAAATTTGCACCTAGGTCAAGCAAAACATAAGCATCAAAATCAAAGACTTTTAACACACCAATCACGACATCTGGAGCTTCCTCGACATCCTGGCGGTCATGGAGTGCATAGAACCTGTTGTTCCTTGGGTAAATGCCTTGGGGACCCCTTTGCCGACCCTGCCCGGCTTGGGCTACCTGACCTTGGCCTCCACGCGCATTCCTAGGGCAATCAGCAACCTTATGTCCTTACTTCCGCATCTGAAGCAAAGTCCCAAATCCCTCCGGCAGGCACCAGTGTGGGGTCTCCCACACTTTTCACACATAGGATATCCTGGTCCACCACCCACCGTTACCCTGGGAGGGGGTGCCCGAGCATTGTCCATCCGAGCTTCCGAACCTTGGCCCTACTGAAAACGACCAAAACCAACATTTCTAGAGCCGGAGAACCTACCGTCAAAGCGGGCTCACTTGGGATCGTGTGTCCTTTTCTCTTTGAGTTTCTTCCCTTCGATCTGCTCAGCATACACCATGAGTCTTGCAATATCCATGTCCCAAATCAACATAGCAATACGACATTCCTTCACAAGTAAGTCAGAAATACCCAAAACAAATTTGTGCATCCTTGCACGGGGATCGACTACTAGGGATGGAGCATATTTTTAAAGCTTGGTGAACTTCAGGGCATAATCCCTCTCACTCATACTCCCCTTCTTGAAGTAGATAAACTCAGTTATTCTGGCCTCTCTCAGCTCAAGTGGGAAGAAGCGATCAAGGAAGGTAGATTTGAACTCCCCCTATTAAACATCACCACCAGAGACCCTCTCCAAAGCCAACTGAGTATACCATACTTGAGCTACATCCTTTAGCTGGTAAGCAGCCAATCCAGCTTTTTCCTCAGAAGAGATGCCCATAATATTCAGTATCTTTGAGAGCTCATCAATGAACTCCTGAGCATCCTCATCGGCCCTTGACCCGTAGAACTCCGGAGGATTCATCCGGTTGGAATCCCTTACCTTAGATGCAGGTGTAGGGTCCCATGGCAAGTTAGCTTGCCTCGCCTGAGTAGTCACCACCTGAGCAAGCATGGCGAAAGTAGTGCGGAATTTACTGTTAGAGATAGGCTCCTCCATAGGCTTTTGAGGAGCCTGATATTTATCAGTCGGAACCGGCCTAGGTAGAGGGGGTCTTCCTCGAGGCATCTGCTGAAATAGATCAACGACATTGGTAAGTAAGAGAATTTCATAAACCAGTCACAGCACGACACAAGACATGAAGAAGTAAGGAATTTCCTAATACGTCTCCGCAGCCTCACATTCGTAGGTATGGTGCACTTCACACCCATGAAAGGACTCTACTCAATGCGGCATGTTACGCTCCGAGGACCATCATAAACCTAGAGCTCTAATACCATCTTTTGTCATGACCTGGTGACACGATGAATGGGGACTTGAGAGTCCCCAAACAAGCCTCAATTATCAGTGTCCACATCATCGGTTCAAATAGCATCAAAACACATATAACTAAATCACAAAAATCAAATCTCAGGAATCCATTCATTTATAGATAAGCAATATGATAATCAGAATAGCCTTGTCTAAGAAAGATTTACAGAGTGCCCAACATTGCCTCTAGTCAAGGAACAGGGGCCAGGACAAGTTTCGGGCTCACCCTCAATAAAAGAACATACAGAATAAACATAAGAAATAACTAGCTCGCCCTCAGAAGACGGGGCTCACCGCAAAAATCTTCAAGAACAGACTATTCATCCAGTGGTTGGTACCCAAACTGCTCGATCTCTACATGGTAAAATCATGTAGGCATAGAGTATGCGTTAGTACGTTTGAATGTACTAAGTATACGGGCATGTAATGCATATGACTTACCGAACCTATATACCAATGTTAGATGACAAGGGCACATAATATACGAAGATCATATAAGCAATCGAATTTAGTATACAAGATGTTATGGAATTCATGATGCGTGCAATGCGATAATGCTCCTATATAATGGAGATGGACTATAACTGACAAACCAAATCCATGCGAGCTATTACATGAATTAGACCGATTTGGACTTCCCACCGGTAGAGAGAAGATTACTTGCCAAAGATAATCTACATCACACCTTATGACCACGCTTTTTGGTGGATGGTCACCTTCCTTACTACCACGATTTTTGAAAATTTACAAGAATCATATCAAATATGTCATAGCATAATCCAGATAAACGAATATCATTAGTCCCTATGTTGGCACATAGTTCAAGGAAAGGGGGAGGGCCCCCGATCCATCTGTGCTAAGTCGACCACATCCCACAAGAATACTTATATATATATGTATATACGTGCTTTCAAGAGAGTAAAGTACCCATTTTGAAATGTTCAATGCACATTTAGGCTCAATGCGAAATCACAAGATCAAAATCATAATGCTCATGCAAGGAATAACTTATCTACATATACAAGATGGTGCAAGCACCCAAGATGCTCATAGATCCATAAACATAGACTTACTGGTGATCACCTTCTTGTCATAACCAATGCCTTATCAAAATCATTTCATATAACATAATTGGTTTAACCCACTTTATAATTTCCATGTAAATGATACTCATGAATGCAATGCAATGCATGATGTAGGGATGACATGGGTAATGTAGAGTAAATCTAAAATAAGCAATGTAATATGAAATCTAGAAAATCCACAATAAAATTCATATGAAAAACGTAGTATAGATCACCCATGCATAATACCATCTTTAAGGGGACATGCATGTTCATAATTGCATAACTCAAGGCGATTCATCATAATAGAGCTTAACATAACTTAAAATCAAGAATAATGTACACCCCATGCATTGATCGAAGTCAAAAAGATCAAATTGTAAAATTCACATTTAAGGTGACTAAAACATCATGAAATCAATTGGAAGAATTTTGGGTCTTCTTGGTTGAAAGGGACCAAGAATCAATCCCAAATACCTGACTTGAAGAGTAGAAGTCGGACTTGAACTGACCCCAACTGGAACTCTAGCTTGAAACCTTGAAAGAGGAGTTGAGGGGAAATGGAGAAGTGACTTTAAGAGGAGTAGAGTGATCTTGGTGGAAGAGTGAAGGGGGGAGGGGTTTTAAGGTGAAATTTCAAAAATGCCATTAATGAAACAGACCTGATTTTCGTCCGTCTGGGTCACACGATTTGTCACACGGTCCATGTAGCATCACACGGACCATGAAAAGTGTCGTGGCCAGGATTTAGTTCGGTGAAAATTTTCTACTACGAGTTCTAAGTGGCACCACACGGACAATCTCATAGACCATCTGATGTCACACGGGCCATGTCTTAGTCTGTGTAAAGGTAACTCTCCAGACAGTAAGCCAAACGGAAGGCCACATGAGTCGTGTGGCGTTATACAGACTATGTGAAGGTCCGTGTACCTTCACTTGGAAATTTTCCCACGTCCCAAGTTTGCCCCTACGGGGAACTAATCAAGTGTCACTCCACAGGAGGCCATAAGGACCGTGTGGCTCCATGCGGGCCATGTAGGCTCCTCTATGAAGTGATCAAATGTCATTCCATTGGAGGCCATATGGACTGTGTGGCTCCACACGGGCCGTGTAAGCTCCTCCGTGAAGTGATGCTTGGCAGTTTTCCTCGAGAAAAGTTAAGACCTTAAGGTAATGCCAGTGAGAAAAAAATCTAGGTCTTTACACTTTTGATGTTTAAAACATCAAATTTATATGTGTTCTTAAAGTGAAGTTTGTGGGTTTGATGTGTTTTATGTTGATTTTTCAGTATTACCGAATTCGAGATTATTATGGGAAGATTTTTCAGCTTTCATGTTTTTGGTGATTTACAGAGCACTCTACGAGTCGTGGTTTATTCCACGAGCCATAGAGTTTCATAGGTTAGATCTAGGGAAAGGCTAATTTTCAGGAGTTGACAAGTACGAGTTGTCAAATGAGCTGTAGAATTCTTCATGGTTTGTAGGTTAATTTGTAGATTAAAGATCAACAAAATGATAAATGCTGAAGTGTTGTCAGACGAAGTCATTTACGAGACATAAGTCTTATGATGGGTCATAGATAAGGTCGTGATTGGAGGATCAAAGTTTTGAAGAGTTTAAAAAAAGTTAGCAGACTAAATCCTTTACGGGTCGTAAGTCAGAAGATGGCCCGTAGGAAGGTTTTGTAAGTTGAAGACTGATTTTAGAAAGTGTAGAGCACGAAGCCTAGGTACGATCCGCCAGTTCGGCTACGACTTGTAACCTCATAAGTTGCCAAATCCAGTTTTTCTATTCCATTTTGAATCTGTATTTTACTTATTATATATAGTTTCTTTTAGGTTTTTCTGAGGAGGACATAAAAGACTAGGTTAGAATAGGGAGACTTAAGAATTCATATTTTGTGATTTTTAGATTAAGATTATTACATTGTGATTTCTTTTGCAGAATTTTGGATTTCTTGTTCTTCAATTCATCATTTTAAGTGTTTAGTTAAGCTATTCCATAACATGATTCTCTCATCTATAGTAATCACGCATAGCTAATCTACAACTAGGGTTGTGGTAACCATAAAGAAATAACAAGGTAAAATTGGATAATTTATAATTCTTGAAAAGTGCGCATGCATATATTAATTAATCCCTTCATTTAGAATGCTTTTTAACGACGGGCAATATTAGAAGTCACCTAATTTCTACTTGCTATATCATGGGGGTAATGAATGGCATAATGGAATAATTAAAAGGATTTGGTGTGATCCCTCTCGTCTAATCAACCTAATAGGACCAAGGGGTGGTTGTACTGGAACAAAATGTAAGGGTTAGTAATGTCACACTTCAGGAATGGATTAATTCACGTAGTGAAATTTACATCTCGCTTGGATCAAAGGGATTGATAAACATAACTTACAAGTTTTGCATGCTACACACTAGAAAAAACTTTACGATTATTTGGCTTTAATATGTTAGGAATTCATGGGGAACATAATACCCTAGTCACTTCATTCACTGAATTCACAACACTTGCTTCTAGTTTAGGTTTACTTATTGTATTTGCAAACCCCCTCCCCCTTTTGGGAGATAAGTAGGTTAATTCATTTGAATTGCTTGTAATTACTCCAAGTCTAGACCATATTCCCTGCGAATTCGACCCTAACATTGTTAGGTTATATATTTTGACAATGACCGCTTATACCTTTAAAGGGAGGTGTAGTTTGGGCGACATCAAAATTATTGCCAAGTTATCTGGGAATATGGCTTTTAGATTGGTTTAATTTGGGTAATTTGTAAATTAATCCTTATTTTTCTTGTTTTTACATTTTTATATTGCTTTTATTTTGTTTCACCATACTGGTGTAGTGTATGCACAAAACTCGTAGACGAGGTAATCCCTTGACTCTGTTTGACCCAGAGATCTAGAGAACGTTGAGAAGAATTTACCAAGACAACACATATAATGCTGCAAATAATGTCGTAAATGTAGCACCGAATCCAAATAGTGATAACCCACGTCCAACACTTGAGGATGCGAATCCACCACTACAGGATCTTTAAGTTGCTGCTAACACATGGAATCAATACAGGCTTGACCCTATGGCAATAGATGTCATCGGAGCTATTGTGTTACCTCTTTTACCGGGTAATATAAAATTTGTTATTTTGAGTGATTGCTACAAATGCTGCAAAATAGAGGGTTGTTCACGGGCATACCATCAAAGGATCCGCATAACAATCTACACATTGTCGTCTTTGTCTGCAAAAGTATGATAAGGAACAAAAATCTATCCATAGATGTCATTGGGCTCTGTGTCATTCCATTGTCTCTAACAGAAGAAGTGACAATATGGTTATCCGAGCTCTTATAAAGTTCAATTACCACTTGGGCTAAGGTGCAAAAGGCCGTTTTGGAGAGGTTCTTTCCTAGGTCAAAGAAGGTAAAGTTAAAGGATTAGATCAACAACTTTGAGCAGTTGCCTGGTGATTTGATCAATACTATATGGGAGAGATTTACAAAGTGTTTGAGGAATGTTTCAGACCATAAAATCCTTGATGATTCTTTGCTGGAGATCTTCTCTTATGCACTTGATAATAATTGCTAAGTGGTGGCTGACACAATCACTGGCGGCTCATTTTTAGATTGTCCATTTTTAGTTATAGTTGAATGACTGGAAAAGGTTATGAAGACAAACCGTGCATAGGGCTCGAGAGATAAGTCAATGACCAAAAGCTCTTTCTCAGATAGTATCGATTCGGAGCAAGCAAAGCTAAACAAAGATATGATGTAGCAGCTTCCTCGGATCAGTACTAATGTGGGGGTTTTTGATGAAGCAAAGTCAGGAGTACGTGAATATAGTCAACCATAATCCTCCACAATAACCTATGTATGAAGAGCCCTTCTATGAGGAGACTTGCTTTGTTACTGATCAAATGGAGGGGGTTTTCGGACCAACGCCTAAGGGTCCAATCAGGACTATTGGTGCCATGGTAAAGAGAATCAAGGTTGGAACTTCAATAGAGATAGTTCTTTTAAAGATAATAATCGAGGTGGCTACTATGACAGGAACAGGGCTAAGGATAGAGATGCTAATTGGGGCGCAGAGATAGTTACAAAAATGGTCCATATGTACCACAACACAATTGTGATTCTGGAGATGGTAGTTCGAGGGTTGAGGAGATGTTCGATAGATTGTTAATGAAGGTTGATGCTTTGGATGAGTCCTTGAAGGGGATGAAATCTGATATGTTAAGTATTAATCAAAAGATTGAGTCTCATTCTGTTGCTATCAAGCAGCTAGAGCAATAGTTTGGTCAGATGTCCACTTAGTTAAACCAGCATAAAAAAGGTACATAGCCAAGCAACACATTACAGAATCAAAAGAATGATGGGCAATGCATGTCAGTGATGACAAATGGTGGCAAAAAGGCTATTGACCCACCGAGGCTAATTGATGATGATGAGGTTTGTGAGGAGATTGTAGATAGAAAAAATACAGAGACTGGGATGCTAATGTCTAGGATGGAGTGAGCGATGAGGTAGTTATTCCAAGGAAGTTGAATCCCATACCTAGACCTCCACCTCCTTTCTCTTAGAGACTAAAAAAGGAGGAGAAAGGTAAGTTTTAGCACTTTATCACCATGTTGAAGCAGCTTACAATCAACAACCCTCTAATTGAGGCACTGGAGAAAATGCTTAGGTATGCAAAATTCATAAAGGACCTAGGCATGAAAAAGATGACCGCGAGCCAAGAGCTCTCACAAGTGCTTCAACATTGCAGTGCGATTGCCAACAAGGTACTTGGTGCAGAAAAAAGAAAATCCCGGAGCATTTGCCATACCCTGTATCATTGGAGATGTGAAATTTGCAAAGGCGGTGTGTGATTTATGCGCCAACACACCAACACGCCAACATCAATTTAATGCCTCTTGCAATATTCAAGAAATTAGGCTTGAAAGCCCCTACTCCAACAAGCATAGAGTTTGTTAATAGCTGACGGGACAATGAAGAAGCCTATGGAGATTTTGTATGACATTCATGTCATGTAGAAAAGTTCATATTCCTTGCATACTTTATGATTCTAGATTACAAGGCCGACTTTGAAGTCCTAATCATCTTGAGAAGTCCTGTCTTAGCCACTAGGCGACCACTAGTTGACATGGAATCAGGCCAACTTATGTTTGGATTGAATAATGAAGAAATCATTTTCAAAACCTATCAGTCTATGAAGATAAATGATGACTTGAAGATGGATGGTTGGGCACTTGGTGAAGTCTAAGTAACAAAGTTGTCTAGGTTATGGCGCGACATTAAATCAGGTGCTACATGGAAGGCAAGCCAAGATATTCGTTATAGTTTTTATGTGTTTGTTATATTTTTTCTTTTTGGACTCATAGGTAATTTTATTTAATTTCATATTTTTTCTTTTAGTTTGGATTCAAAGACTGATGTCTTATAGGTTAATAACTTGTTCTGTGATGAATATCCAGGAACAGGGTTAAGTTAACAAGCCAATGCTAAAAAGTGAGAGAAGTTGATTGTAAGACCCACTTTACGAGTCGTGGTTCATACCACGACCCATACACTAATTCATAAAATCACTTCTAATAAGCAAAAATTTGTGCACTCCAGTCCAGGAGCCCACATTATGGCCAATAGATAAAACTACAGGTTGTGAATAGGGCTCGTGGACCACAAGTAAGATTTCTAAAACTTGCTAAGCGTTGGGGGAACTTATGATACGCCTGTAGAATGATCTGTAAAGCCAATGTATGAAAACTAGGGTTCCTAAAACAACGAGACCATGGCTTATAGGTTGTAGATCCTCTTATGGTTGGTAATGATGGTTTTGTGGGGGTCTAAATCGCACCAAAACCCGATCGGACTCGTGAAATAAAAGGGGGGGGGGTACTTTCCCAATATGTTTCTAAAATACCCTAGCTTATTTCCTCTTTCCCAAGCTCCGACCACCGCCAACTACTACCATAATTTTTTCCGATCATACTTCCAGGTGAATTCCGGCCACCCAACAGCAAATCTGGCACACTTATGGCTTCATTCCCTTGGTTTTTTCTTGCTCTTTCTTGACTCCCTTTATTAAATATTCCAGTATATTCTTTTATTGCAACTTGTTTTTTCTATAAAATTTTACCATTGGGTTGAGAAAATGTTGAAAATAATTCGATAAAGTTAGTGCCCTAGTGTTTGGTGTCGCTTATGAATGAAATGCACAACATGGTTGGCACTCTTTGATTGATGATGCAAAATCGAGACCATGAATATACTTGTAAAAATTGTCATTGAATTCATAAACTACCTTGTCAATTGAATTTGAATTATTAATATTAGTAGAATCGATAGGGTGGTGCACAAATCACATGACAAGATGATGAAATTATTTAATCAGCCACAGAATAAATCTATGTTGTTGTTTGCAACCATGAAGTCACTTGTCGTCTGATTCATATTGGACTACCTTATTATAATCGACATGTGATTTCGTGTATTGAATGATAATATGCTAAATGAATGGTTAAATGGTGGTTGATATGATCTGTGCATGTTAAAATGAGGGGTGACGGGGTCGATAACAGTTCACACATGTGGGTGTTGGGTTACGTAGTAAAAATGTGTTATAGGATAATTTGTGTATATGAAGTTGCTTTGATGTTGTTATGATTAGTAGACCTTGTTGTTGGATGTGATTTCTCGTTTAACATTGATTAAAGGAACCATTGTGGTAGTCTTAGGAAGCCCATGTTGCAGTTCTTTTTATAGCATAAGGGTCTTCTATGGCCTACGGATTATTCTGTGGACCGTAGTTGCTCCTTAGGTTGAGATCAACAACTTGAGGTTTTCAGAGATGTCTTCAGACGAAACCACTTATACTACGTAGTTTAGACTACGACTCGTAACTTGGTTTCATAGGTTACTTTGCCTGCAAATTTGGATTCTCGAATTGTACCTATGACTTAGTTTACGGTTCATAGTCTCTTCTACGAGCCGCACCTGGTCTCTTAAGTGCATTTCTAGTAACTAGAATTGCTACACCTTGCTACCTACAAAAGCCCTCTACGGCCCGTAGTCGAGCCTTTGTAGGTCCTTTTCTCATATATTTTTGTACCTTTTTTAATTTTCTTTCCTATACTCTTACACCTTACATGAATGTTAATTGTGTTGATTTCAGGTATGATGGCTTCTTAACTAAAGAAGAGTGAGATATGGGCCCTGCATACCTAATTACAGGATGAGCCCTCAGATACCCCTGACGCACTTGAGGCCTGTGGGTCACTTAGGAGCTGGGCGTCCAACTAGAGGTTGGTGTCGAGGAACGACATACACAAGCAACATCTAGATAGATAGTGCCGCCCAAGACTCAGGCTTTAGTTGTCTGGCCTCCCCAGTCTGAATAGGAAGACGTTGATGTCACCCAAGCTACACCTCTTTTTTGAAGGTTTAAGTGGTCATTGTCAAGATATATAACCTAACCAAGGTTATGGCCGAATCTGACAGGGAATGTGGTTAGAGTCAGAGTAATTGCAAGCAAGTTGAATGAATTAATCTACTTATCTCCCGAAAGCAGGGGGTTTGTAATGGCAATGAAGTAAACCTAAACTAGAATCAAGTGTTGTGATACAAGTGAGAGAAGTAACCAGGGTATTATGTTCCCCGTGAATTCCTATCTTGGAATGACTAGATAATCACAATCTTTTCTAGTCTGTGGCATGGAGAATGGAAAGTTAAATTTACCAAACCCTTTGATCCAAGCGAGAGGTAAATTTCACTACGTGATTTGATCCACCTTGCAGTGTAATATTACTAACCCTTACTTATTATTTGAGTACAACCTCCCCTTGATCCAGTTCGGTTGATTAGACGAGAGGGATCACATTGAATCCTGTTAATTAATCTCTTTTGCTATTCATTACTACCTTGATCCAGTATGTAAGAATTAGGCAGGTTCTAACATTGGCCACCATTAAAAAACAATCAAAACGAAAAGAGTTTATTAATACATGCATGTACACTTTCTAAGAATTATGAATTATCCAATTTTACCTTGTTAGTTCTTCATGGCTCCCACAACCCTAGTTGTGGAGTTAGCTATGCATAATCATTGTAAATGAAAGAATCATGATGATGAAATTTAGAACAAGAAATCTCAAATTCTTCACTATAATCACAATGTATTGTTTTTAATGTAAAAATCACAAATTATGAAGTCACAAAGGTGTTTCTTTGTTCTCTTGTGTGTCTCTCTATCAAAAAGACCTAAAGAAACATAGTTATAATAAGTAAAATACAAGTACAAAATGAAATGGGAAAATTAGATTCGGTAGGCTCTACGGATAGTGTTACGAGCCGTACAATGTTCCATGGCCCGTACCTGGCTTCGTACTATGCAATAATCAAATCTGATATCACTTCTACGAGACCTTTCTATGGGTCGTATTCAGACTTACGGCCTGTATAGGGTTTCGACAGAAAGATTTCCAGAAACTCTTCAAAATTTAATCCTCAAGGCACAAAACAAATCCATGACTCGTACAATATTTCATGACTCATCTGATAGTTTTGGATGCAACTTCAGAAAGTCGGCCCCTCACTGGAACTCAATGATGAAACCCCTATACGGCTCATAGAAGTATCCACGGCCCGTAGAGTGCCTCGTAATTCCACAAAAACAGAACATGTGCAACACTTTTCCCAAAATCATGCCAAATTTGCGATCCCAAAAGACAAACATAAAACCACATCATACCCACTAACATCGCTTGGAGAACACACGAAATTTCTAGTTTTAAGCATAAAAGGGTGTTGTATTTGATGGCACATCAACACCCTCAACTTAAAATTGTTGCTTTTCCTCAAGCGATACACTTTATCTACATAAGCAGTCTACTAACACACAGACCTCAATCTAATGGCATACATCATCTCTACATCAAGCACAAGTATCCACACTACTCATCAATGCATATCAGTCATTAAACAAACCAATGTAGATTAATATATGTGACAGTGCAACTATAAAAAACAAGGTAACCACATATAAGTAATAATCACTAAAATAGCCTAGAACCAACAGTGTAATGCAAGTGCCCTCACAAAAAGAAGTCCCACTCATGATAGTATGTTTAGATTCGAAGCTTGGGGCTCAACAAAATTATTCACACTCACAATAGATATTCGAACACTATACTCAATACCATATGCTTTCCCCTATACTTACAACTATGACCTTCAACTACTTGGACTCGTATCACTATAGGACTTTCTTGGCTTATAAAATAGGCTTACGGGGATTTGGTATGATGATTTAGGAACATAATGACTACTAGTCATCCTTGACACTACATTATTTTATGCTTTTGCCCTACCAACACTTTTATTTTAAACTCATTCTGCCCTTCCCCAATTCCAAACTTTTCTGGGTGCCTTACTCTCATTTTTAACTCATTGCCTTTTATTTTCACATTCTTTTACTTTTTGGCTCATGTTTTGGAATATATTCATTTTTCTTGCATCCATAAAACATTTTTCTCCCATTTTTCATGAATTACTAGTTTCCACCCCATTCAGTTTGATTTTACTTACACTAGCAACCCTTAACTTAGACTTTTGGCCTGAGTTAAGATGCACAATATCCAACCTATGAACTAGAGACACTTTTAGTAGCCACCTTCAACTTAAACATTTTCCCTCAATCAAGGTGCACAATATTCAAGGAATGACACGGGTCAAATTCAGGATTTCACATTCAACAAGGCTGGGCTACATATGTGTTTAAAAAGAAAAGGGTTCATGCAAAGCACAAGCATTAGGATCAAGGGGTACATCAAGCATTTGGTTGGCCATTTTAGCTAAGTGGACTAATATGAAAAACGGCCTAAGATCCTTTCCTAGCTAACTAACCTACAGTCTAAGTCAAAGTAATGGGGCAAGTTCTGAATTGAAACACAATATAAAAACTAAGCAAAATAATCTTACACGCATATGGGAATGATTACCTTATGAATCAAAGACTCTTAGATAATGATTTTCATCAAAATTACACCTCAGCAATCAGAACAAGCACTTTCAATCATCGATATCACAAGGTTGTTATCAAGACTACCTAACACAAATTTGATGGGCATTATTTTTTCACAAAAACGAATATATGCCATAGACTTTAGTACTATATGTTACTAATACTATATACACATCCTAAGCATGTAAGTTCAATTGAAAATAAATTTCCTTAGGGAAAGAACATAGGCGAGAAAACCCCTTGGACTCAAAATTTGGGATAGTTATAGGTCATAGCTACTCAGACTTCACTGAGGCCTACAACTACCCAAACCTTCGTCGAAAAGAGTTTGCATTTTCCTTAATGCACAAATATAGAAATATTAAAGCATAGAGGTCAAAAAGAAACATGTCTAAGCACCTAAGTGCAAGTCCCCACCTTGGGTTGCCTCCCAAGTAGCGCCTAATTTATTGTCGCGACACAACTTAAATAACTTGGGTACTCATACTTCACCAAGTGTCCATGCTTCCACTGTTTTAACCTCTTCAACATTTTCAAATTATAGCTTCACTCTTTGGCCATTTACTTTGAACTTTGTGCCATTTCTTATTTCAAAATCAATAGCCCTATGGTTGAAAGCATGTGATACTTTGAAAAGACCCATATCTAGACTTTAACTTTAGTCTGGAGTTATATTGCAAAACCAGATCCCCTAGTGTAAACTGGCGATTCTCAATACAATGATCATGTTGTAGCTTCATTCATTGCTTATACAGGGTTGATCTCTCATATGCCTTCAAATGGAACTCATCAGCTCGTCTAGTTGGCTCAACCTTGAGTTTTCTACATCATTCTAATCTACATTCAACTTTTTGAGCGCCCACATTGCCTTGTGCTCAAGTTTTACCGGTAAGTGACAAGCAATACGAAAAACAAGTTGGTAAGAAGACATACCTATGAAAGTCTTGAATGCAGTCTGGTATGCCCACAATGCATCATCAAGCTTTCATGACCAGTCAGTTCAGTTTGCATTCATAGTCTTGGACAAAATATTTTTGATCTCTCTATTGGACACCTAAACTAGCCCACTTGTCTGTGGACGGTAAAGTGTTGCCACCCGATGCTTCACTCTATATTTTTCAAGTAGAGCCTTTAACAACCTATTACAAAAATGGAAACCTATATCCCTAATGATTGCCTGAGGGATGCCAAACATTGAGAAGAAATTCCTTTTGAGGAATTTTGTGACACTATTGAGTTCATTATTGGGAAGCGCTACTACCTCCACCAATTCTGATACATAGTCTACAAATACTAGAATATACTTGTTCCCATGAGAGCTAGCAAATGTGTTAATGAAATCTATCCCCCAAATATCGAATAATTCAATTACAATGGTTTAATGGGAGCTCAATCTTACGACAAATACCACCTTCTCTCTAGCATCTATCACAAGATTTGGCATCGTAATGGGCATCTTGGTGGATGGTTGGCTGATTGTAACCGCACTGCAAGATCTTGTGTGCTGTCTGACTACCACAATGATGCCCGCCCAACGATACTCATCATTTCAAACTTAGGAACCAGCAACGAATAATTCGATCGGTACATACGCAAAACCTACACAACTTTCTCAAATCAAACATAAACTTACGGTGCTGGTGAGTAGTCAAGTCTGATGGCACAATATCACTAACCAAATAGTTTGCATAATCTTCAAACCAAGCTGTCAAGTCATGAGATCTTGCCAACACTCTCTTATCAGGGAATGAAACATCAACTTCTACCACATCATCAAAATTTTCCATGGGCTCATCCTCTAATCGGGATAGGTGGTCTGCAACCTAATTTTCAATCCCCTTTTTGTCAATCACATCAAAGTCAATATCTTGAAGAATAAGTACCCATCGAATCAATAACAGTTTTGTATCCTTCTTCGCCATTACGTACTGAAATGCGCAATGGTCAATACGTACAATGACTTTGGTTCCCAAAAGATGAGACCCTAATTTCTCGAATGCAAAGACTACTGTAAGTAATTCCTGCTCTGTGATAGTGTAGTTTTTTTGTGCTGCTTTTAGGGCTTTGCTGGCATAATAGATGGGATATAGAATCCTCTCTATAAGTTATGCCAACACCACACCAAGCGCAACCTCACTTGAATCACACATGATCTCGAAGGGTTTTGATCAATTCGGAGTAACTATATAGGAGCTGATACCAACTTCTGCTTCAACATTTTGAACGCTTTCAGGCACGCATCATCAAACACAAACTTAGCATCCTTCTAAAGTAGTTTGCACAAAAGGTGTGCAATCTTTAAGAAGTCCATTATCAAGGACCTATAAAATCCTACATGGCTTAGAAAACATCTCAAACCCTTGACACAGATGGTTGGAGAAAGCTTCTCAATCACCTCCATTTTGGCTCTATCCACCTCAATGCCTTTGATGGAGATTCTGTAAACCAGCACAATGCCTTCCTTCACCATGAAGTGACACCTTTCCCAATTTAGAACCAGATAACATTCTTCATATATCTAAGGCACCGCATGCAAAATCTTCAAGCAATCTTTGAATGAGTCACGAACCACACTAAAGTCATCCATGAATACCTCGATATATTCTATCACCATGTCTGAGAAGATGGATATCATTCATCTTTATAATGTCATTGGTGCATAGCATAACCCATATAACATTCTTTTAAATGCAAAGGTGCCATAAGGGCATGTTAAAGTCATATTTTCTTGGTCTTCTAGAGTAATAGAGATCTGATTGTAGCCCGAGTAACCATTAAAAAAGCAATACTAGCCATTTTCTAAAAAGCGATCTAGCATTTGGTCCATGGTTGGCATGGGAAAGTTGTTTCTTTCAGTAGATGCATTGAGCTTCCTATAGTCCATATACACCCTCCATCTTGTGACCAGTCACATGGGGATTAACACATTGCTAGCATTTGGGACCATGGTGATACCTCCCCTTTTTAGAACATATTGGATCAGGCTGACCCATTCACTATTAGTGATTGGATATACCATACCTGCATCAAACCGTTTGATGATTTCTTTGCGCAAGACCTTTTTCATAGGTGGATTGAGGCACCTTTGGTGTTCAATACTCAGTTTATAGTCCTTGAACAGTTGAATTTTATGAGTGCACACCCCAGGTGGGATGACAATGATGTCGACAATGGTCCATTAAATAGCCATTTGAAACTGCTTGAGCACCGCGATCAATGCATTTACCTATTTGTCATTAAGATTTGTAGCAACAATGACAACTAAACTATTATTAGAACCAAAAAACACATACCAAAGATGGGTTGGAAGAGCCTTCAACTCCAATACTGGTGGCTCTTTAATGGATGGTTTAGTAGGTGTTTACTTTCCATTTGTAAGTCTAATTCCAGTTTAATTTGATGCCTGGTTGAACCAGACACTCCCAAGGGTTTTATTGTCTAGTTATAGTCTGAGATATGATCACTCTCAAAATTTATTAACATTGCTTCCAGAGTTTTGACACCCAGTCTTTCTTTAAGTAGTACTTTTGGTTTCACATCTTCAACACTCTCAATGACAGATACTATCTTTAGATCATCATTCTTCTTTGTATACTAGAAGTTATTAAAGATGAACATATCCTTACCCAATCACTCGAGTTGGCCCAACTCCATGTCTACTAGTGCTTTTCCAGTGGCTAGGAAGGTCCTTCTTAAGATGATTAATACTTCAAAGTCAACTTCATAATCCAGGTTAACAGAGTATGTAGGGAATATGAATTCATCCACTTTGAAAAGGACGTCATATAATATCCCCATAGGCTTTTTCACTGTCTTGTCAACCATCAACAATCGCATAATCATTGGAGTAAAGGCTCCCAAGCCTAACTTCTTGAACACTGAAAGATGCATTAGGTTTATGTTGGTACCTAAATTACATAATGCCTTTGCAAACTTAATATCTCAAATGGGGAAGGGTATGGTGAATGCTCGGCGATCTTCCCGTTTTTCCACTAGGGACTGTGTTGCTATCGCACTGCACTGCTAAAGTTTTGAGAGAGGTTTTGGCTCATAGTCTGCTTTTTTGTGAAAAAGTCCTTCATAAACTTACCATACCTAAGCATCTTCTCCAATGCCTTAATGAGAGGGATGTTGATGGAGAGTTGCTTCAGCATGGAGATGACGTGCTGGAATTTACCTCTTTTCTCCTATTTTTGCCTCTAAGGTAAAGAAAAAGAAGGTCTAGGAATGGGTTTCAACATCTGTGGCATCACTCCTGCATCACTCTCCCCATCCTTTGCACGAGCATCTCTGATCTCTGCATTCCTACTCAAAACTATCTCCACATGAACATCAACATCATCAACTAGCATCAGAGAGTCAATGGTCTTCTTGCTACCATGTGTCATCACTGCCCTTCATTCTTTGGGTTCTGAACTATGTTGTTGGGCAATGTACCTTTTTGGCACTGGTTCAATTGAGTGGACATTTGATCAAACTATTGCTCCAGTTGCTGGATAGTAATTGAATGAGACTTGATTTTTTGATTAATGTTGGAGATTTCAACTTTAATCCTCTTCAAGGTCTCAAACTAAGTGTCAGTCGTCTTCAATAGTCAGTCGAAGATCTCCTCAATTCAAGAGCTACCAGCACCAATTCTTAATTATGTTGTGGCACATACAGACCATTTTTGTAACCATCTTTGCGTCCCCAATCAGCATCTCTATCCTAGCTCCTTTTCCTGTCATCGTAGCCTCCTCGATTGTTATCTCCAAAAGAACCATCCCTGTTAAAAGTTTCCTTCACCTTTGCATGAATAGTCTTGATTGGAACCTTGGGAATTGCTCTAGAAACATGTCATCTAATCAATGATGAAGAAAGTGTCATTCTCATAGTAAGGCTCCACATACATAAGTGCTCGTGAAGTTTGATGAGCTATTGCATTTACACATTCCTAGCTCTTCTTCATCAAGAACACCACATTGGTACTAATCTGAGCAAGCTCTTTCATCATCTTCTCATTTATCATTGCCTGAGCCAAACTGGTACTAACTGAGAATGAGCTTTTAGTTGTTCCCTTGTCTCTCGTCCCCCATGCACGATTTGTCTTATCCACTCTCTCCAACCATTCAGCTATCACTAAAATGGTTGATCTAAAAATGATCCTCCCATGGTAGTGTCAGCAACAACTTGGCTATTTTCATCAAGGGCTCGATAGATGTTTTCCACTAAGACATCATCAATGATTTTGTGGTCAGAGACACTTCTTAGGCACTTTCTAAATCTCTCCCATGTGGTGCTGATCGAATCACCTAGAAATTGGTTTATGCTGTTGATCTGGTCATTTAACTTCAGCTTGTTTGACCTAGCAAAGAACCTCTCTAAGAAGGCCTTCTGCATTTCATTAAACTCTATGAGGTGTCAGATAACCAAAGTGTTTCTTCATCTGTTAGAGACAATGGGAAGACATGGAACCCTACAACATCTATGGACAAATTCTGACTTCCAATCATGCTTTTGCAGATGAAGACAATGTTGTGTAGATTCTTATGCGGATTCTCTGATGGTAAGCCCGCAAACAACCCTGGTTTTGTAGAATTTGGAGTAACCCACCTGAAATGACAAATTTGTATCATTCGGTAGAAAGAGGTAACACAATATTTCCAGTGACATCCATCGCTATGGGATCAAGTCGGCATTGATTCCATGTGTTAGCCACGACTTGAAGATCCTATGGTGGTGGATTAGCATCCTAAAACAGTGGTGGGTTATTGTTATTATTGTTTTGGTTCATTATTGCATTTACTGCCTCATTTGTATCATTGTTCACATTGTTTTGGGCCATTCTTCTTAGTATCTTCTAGAACTCAGACTCAGACGGAGTCAAGGGTCTGCCTCAACTACGAGTGTTGTGCATACAATACACCTGCACGCTAAAATAAAATAAAAATAACAAAAATGTAAAATGTGGGAGATAAGGATTAATTCTCAAATTTCTAAATTAAACTAGTATAAAGTTGTATTATCCAGCAACAATGCCAAAATCTTGATGTCGCCCAAGCTATACCACCTTTTTGAACATTTAGCAGTCGTTGTCAAGATATATAACCTATCCATGATTAGGGCCGAATCCCACAGGGAATACAATTAGACTCGGAGTAATTGCAAACAAGTCGAATGGATTAACTTATTTATCTCCCGGGGGGAGGGGGTGTTTGTGATTGCAATGAAAAATTGAAAACAGAAGCAAGTGTTGTGACACTAGTTAGAAAAGTAACTAAGGTATTGTTTTCCCCATGAATTCCTAACTCGGTATTACCAGATAATCATAATCTTTTCTAGTGTGCAACATGCAAAACGATCAGTTAGGTTTACCAAACACTTTGATCTAGGGCAAAGATAAATTTCACTATGTGATTTGATCCATCCTCGAAGTGTGATGTTACTAACCCTTACCTATTGTTCTAGTACGACCCCCCATCGATCCAGATTGATTGATTAGATGTATAGGGATCACATCGAATCTTGTTAGATATTATCTTTTCATATTCATTCCTACCTTTATCTAGTAAGTATGAATTAGGTGGGTTCTAATTTTGGTGACCATTAAAAAGAAATCAAAATGAAGAGATTTTGATCAACACATACATGCACACTTTCAAGAATTATGGATTACCCATTTTACCTTTTTAGTTCTTCATGGTTCCCATAACCCTAGATATTTGTGCATAATCATTGTAGATGAAAGAATCATGATAAGGAATAACATAATTAAGTACTTACAATGATGAAATTAAAAACAAGAAATCCCAAATTCTTCATTAGATATCACAATGAATCACAAAGTATAAGTCATAAAGGTGTTTCTCAGTTCTCTTGTGCGTCTCTCTATCACAAAGACGGAAAAAAATCTATTTGTAATAAGTAAAATAAATTTCTGAAATGAAATAGGAAAACTGGATTCGACAGTCTCTACGGATAGGGCTACGGGCAGTACAAAGTTCCATGCCCCGTTCCTGGGCTTTATATGATACAATCTTCAAAGTCTAATATCATATCTAAGAGACCTTTATACGGGACGTATTAACCTGTATAGGGTTTCATCTGACAGCTTTCCAGAAACTCTTCAAAATTCGATCCTCAAGGCACGAAACCAATTCACCACTCATACAATATTTTACGTCTCATTTGACTATTCACGGATGCAACTTCAGAATATATTATTCGATTTTTACCATGAAACCCCTCTATGGCTCATGGAAGTATCCACAGCCTATAGAGTGCCTCGTATTTCTCAAAAAGTTAGCATCTGCAACACTTTGCCCAAATTCATGCCAAATACGATAGTTATGAAAAACAAACATAAAAACACATCAAACCCACTAACATTGCTTTGAGAACACACAAAATTCCAAGTTTTAAGCATCAAAAGGTGTTGTACTTTGACAATACAGCAGACGCCGAGCAGAGCATTTCCATGAAAATATCAAACTCTGAAGAGGTGTTTCGAGCAGATACAGGCAACGGAAAGGGCTCCAAGTCAAGAGATGAGTCCGGGACTTAGTCCACCCCAGCACTTGGCCCCAGTATATGCATTGATCAGATTTTGGCATGTCTGATGCATGTAGGACATATATCGCGAGGACATCCAGCATGATGACATGGGTCGGCAGGCTCAAACTATATTTGAGGAGCCGAGGCTCGTGGCATTGCGGTAAGACAGTGCTCCTATACTTCGAGACACCACGGCTCAGTAAAATCTAGAGGGTTTGGCAGCCCCATCGAGGAAGTACTTCTCGCCATTTGTTTGTGAGGTTTATGCATCTTATGCTTCCACCATCACGGAGTTGAACCCAAATGGGAAGAGATTCCTAGTACAACTTCGCCTGACTCAGAATATGGGGAGAGGTGTTCTAGTCTATATATTTGAGGCCACCATCCATCGATTTTTTTTAATCCCAAGTATCAGGCCCCTAGGACTACAACTGAGTATGACTACAGACTAGGGTAGACTAAGGATCAGGTTTTGATAGGAGATGTAGCCCGAAAGGCTGTACTTATAAAATGGGTCACCGACCACATTGTGGAATAGGGCTGGGACCATGATTAGATTTCTATGTCAGTGGCTATTGTGAAGGCATCACTCAGCTTAACTGACATGTTTTGGTAGGTTGTAGTTCATTCATAGATCCGACTGACTCATGCTGATAATATCTTGACTCCAGATCATACAACATTAGTTGCTAGCAACATTACTGGATATGATATTAACTGGGCTTGGTTGATAGCTGAGAAGATACAGAAGAGAGCCCTGAAGAGGTCCACTTTTATCCCTTCTAGTGTTTGATCTATCGATTATGTATAGAACATGGGTAGAGATTCTAAAAACCATGGACACTATGATTGACGTTCTGAGGACATTGGACGCTAGCCTAATAAAGGTTGATGAGAATCCTATGGCCCTCCGACGAGCACCGCAGTCACTAGTTCATCTACTAGAGATGTTCGCCATAACACCACAATCTGAGCATCATTCATCTTCTACTATTGTTGCTCCAGCACCTAAGAGGCCCCTACAAATAGAGGCTAAGAGAGTGATGGAGCCCACTACTACATCTACTCCTGCCTCATAGTTTGTGTCCACATAGCCTTCCCCGGGCAGCACAGTATACGTGTCTACAGTGTCGATTTAGAGTCTTATAAAGTGACAGGCTCGCACTGAGTCCTAGTTGACTCAGTTTCTATAGTAGATTAGACCATGGGTTTGCTGGGCATTTTAGAGGATGACACATGCATACAGTCATACTTTCCAGCCATACATGAGGAGAGACTTTCATCGGTACACGACCATATTGATGCTTTTGAGAGGTGAGTGGAGCAGAGGCTCAGTTCAGCCCAACTTGCTGATTTGACTGCCATTTTGGGGGAGATCCAATTGCACTATACTAAGATAAGAGCATCAGTATTAGCACAGCTTGTGCTTCCTCCGCTTGACACTACTGAGGCTATTGTTAACTTGTTTCTCCTCAGGCGACACCACTCTGCACCCTTGGCAATAGGCCTCATCTACTGGATGATGATCTAGATTCTTTCAGGAGAGAGACAGAGTTGATACATAAGAAGTAGTATGAGGCTGCGAGACTAGGCTCTATTGCAGATGAGAGAGATTGGTAGGTATATGAGCTGGAGAGGATAACGGGTTTTGGACCGTCCTGACATGCTGCTGACACTGAGGGAAACACCAAGTAGGTCGAGGATGGTCAGACACAAACAGAGACTAGATCTTAGGTGCCCAGGTATGTTATATTTTATTTCTATCCTTTGCTTTAGTTATATTTTTTAGCATTGAGCACACTGCAAAACTTTTCGATGAGGTGTGAGCAGTTATAGGTCGCGACAAAGTCTGAATAACTGTGGCCTATAACTATCCCAATTTTTTATTCCGAGGAGTTTTCTTGCTTGCATTCTTTCCCTAAGGACATTCATTTTCTATCGGACTGGCATGTTTAGGATATGTAAGTAGCATTAGTAGTACATTATACTTAAGTCTGTGGCATATGTGAGTTTTGTTGAGAAATAATACCCACCAGATTTTTGTGAGGTAGTTTTGATAACAACCATGTGAAGTCAGTGCTTGGTAGTGTTTTTTCTGATAAGTTGAGATTTAACTATGATAAAAAGTATGATCTGAGAGTCTGCGTTGATAGTGTAATCGATTCCACGTGCGTGTGAGCTTTGTTGCAAAATTTTTATACTATATTACTATTTAGAACTTGCTCTATTACTTAGACTAAGACTGTAGGTTAGTTAGTTAGGAAGGGATCTTAGACCACTGTTCATGTTAGTCCACTTAGCCTAAATAACCAACCAAAAGCTTGATTTATCCCTTGGTACTAATAGTTGAGCTTTACATGTACCCCTTTTCTTTGTAAATACTTGAGTAACCAAGTGTTTTTTAATGTGAAATCCTTAATTTGGACCTGGTCCTTCCTAGAATATTATGTACCTCAACTTAGGCAAAAAGCCTAAGTTGAGGGTGACTACCAAAAGTGGCCCTTGTTCTTTAGTTGGATATTTGGCATCTCAACTCAGGCCAAAATCCTATGTTGAGGGCTGCTTGCATAAGGAAAATCACACTAAATGGGGATGAAAGCTAGTGATGCATGAAAAGCTAGAAAAATATGCCATGGATATGTGAAAAATGAATGATGCCTAAATTGTGAGCTAGAAAGAAAAAGAATGTAAAAGAATAAAAGGCAATGAGCCGAAGAATTTGAATAGAGCACCCAAAGAGGTATTTAATAGGAGAAGGGTATAATAAGTTGAAAAGAGGTTTGAAATAGAAGGGAACAATGAGTTGAAAAGTGTCAATGTTGGTAGGGTAAAAGAGTAGAATAACGGAGTGTTAAGGAGGGCCATTAGACACTATATTCTGAACACATCATACAAAATCCCTCTAAGCCTACGCTACAAGCAAAGAAATTCCTATAGTGATCCTAGTCCAAGTAGTTGAAGGCCATGGTCATGAGTATAGGGGCAAGCGTATGGCATTGAGCACAACATTCGAATATCTATTGTGAGTGTGACGATTTTTTTAGTACCAAGAATTAAATTTGAATATATCATAATGAGTGAGATATGAGACTTCTTTTTATGGGGGCACTTGAGTTACATCATTGATTCTAGGCTATTTAAGTTATTGTGGCTTATATGTGGTTACCTTGCTTGTCATAGTAGCACCGTCACATATTGATCTATATTGGTTTGTTTGATAAATGTCTGATATACACTAATGTGTATTTTAGGTATCTACGATTAATTTAGAGATTATGTAAGCCATTAGATTGAGGTCTGTGTGTTCCTATACTGCTTATGTAGGTTGAGTCCATTGCTTGAGGACTCTCCATTTTAAGTTGAAGGTGTTTATGTGCTACTAAAATATAGCACTTTTGATGCTTAAAACTTTGAATTTTATGTGTTCTCAAAGTAATGTTAGAAGATTTGATGTGTTTTTATGTTACATTTTGTAGGATTACAGTTATTGGAATGATTTCGGGAAAAAGTCTACAAATGTCATATTTTTGATGATTTTCGAAGTACTCTACAGGCCGTGGATCACAAGCCATAGAATGTTTCATGGGTTAGATTTAGGGATGTCCAATTTTCAAGAGTTGACAAGAACGAGTTATCAGACGAGCCATAGAATTCGTCAAGACCCATAGATGAGTTCATAGATTGAAGATTAGAAAATATGCTAATTGCTGAAGTATTGTCAGATGAAGTCACTTACGAGATGTAAGTTTGATGACGAGTCATTGATAAGGATATTCCTGGTGGATCAAAGTTTTGAAGAGTTTCAGATAAGTTAGCAGACGAAAACCATTATGGGCCATAAGTCAGAAGATGGCCCGTAGGAAGGTTTTGTAAGTTGAAGACTGATTTTAGAAAGTGCAGAGTATGAAGCCAAGGTACTGGCCATGAGTTCTCCTACGGCCCATAACCTCGCCTATATAAGTTGCTGAATCCAGTTTTCCTATTCCGTTTTGGATTTGTATTTTTACTCATTATAAATAGATTTTTTAGGTTTTTTTAGAAGGAGGATAAAAATGACTAGGAATGAGTAGAGTGACTTGAGAACTCATATTTTGTGATTTTTACAATTGTACTATTACATTATAATTTCTTGTGGAGAATTTTTGATTTCTTGTTCTTCAATTCATCAAGTGTTTAATTATGCTATTTAATAAAATGATTATCTCATCTACAGTGATCATGCATAGCTAAATCCATAACTAGCAGTACAAGAAAAAAGACTTTTAGCGACTATTTCTTAATGATAAGAAATGAACCCGGTCGTTATAAATACACTTACAGCGACCAAACTTTTTTCCAGTCATTATAAATATACTTATAGTGACCAAATTTTTTTACGGTCGTTATAAATATACTTAAAGTGACCAAATTTTTTTCTGGTCGTTATAAATATACTTATAACGACCAAATTATTTTACGGTCATTATAAATACACTTATAGTGACCAATTTGTTTTTCAGATTGTTATAAATATACTTATAGTGACCAAATCTTTTTCCGGTCATTAAAAATAAATTTTAATCTAACATTAACAAGGGGGAAAATTTGATTGTTAAAAAGCATAACAAACCATTGTTAAAATATATTAGTTGGTGTAAAAATCTATTTAACTAATATGAGAGTAAAGAGATCAGACCACATCACATTACAAGTATAACAAGTTGTGTTTTGTTAATCATTCTAGTAAAAATCCTCCATCTTTTATAATTTTTCTTATTTCATAAAATAAAATTTAATAAAAAGAAAAAAATATTATTGTATTATTTGCTAATAACTCTATCCATCATTTTTATTATAGTCAATTATATAAAATTTTGAAAATTATAAAAGTATTTAGTTACAATCTTTTTGACATAATTTTTTTAACTTAAAAATTTTCTTGATATAGTTTCTATATATGTTTTTATTTTGAGAGACAATTTATTCATCTTTACTTGACATTTTTAAATATGCAAGATGAAGTAGGTCAAAACAAAAATTTGTAATGAAACAAAAAAGTAACAATAAAAGTAATAATATTAAATATATAATTATGAGCTTATGAGATTAATTTAAGGTAGAAAAGTTTTATAAATTTGGTCGTAAGTAATTTTCTCAATAGGAAAGATGTTTCTCAACTTGCAAATTACCTCAATAAATAGACTCAAGAATCAGTATCCAGTAATAATGTTTCTTCTAATAAAAAAATATATATATTGAGCCAATTTTTTCATTATTGGTTGTGAAACCAACAAGTGTATATAAGGAAAAATCATTCGTTTGAGTTAGAAAAGTGTAACGTGAAATTTTACAAATAGAAAATTTAAAAAGTTTTACATGACATATAATCAACAACTAATTAATTAAGAAATCGTGATTCTTTTATTATTTAAAATTTAAGATGATATAATTGATTTGTATCTCATAATAATTTTTAATGATATTGAATTATTTATATTAGGTGAATATCATTAGTATAAAGAGTGAAAATAAAAGAAGTTGGGGGTTTTATCCATGAAGCAATGTGCAAAAAGTCAAGAACTTAACGTGCATAATGCAAAACAAACAATTTTATGTCTAGAACTAGGAAGCCCAACTTTCTTTTTATATGGTTGTGACAACAGAAACAAATTTTATATTTCATTGTGGTTAATCTTTGATTTTGTGAAGAAGAAAAAGCAAGATAATAGTTATTAGGAGTATTATTAATAAATTTACATGAAGTTTTTATACTGTCTTTTTACTGGTCATGCAGTTTGAAGAACTCATCCTCAGAAAAAGTGTAAAGAAGTATAAGTGACAAAAAATTTTGAAGCACATGAAGAATGCATTTCTTATTTCAGAAATTGTCTAAATATATTCTAGTTTTTCTTTTATTAAGAGTTAAAAAAATATAATATTATATAAATTTGTTTGTCTATATTTTTGTAAATTTACGCAATATCATTCTTTGTAGTGAACTAACAATAAATTTGTATGTTTTCATATGTACATGTATTTGTATGTTTCTGTGTGTAAATCCATATGCAATTTGCACTTTTGCTAATTTGATTTGTGGTTATAATTAAGGTTTTAATAACTAGAACTGAAGGGAGTCTTGGAGTAACTGGTAAAGATGTTGTCATGTGTCCAGAAGGTCACGGGTTCAAACCTTGGTAGCATCATCTAGCAGAAATGCAAGGGTAAGGCTACTACATAGTAGATCCTTGGTTAGACCCTTCCCCAGAAGTGCACCGGGCTTGCCTTTTTTTTTAATAACTAGAATATCAATTAGTGAAGGAAAAATTTGGTTGCCGAAAAAAAGGTATAACGACCGAATTTTTGTCGTTGTTAAAGCTTTTCTAACGACTAGATTTAATCCGGTTGTTAACTTTTAACAACGGAATTTAATCCTGTCAATAACTATTAACAATAGAGCTACTGACGACCGGTGATGACGGGATTTTTATCGGTCATTATTGACTAATAACGACCAGATTTATACTTTTGATGACTGAATTTCCCTCGTTAAAGACCTATTTTCTTGTAGTGTAGGGTTGTGAGGACCATGAAGAACTAATAAGGTTAAATAATATAACAATTTTTGGAAAGTGTACATGCCTGTATTAATTAATCCCTTCATTTAGAATGCTTTTTAACGGTTTCCAATATTAGAACTCGTCTAATTCTTACTTTCTAGATAAGGGGGTAATGAATAGGATAAGAGAATAATTAAGAAGATTCGATGTGATCCCTCTCGTCTAATCAACCTAACCGGATCAAGGGGTGGTTGTACTGGAACAAAAGGTAAGGGTTAGTAGTGTCGCACTGCATGGATGGATCAAATCACGTAGTGAAATTTACCTCTCGCCTAAAGTAAAGGATTTGATAAACATAACTTACTAGTTTAGCATGCTACATACTGGAAATGATTACGATTATCTGGCTATACTAAGTCAGGAATTCATGGGGAACACAACACCCTAGTTACTTCTTTCACTGAATGCACAACACTAGCTTCTAGTTTAGGTTTATTTATTGCCTTTGCCAACCCTCCCCCCTTTAGGAAGATAAGTAGGTTAATTCATCTGAATCACTCGTAATTACTCCAGGTCTAGACCATATTCCCTGTGGGTTAGACCCTAACCTTGGTTAGGTTATTTATTTTGACAATGAGTGCTTATACGTTCAAAGGGAGGTGTAGTTTAGGAAACATCAAACTCAATTCTCACCCTATAGGCTCTATCCTAGCATGTTGAGAACCCATCATTTGACCTTACCCTTTAGACGCTATCCTAACATGGTGAGTGCCCATTAAAATCTATGTGGGTCCATTAGCATACCTTTAAGGCATATAAATATGAACATCATTCCTACAGTGGCACGTAGTTATGGGACTACAGAATCTACCAAAGCCCTCTTGGTGCTAAGTCATATCTCACAAAATTCATAAATCACACATATACATAGCTTTCGACATAATTCATACTTCATTAAAATCATACTTTCATAGCTTGTAAAATAATCATTATAATCTTCCTAAAACATCTTATATCATAGGAATAGTCCATCTATATAATTATTCGTAAATTCTGGGTAAACTCCCCATCTTATCATCATCATTGCATAAACATTTGGGTATTAATCACCGTTATCATCATAGCATCATTATCATCATTACATTATCATCATTGCATTAAAACATGATTTCCTTACTTAAGATCATATCCATGAAAAAATATCTTTATCATAGGGGACTAAGGACATGTGTGGGTTCATAGACAATTAAGTTAAAAACATACAATTTAATAAAAATCATAGAGGAAACATGCAATTGAAGTAAATTTGGATCATTATATAGAAACTCACATCAATTAAAAGAAGCTCTAATCATTACGTACTTGAAATCATATCAATTTACTTGAAAACCATAGAAATCTTGTAAATCTTAATTCATGCGTTGATAAGTATAAGCACTATGTAAAAATCATAATCCAACCATTTGAAATCAAGTCATAAAAGACCATAAGAATTCATCATGGAACTTTAAGAAAAAAGAGGTTTTGGACTCGGCTCTATGTATGAAACTAATCCACGAATCAAGCTCTACATACCTCAAGGGAAGAACCTTAAGAATTGGAGTAGAAGAACCTTTAAATCCTTAGCAAAGCTTGAGACCCTTTCTTCAATGGAGTCCTTGTTCTAGAGAGGGAAATATTTGAGAGCCTTTGAGAGAATTATGAAAATGAATGAGATGAATGAATTAGGAATATGATATATTGGATTTGATTTGGTTAAGTTAGTCAAAATAATATAGTTTAGTAGTTAAAACGAATTGGAAATGTCCAAAAATCCCTTCATTAAATGCTCATGGAGCCATTCATGAGACCCTGTCCACGAGCCATCCTTCCAACTACGGCTCATGCTTGGCTTTATAGAACTCGTGTCACAAATGTTGAGCTACTGGAAATTGCTCATTTTAAACTACAAATAAATAGTACGGTCCATGGTTCACTAGATTGGTCATAAGTCCTTCCATTCAACCTTCTCAAACATAGAAAATTTCAAGCGCTTCAACAAATCCTTTTACGGCCCTTTAGACAGGCCATGGTTCTAATTATGGTTTATCCTATTAATCTAGGATAGCTTCCAGAAATCTATGATTTTTAGGCTTTTCTGGATTCTTGTCGATGGACTATTTTTATGACATGATGTTTTCATGAATACTATAATGACTATTTTATAAGCTATGAAACTATGATTTGAATGAAGTATGCACCACGTTAAAAGCTATGTATATGTATGGCTTATGTATTCCATGGATATGACTTAGTACCGAATGAGATTGGGGGTGGTGACTCGACCTAAGGGGTCCTTAATTTAAAGCCTACCTTTCTCATAACTACGTGCTACCATAGGTGATAATGAATATGTGTGTATATGGTATTATGATAGTGGATCCACATAATTAAAGCATATGCAAATATTTGAAGGTTCCTGTAAGGTTCATGTTAAAGAAATGGCCAAAATAGGAAGGATCCCATAAAGTAAGGTATAGTCTACCCTTGTAAAGTAGGCTACTCTTTTACTCGGTGTAGAGGCAACATGGAGATTCTATGTAACAGTCTGCATAGTCTTATGTGTCAGTTATGATCATACTCTGACATATGTATGTTAACATTATTTCATAGATTTAATGATGCTTCTTTCATGATTTTAAGCTTGCATGCTCATTCATATTGTGTCCTTATCTTGTTGAATGTGATTAGGCATATTGATATTATTGTGATATCCTTTAATTCATGCATACCTACATACTTAGTACATTTGACGTACTAATACATACTTCTTTGCCTACATGATGTCAGGATGAACGATGAGAAGACTATTCCATTACATGGCTAGATCTAAATTCCGAGCTTGAAGACTTATTGGTGAGTTCTCATGTTTTGGGAACAAGCCCATTTATGATCATCTTCTATATTGTGAATTTATTATTTTCTTATCATGTATATCTTGCGGGTGAGCTAGTATACTATGTTCTTGACCCTGCCAAGATCTTATGATGTAGAGGCATGTTTTGGGCACAAATGATTGATGTATGTTTCCCTAGGAGAAACTATGACATTCTTAGTTTTATATACTTTCACTTGCTTATTCTCTTATGTAAACTTATTTCATCTCTTGAATGCTTATGATATGAATGCAAGGCTTAGATGGGATGCCTTCTGGTATCACATTTGCTATGTCATGGCTAGGCTTTAGGCCCGATCATAACAAAAGTGGTCTTAGAGCATAAGGTTTGAAAGCATCCTAGGGAGTCCAACATGTCGCATCTAGAAGAGTATTATTCATTGATGTGAAGCACGCCACATCCACCAATAGGAGGCTATGTGACATTTATGAAAAATTCACTTCTTTTGTAGTACAAGTGTCAAACAATTCAAATTAAGGGGATTTGGGGCTTTGGACTCAAGCTATGGGAATAGAAAGGGGAAAAGGAATTTCCACCATCCATTCAAAATGGAGACTAAGAGGAGAGTTAATAGAACTCATGCTATGGAGAAGTAGGGACATAGGAAGATCATCACTTGCTGGAAATATCCAACAAATACATACAAGGAATAGGGACTAAAGGAAACCTCCAGAGGTACATACATGTCATAACATTCACACGTCTCACAATATCCAACAACACCTCTAAGTATGTGTGGAATGGGGTCCAAGACATCTCTTGGATTCACCCTCAAAAGTAGAAAACAAAAGTAAATTAAGTCTTAACATAAGCAAGATAGAAATTGGTTGTCTTCCCCAGAATGGAGGACTCACCACAAGCAGCCCTTCAAGCAAAGGAACTAGCCATATTGAGGTGGATGAATAGGAGCTCCGTTCCCTATATGGTTAGATCCTATTGGCAAAAACTACGCATTAGTACTTGGAATGTACTAAATATGAGGGGATGCAATGAAAAAAAATCATAAGCCATGATAATAAAGATGCATAATCATATACAACAAACATAAGCTCAATATGACATGTATGATGTAATGAATTGATTGGTCATTTAATAACTTATCTGTAAAAATTATTGTTTCGCCCTTTCATAAGTTGCTTTGGACCTGTTTCAAACTATTTGCATTGTTGAAACTAAGATCCTGTGTTTTAATAATGAAAAATATGAGTTTCGGTATTTTTGGTAGCCTAAGTTGTTAAAAAAGTGAGTTTTTATACTATTATGAGTTTCGAGTGTCAAATCAGAGATTTATCAATTCCGCTAGCTCTAAAACGTTGAAACTAATCTAGGAGAAGTTATAGTATTAAATTTGCAGTTAAAATAAAGCCAAAGTTTCATTTTTTATTGTTGCTAGAGCTAAAGTTTGACTTTGGTCAACATTCAGAGTTCAAAATGTTAGATCAAAATTCCGACAATATTAGTAGTTCTGGATGCTGAAAGCAATGCTAGAATAGTCACGTCATAATTTTTAGAGTTGTCGAGGGATATTTTGATATTTTAACTTTTAAACTAGTTTATTCGAGTTGCATTTGTAATTGTGGTGAGGAGGCCTTGAAATCAATTTTCAATGATTTTGTTGAGTCCGAATAGTTATTTCGGGTAAGGATACATATTTTGCTTGTATAATTTTGATTCTGGATGAATTTCAAGTGCCCATTCTAGTTTCTTGTAATAGTTGTGTATTTGTAACGACCCCCAGTTTAGGAGCCCCAAGTACAGAGAAGTTGGCCTGAGAAAAATGACTGAGAATCTGTTTCACGAGATAATCTATGACCTATCAAATATTATACAACTCATATAAAGTCTCGTAAAGGGGCTTAGATACAAGATGGAAATTTTAGGACTCTACAATATCACCCCACGACCCATAGAAATTAGTATGACCCATTCTGTTGGTTGTAGTTCACAATTCAGAAAAGACTATATTTTAGGAATCTCTAGCAAGCCATTAGACGAGAAGTTCTACGGCCCCTAGACAGGGTTTCATAGATTTCTTTCGACAGTTTTAAGTGAAGGGTAGTTTTGGTCATTTCTCATGATTTTATTCATAAACTAGGCCGTTTAGAGGACGAAAAGAGGGACCTATATTAGTCTTCAACCCCTAATAACACCCCTCATTATCTCATTCTTCAAATTCCAAATTTCTAAGGCAAGAGTCTCAAGAACAAGGCTAGGGGTTTCCAAGTCCTTGCCTTAAGACTTCAACTCCGTTTCTCTCTAGTTCCTCAGGTATCTGAGTTGATTTATGGGTATCTTTTCACCCATAAAGCCCCCCTATTATGCATTTTTACCTTTTCTTTAAGTTCCGAAGTTTTAATGCATATTTATGATGATTTTATGGTTCCCATGCTATTATATAATGTTCGTAAAGTTCAATGCCTATTTTGTTAAGTAAATGTACATATGCTTTGAAGAGTAATGTTGATTCTAAGGTGGGTTTTGATATGGTTAAGGTTGGATGATTTTAATGTTCCTTTTTAAAGAAATTTCTTAAGACATATGATTTATAATAGTTCCATGCATCTATTAAGCCCACCCTATTTACATGAAAGTTCCTTATGAATTATGACTATGAAAAGGGCATTTATGAAGAGCGTCAAAGTCATACCAAAGTTATATGTAAGATGATTGTTTCCCCAAATGATGTTTAAGAAACACTCACAACTTTATAGCTACTCTAATTGATTGATACTTATAATTCTAAGTTATGTTTAAAGAATTTCGTGGGATGACTAAGCACCGAGAGGACTTGAGATTGGGACCTATCTCGCTAGTTAAGGCATAATCCCTTGAAGCTAAATCTAAATGTCCCTAACTATATGCCACTATATGAGCCTTATAGGTGAGGCTAGTGGATCCACATAGGCCCCAAAGTTATGAAAGATACTAAGTTTTGGTTATCTACCTTGCCAAGTAGATTCCCCATTTCCCAATGAAAGACGTGCATTGGTCTTTTCCAAATGGAAGGAGTTCATTGGGTTCCATGTGGTAGCTCACGAGGTCTTATTATTAATTACGGTTTACTCCCACAAGTTATATGACTCTATGATATGTCTTATATTTATGTTTTAAAGGTACATTGTCTCATATTGACTTGAGTCGTATCTCTTGTGCCTGTTTAATCCTATGTCATTCTCTCATTATCCTTTGTATACTTATATGTTATGTTTTATTATGATGGCATTACAATTTTATCCATGCATTTCATCTCACATACTTAATACATTCAAACATACTAACACATATTTCATTGCATGATTTAACCATTTAGGGACATGTGCTCCTCAACCGAATCATGGCTAGTATTCGGCGCTCAATACTAGCTCTAATGTTGTGGTGAGCCCTTAGATCGGGACTCTTCCACCCTTTTCGTCTAGCTTGTTTTTAGTTTGATTTCGAGACGATGTTTTGTAGCCCTTTTGAGGCACTTATTTGAGTATTGTATTTCCTAGACTTCTTCTATTGATAGAGATTGACTGTTATCGGTTCCATCGACTTATGATATAGTTGATATGCGTATTGAGAAAGTAATGATTTAGTTATTTTCCAATATTTTTATTTTCGCATTAAGTCTTGTCTATTGCCTATGAACACTTGAGATGCTTAGATGGCTTGGGTGAGGTACCTTCGGAAACCTCATTCGCGTGCGACAACTAGGCCCCTAGGTCAAGTCATTACAAACTAGGTATCAGAGCACGACGTTTTAAAATTCTCTTTAGATATCCATGTATACCCCGTAGCATAGAGTCTTGTTCAAGGTGGTGAAGTGCGCAACTATCTTGAATGTGAGGCTATGAGACGATTTAAGAAAGCCTTACCTTCTTTCTTATTCAATGTCATTCCTTAGTGTCGAGGAAGGTTTCTGCTAACTAACGACGATCTTTTGCTTCTTTCTAAATCATGCTACCCCAAAGAGCTCCCACCAATGAGGCATTTCGGAGCAACAAGTCCCTCAACTCCAGTAGGACGAACTAGTGTCTCATGCAGAGTTCAAAGTTTCTTTCATGCTATTGGCCCAAGCATTGGCTAACCAAGCCAATAGAGAGATAGTCGTTCCTTTCCAAGTGCCTACCTCAGCAGCCAAAGCTTGTGACTTAATGAAAATGAATACGCCAAAATTTCATGGGTCAAAGGCAGATAAGGACCATATGGAGGTTATAGAAGAAGCCTACCAGGTAGTGGCAGTGATGGATATGTTGTTAGAGGACAATGCCGAGTTTGTGGCTTACCAGCTTAAGGGAGTCGCCAAGGTTTGGTATGAGTAGTGGGCCTAAGAGAGAGGTTAAGAAGCGGGTCCAGGTAGTTGGGAAGAATTCAAGTGTGCCTTCCTAGACGGTTCTTTCCCATTGATCTTAGGGAGGCAAAGGTCAAAAAGTTCATCAACCTAAAGCAAGGGGGTATGAGCGTTAGGAAATATGCCCTCACGTTCACCCAAATGTCCAAATATGCTCCATTTATGGTTGCAAATCCGAGGGATCCCATGAGAAAGTTCATTTTGGGTGTCTCTGAGTTGGTCTCCAAGGAATACAAGATGACAATGTTGGTCAAAGAGATAGATATTTCCTGCCTGATGTGATGTCACCGAAGTCACACCTCCTTTTTTAGGATAAAGTGGTTGCTGTGAAGAAATAGAACCTAACCAAGGTTAGGGTCGAACCCACAGGGAATACATAGACTTAGGAGAATTCAATTAATACAATTTAAGTGACTAACCTACATTTTTTCCTAAAGGAGGGTTTTCAATGATCAATAGTAGAGTAAACCTAACTAACACAAGAGTTCAAAAAATATGGAGAGAAACTAGTGTTTTGTGTTCCCCATCAGTCCCTAACTTAGTATCACCGGATAACCTAATACTTTTCTAGTTTATAGCATGCAAGACTAAAAGTTAAATTCATCAAACCCTTTGGTATAGGAGAGAGGTAAATTTCACTACGTAACTTGGCCCATCTTCGGCGTAAGCATTATTAACCCTTACCAATTAGTCCCAATACAACGTCCCCTTGGCCGAGTTCGGTTGATTAGAGAACAACACATCAATTGAATCTTGTTAATTAAACTCTTTTCCTATATATTACTACCTTAGTCAATTCAGCAACACTAGGCGGGTTCTAATGTTGGCCACCATGAAAAAATGCAAAATGAATAGAGTTAATTAATACATGTATACACATTTTGCAAGAAGTATAAATTATTTGGGTTTACCTTGTTAGTTCTTCGTGGTTCCCACAACCCTAGTCGTGGATTTAGCTACTCATTATTTGTGTAGATGCAAGACTTATGAATAAGAATAACATGATAAAGCACTTGCACAATTGAATTAAGAACAAGCAGATCCAAACTTCAATGAGAATCACAAGATTAAAGATCAAATCAAAGTACGAGTGTTTCTCACAATTCTCCAAATATTCTACTCAATCTCAATACTTTTTCTCACTAACTATCAAGCTCTCGGTCTAACTTCATGAAAAATAACCTAAAAACCTATTTATAAAATTTAAAATACAAGTCCTAAACAAAATAGGATAGCTGGAACGACACGCCTCACAAACAGGTCTACAGACTGTACTGCATTCCATGGCCCGTAGTTAGAGTTCCGTAAAGTGTTGTTGGAAAATTGGGCTTGGGATCTAAGATACCCTTCTATACCTGTAAAGTGGTTTAAGTCCCGTAGGGGTTTCTTTTGATGAATCTTCAGAAAGACCCTCGTCTCTGACCCTCAAGGCACGAAACATGTTATATGAATCGTAAACCAATCCATGACCCGTCTGCATGTTCATTGAACAACTTTAGAAAATCAGCCCCTCACTGGAATTTTACACAAAACCTTCTTCAAAGCTCGTAGAATGCTCCACGGCCCGTAAAAGGTCCTGTACTTCATCAAAATCAGCAACTTGTACATTTTCTCCCCGAAATCAAAGACAACCCTAGAATCCTGCAAGTAGAACACAAAAACACATAAAACCAACTAACATTGCATTGTGAACACACAAAATTTCAAGTTTGAAGTATCAAAAGTGTTGTATTTTGACAGCACATGAACACCCTGAACTTTAAATTGTTGCTTGTCCTCAAGCGATGGACTTAATCTATATAAGTAATATAATAACACAAAAACCTTAACCCAATGGCATATATCACATCAAACTTCATTTCAGATACCCACACCACTTTTTAAAAATAGAATCAGATTGTCATCTGGCAAACCTATACAAACTCATGCATATGACAACACAATTATGACAAGTGATATACCATCAAAAAGCTACAATCACTGAATAAGTCTAGTACTAACTATGCAATGCAAGTGCCCTCATAGAAAGAAGTCCCATATTTCACTCTCAATGATGTTTTCATGTATAATCTCGGGACTATACACAATTACTCACTCTCATAAAAGATCTTCATGCATCATGCCTAATATCATAGGCTTTCCTTTATACTCATGACTAAGACCTTAGACTACTTGGGCTAGGATCACTTTAGGACTTTATAGGCTTGTAGCGTGGGCTCAAGGGGATTTGGTATGATATTTTGGATACATAGTGACAAAGGCCCTCCTTGACGTGGAAATTTCCTACTCTTTTGTGCTACCAACATTATATGATAATTTCTTTTACACTTCATTTTTCTTTTTAACTCACAACTAAGGGGCCACTTATTTTATTTTATTTTTTTGCATCTAGAACATAATTTTCTCCTTTTCTCTATATCTAACTTTCCCCCTCATTTTTTTCACCCTTACATCAGCCACCCTCAACATAGGCTTTTGGCCTGAGTTGAGGTGCACGTTATCTATCCTCAGAACCAGGGACATTTTTTGTAGCCACCCTGAACTTAGTATTTTTGCTTCAGTCAAGGTGCACAATGTTCAAGGAAGGACCAGGGCTAAATTCAAGATTTTCAGCTAAGAAGGTTAGGTCAATTAGGTGTTTGCAAAGAATAGTTACATGTGAGGCTCAAACATTAGGATCAAGGGATATTCTACAAATTTGGTTGGTCATTTGGGCTAACTGGACTTTTATGAACAATGACCTAAGATCCTTTCCAGATCCAACTAAGCTACAGTCTAACTTAGAGTAATAGGAAAAATTTTGAATTAGCACAAAACACATGAATTTAGCAATTTAAGCTCACACCCACATGACACTTACTACATTATCAACAAAAAACTCACGGGTCATGCTTTTTATCTCAAATTAACCTGACTTATCAGGACAACCGTTTGTCAATATACTTAAACATGCATGGTTTCTATCTAAACTAATAATCAAAATTTTTTGGGTATCATTTTTCACAGAAAACACAAAAACATACTATATGCCACAGATATTAGTATTATATGCTATAAATACTACCTAAGACATCCTAAACATGTCGGTTCAACAAAAAATAAATATTCATGGGGAAAAAGAACACATTCTAAAAAACCCCAGGATAAAAAAATTGGGGTAATTAAGGACTCAAGCTACTCAGATTTCCCTGAGGTCCATAACTATCCACACTTCATCAAAAAGAGGTGCATTGTCCCTTATGCACACCATCATAGCAAAAGAAAGTATAAGGGGTAAAAAAACATACTTAGGCGCCTAAGCACCGGTGTCAACCATGGATTGCCTCCCAAGCAACAACTTATTTTTTGTCATGGCACGACATAGATGTCTTGAGTACTCAAAGTTCCTCAAGGTCCCACTCTTTCATAGTTTTTTTATTTTTTCCATGTTTCCAAGGTATGGCTTGACACTTTGGCCATTCACCTTGAAGGTTCCTCCGTTTCTGCTCTCCAATTCAATAGCTCCATGATCAAAGACATGTTCCACTCAAAAGGGTCCGAACGCTCAGGATTTGAGCTTTCTAGGGAATAACTTCAGTTTGGAATTGTATAGAAGCACCAATTCCCCTGGCATGAACTAACGATTCTCTATGCAACGATCATGTTGCAGCTTCATTCTTTCTTTGTACAAGCCTGAGCTCTCATACACCTTCAAGTGAAACTCATCAAGCTCATTGAGTTGGCTCAGCCTAGAGTTTGCCGCAACATTTAAGTCTAGGGTCAATTTCATCAGCACCCACATTGCTTTATGCTCAAGTTCCACCGAATGACATGCCTTCCCAAAGACAAGTTGGTAGGGAGACATGCCTATAAGGGTCTTGAACTCAATCCGGTATGCCCATAATACATCATCTAGCTTCCGCGACTAATCTATTCGATTTGCATTCACAATCTTGGATAGGATCTGTTTTAATTTCCCTATTAGACACCTTTACTTGCGTGCTTATTTGTGGATGGTAAGGAGTTGCAACCGGATGTTTCACCCCATACTTTTAAAGTAGAACCTTGAAGCGCCTATTGTAGAAGTGAGAGCCTCTGTCGCTAATGATTGCCCGAGGTGCAAAAACATGACAAAATATTCCTTTTAGAAATGTTGTGACACTTTTGCCTTCATTATTGGGTAGAGCCATGGCCTTGACCAACTTTGATACATAATCCGCAGCGACTAAGATGTACTTGTTTACAAGTGAGCTAACAAAAAGGCCCAAAAAGTCTATCCCCTATACATCAAATAACTCAATTATCATTATAAGGATTAAAGGGAGCTCATATTTGCTTGAAACACCACCTTCTCTTTGGAAGCTATCTCAAGCTTTGGCATAGTCGTGAGCATCCTAGTAGATTGTGGACAAGTAATACCTTCACTGTAAGATCTTGTGTGCTATCTGAACTGTACTATGATGCCTACCTATGAATGACGAGTGACAAACCTTAAGGATACTATTCATCTCAATCTACGGAAAATAACGATGAATAATCCTACCCACGCATACACGAAACAAGTATATGGCATCCCAAAAAAACATCCTCACATCAGAGATGAACTTTCGATGCTATATGGCACAATGTTATTTACCAAGTAGTTTGCATAGTCTGCAAACCATGGTATTACGTCGTGGGATGCCTCTAGCCCTCTCTCTTCTGGGAATGAGTAGTCGATCATCGATCCATCATCAAACTTTGACATTGCCCCATCTTACAATCTGGAAAGGTGATCTGCGACCTGATTTTCTATCCTTTTTCTGTCAATGACATCGAAATTGAATTCTTGAAGGAGAAGTACCCATCTGATCAACCTTGGTTTTGCATCCTTCCTTTCTATAAAGTGTCGCAGTGCTGAGTCATCTGTGTGTGCTACCACTTAGGCCCCTAATAGATATGTCCTTAATTTCTTGCATGCAAAGACTACAATGAGTAACTCCTGCTCAGTGAAAGTGTAGTTCTTCTAGGGTGTGTTTAGGGCCTTGCTAGCATAGTATATGGGATGCAATATCTTCTCTTGGTGTTGTCCCAACACTACACCTAGCGCAACCCCACTTGCATCACACATGATTTCGAAGGGCTTTGACCGGTTTGGAGCTACAGTGATTGGGGCTGAAATTAACTTTTATTTAAATCCTTCAAAGGCTTTGAGGCATGCATCATCGAACACAAACTTAGCATCCTTCTCAAGCAACGTGCACAATGCATGTGGAATTTTAGAGAAGTATTTTACGAACCTTCGGAAGAATATGCCCTAAGAAGCTCCTCACACTCTTAACTGAGATGGGTGGGGAAAGCTTCTCGATCACTTCTATTTTACCTCTGTCGACCTTGATCCCTTTGCTGGAGATTTTGTGCCCCAGCACGATGCCCTCTTTCACCATGAAGTGGTACTTTTCCCAATTCACCATCAGATGGCTTTCCGCACATCTTTGCAACATAGCATACAAGTGTTTCAAGCAATCCTCAAATGAGTCTTCAACAATACTAAAGTCATCCATGAAGACTTTAATAGTGTCCTCCAGCATGTCTGAGATGATGGACATCATGCATCCCTGGAATATCGCTAGGGTGTTATACAACTCGATTGGTTTCCTCTTGAATGTGAAGGTGCCATAGGGGCATGTAAACGTAGTTTTCTCCTTATCCTCTGGAGCAATTGTGATCTGGTTAAAGCCTTAATATCCATCAAGAAAGCAATACCAACCCTTTTTAGCTCGTCGGTCCAACATCTTATCCATGAATGGCATAGGGAAGTGGTCTTTTTCTGTCGACGCATTGAGTTTTTTGTATTCCATGCAGACCCTCCATCCGATGACTAGCAACATAAGGATCAACTCATAGCAGAATCTCAAATCTTCAACAGAACACTTGTTGATGATCTCTAGTACTTGCCTCTACATCATAAAACGATGCAGTCCAGAGTGGACATCAGTACTTGAAATGTACTGGTATGTAAAATAGCTAAGTGAAATAGAAACAAGTAGAAAAATATGAAAACAACATCAACTCAAAATAAACATTAAATCACATCAAATAGTCAACTATCCATCTACGAAAGAATAAAGAGTTGACAAGTGACACATCAATAACTCAAACTCATCAATAGTCTTAAAATCATCCCAAAGGAGCTCACCTCCTCTCATCTAATCTCATCTCATCTCAGAGGAGCTCTTTCTCTCATCTCAGGGAGCTCACCCCCTCTTATCTCATCTAGACTCGGAGTAAGGTAGGAAATTTATGGAAGTTTCTCTTATCCGACAACAATCAGTTATGAGCTAGTAAATGTACAACAATCTCACTGATGTTACCACAGCGATTGCAAACTTGCATGGTAAGGAACACTTCGAAACCATATCAGCTCACCCAATATGGAGTCAACACTCAATAGATTTGTTACTCTCGAGGGAACTATATATATGTGATAGTTTCATGCCTCACCTACGTTTGGTGATGTAGTTAATGAGTTCGAGTGGGACTCGCTCTTACCCATTTTGGTTCTTGATACTCCTCCCAACTCAATGCCCATAAAAACTTTGTCTCAACCAATCTCGTAGGGACTCTGTCACGCCCTAAGCCCCATTAAGGCAGATTGGCACCCGTTGCCGACAAGGCTCGGGAGAACCAACATATAACTATACACCTGCTACGAACATTTAAGAGGTTTCCATACTCAATATGTTGTCAAAATAAAGTAAACGGTACTATCAAACCAAAAGTAAATGCATAAGACTAGGTCGTTGGAGCCACGATGTCTATAATACACTATTTGACCACACTTTAATTTACATTGTCTACAAAGCCTCTAAGTAAGGAACAATATCCATATGAGCCTGGACAGGCCCCGCCTCATGACCAACCATACAATACAAAATACGAGTTCTAAACACACAAGCCCCGAAGCAACCTGGAGCTTAGAAATAGCAGCTGAAAGTCCTGTACTCTTACTGGGGAGATCTAGTAGCTCCTGTACCTGCAGCATGAAATGCAGGTCCCCCGTAAGGGACGTCAGTACGAGATAATGTACTGAATATGTAAGGCGGGAAATACTGTATGTGCAATAAGAACTCAAATGAAATCACACACTAGTGTGTAAGGATGAAAAGACCACCTTTAGTCATTCTGTGGAATCATGTACTTTATGTCCTTTTTTATTATTGTATCTTTCTTTACTGTATAATCTGTGCACAATATATCATGTAAATGACCAGCTGATCAGTGGTAAATATGTAACGGGTTCGACCCATGCTAGGCTTTTCTTTCACCCCTGGGATACCCCCCGTAAATGGGATCGACCCTGGCTAGGTGATTCTTCCACCCCTCGGGTTACCACCCATTTATAAGAAACTGTAAGTTATCTTTTATTTACTTTGAGATGGTTCTTTTGGTGGTCATAACCTTTAGAACTATAGGAATATAGGCATGTGACATATGAACAACAATACCAGATAATACCACGAGGAAAAGAGAGATACACAACTAATGAATCATATCGAAGATTAAACAACACATGGACTTTGTTTAGTAACAAGGAATTCATGTATCTTCGGTATTCAAGTACATATGCAGGTTTGAAAATGGCTATGTATGGGTACATATGAACATGGTAAAGAGTGGAGACACAATTATTAGTGATGTCGGAATTTTTATGTGCCTTCATGTGCTAAGGAAGAACTTAGATTTCATGCCAAGTAATAGGAAATCAATTTGCCTTACATACCTCGCTGTATTATGTCCTCGGAGTAGTATCCTTTTCCTCCAAACACTTATCTACAATATATTAGGTGATAAAACTAGTGTTAGCATCCAATAAACACATCTTAGTAATCAAATTTCACCCAAAAATAATATCCGGGCAGCAAGCTCGGAATTAGCAACCAAAGAGTATTCTTTCAACATTTCCGCTCCTAATCGTATTTTCTAATACACATTCCCATATACATGTCATATCCAGCTATTTTTAGTCCCATAACAGCATTACAACAACTCATACAGTATAGCATGCAACAACTCTACACAACACGCAAGTAGACAACGCAACATTGCGTCCTTCCGCTACATTTTGACGTCAACCATTCCAAATCCGTTTCAACCTCAACCAAACTGTCCTCAACATATTTACACACAATTACAGTCCTAAAACAGTCCAAAAACAGTCCCTAAGTAGATGGAAAACATGAGACAACAAGTCCCAACAATTCCAAAAACAGTTCATGAATTCTTACTAATGAGCGGAATTAAGATATCATTCAAGAACTTATTTTTGCGGAAGATAAAAGTGGTCCAGCAGTCTTCTTACATCATTACAGACCCAAGACTTGTTAAAAACATACATACTACTTCATAACTCAGCCAACCAACAATATAAAAATCTCTTATTTAACAAGAAAAGTGAACCACAATCTTTGGAACACATGCTGTCCCAAAATTCCTGCACAATACAACCAACATACTCTTCATGTTTTTCATGGAAACATTACACCAAACCATAAGTATTTTTACTTACATTATCCCTCAAGGTTTAGGTTCTCTTCAAGAACCCTAGGGGTGTGCCTTGTCTGCTTTAGAAAATGAAGAGAGAGCAAGAAGAAACTTAGAGAGAAAACTGAAATTTTGGCTTGAGAAAATGACTAAAGGTTGCTGGTTGTTGCTCCCTTTTATAGGCCACTTTTGGCCGACTTTCTTTTTGGTTTTCAGCCTTATTTTATTACGGTTATGGGGTAGCAACTTGGCCTTTTCATTTGGGCCTTATTGGGCTTCAACTGGGATGGGCTTTGTTGCAAACATTTCTCCCTTAAGCCCACTTAGTTTGGGCCCTAGTTGTGAATTGGGTTGTGATTGTAATTTAGCCCTTTTCCTATTCATCTTGGGCTGAAAATGTTGTCCTTTTATGATGCTAAACCATGGGCTCAAATGACATCCTTAACTCGGGGTTTATTCTTTATCGGACTTGAAAAAATTCGGTGTTGGGCCTTGCCTCCGTTTACCTAGCATATTTAAGCTAAGCACGTAGGTGACTCACCTACTAGCTTCCTAAGTCCCACAAGCACCTCAATTCTTTTACTTCATTTAAGGTCACACTCTCCTTAAACTTGACTTAAAAATTATATACGCTTAGTCATCTTAAGCATTAGACGTACATATAGCCCTTTAATCTAAAATTCACGCACTTTTAAAATGTGTGCAGATTTGACCCCGCCATATCATGTTTCATCTGCGTTGGACTAGTACATGTAAGATATGGGGTGTTACAGACTCAAACCCCGTCAAAAATCGATATCCCATATGGACTTGAACCCCATAATCTCATAGGGACTTTAGCCCTTTCATCAAACATCTCGTAGGGACTTTAGCCCTTTCAGCAAATATCTCATAGGGACTTTAACCCTATCATCAAACATCTCACCAATGACTCAAGATTGTATAACAATCATTTGGAAACAAGTGAATAGACATATCAGTAGAGTTCATTTATAGGGACTCATAAAACAATCAAAATTTCATCAACTTATCATCATAATCAACAATCTAAACTCAAGGCTCTAGACTCAATTCTCAAGTGCATTACGCATGCTTTTCAAATTAGTCATCAAAATTCCATCAACTCATCATCACAATCAACAATCAACAATCTCAATTAAAGGCTTTAGACTCAATTCTCAACTGCATTATGCATGCTTTTCAAATTAGACGAAGGGTTATGCTAATTCTCATGAAAATATTCAATTTAAAAAAACAAATAGTATGATGATCATCAACAAAGAAAACATGTAATTTCAAATCAGTTTTTCAAAAAAACCCCTTAAGTATTCATGCATGTAGACTCTTCAATCATCAACTCATCTATGACCTCTATGGGGCACATGAGAGAACAATCTCACGTTTTAGTTTAGCCTTACATACCTGGTAAGTTGATAATTACAATCGAAATTTGATAAATTACTAGCCTTCTTGGAGAAAAACCTCGATCTCGGTAGTTCCTTTAGAGAGGAAGTACCTGGAAACACATTTACTTGATGGGTTAATCTTTGATTCTTGAATCTAGACTTAGAATTTTAGAGTACTTGATGAAGAACCTTAATTCTATAAAAAGAAGAATCAAGGAATCCTTTCTTAGAATTCTTGAATTTGTTTTTTTTAAACCCTAAGTGATGAACCTTGGAAGTTATCCTTAACTTGATGATTTTCTTGATGATTGTTGAGTGTTTATGTTAAGGAGAGACAAAGAGGGTTTTAATTATGAAAACTGACATTTTATGCGTTTTGGGACCTTAAATAGACTCCCAAAGGCTTTAGGATACATATAACCTCAAAATAAAATAAAAGGAAGTCGTTTCACTTATCCAGAAACTGTTCACGATAGGTCCGCGACGCGGAGCTGTCGCAGATCCTCGAACATCTCTGCAGTTCTTCAGTAAAATGGTCATAACTTTCTACTCCGAACTTTGATAAAGGCGAAATAAGATGCGTTGGAAAGCTAATTCAAAGATATTTACTATGATATATTATGGGTCACCTAACTCATTATACATTAGGAGATATTGTCATTTGAATTTGACTCTCCTATCAACTCATATGAAAACTTAGTTGGTAGAATTTCCTTGGACTCGACTTGATGTAAAAGAGCCTTTATCATCTCCAGTTCTATTCTCACTATAAGAAATTATCTTTAACATTTGTGCTCAATTACGAATCATCAATTAAATCCTATATCATATGAAGGATTATTCGATCTTAACTTAGAAAAAATTGGGGGTGTTACAATTGGCGGGGTATCTTCAGGAGGCCACTTCCTTGATTTTGGCTAGGGGCACATTTTAGAGTATGGTGGATCACGTTTGCATGATAGAGCGCATCAGGCATGATAGACAGGGTGGCAGGAAGAGATTTCGTCAATATGGTTAGTCTAGCGGATCCCCGCCGTGAGATAGAGAGTTTTATAGCAGTACATGCAGTCATTCCCATAGTTGATAGCTCTGACATATCAAGGCCTACTTAGATAGGTCGTGATAGTTCTTATGGTGTAGCTAGGCATGGTGGCTTTTTGGGACAGCCATCTCATGGGTGAGATACCAAAGCTTGCTATAGTTGTGATGAGGTTGGGAATTTGACCAGGCATTGTCCTTATCATACACTATTTGCCTAGGCTTTAGGATCTCAGCCAGCTTGTCCAACCCAGGCACTAGCACCTTGGGACACCTCTTAGGATATGAGGGGTCACTAGAAGAAAAGGGATTTTTAATGACCATATGATAATGAAGGGAAATAAATCTGTTCATTATAAATACACCTGTAGTGATGAAATTTTTTTCAATCGTTAAAGACAAGTTTTAATCCAACATTAACGAGGGGATAATATTTATTCGTTAAAAGGCGTAACATCCCATAATTAATGCATATTAGTTAGTATAAAAATATATTCTAATTAATATGTATGCAAAGAGATCAGACCAAATCATGTTATAAGTATAGTATAACAAGTGGCGTTTTTTTAATCATTCCATCATCCCTATAAGAACCTCCATCTTTTATAATTTTGCTTATTTCATAAAAAAAGGTTTAATAAAAATAAAAAATATTAATGTATTATTTTCTAATAACTCTATCCATCATTTTTATTATAGTAAATGATATAAAATTTTGAAATATTATAAAACCATTTAGTTACAATCTTTTTGGCACAATTTTTTTAACTTAAATATTTTCTTGATATAGTTTCTGTATATATTTTTATTTTGAAAGAAAATTTATTTATCTTTACTTGTCTTGTTTAAAGATGCAAGATGGGGTAGGTCAAAATAAAAATTGTAATGAAACAAAAAATTAAAAATGGAAGTAATAACATAAAAATATAATCATGAACTAGTGAGATTAACTTAAGGAAGAAAAGTTATATAAATTTGCCAATAAGTAATTTCCTCAAGAGGATATATGTTTCTCAACTTGCAAATCACCTCGATCAATATACTTAAGAATCAATATTCAGTAATAATGTTTCTTCTAATAAAAAATATAGATTGTGTCAGACTTTTATTTTTTCAATATTGGTTGTGAAACTAACAGGTACATACAGGAAAAATCATTTGTTTGAGTTAGACAAGTATAAAGTGAAATTTTACAAACAGAAAATTTAAAAAGTGTTACATGACATATAATAAACTATTAATTAATTAAGAAATTATAATTTTTTCTTATTTAAAATTTAAGATGATATAATTGATTTGTATCTCATAATAATTTTAATGATATTGAATTATTTATTTAAGGTGAATAATATTAGTATAAAAAGAGAAACTAAAATAAGTTGGAGATTTTATCCATGAACCAATCTACAAAAAGTCAATTACTTAAGGTACAAAATACAAGAGAAACAACTTTATATCTTGAACTAGGAAGCCCAAATTTCTTTTTATTATTTTGTGAGAACAATAACAAATTTTGTGTTTCATTGTGGTTAATCTTTGATTTTGCGAAAAAGAATATGAAGATAATAGTTATTAGGAGTGTTATTAATAACCTTACATGAAGTTCTATACTTGTTTTTTGACAGATCATGTAGTTTGAAGAACTCATCCTCCGAGAAAGTGTAAACAAGTATACGTAATGGAAAATGTTGAAACAAAGGAAGAATGCATTTCATATTTCAATAATTGTTTAAAGATATTTTAGTTTTTCTTCTACTAGGAGTTAAAAAATATAAAATCATACAATTTGTATATCTATATATTTTTGTAACGTTACGCAATATCATTCTTTATAGTTAACTATGTAATTTTATATCAATATAATCAATTTCTATGTTTTCATATGTGCACGCATTTGTATGTGTGTGTGTATATGCACTTTTTTTATTTGGTTTGTTGTTATAATTAAGGTTAATAACTAGAATTATAGGGGAGCCTTGGAGTAACTGATAAAGTTGTTACCATGTGACCAGAAGGTAAGGGGTTGAAACCTTGGTAAAATCCTCTTGCAGAAATGCAAGAAAAGACTGCGTACAATAGATCTTTGTGGTTGGCCCCTTTCCCGGAAGTGCATTAGAATTGCCCTTTTTTTTAATAACTAGAATATCAATTAGTAAAGGGAAAATCTAGCTGATGAAAAGATGTATAATGATCGGATTTTCATCATCCTTAAAGCTTTTTAATGACCAAATTTAATTCGGTCGTTAACTTTTAATAATGGAGCTTTGAATGACCCGTGACAACAGGATTTTTACTAGTCGATATTGACTAATGGCAATCGAATTTATACTTTTAGTGATAAAAGTTTCCCTCGTTAAATGCCCATTTTCTTATAGTGGTTGGTACTAGGAGAGATCGTGGTACAGTGAGAGGTGGAGCCTGTGGAGGTCCATAAGCTAGTGCGGGCGTAGAGTTAGCTATGTTGTCCTAGATAGAGCTTAGGTAGAGGTCTCTGATGCAGTTATTATAGATATGGTTCCAGTGTGCCATCGTTCAACTTCAGTTTTATTTTATCCAGGCTCTACTTTTTCTTATATGTCAGCTTATTTTGCTATGGATCTTGATATTATATATAAGCCACTCGCTGAACCTATTTGTGTTTACACCTCAGTAGGTGAGCCATTACTGGTGAATTAGGTGCATTAGGGTTGTGTTATGACTTCTATGTGGAGATATACTGTTGGTGAATTGATATTGTTGCATATGGTTCAATTCAATGTGATATTGGGAATGGATTGGTTATCGTCTCATCATGCTATTCTTGACTGTCATGCAAAGACCATGACCTTATTTTTTTCTTGATTTGCCTCAGTTGGTATGGACTAGAGCACCTAGCTCCTATCCCAAGAGACTTATTTCTTGTATGCATGTATGTCGATTCATAGATAAGGGATGCTTATCATATTAGGCTCATGTATGGGCCTATTCATAGGAGTCGCCATTATTAGAGACCAGTAGTGTTATTACAAAGTTTATAGATGTGTTCCTGGCTGATTTTCCCAGTGTCCCTCTAGATCGCGATATTGACTTCACCATTGATATGGATCCAGGCACTAAGCCCATTTCTATTTCTCCCTATTGGATAGCTCCAGTTGAGTTGAAGGAGATGAAGGAGAAATTGGAAGATTTGTTAAAGAAAGGGTTCATTCATCTAAGTGTATCTCCTTGGGATGCTCCTATCTTATTTGTGAAGAAAAGGGATGGCACTATGTGTATGTATATTGACAATCATTAGCTAAACAACATGACCATCAAGAGAAAGTATCCTTCGCCTCGTATTAATGATATTTATTACGAGTTGCAAGGTGCCTCAATATTAACTAAGAGTGATTAAGGTCCGACTATCATTAGTTGAGAGCTTGGGAGTCTGATATCTCGAAGACAGCTTTCAGGACCCATTATAGTCATTATGAGTTCGGGTTATGTCATTCAGGTTGAGTAATAATCCAACTGCTTTTATGGAGTTGATGAACCAAGTGTTCAAACCCTATTTGGACATATTTATGATTGTGTTTATAGATGATATCTTAGTTTATTCTAAGAGTGAGTCTGACCATCTTCAACACTTGAGGATTACACTTTAGAGATTGAGGGAGGATAAGTTATATGCAAAGTTCTCAAAGTGTGTGTTTTGCCTTGAGTCTGCGGCCTTCCTTGGGCATATGGTGACAAAAGAGGGTATTATGGTAGATTCAACCAAGATAGCAGTTGTTCGTGAGTGGGCTAGGCCGACTTCTGTGACTGAGATTTGGAGTTTCATTGGTTTAGCAGGGTATCATCAACATTTTGTTCTGACTTTATCTTCTATCGCAGCCTTGTTAACCAGGCTTACTCAAAAGGATGTTGCATTTTAGTTATCAGAGGTGTGTATGCTAGCTTTCAAAAGCTCAAGGATTTATTAACTTTAACACCTATTTTTTCTTTGCCCGAGGAGGGAGTGCCATTTGTGGTGTATTATATTCGTCTGGAGTGAGTTTGGGTGGTGTATTGATGTAAAAGGGGAAGGTGATAACATATGCTCTGAGAAAGCTGAAGGTGTATGAGAGAAACTACCCTCCCATGATTTGGAGCTAGCTGTGGTGGTATTTGTCTTGATGTTGTGGTGACATTACCTTTATGGGGTGCATTAGATCTTAACTAATCACTAGTCTCAAATACATCTTTTGTCAGCCTAATATGAACATGAGACATCATAGGTGGTTGGAATATCTAAAGGGCTATGATATCTCCATCTATATCAACCAGGAAAGCGAAAGTCGTAGCAGATGCTTTGAGCCGAAAGGCTACTAGTATGGGGAGTTTGGCATTCTTTAGAGCTGAGGAGAGGCCCTTGGCTTTATAGGTTCAGTCACTTGTTAGAAAAATGGTTTGGTTGGATGTTTCCCCTCCTTAGAGTATTTTGGCTTTTGTTAAGGATAAATCATCATTTCTTGGTCAGATTTATGCTCACAAGTTTGAGGATGCTAGGCGATGCTTGATTTGTGATAAAGTGTTGAAGGGTGAAGCCAAAGCAGCTACTATTGATTCTGAGGGCATATTGAGGATAAAGAGTAGAGTATGTATGTGTAAGGTAGGGGATTGGGTGCGATTGATACTAGAGGAGGTCCATTGCACTAGATATTTCACCCATCCTTGTGTGGCAAATATGTACCATAATCTAAAACAACATTATTAGTGGTTTAGAATGAGAAGGGACATAGCTAAGTTCATGGAAAAGTGTTTGAATTGCCAATAGGTCAAGTATAAGCCCCAAAGGCCTACTGGGTTGATGTAGAGGGTGCCCATTCCCGAGTAGAAATAAGAGCGGGTGACTATGGATTTTGTTACAGGATTTTCCATGGCATTGGGAAAGTTTGATTCAGTTTGGGTTGTTGTTGATTGTTTGACCGAGTTGGCTCACTTCTTATGGGTGAAAACTAGCTACAGTGCGGAGCAGTTGACTAGGTTGTATGTCTGGGTTACTGTCAAATTGTATGGAGTGTGGGTGTTTCTAGTATTAGATAGAGGGTCTATGTTTACCTCTCATTTTTTGGCAGGCTCTATAGCGTGGTTTGGGTACTCATTTGGATTAGAGTTCAACTTTCCACCCCCAGACTGATGGACAGTCTGAGAACACTATTCAGGTGTCAGAGGATATTCTTCAGGCTTGTGTGGTTGATTTTGGGGGTCTTTGGGATTAGCATTTGCCTTTGGTGAAGTTTTCTTACAATAACCGTTACATTCCAACAACCAGATGGCACCATTTGAGGCTTTGTATGGCTATAGGTATAGATTGATAGTGGGTTGTTTGATTCAGGTTCAGCCGAGGTGTTGGTTGTTGATTTACTCTAAGATGCCATGGATTGGATCTGACCGATTTAGAGTAGACCTTTGACAGCTTAGAGCCACCAGAAGAGCTATACTAATTGGAGGATTAGACTTCTTGGGTTCTCTGTTGGTGATAGTGTTTTGCTGAATGTTTTACCCATGAAGGGTGTGATGAGATTCGGGAAGAGGGGCAAGCTCAGTCCTCGATTCATTAGCCCATTTGAGATTCTGAAGAGAGTTTGTGAGGTGGTCCATAAGTTGGCCTCACTACCGAGACTGTCAGTGGTTCATCTAGTTTTCCATGTTTCCATGCTCCTTTGGTACATTCCAAAAGGGTCCCATGTGATCTCTTATGATACAATTTAGTTAGGTTCAGACTTGTGTCATAAGGAGGAGCCGGTAGCTATATTGGATAGATAGGTTCAGAGGTTGAGGTCTAAGGATATACTTTTTAGTAGCGACACCGTCCTGTTGAGGAGGCTTTTTGGGAGTTGGAGTCAGATATGCGGGCCAGATTTCCTTGCTATTTTGAGGCTTCAAGTACTTCTTTTCCTTTATGTTTCAGGAGAAACATTTTTTAATGGTGAGTGATGTAATGACCTTATTCGTCATTTTTGAGCTTATTTATGAAAATTACTATTTTTTCCATTCGTAAGTTGTTTAGACCAATTTTGAACTATTTGCATTGTTGGTATTGAAATCTTGTGTTTTAAAAGTGGAAAATATGTGTTTTGGCATTTTTAGAAGTTTAAGTTATTGAAAAAGTGAGTTTTTGTACCATTTTGAGTTTTGGGTGTCAGATCAGAAATCTGCCAATTTCGTTAGCTTCGAAAGGTCGAATCAAGTCTAGGAAAAGTTACAGAACTAAAATCGAATTTAGAATTAAGTTTTTAGACCAAAAGTTTCATTTTTAGTTGTTTTTTAAGCCAAAGTTTAACTTTGGTCAACATTCGATGTTCGGAAGCTCGGATCAAAATTCTGATAGTTTTAGTTGTTTTGGATGGTGAGACCAATGCTAGAAATGGCCTCGTTATAATTTTTGGAGTTGTCGAGGGTAGTTTTTGTATTTTGAGTTTTAAGCTAGCTTATTTGAGTTTCATTCTGAGTTATTGATCACAACTATGTTGCAGATTCTTATGCACCCCTTGGTACTCTCCGCGTACACGCCCCTTGATGAGATATTAAAACCCGACACATTTGATGCTTAAAAACATGAAATTTTGTGTGTTTTCAAAGCAATGTTAGTAGATTTAATGTGTTTTTATGTTTTTTTTTTGCAGGATTACAAGGTTGACAAAACCTTTGGGCTAAGTGTGCAGATTTTGCTGAAGTTGACATTTTACGAGACCTTCTACAGGCTGTAGAGAATTTTACAGGCTGATGATTAGGTTTTGTACACAATTCCAGTGACGGGTGAGTTTCTAATGTTAAGTTTACGAACGTGTAGACAAACTGTAGAATATTTTTCAAGCCATAGACTTAGTGTCGTGCCTTTTTTTTGTGTCGTGCCTTGAGGATCAGAAGTGGGGAGTTGCTGAAAAGTCATCAGGCGAAACCCCTTACGGGCCGTAAAACATTAAACAAGCAATAGAAGGGTGTACTAGAAGTTAGCCCTATAATGTAAGATGTAATCCATGAAAGCCCGACTACGAGCCAGTAAAAGTGCCTGTACTATTGATGTTTCTCGTCTAATCACTGGGCAAAGGGGAGGTTGTACTGGAACAATAGGTAAGGGTTAGTAATGTCACATTGAGGGGTGGATCAAATTACGTAGTGAAATTTACCTCTCACCTAAAAAAAGGTTTGGTAAACCTAATTAATCATTCTGCTTGCTACACGTTGGAACAGAACTCGATTATCTAGTAATACTGAGTTAAGGAATCATGGAGAACACAATACCCTAGTTACTCTGCATACTAATTTCACTCATGTCATAGCTTAGGATTACTTTTCATAGTTGTTACAAACCCTCTCCTCTTTGGGGAGATAAGTAGGTTAATCCACCTGAACTGCTATAAATTCTTCTAAGTCAACCATATTTCATCTGGGATCGACCCTAACCTCGGTTAACTTATATATCTTGACAACGACTGCATTAGGCTTCAAAAAGGAGGTGTAGCTTGGGAAACATCAAAATATTGGTGTCGTTTCCAGGGAATACAACTAGACTTGTTTAATTTGAGTAGTTTGGGAATTAATTCTTGATTCCCTCATTTTATGTTTTTTGTTGTTTTTGTTTCATTTCAGGATGCAGGTGTAGTGTATGCCCAGAACCAAAAGTGGAGGCATTCCCTTGGCTCTGTTGGACCTACAGATCCAGAGAATATTGAGAAGGATGGCCCAAGATAACACAGACAACGCGATGAATGCAGCTCTAAATCAAAACCACAACGAAAATGAGAATGACAACAACCCACCTCCTCTTAAGGACATTGATCCACAGCCACAGAGCTTTAATGCCGAAGCTTATCAGTATATCGGCTGAATCCTATGGCTATGGATGTGACTGGAGCCATTGTAATACCACCACTACTGGATTACATAAAGTTCATAGTTTCGAGTAGGTTGCTTCAGAAGCTATAGAATCGTGAGTTGTTTATGGGCCTACCATCAGAGGATCAGCATAGTCAGCTGCACAACTTTGTGTTTATCTGTAAAAGTGTAATGGGAACACAGAATCTGTCTACGGATGTTGTGGGACTTCGTGTCTACTCATTATCTCTGACAAGCAATGTAGCGCTGGCTATATGAGCTCCCATAGAGTTCGATCACTAGTTGGACTGAGTTGCAGAAGGCCTTTTTAGAGAGGTTCTTCCCGAGATCGAAGAAGCTCAAGTTGAAAGATCAAATCAACAACATTGAGCAACATCCTGGTGATTCAATAAGTACTACGTGGGAGCGGTTCACAAAAAGCGTAAGAAGTGTCCCTTGACCACAAAATTGTTGATGATGCCTTGGTGGAGATCTTCTACTGTACCCTGGATGAGAATAGCTAAGAATGTCCATGATGGTATCATGGGTGGTATGTTTTTAGATCAACCATTTGCAAGGATCACAGAGAAGCTAGAAAAGGTGGTCAAGACGAATTATGCATGGGTGTTGAGAGACGAGTCCTCTACTAAAACCTCATGTGTTGTCAGTATTGGTTCAGAGCAAGCTAAATTAAATGAGAAGATAATGCAAGAGCTTGCCCAAATTATTACTAAGATGGAGGTGATAATGAAACACAGTCAGGAAAGAGTGAATACAGTTGTTCATCAGCCTTCACGAGCACCCACATACGAGGAGCCTTACTAAGAGGAGGACACTTGCTTCATTGCTAATAAGATGTGGGGTTTCCAGACCAATGCACAAGGATCCAATTAGGATTATTCGCGCCAAGGTCAAGGAAACCAAGGTCGAAACTATAACAGAGATGGTGCTTTCAGAGACAATTGTGGAGGTTACTATGACTAGTACAGGGGCAAGGATAAACATGTTGTCGTAGAGATAGCTACAAAAATAGTCTTTATGTGCTACCACATAATCATGACACCGATGCTAGTAATTCCAGAGTGGAGGAGATTTTTGATTGACTGTTGAGGAAGGCTTACACATAGGATAAGACCTTGAGAGGGCTGAAGTCTGACATCTCCAACATAAATCAGAAAATCAAGTCCCTACACTACTTAGCAATACCATTTAGAACCCAAAATATAAAGGGTAGTGTATGACGGTCACTACCTGTTGTGGTAAGAGTAGCATTGATCCTCCCATGCTAGTCGATGATGATGAGCTTCGAGAGGAGACAGTTGAGGTCAAAGATGCTAGGATGGGATGAGTGATGCTATAGAGGAGCCACAAAAGCTAAAGCCCATTCCTAGACCTCTTATTCTCTTCCCTCGAAGAGGTAGGGAGAAGGTAAGTTCAAGCACTTCCTCTCCATGTTGAAACAACTCTCCATCAACATCCTTCTCATTGAGGCATCGGAGATGATACTAGGGTATGTGAAGTTTATGAAGGACTTGGTTACAAAGAAGCGAACTGTGAGAGAAAGGAGCTCTTCCAAGAACTTCAACTTTGCAATACAATTGCTATAAGGTCCTTGGTGTAGAAGCAAGAAGATCGCGGCACTATTACCATACCCTACACTATTGGAAATGTGGAGTTAGCAAGGGCATTATGTGATCTCGGTGCCAGCATAAATCTAATGCCCCTTGCAATCTTCAAAAAGCTAGGATTGGGAGCCACTACTTCGACGAGCATGCGTTTTCAAATGGGTGACCACACGGTTAATATACCTGTGGGGATACCTAATAAAGTACTCGTCAAAGTTGAGAAATTCATATTCCTCATAGACTTTGTGATCCTATATTATGAAGTTGACTTCAAAGTACCAATCATCTTGGGATGGCTCTTCCTAGCCACTGGTCGAGCACTAATAGATATGGAAGTTGGCCAACTCAAGTTTAGATTAAATGACAAAGAAGTTTTCTTCAACATCTGTTAGTCAACGAAGAGGCTAGACGACCTGAAGAAGGATGTTTGGGCACTTAGCGAAGTCTGAGTAACCAAGTTGTCTAAGTCATGTTGCGACAATAAATCATGCTCTATTTGGGAGGCAACCCAAGATATTTGATGTAATAATGAAGTTTTGTTTTTGGCTCTTGGACTTTTAGGTAGTTTAATTTTCTGCATTTTTCTTGTAATTTGTTGACATTGGACTAGTTGTATATAGGGTAATAGTGTGTGATGTGAAGAATGTGTAGGTACTTGACTAAGTCACCCATCCTTGGCTGAAAAGGCATCAAGAAGTGTTTCTATGGTTCTATAGGTCGTATGTAAAGCTATGACCCATACACTGTCTCGTAGAACACCTCCGGTGAGCAAATTGTTATGCACTCCAGTCCACTAGAAAACTTTATGGTCCGTAGTGAAAACTATGGGTCGTGAATGGTGCTAGTGGACCTTAGGTAAGTTTTTTGCTTTTGGTTAACTATGGAGGTTTCTACGACCAACTCTACAAGTATTATTAAATTTTACAGCTCGTAGACTGGTCTCTGAAACACAATCCCCAAAAATAGGGTTCGAGCATCCCACGAAACCAAGATGTATGGGCTGTAAGATCTTCTAGGGCCCGTAATCGGAGTTTTGTAGAGCCCAGGCCTGCTAATTTTGGCCGACCCAGTCAACCTATAAATTAAAGGAGTCAGAATATTTTGACACCATTATTCCTCAAATTTATAAAATACACCCAACCCCTTTCCGAAACTTTTCTGACCGGCCCCCATCAACTTTCTGGCGAGTTTTTGGATTCCACCCTCTCAATTCCTCCTTCAATTTTTACATCTTGGCCACTCATTTCGATAAGTTCTTGAACCTACAAACCTTTTTAACTACTAAATTTGCTGTGATTAAATTGAAATTACTTGGTGGGTATGGTAATCCGAACACTATGGATATGAACCCATGTGTGTCATTGTTTGTGCTTAAAATTAAATCATGAATAATATCTGCCAAGGCTTGAATAAGTGTTAAAAAGTTAGAAAATTTTGTGTGTTGCCTTGCCTATGTGTTTGAATGATGTATATGACAATCATGCCACCACATGTCATTTGAATTGAATTGACTTTCTGGTTGAAAACTTGATGTGTGATAACATGTGTGTATAATTCTATGCTAATTCATTCTGAGGCGGTTGGTTGGTTTGGGAAAATGTGTTGAATAATATTCGATGGGGTTGAGTGAAAAGAATTACATGTGGGGTTTTGGGTGTTTGATTGAAATCATGATGGAGTGTGCCATAACTTGCTTTGATGCTGAATTTACTATTAAAAATATTGTGTCGGGTTCGTGTGGATAGGCTTGGAAACTCAAGCTTCTAGGTTTTTCACTCTATGAGAGTCTTCTACGACCTATGGAAATTTTCACGAGTCATAGTTTCCCTTTGTATGAGAATCCAGAAACCTAAAGTGTTTGAGACCCTATCAGATGAAACCTTCTACGAGCCATAAAATATTCTACGACTCATAGACTGGTCTCATATATCCTGCCTGTAAAGTTTAAGCACTGAAACATTTCTATGACCCAGTCTAAGACTCTTGGATTCCTATACGAGTCATACCAAGTCTCATATATGCAGTTCCAGTAACCAAAATTTATGAACACTATTTCTACAAGGGCCTTCAACGGCTCATAAAAGTGCCTTCGTAGACCCAACTGAGACCAAGTCTGAAAGTATTTTGCTTTTCGTTCCTTGATTTTTTATGCTAACCATGTATGTTAAATGTGTATACTTCATGTACTATGGCCCCAAAGGCAAGACATGAGGAGATTAAGGCCCTGTAGAGGGGGCTAAGAGATGATCCCTTAAAGGATCAGGGTGCCTTCGAGACATCACCATCATCTCTGGATGCTCTATCCAGCTGGTGGTGCATTGAGGGCATGCGAGCTATCTACACATAGGTCATGCAGTGGAATGAGCGAGGGAAACTTGCTCGTTCCATTTATAAGGAGCCCTAAATCATCATTTTGGGATTAGATAGTGTCCCCGGACTTCAAAACACTATCAGTAGATATAGACTCCACTAGTTGGCCAAAGCACCGGGGAAGTAGTCCCCGACCATGGTTCGTGAGTTCTATACCTTTTACGCCACCACAGTCCTCAAAACTCTTCCCAAAGGGAAGAAGCCCCTCAATCATCCAAGAATGACACACACGAGAGTGAGGGGCGAACAAGTGGATATCTCTGAGATGACCATCCGTCATATGTTGTTCGGATCCAAGTTCCTAGCCCCTAGATTGATAGTATAGTAGGATTGTAGATTGGGGCAGGCCAGGGATAAGGCCCTAATAAGAGATCAAAACCGCAGGGCCAACATAATGAGATGGGTTGCGACACAAATAACATAGCAGGGCTAGGACCCTGCGTAGATAACCACTTCGTTTGAGCCTATTAGGAAGGCCTCACTTAGCTTCCCTGCAAAATTCTGATGGGCTTTTGTGAGATCATGGATTCGGCAGATGCTTGTAGATAATACCATAATGCTGAACCATGCAATTTATATTTCAAGCATCATCGCTAGCTATGACATCCACTGCGCCAGCCTCACCGCAAAGTAGATACAAGAGGCGGCCATGAAGAGGTCTACCTCTATCCTCTTTCCTTGCTTGATATACATACTCTATATAGAGTCGAGAGTGGAGATTTTACATTAGCTGGACTCACTAATCGAGGTTGGTGCACTTTGGATGTCAGCCTGATCAAGGCTGAGGATAATTCGTTGGCCCTCCAAAGAGCACTACGCTAACTCGCACGAATATTAGAGATGTTTACGGCGGAGCCACCACCTGAGACTCCATCCACCACCACTGTTTTGGCTACTACTGAGGATAGGCCCTCAAAGGCCGAGACTAATGTAGAAAAGGGGCCCACTGCTACTACCTCTACCCCACAGGCCATTTGTACACACACAGTACCTACTGGCATGGTCTATATATCAACGACGTCCATTCAGGCCGTGGCGCATAGACTCGCCCATGCTGAGTCCTAACTGACTCAGTTACTTCAGCAAATTAGGCTCTAGGTATGCCAGGATATTATAGAGTCTAAGAGACGTATGCAGCTATTCACAGTCGATACTATTCAAGACAGGCTTACAACTATGGATGCTCGTATAGATGCTTTTGAGATGCGGATAAAGTAGAGCCTTAGCACAATATAGCTAGTAGATATGACGACCCTAAAGATGGAGATCCGGCAACTCTAAGTCGACATGACAGCAGCTTTGGCTGCAACGGTGGCATTCCCACAAATTGGTGAACTTGTTTTTGCTGGAGGAGCCTTCACAGCCTCCCCCACTAATGATGATCCAGATTTCATGAGGTTACAGACAGGGTTGACAGAGGAGCAGGAACTTGAGCTTGCCAGGATGTGATCGAGATAGGATGAGGAGATGAGGCAGGCTCGAGAGCTAGAGAGAGTGAGGGGTGCTGGCCCCTCTGGACATGCTTCTACTACTAAGAAGACCACCAAGCTGGTTGAGGGTTTCCAGACTTAGTCAAAGACCGGCGCTTAGGCGCCCAAGTATGCTCTTTTTGACCCCTATGATTTATATTTCATTTTTGTGCATTGAGGACAATGCAACTCTTTTTCGATGGGGTGTGGTAGTTATATGCCTCAGTGAAGTTTGAGTAACCTTTGTCTAATATTATCCAATGTTTTGAATCCTGGGGGTTCTCTTACCGGTGTTCTTTTTCCTATGGATATTTAATTTTTGTTGAACCGGCATATTTAGGATATATAGGTAGTATCGGTAGCATATAGTACTAATATCTATGCCATAGATTTGTTTCTGTGTTTTTGTGTGAAAAATGATACCCACTAAAATTTTGTTAGTTAGACTTTATAGAAACCATGCATGTTTGATTGATGACAGTGCTTGTTCTGATAAGTGAAGAAGATTGAGATGAAAAGCATGATCTGAGAGTCTTTGCTTATAATGTAGTCAGTGTCATATGAGTGTGAACTTTCTTTGCAAAATTCAGATACTATTTTTTGATTCAGAACATGCCTTGATACTCTGACTGAGACTGTAGGTTAGTTGGTTAGGAAAGGATCTTAGGTCGTTGTTCCTTATAGCCCACTTAGCCTAAATAACCAACCAAATGTGTGAAATATCCCTTGATACTAATGTTTGAGCCTTACATGTACCCTTTTATTTGTAAAAACCTTAGTTACCTAGCTTTATTAGATGTAAAATCTTGAAATTAGCCCTGGTCCTTCCTTGAACATTGTGCACCTTGACTGAGGCAAAAGGCTTAAGTTGAGGGTGGCTACCAAAAGTGGCCCTGGTTCCTAGGTTGGATATTGTGCAACTTGACTTAGGCTAAACTCTGAAGTTGAGGGTGGTTGGTGTAAGGGTAAACACAAAATGAAGGGAAAAACTAGTGCTACATGGAAAAGGAGATAAAATGTGTTCTGGGTGCAAGAAAAATGAGTGATGCCTAATCAATGAGCTAAAAAGAAAAACGATGTAAAAATAAAAGGCAAAAAGCTGAAAAATGAGAATAAGGCACCAAGAAAATCATGAAATAGGAGAAAGGGAGAAAGAGGTGAAAATTAATAATGTTAGTAGGGCAAAATTGTGGAAAACACAGTCTCAATGAGGGCCTTTAGTCACTAAGTTCCTAAAACATCACGCTAAAGCTCCCTGAGCCTACGTTACAAGCCAATAAAGTCCTAAAGTGATCCTAGTACAAGTAGTCAAAGGTCATAGTCATGAGTATAGGGGCAATCATATGATATTTAGCATGGTATTTGAATGTCTTTTGTGAGAGTGAGTGATTTTGCATAGTCCCAAGCATTGAAACTGAAAAAAATCATCATGAGAGGGATATGAGACTTCTTTCTATGGTGGCACTTGTATTTCATTGTTGACATTGGGCTAACTCAGTGATTGTTGCTAGTTAAAAATTGCCTTTCTTGTCATAATTGCACTATCACAGATATTGATCTGTATTGATTTGCTTGATAGGTATCTAAAGTGTTTTTAAAGTGGTGTGGGAATCTGCGCTTGAGTTTGATGTGACGTATGCCATTAGATTGATGTCTGTGTGTTACTGTGCTGCTTATATAGATTGAGTTTGTCGCTTGAGGACAAGCAACAATTTTAAGTTGAGGGTGTTGATGTGCTGTCAAAATACAACATATTTGACGCTTTAAAACTTGGAATTTTGTGTGTTCTCAAAGCCATGTTAGTAGATTTGATATGTTTTTATGTTTGTTTTGTAGGATTATAGGGTTTGCACAATTTTTGGGCTAAGTGTGCAGATTTCGCTAAAGTTGAGGTTTTACGGACCGTAGAGAATTCTATGGCCCGTAGATTTGGTTTCATACACAATTCTAATGAAGGGTGATTTTTTGAAGTTAAATCTATGAACATGCGAATGAGCCATAGAAAATTTTACGAGTTGTAGACTTGGTATCGTGCCCTGAGGATCATAAAGTGGGGGAGTTGCTCAAAAGTCATCAGACAAAATCCCCTACAGGCCGTAAAACTTTATACGAGCCATAGAATGGTGACATAGAAGTCAGCCCCGGAATGTAAGATGCAATCCACGAAGGCCGACTATGGGTCATAATAAATTATACGGCTTGTAGAAGTGCCCATAGAGTCTGTCGACCCAGTTCTCCTAATCAATTTTTATTTTGTATTTTAAAGACTATAAATAGGTTGTTAGGTTATTTTTTCACAAGACAGTAGAGAATAGTAGAGACCTTGAGAGAAACACTTGTGAAAATTTATTTTGTCCTTTTAATTCAATTTTTTGATTCTTGGTGAAGAACTTAGATTTATTGTTCCTAATTCTCTTGCACCTACACTGATCATGAATAGCTAAATCCACAACTAGGGTTGTGGGAACCATGAAGAACTAACAAAGTAAATTTAATTCGTGTTTCTAGAATAGTGTGCATACATGTATTAATTAATTTTCTTCAGTTTTAATGCTTTTTAATGGTGGCCAAAGTTAGAACTTGTCTAGTGTTACCGACTGGATCAAGGTAGTAATGAATAGGAAAAGAGATTAATTAACATGATTCAATTGATTTTTCTAATCTAATCAACCAAACTGGGGCAAGGGGAGGTTGTATTGGAACAATAGGTAAGGGTTAGTAATGTCACACTGCGGGGATGGATCAAATCACGTAGTGAAATTTATCTCTCGCCTCTATCAAAGGGTTTGGTAAACATAACTTACCATTCTGTATGCTACACACTGGAAAAGAATTCGATTGTCTGGTAATACCAAGTTAGAGAATCATAGGGAACACAATACCCTAGTTACTCTTCATACTGATTTCACACATGTCTATGCTTAGGATCACTTTTGATAGTTGTTACAACCCCTCACCCCCCCCCCCGGGAGATAAGTAGGTTAGTCCACCTGAATTACTATAAATTTTTCTAAGTCTACCATATTCCCTATGGGATCAACCTAGCCTCAATTAGGTTATATATCTTGACAACGACCATTTTAGCTTTAAAAAAAGAGGTGAAGCTTGGGCAACATCACACGTACCCCCGCATTCGCAGAGGTGTATTTTCCCCAGACAAGGCCTCCGCATTCGCGAAGGTCAGTGTTGCAAACCCACCCTGTTCACGTGCCTTGTTCTATATTCGTATAACATTGTTTCCCCCCAACACCCCATGTTTGCAGAAAGTATTTTTGGTTTGAACAGTTCAAAAAATAAAATACACTATTTTCAATCACTTTTCAATATTTCAAGCTTTGGAAAGAGATTTTGGACAAAGGTTTTTTAGGATTTCTTTCGTAAGTGTTTCTAATCTTGTTTTGACTAATTTCCATGATTATTATCTTGATTTTATCTTTAAGTTCATGGTTTTGAATGTCAAAAATTAGGGATCTTGAAAACTTTATTTGATGATTTTTCATTCGTTTTGAGCTTGATTTTAGTTGGATTTTCACCCACGAACTCTTTTTCTCGCGTAGATTCATATTTGCGTGTCAATTTCTAGAAATTCGCAAACTTCAAATTTCAACCCTACTAAGCATAATTCATATCAATATGGGTATCAAAATTCATCTATAGATGCGTAGTATTTATTTTTGATAGTGATTGGTTGATTCGATGATATGTTTTATACTTGAGTTGATTGAAAGCTTACCCAAGTGCAGTTTCGGCATCGAGGTAGGTTTGACTAACCTTTAGTAATTGGACATGGTCATGTGATATAATTGTAAGATTTAGATTGATGCATGAGTATTTGGACTGATACGATAGAATTTTGATGGAAATGTGATACCGGTTAAGCTAAAAATTGAGTAATTTGTGATTCTATTGATAAATTGAGATGAAATCTTAATGATTGAGATATGTTGGATATTCTTGTGATAATATGAGTCTTGTGATACCATTTCAGATAATTAAGTGATAAATTGATGGTAAATATGACATAGCTGAGATTTATGAGCATGCATTTGGGACTTGAAGAGCCAGATTTCATTGTTATTTTAATTATTGATCAGAGAGTGATGATATGAGACTTATTGATGATACTGTGCTACTACTTGATGCACTTGGAATAGCCTTTGTGATTTCATGTCTATTATGCATATCATTATCATGTTATATCGCATTCATATACTTGAATTGTTGCATTTGCATGTGCGCACCTCATATTTTATCTGTATCACTAAGACACTGAGATATTTGAGACTGTTGTATTATTTGAGATCTATTTACCAGTGTAAGAGTCCACCAAGGTATATTATTGTTGTTATACATCTTGATACTATTACATTGGCATGCATTTAAGCATATATTGCATCGGCCCTGAGACTGTTATGTCACTTGATATCTCTTCACTGATGCTAGAGCCCATCGAGGTATTATTGGCACCAGAGTGTGGTAGCACTCAGATCCAATAAAGTATATAAATCAAAATTGTAGATCTTTAACATATTGATAACAACATCGGGTGCTTCATCCACCCTTTGTCTTCCTTGAAAAGCATAAAACCGGTTATGACATGAAGTACCTCCTTGTTGGCCACCTTGTGCCCTTTGGTCACCATGAGCGCCTTGTCCTTGAGGATGGCCATCTCTACCCTTATTTGGACAATCCACAATCTTGTGGCCTATCTTTCCACATGAGAAGAAAGCACCCGTGTTCCTGAAACAAGCACCACTATGATTCCTTCCACATTTTTAGCACCTTGGAAGAGTCATCCTACCATTTCCAACTTGAGTTCTAGGGTTGGGAACCTTATATTTAAAAAACCTTTGTCCTTGAGCTTTAGAGGACCTTTGACCTTGAAATTTGTGGACTTGTTGAAAATGACCACCTTTAGCACCTTAAAATCCACCATCATAACGAGCCCTTTTGGAGTCTCCACTCCTCCTCTTTCTAAACTTTTACCTTCAAGTTGCTTGGCATAAGTCATGAGTCAAGACAAGTCCATATCTCCTATGAGCATGGTGATGCGACATTCTTCATTGATCAAGTCAGACACTCCCGACATAAACTTGTGTATCCTTCCCCTAGGATCGACGACCAAGTGAGAGGCATACTTTGAGAGGCTATTGAATTTAAGGGAATACTCCTTAACACTCATAGAACATTGTTTGAGGTTCATAAACTCTGTCATTTTTGCCTCCCTTAGCTCCATGGGAAAGAAATGGTTGAGGAAGGCGGCCTCAACTTCTTTCAAAAAGATAGGCTCTCCCTTCACCCTCTCTCTCTCTTATATTGAACAAACCACAATTGAGAAAGGAAGTTTAGTTGATAGGTCTCTAGTTCTCTTTTCAACTATGATCTTACCCCCATAATGTCAAGAACCTTGTACACCACATCGATGAATTCTTAGGGATCTTTATTCAACATTAGAGCCATAGTACTCTGGAGGATTCATTCTTATAAAATCCCTTACTCTTGAAGTGGGGGTAGGAGCATGAGGAGTTTGAACCCCTTGGTTGGCCTCAGCCCTTGCCAATAAGGTGACCACATTTCGATATTCGGCATGAGTAACCCCTTCTTCTCCTCGGGGGACTTGTAGAGCCAGAGGGGCAAGTTCACCATCCGGAGAGAAAGCTCTTTATCGCTCTTCTTTGAGGCATGATCTAAAATATCAAGAGATCGTCAATTAGGAATAGAAAGCCTCAATTCAACTCCTAAAGCATGATATAGAATATGAAGAAGTGAATCATTCCTAAATATCCTCTTATTCATAGTTTTGGCACACTTCATAACCAAGGATGTGCTTGTGTGCTTAATAGCATCTTACTTGACATGGTGTGTTGGATTTCCGAGGACTCATTACCAACCTAGTGCTCTGATAACAAGATTGTCATGACCCAAGCAAACCTAGGTGTAACACGGCAAATGGGGAACCCGAAGGGACCCCAAACAAGCCTATTAAGCACACAAGCACACCCTTGGTATCAGAAATATAATTAAACAATAATCACATAATTACAAGGGAAAAGGAACTTTGGAATCAAGCTATGGGGATGTTATAGGGAAGAGGATTAGTATGAACACATAGCAAATAATATCGAAAGGGAGGGTAAGTATGACTCATGCTATGGGTTATTAGGGACTTACGACTTCTCTCTTATCATCAACATACAACTAGCATAAGAAGGGGATAAGGACTAAGGGAATCTTCCATAATACATAAACATAACAACAGTCGAGCTCATATCATATATATCTATATTCAACAACACCTCTAGCATGAGTGGAACGGGCGCCAAAAATATCCCAAGCTGACCCTCAAATGATAAATATCCATAAATATACAAGTCTTAAAGCATGAAATTAAATGGATGTTGTCCTCGAAATGGAGAACTTGCCAGAAGCAATCTTCAACTGGATCGTCTAGCCACACGGAGGAGGAGGATAGATAAGAGTTTTGTTGCCTACATGGTAAGATCATGTAGGTAAAAGAGTATGTGTTAGTACTTTTAATGTAATAAGTATGCGGGGAGCAAATGCAACAAGGAACATAATCCATAATGGAATGATATGCATAATCACAAACAATGGATACAAGCTCAATATGTCATGAATGATAGATCCTTAGTCAAAATTTACATGTGGAATCATCACGTCACAAGATATATCATACATAGGTGGAAGAGGACTATAACCTACATGTAAGACCAAGTGAGCTACTACTTGGAATTCTGATATTCACTCCACATCTGACAAGGAGTTGTCTATTTTACCAAGGTAACCAAGCACTTACCTGAACGCATGGCCTTTTCAAAATGTGTCTCCATATACCCCTTAACTTACGGAATAGCCTTTTCGGTAGGTGTCATCAATTATCTTTGGTAAGTACAAGACCATATAGGGAATCAACAGCATGCACCTATAGTGACACATAGTTTGGGGACAATGGGAGACTACCAAGGTCCTCTCGGTGCTAGGTCACAATCCCCTGGAATACTTGAGTCATAATCATAGTTATGTTAATCATAGTCCCAAAACATCATAATTTACTTCTCGGAGTAGCTTATTAAGACATAGCTTATAACATCAAAGATAGGGCTTTACATTGTTCTTAACATTTATATCATGCTCATGAACCAATACATACGTTTTGGCCCTCTTATTAGACTCGGGATGCATGACATACATATCTTACCATAAGGCATTCATTGCTTACGAAACTTGGCATGTATCTTTAGTCAAATCATGGTGGGTACATATACATAATTGTAAAACCATGCAATCAAGAGTAAATGACATGAAAGGAGTAAAATAAAATCACTTAAGCATTATTTGGAATAACCCACCAAAAGCATAAAAGAACATGGCTAGGGTATCATACAACCATCATTTTTCACATGATTGCATTGCATAATAGTATACAAGGATAAAACATCATAAAATACTTCATAATATTATCATATAAAAGAGTTCATAAAATTTTGATAATTTCTACAACTTGTAAATAGATGAGGAAAAAGGAATGGTTATGCTTTATGAAGGATAGGACTCCACAGATTAAAACCCACATACCTTGGTGTGATTTAATGGAAGAAATTCTTATTTGGAAGTGAGGAAACTGAAACCCTAGCTTGGACTCTTTTCTTGATAGCCTTGAGAAACTAGAGAGTGTTTGGGAGGAGTTTGGGACTTAGAAATATTTTTGAATGAAGGAGAATGGAGTAGATTAGGGTTGTATAGGGCTGAAAAGGGGTTATTTAGGGGTTAAATTTATGCAACATAGGCTTAGGAAATGACAAAATATTTCTTTCTTAAAAACTACCACACAGGACCATAAGACCTCAATTACGAGTCGTGGTCCATTCCACGAGTTGTGAAAAGGGGTCTTGTCTTCTAACATATTGGACCTTCAGGAACTTTCTCTGAATCTCAAACCATGACACGACTTACGACCCATCAATCAATATATGAGTCGTACTAGTATCTCGTACTCTAAACCCCAGAAAGTCATATTTGTGACAACCACAGATACTTAGAAAATTCTAGAATTCTCTCTTAGATACTTTTACATGTTCCAACATATGGGGCCTTACATATTTTAATTGGGTATTCTGTAGGATTATTGATCTAGCACCAAGTGGACCTTGGTTGGTAGCCATTGTCCCTTAACTATGTGCCACCATAGAATATTGTGTAATACCTACTAAAGAGGTCATAACATAAGGTAGCATAAATTGTAACTCCTATGAAAAAAGGTTATACCGTAAGATAAGGACATCTTCTTTATACCTAACGAAAAGGCCATGTCGTAAGGTAAGGACAACTTGTGACTTCTACTAAAAAGGTTATGTCGTAAAGTAGGGAAATTTGGTAATACTCTTTGAAAGGTGATACCATAAGGCGAGTGGATGTAGTACCTTCTCAAAGTAGTCAACTTTTTTTCCAGTGTGGAGTGAACATCGAGATTCCAAATAGTAGCTCGCTTGATCTTATTTGTTAGTTATGGTCCCTTCCCACATATGTATTATATTTAATATTATATGATTATTCTCCATGCATGTTTTAAATAAGGCAGTGACCACTCATATCATATTGCACTTATTTTCTTTGAATAATATTATACATCTTACTTATTATGTCTCATGTTCTTTGGTTTCATTGCACCTTGCATACTTAGTACATTACAAGTACTAATGCATACCTTTTGCCTACATGATCTAACCATGTAAGGACCGAAGCTCCTATTCATCCTCCTACACGTGTCGAGTTTGCTTGGTTGAAGATTCCAATTGTTGAATCCTCTATTCTTGGGAGAACATCCACTTACGTTTCATGCTTTGTTAAGACAATTTACTTTTCAAGAACTTACATTTGAGGATGAGCGCAGGAGATGTCTTTGCTCCCGTTCCGCTCATGTTAGAGTTGTCATTGGATATATGGATATGTACGTTATGAGATTGACTCCTATTATGTTTCTGTAATAATGGAAAACTTCCCTTAGTCCTTTTCCCCTCCTATTTGTTGACCCTTGTTGTTGAAATGGTATGGAAGTCCTAAGCCCCTATTATCCCCATAACGTGAGTCATGCTTACGCACCCTTAGTCTTCATTTGCTACGTGATCATGCTAATCCTACTTCATACAACATCCCTATACCTTCATTCTAAAGTCCCACTTTCCTTAAAATTATTTTCTTGTTGTTTAATAAAGCTTTTGCAACAATGGATGTGCTACTCATACTTAGAGGCTTTTTTGTGGTCCCTTTGAGTTCCCTATTTGCCGTGTTACACCTAGGCTCTAGGATTGGATCATGACAAGCTTGGTATCAGAGGGCTAGGTTTGTTAATGGTCCTTGGAAATCCAAGTTTAACGACTCTCAGCTTAGAAGCCTAGAAATAAAGAAAAAGTTAGACTGAAGAAAATGACCAGAGTCAATCTACAAGGTCAAGTCCATGGCCCATAGATGGAACCATAAGTCATAGGTCTGTCCCATGAATATGAACTTTAGGAAACAAAAAATTTTTCCAATGTGTGGGATAACCCACAAAGCCATTAATGGCCTGTAGATTAGTGCATGACATGTAGGAAGGGTCGTATGTGAGGATACCAGACATGAATGAAATTTGGAGTTTCTGGAAGGTGGTCTATGATTATAAAGATGGTTTGTAGACCATCCCACGGTCCGTAGTTTATTTTCGTAGAAAGGGGCCTAGAGAAGTGGCAATTTGGCTAGTGTAGAAGGACCCTATGAGTTCAACCATGACTCGAAAGTCAGAAAACGGCCTGTAAGTGAGGGTCTCGTGGTTTAGGTCAACAAAACAGATTATGGGGATAAGCAAAGGAGAATATGATGGAAAGGACTATGGTCTGTGGTTCAAACCACGAGCTGTAATCGGGGTCTCGTAAATGGGATCCGACAGTCTTAATTAAGCGCAGTTTTGTCATATCTGCCTTTTCTAATACTAAGCTATGCTTTTTTGGTTATCTTTTAGGCCTAAAGAAGACCTTTAAAGCCCTAGAACCCTCATACTTTCTTTCATTCTTCAATTCCAAAAATTTTCTAAGGCAAGAAATACTCCCTAGAGAGGAAGAACAAACTAAGTAGGCTAGGGTTTCAAGGGATTCTTTCTTCAAAAGAAAAATCCTTCTAGCTAAAGCTTACCAAGGTATGTGAGTTTGATTTGTGTATCTACTTTCAGCCACAAAGTCCTATATAATGTATGTTTACATTTGCTTTAAGTTCCTCCAAGTTACCATGCATGCTAATGATGATTCCATGATATTTTATATTATTAAATGTTCTCAATGATATCCTATGATGTTTTACTATGTATTTACATGTTTTAAAGTTAATGATGATGACCCCAATGATGTGGGTTTAAGTATTGAGTTGTGGGCTGTTTTACCATGAGTTAAATAAGCATGTCTTTTCACGATTTTGAATGATTTCATGATTTATGAATGTTTCAACTTAAGAAGTTAGCCCACGAAGTTTCAAGTTAAGTTTTACATGATATATGATTATGATTAGGGAATTAACGAAAAGTTTTAAAGAGGTGATTTGTCAAAGATACAAGAATATTGACAATTTCCCTAAAGATATTTGAGAAGGTCCCCACGATGAAAGAAAAATACTCACTTGGTGGTTCCTTAAGTTCGAGTTACTCATAAGACTTCCTACCTAGGATTCTAAAGTGTCATGAACTGATAAATTATATATTTTAAATATTCTTTATGATGCCTTAGCACCGAATGAGGCATCATGGTAGGGTTCAGTAATGGAACCCTAGAAGCAACCCTTTGTCTCATTAACCAAGTGCCACCATAGGAGTCCTTGTAGAATGGGTTAGTGGATCCACATAAGCCATTTATGTTTTATAAAGATACATGTGATGTCGCTCAACCCGGCTACTAAAAGGAGGTAGGGCAGTCGTCATCAACATAATAACCTAACATTAGAGGTCGGGAACGAATCCCACTAGGAACAATCTGGCGACGATCAAATCAGCTAAGGACTATGAACTACTAATTTTGATTAGACAAGTGAGTACCAAGAAAGTCCTAAATAAATAGGGGGAAACTAAGCTAACTAGTACTCCTAATAAGATACTGGGGAAAGGATTGATCAAGCAAAGGAGCAAGGATAGAGATACGAGAATCATTCAAGCTCAATCAATCCATCACACTTAGCATTCAAATTAACTCTATGGGTAGGCTAGGTTGCTTGTAACCACACCTCAACTATGACAATGTGGTGTTTCGCAAGAGTCTATTATGGCCTTTCACGTGAGCCACTCAAATACATACCTAGATTGAGCACCTCAAAGCAAAACTCTTAAGACCTTAGGCCTTGAGTCCTTTTTGAGGACCTCAACACATAAAACCATGACTATCATACAAACCTTCCACTTCAACTACTCTAACTAAATCAATAATTAAAGATCTAAGCTAGCTTCAAGTTCATGACCTCAAATCATAAGTTAAACATAAAGGTAGACATGAACCCATAAATCAATTGAATTAGATCAAAGCAATTTGGGAGGAACCCATTTGATTCTGCACGTAAATCATTAAGTAAGTATAAAAGCAAGAGTAAAAAAATCAAGACCCATAAACAAAATAACATCCAAGCTCAATTACATCTACAAATGATGCAATCAAAAACAAGGAAAGAAAGAGTGAGTGAAAGATAAATAAAAGTGAAGCTCACACTCTACAATCTACTCAAAAGTTTTAAGAAAACTTGCTCTAAATCCTTACCCTAAGCTAAAATCTACACTAAGTTGTGTTTACTCTCTTCAATTTGTATTAAGGAGAATTCTGCGTTGAAAGAATCATTAAATTGTGTCTAGAATGAGCAACAAGGGCTGGAAATATGTGTATATGTGCTTTGGGACTGAAATGGCGAAATTCCTAAACTTCCCTGATGTTGGACACTTTAACATTCCACAATCACGGAGAGTTGTTTTAGCTATGCTCTGTCTTTGCACCTTGGCATAGAGCATCGATGTGCTGTTAAAATACAACACTTTTGATGCTTAAAAAGTGGAATATTGTGTGTCCTCAATGCGATATTAGTAGATTTGATGTGTTTTTATGTTTGTTTTGCAGGGTTACAGGGTTGGCACAATTTTGAGCTAAGTGTGCAGAATTTGTTGAAGCAAAGGTTCCACGAGATCCTTAACGATCGGTAAAGATATGAGCTTTAAAGATGGTTTTGTAGACAATTCCAGTGAAGAGTGAATTTCTAAAGTGAAGTCTACGAATATGCAGACAAGCCATAGAAGACTAGACGAGCCGTAGGCTTAGTGTTGTGCCTGAGGATCCGAAAGTGGGGAGTTGTTGAAAAGTCATCGGACAAAACCTCTTATGGGTTGTAGAACTTTATAAGGGCCAAAGAAGGATGTCGTAGAAGTCAGCCCCAGATTTGAAGTAGTAGTCCACGAAAGCTTGTTTACGAGTCATAAAATGTTATAAGGCCCGTAAAACCTACCATAGAGTCTATCGACCCAGTTATCCTATTCCAGTTTGGTTTTGTGTTCTAAACACTATAAATAGGTTTTTTTAAAGTTATTTTTCAATGGGGAACAATAGAGGAACATGATAGAACATTAGAGAGTTTGAGAAACACTTGTAAAACTCTATTTCATCTTTTTATTTCAATTTTATGATTCTCATTTTTGAGTTTAGAGTTCTTGTGTAAGTGCTCAGTTATGTTATTCAAATTCATAACTCTTGCATTTGCACTGGTCATGAGTAGCTAAATCCACAACTGGAGTTGTGGGAACCATGAAGAACTAACAAGGTAAAATCGGATAATTCTTCATTCTTGAAAAGTATGCATGCATGTATTAATAAATTATCTTTGTATCGAATGGGTTCTAGTGGTGGCCAACGTTAGAACTCGTCTTGTGTTACTAATTGGATCAAGGTAGTAATGAATAGGAAAAGAGATTAATTAAAAGAACTCAATTCATGTTTCTCGTCTAATCAACTGAACTAGGCCAGGGGAGGTTGTACTGGAACAATAGATAAGGGTTAGTAATATCATACTGTGGTAATGGACCAAACCACGTATTGAAATTCGCCTCTCGCCTAGGACAAAGGGTTTGGTAAACTTAACTTATTGTTTTGTATACTACACACTGGAAAAGAATTTGATTATCTGGTAGTATTGAGTTAGGGAATCATGGGGAACACAATATCCTAGTTACTCTTTATACTAGTTTAACACTTGTCTTAGTTTAAGATTACTTTTTATAGTTTTCATGAACTCTCCCCCCCCCCCCCCGGGGAGATAAGTTGGTTAATCAACTAGAACGCATTGAAGTCCTCTAAGTCTACCATACTCCCTGTGGGATTCGACCCTAACCTTGGTTAGGTTATATATTCAATAGCTTTAGCCTATAAATGAGGCGTAGCTTGGGCGACATCACACTTTCACGCTTCTCTGCATTCTACTGCTTGGCGTTCGTGGGTCTAAAGGTCGTGTTCATATAGTGTACTTGCTATTAGGTACCCTTCTTTGCATTTTCAGCTCTTCATGCTAAATTTAAGCTCCAACTTTAATTCTCCTAAACAAATCCAAATCAAAACCTTATGAACCTAAAATAATTAGCCTCAAGTTAATATTTTGACAACATAAAATCATAAGAAAAGAGTAAGAAATGAGTGTAAGTTATACACTTATAAACCTCCCAACTTAAGACTTCACTTGTCCTCAAACAAAATAAAACCAAACTCAAGAAGCTAAAAATTTAAGTATACAATCCCAACTCACTTTAAACAACTAAATCATGATCATAACAATGGTTGGTACCACTAATTACCACAAGTGCATCGATGCCTATCAAGTAACTCCCTCTCTGATCAAAAGCATATTTTTCAATTAAAGATCAATTCCAAGGATGACCAAGTGAAAACCAAAATTCTCAAGTAATGGCTCAAACCCCTAATCAACTAAACAAGTTTCACTTGACTCAAACTTTGAAAGGCATCAACATCACCATCTTAAATGTCCTCATTAAAAGAAAGAAAGTCCCAAAAAAACACACAAGTATGTACAATGAACAAGGGACAATGACTCAAACACTCATACACAATAAAAGAACATCTTATGCACACAAATGTCACACAATAAGCTTGCCTCTATTTTCAATCAACATTAACTCAATTTTATCTGTGGAAATCTCAAAGGGCTTTTTAGTCTTGTAATCTAGGCTTAGAGGTAGAGTAGGATAAAATCTAGACAATTGTGACTAACTCTCCTTAAGCTCCACACACAACATTCATCTTTTCCAACTTTTTCCACTTTTCTTTTCACATTTCAGACTAGTGCGCATTTAACCTTCTTTTTCACTTAAGTGCCCTACTTAAAACCATTTTTTAACAATTTGGAGGATTATTTTTATTCAAGCACTTTTTACTTATTTTCTTTTGAATGCAATCTTTTTCTTTTCTTTCTTCCATTCAACATTTTTTTCTTTTTTTTCTTTCAACAAGCCAAGTGGTAGACACCCTTCTTTTACTTCCTACATCACCCCAACTTAGGCTTAAAGACTCAATTGCCACAAACAGGTAAAGCTAAAGGAGGGACAAGGGTTCATAAGAGGAATATCTTTTCAAAAAGTTCTAAGGCTGGTAATTAGGTGGCAGGATTGTAATTAGGTTTCCAATAAAGAGGATTAGACTCAAATGGGATACTAGGGATAGAATCAATGCATTTGGTGGCTATTTAGGCTAAGTGGACTCAATTAAAACCAAAGAATGCCTAAGATAATTTTTCAAACCAAAATCTATCAAGGCCAACATCTCAAGACCAACAAGGAAAGTTTTAGGTGACACAAGTTCACACAAGAAACAAAAGAAAGACTCACAACACACATGACATGCAAATGAAGCCAGAAAGGATCAATATGACTATCAAGTTAAGCACAATGGACTCGTTTTTCAAAATATATCCATCTAGCAAGTAAGAGTCACAAAAAGAGTCAACCTGTTGTCTCAAAATTATCCCAAAACTAATCAACTTTTAAAAATTAGGAGGGGTATGCATTTTTCACAATCTATAATACTTGAGTAGATATATTGGTACCAAATAAGTCACAATCTCAAAGTATAGCTCTAACAAGAGTCAATGGCTACTAGAACTTCAGCAAAGACCATATTCTACTCATGAACTCACACACTCAATCGATGGTTTGCCCTTAGAATGTCGTCACTCAATCTATCATCGAGAACTATCAATTGTACATACCATCAAAAAGAAAAAAAAAGAAGCTGCCAAATCTACTAAAACAGATAAACCCAAACACAATATATACAAGTCCAATAGGAGCATACCACACCAACTAGTGAAAGTGAGAGTCAATTGGGGTATACGAGGGGAGACCCAGAATCCAAGATATACAATCAAATCAAATAAAGTCATAAGAGCACCCCCTCCCCCAACTACAATGGTGTTGTGTCCTCACAGTACAACTATAAAGTAAAAGAGGATACAAGGGACTCCCTGAAATGATTACTCAATACTCAACCAAGATATCCACACCTGGCAGCCCGTAAGTAGCATTGATAATGACTGGGCTGAAGTTGACTCTTACTCCTTGGATTATGGTAACCATCGCTTGTACAAAATTAGTTTCTAAAGCATTGGCATGGAACTCTATTACTATGATGTGGTTGGCCTTGGTCGTGTCATCGTCATGGCATAGTCAACTTGAAGTCAGAAGTCGTCAGGGAATTCTGGCCTCCTCTCATCTACCTCATCCAGGAAAACCCCACTCTTTCTAATCACAGTTCGGCACAAGTACTTATCATATCTTGGGGCACCTTGAACTGAGAGGAGTCTGTTTTGATCAAAATAGTAAGCTTTACCCATCTATCAAAGGACTTCATTTTTATGAAGTGTGTTGTCGAGATATATCTTCAACCAATTAGACCTTCAACCAAAGCTAGCACAACAAAAACATCTTAAAGAAATTTTTAATTTTGCATCAAGGGGCATTTAGATCAAGAAAGTTTATTGGAAAAGGATTGGATCGCTAGGAGATGCAGTTTTTGCTACAGTGATTATTGTAATTCAAGTTCACGGCCAAAGAAGCATGTTAGCAGAGTTCAAACATTTCAATCTTTCACGTCTGCAGAGAGTACTATGTCTTTGCAGAGAACAAAGAGCATCAAGAACTGTGCATTCGCGAAACAACATCCGTATTCACGGATACCAAGTGTCACCAGCAATAATTTCCAGAACTCCAAAGGTATTTTGTCAAAAACTTGATAGGTACACATTCACAACATCATTTTCACAAAACATTAACCCCAAATCTATCCCCAACAATATACACTCCCTACCTAGACAACAATAAGAAATTTTACTTCATTTTTTAACATTTAACCCCAGATATCTCCTAAAATATCCAGAGATGTGGCACCATAGTAACAAACTGATAAACCCCAGCAAACAAGTGTTGACAAGAATATTTTGGTTTCAAAATTTCAAAACCATGGAAAAAAATATTTAGCAAAGAAGAAACACCATCTTCATGGAATTTTATGGATACACAGATTGTCATAATAAATGAGAATGGAGATTGAGTAGGTGAACATAACTTTGAATGGATAATCTAAAGAGGATGAAGAGGAAAGCTTAAGATTTTATTCTTAAGATTCCAAGTTGAAGGGAATTGCTGAGCAATTATTTACCTTCACCCATGCCTTTTTTTTTGAATGGGTCAAACAATGTCACAAGTGACTCATCTTTTCATTTAACTACACTTGTCAGTACTCCACCTTCGCAAACATTTAGGCACGATTATTCCTTGTCACCTTTTGTGCACTTTGTGTTTGCGGACATGAGACTGCCTTCGCGGATGTCAAATGGGTGGCAGACATCGGCTAATTTTTTATAACTTTGGGTGGTCCAAGCCCATTTTTGCGATCCACCTTGTAGTGTTGGGTGGTGTCGGGCCCCAAAGTGAGGTCAAAATGTCCTAGATTCACCCTTCTGCAATTTTTGTCGATTTTTCCACCAGAATCTTCAACACCAATCAACTTGCCACTTCAAAACCTATGCAAAACCACTACCAAAACTTGCAAATTGTGAGGATTATCCAAGAATAAAAAATTAAAATTAAGAAACTACTCTAAAAATTCAAAATGCAAGAATTCATTCAAGAAATTAAAATATGAAAAAGTTTTATTCACCATACTTTTGTGCTTCTACTTTGAGGCAGTGAATCTTCTCTCCAATTTTAAGATGATTTTCCATTTGAGATCATGGGGATGATGGTGACACTCAACATTTTCAACTGGTCTCTCCACTTTCAGGACTTGAATTGCCTACCCAACTTGACATCAACTTTCCTTTTTGTTTCCTTGGGTAGAAATAGGAGTTACTAGAGGCCTTCTTTAAATTAATCTTCACATTTTGTGACCTCCAAGTAAGTGATACTCCAAACTTCAAATGAACTAAAGTTGCTATCTAGGATTTCCAAGGCTTTTTTCTTGAAACATTAGTATCATTTCCTCAATCTTGGCCTCTTAGATGATTATTGGTCTTGATGACATGCATTGGCCCAATATTTCTTTCACATCAAGCACCACTCCTTCTTCATGAGACTCCAATGCATGGTTGATCACCATTGAGCAAGGATCCTTCTTACTCCGTTGCTTAGTTTCAAGTCGACCTCCAAAACATCAGCTTCCCATTCCAACTGGTTGCACTCATAACTTCTAGCAACTAGCAAGCATTTGAGTTCATCCTTTATGTTGAAGAAACCGGTATCTTTGAGCCACTTCTTTTGAAAGTGTTTCACTCAAGTCTGTGAGCCAATGTTGACTCACAACACTCTCATCTCCTTTTACATCCTCAACACCATTTTTCTTACCATGAAGTGTTATACATCGAAAGAGATAGAATAAGGGCTGGCATTCATTGAGAAAGTTTTCATCACGGTTAGACGTTCAACAAAGGGAAAAACAAAGAAACAATAAGAAGTACCCACAAATCCAATCAAAAAGAGTAAACTACAAGTCTTAAATCAACTCAATACGCCTATTATTCCTCGGCAACGATGCCGTTTGTTATGTCCCTCAACCTAACTACTCAAAGGAAGCAGGGCAGTCATTATCAGTATAATAACCTAACTTTAGAGCTTGAGGTCGAATCTCATAGGGAACAATATGTCAGTGATTGAATCGACTAAGGACTATGAGCTACTAGTTTCGATTAGACAAATGAGTACCAAGCAAGTTCTAACTAAATGGGGGGAAACTAAGCTAATAACTACTCCTAATAAGAAAATGGGGCAAGGATTGATAAAACGAGGGAGCAAGGATGGGGATACGATGATTAATCCAAGCTCAATTAATCCATCACACTTAGCATCAAATTAACTCATGGGTAGGCTAAGTTGCTTGTAATCACACCATAACTACAACAATGCGGTGTTTAGCAAGAGCCTACTATAAATTCTTATGTGACCCATTTAAAGACACACGCGGCCTATTTGAGGACCTCAACACATAAACCCATGACAATCATGCAAACCCTCCACTTCAACTACTCTAGTTAAAGAAATATTAAAGATCTAAGCTAGATTCAAGTTTGCGACCTCAAATCATGAATTAATCATGAAGTTACGCATGAACCCATAAATCAGTTGAATTAAAGCATAACAATTTGGGACGAACCCACTTGATTTTACAAGTAAATCGTCAACTAAACATGAAAGCAAGAGAAATAATCAAGACCCATGAACAAATTAACATCCAAGATCAATTAAATCTACAAATTATGCATTCAAGTACAAGGAAAGAAAGAGTGAGTGAAAGATAAATAAAAGTTAAGCTCACACTCTTCAATCCACTCAAGAATTTGTAGAAAACTTGCTCTAAGTCCTCACCCTAAGCTAAAATCTAGACTAATGTGTGTTCTATCTCTTCAAAATTGTATGAAGAAGAATTCTATGTAGAATGAATCACTGAATTATGTGTAGAATGATCAACAAGGGCTGGAAGTGCGTCTATATGTGATTTGAGACTGAAATGGTGAAATTCCTAAACTACTCTGATGCTTGTCACTATAACATTCTATGATCACGCTTAGTACTCCGCAATCGCGAAGAGTTATTTTTCCTATGTTTCACCTTTGCAACTGGTCATAGTGCATTCACTCTTCTCTGCATGCTATAGCTCTGCTTTGCAGGCATGAAGCCATGTTTGCAAAGTGTAATTCCTACTAGGTACACTTCTTTTACTTTTTAGCTCCTTTTTGCTCAATTTAAGCTCTAACTTCAATTCTGCTCAACAAATCCAAATCTAAACCATGTGTACTTGAAATATACACAAATTCAAAACACAATTAGCCTCAAGTTAAGATTTTAATAACATAAAATCATATGAAAAAAGTAAGAAATGAGCGTAAGTTTTACCCTCATCAACATGCGAAGTGACAGAGTCCCACCCAGCAAATGGTCTCCTCATGCCAACATGGGGGATTGTATTGGATTCCATGTAATAGCTCACATGGTCTTATATGTCAGTTAGGGTCCACTCCCACAAGTTTATGACTCGATGATATGGTTCCATCACATAAGATCTTTTGTGCAATGATTCTCATTCATATTGAGCGATATTCCTTGTGCATGCTTAAGCTCATATTTATGTACCTTTACCATCTTTTATATGTGTGTGAGTGTGTGTCTTTTACTTACGAATGATGGCATTACAATTTTATGTTTGCATCGTATATCACATACTTAGCTCATTCCAAAAGTACTAACGCATATTTTGTCCGTATGATTTACCCATGTAGGGACATGTGCTCCTCCTCTGGCTTGTGGCTAGTTTTTAGGCATTCGAGACTAGTACTTTTATGGTGAGACCTTAGTTCATGTCTTTACAATTTTTCATTCTTGATATGTATTTCAAAAATTAATGTGAATGTTGGCTTTTTAAGGCTTTTACAGTCTGATATTCATGTTTGTAGTCTTTTCTATTTGATGAAAATTGACTGTTACTAGTTCCATCTATCCATGGTTTAGTCTGAACAAAATATGTATGTTTTCTTTTTAATGTTGCTTCATTGCCATATGTTACTACATAGTCCCTTTTACCATTTTACTTCTGCAAATGTGTAACTTCTATTTTTATGAATGCTTGAGATATTCAAGATGACTTGGGTGAGGTGCCCTCGAGTATTTCATTCACTGTGTGGTGACTAGGCCCTAGGTCGGGTCGTTACATCAGAGAGCAAGATTGTAAAATGTCCTTAGATGTTCATGCATACCATATCGAGTAGAGACTAATTCAAGGTTCTAAAGCATGCCACTATCTTGAGTGAAACGCTATGAGACGATTTATAAAAGCCATCCCTTCTTTCTTATTCATGTCATGCCATTAAAGTCAACTAACGTTTTACTATAAATAACGATAACTACTTTTGTAATTTCTAGATCATGCCACAAAGAAGACTCCACACAAAAAAGGCACTCCTGATCAAAAAGCCCCTCCATTTCAACAAGATGGTGGAGTGTCTCATATGGAGTTTCAAGCCTCCTTCAGCACGTCTGCTAACCAAGACAATAGTGAGATTATAATCCCTCCTTGAGTGCCTAATCCGACCACTCGTGTTAGAGACTTCATGAGTATGGGCCCTCTAGAGTTCCATGTTTCCAAGATGGAGGAGGATCTTATTGAGTTTATTGATGAGGCCTACCAGATAATAGCGGTCATGGGTGTTTCATCAGAGAAGAAGGCCGAGTTGTTGGCTGACCAACTAAAGGGGGTACCTAAGTTTTAGTATGAGCAATGGGTGGATGAAAGGGGCCAAGGAGCAGGTCCAATTGGATGGAAGAGTTCAAGTGCACCATTTTTTATTGGATCTTTCTATTTGAGTTGAGAGAGACCAAAGTTCACGAATTTATCAACCTCAAGCAAAGGCATATAAGTGTGAGGGAGCCCTCAAGTTCACTAAGCTCTCCAAGTATACTACTTTTATAGTTGTGGACCAAATGGCCCGTATGAGAAATTCATCTCTGGTGTATTCGACTTAGTGTCCAAAGAGTGCAAGATGGCCATTCTAGTAAAGGATATGGATATCTCCAATTGATGATGTATGCTGATCAAATAGAGGAGGAGGAGCTAAGGTAAAGAGCAAGGGAGTTCAAAAGGGCTTGGGTAGATGGTGAGAGATATTCTCACAAAAGAAGTTGAGGTCACAAGTTCCAAAGTGGCCGAAAACAAGGTGGACAAGGGTCTACCAACACTCCTTTTCCGTGGACTACTAAATACAAGGGGGTTTCTCCTAAGCCTCAAACCCCGAACTGTCCTAAGTCTGGGAGGTTTTGTAAGGGAGAGTGCCTAATAAGTTCAAATGCTTGCTTTAACTATGGGATGCCCGGACATCATGCCAATAATTTTAAGAGCAACAGTGCAAGGCCACAAGGCTAAGGTAGGCAAGTTCAAGGTTCCCAAAGCACCAACCATTCTCATGGTCACCAAGAGGTTGAATAGGCATCAGATGTTGTCACCAATATGTTGAGTGTTTTCAACTTTGATGTGTATGCATTATTAGACCAGGGAGCTAATTTGTCATTTGTAACTCCTTTTCTTGCTTATAGATTTCATATATGTCCCGAGGTCCTTCGTGAGCCTTATGAAGTATGTACCCCTATAGGAGAGCCCATATTTGCACAAAGAGTCTTTCGGGATTGCCCCATTTCTATCTTGCATAAAGTTTTCCCTTGTGACTTTGTAAAACTCTACTTGGTGGACATCAATGTAATACTTGGTATGGATTTATTGCATGCCTCTTATGCCTCCATCTATTGTATAACTCGTAGAGTCAAGTTTCAAATCCCAAATTAGCATATTCTTGGGTGGGAGGGTAGTAGCTCCTCATGTAGTGGTTAGTTTGATTCCTTCTTAAAATCTCAAAAAATTATCTCTAAATACATCTATAATTTAGTAAGAGTCAAAGATGTTACTTCCAAATTTCCTTCCCTTGAGTTGGTCCCCACTGTCAGTGAGTTCCCCGATGTCTTTTTGGATGAGTTACTGGGTTTTCCTTCCGAAAGGGAGATAGACTTCGACATAGACCGCCTACCTGACACTTAACCTATCTCAATCCCTATATACAATGGCTCCCATGGAGTTGAAGGAACTAAAGGATCAATTGAAGGATAAAGAAGGGTTTCATGAAGCCTAGTGGGTCTCCATGGGGTGCTCTCGTAGTTTTTCTAAGGAAGAAAGATGGGTCACCCTGTATGTGTATAGACTACTGGTAACTCAACAAGGTCACTATCAAGAACAAGTATCCACTCCAAGAACAGATGTATTGTTTGATTAATGACAAGGGGCTACACATTTCACTAAAATTGACTTGAGATCCAGGTATCACCAATTGAGGATGAGGGAAAGTGACATTCCTAAGATGATATTTCGGACTAGGTATGGTCACATAAAATTCATAGTGATGTCATTTGGTATCACTAATGCACCAGCTATATTCATGGACCTTATGAATAGGGTATTCAAATGCTACCTTAAGATATTCGTAGTAGTGTTTATTGATGATATCTTGATTTACTCCCAAAATGAGAAAGAGCACTTAGAGCATTTGAGAGTGGTATTACAAACCCTAAGGGGGCAAAGGCGTTTTGCAAATTTGGCAAGTGTTAGTTTTGGCTAAGTGAGTTGGGCATAAGGTATCAAGTGATGGTATTAATTTTATCCTAAGAAGACCTAAACGGTGATAAAATGGCCAAGGACATTAACTCCTATGGACATAAGGAGTTTCTTAGGCCTAGCCGGATACGATAGGAGGTTTAAACAAGATTTCTCCCCATTTCATCCCCATTAACCAAGTTGACTCAAAAGAAGGCAAAGTTTGTGTAGATGGATGAGTGTGAGAAGAGTTTCCAAACACTAACGGATCGACTAACCTCAGATCTGATCTTCACATTATCGGGAGGAAATCATGGGTTTGTTGTTTATTGTGATGAATCAAGGATTGAGTTGGGGTGAGTCCCAAGGCTACATGGTAAAGTGATTGCATATGCTTCAAGACAATTGAATGTACATGAGAAGAACTACCCAGCTCATGATCTTGAGCCTACAGCGGTAGTGCTTGCCTTAAAGATCTGGTGAAATTACTTGTACGGGGTTCATATAGATGACTTCACTGATCACAAGAGCCTCCAACATGTGTTCACCCAAAAGGATATGAACTTAAGGCAATAGAGGTGGTTAAAGCATTTTAAAGACTAGATATGAGTGTAAAGTATCACCAAAGTAAAGCCAATGTGGTAGCCGACACCCTTAGTAGAGTCTCTATTGATCGTGTGTCTCATATCAAAGATAAACAAAAAAGGGTGTTGGCCAAAGAAGTCCATAGGTTGGGTAGATTGGGGGTAAAGTTAAATGAATCCGGAAGTGGTAGAGCAATGGTACTTCAGTGAGTCTTCCTTGATCAAGGATGTTAAGTCTAAGCAAGACCTTGATCCTGCCTTAGTTGAGTTGAAAGCCTTAGTGAATGAAGGAAAGATAGAAGTCTTCTCACAAGAGGGATATGGTGTACACCGATATCAAGGGAAGGTTGTGTGTACCCAATGATAGTGAATTGAGGAAGATGATATTGCAAGAGGCTCATAACTCTTCTTATTCCAGTTATTCCGGCACTACAAAAATGTATAGAGATTTGAGGGAGATTTATTAGTGAAATAGAATGAAGAAGGATATCGCCCAATTTGTATCCAAGTGTGCAAATTGCGAACAAGTCAAAGTTGAACATCAAAGGCAAGGTGACCTACTGCAATATATTGATATTCCAACTTGGAAGTGGGAATAAGACAATATGAACTTCATAGTGGGATTGCCAAAGACCAAGAAGCACTTTGACTCCATATGGGTCATACTGGATCGTATGACAGTCAGCTCGTTTCTTGTCGGTTAAATGACATTTAGTGCCAAAGATGGTGCTCATTTGTATATCCAAGAATCAGTGAGATTACATGGGATTCCATTGACAATCATATCACATCATGTTCTACAATTTACCTCTCATTTTTGGAAATTTTTCCAAAGGGGACTTTGTACTAAAGTAAAGTTGAGTACTACCTTTCATGCCCAAACCGACAGATAAGCCGGGACGCCTATTCGCACTTTGGAAGACGTGTTAAGAGATTTTTTGTTGGAATTCAAAGGAAGTTAGGATGAGCATTTCCCTCTTATTGAGTTTGCCTGCAATAATATTTATCATGCAAGCATTTAGATGGCACCGTTTAAGCCGTTGTGTGGTAGACGATATAGAACACCCATTGGGTGGTTTGAAATTGATGAGGTGGCATTTCTATGACCAGTCCTAGTCATGAATGCTATGGAGAAAATTAAAATCATAAGGGAAAATTTGCAAGCGGTCCAAAGTCGGAAAAGTTCTAATCCAACATAAAGAGTAGGAATCTTGAGTTCCAAATGGGTGATTAGGTCTATTTGAGAGTGTCTTCTTTGAAGGGTGTGATTCGATTTGGTAAGAGGGGGAAGTTAAGCCCTAGGTATGCAAGTTCTTTCAAAGTGGTGAGAAGAGTAGGATATGTGGCATATGAGTTGGACCTACCTAATGAGATGCATTTGATCCATTCGGTTTTTCATGTGTCAACGTTAAGAAAGTGCATAGGCGACCGAAACTCCATAGTTCCTTTGGAATATATGAACATTGAAGAGAACTTGAGTTATGAAGACGTATCGGTTGAGATTCTAGACTAGAAAGTGAAAAGGCTAAGAAACAAGGAAGTTTCATTTGTTAAAGTGCTTTGGAGAAATCATCAAGTTGAGGGTGCCACATGGAAAGCGGAAGTAGATATGATGAAGTGTTACCTGTATCTATTCCACTCTGCTAAAGCCTACAATATTCAAATATTCTTCCCAAAAACCTCAAATTCCTTACATTTTAGTTTTTGCATGATGCATACACTCATTGTTATGGACTTTTTTGAGACATGTTTTGAATGTGGATTTTGAACATTTCACGAAATGATGCTTTAACATGCATTTTTTTCATGCATACTGGGATGTTAGTTTATGATTAACTCATTAGAGCCTGCCTTTAAGTACATTGGGGGACGAATGTTCCCAAGGGGGAGATATTGACCTTCAGTTTATAAGAATAGAAGTGCAGAAAAGTTGGACTGAAAAAAATACCAGAGTCAATTTATGAGGTCGTGTTTACAACCTTTAGAGGCAACAATGAGTAGTAGGTTTGACATGTGAATATGAACATCTGTAAAGGGAAAACGCTTACAAGTGTGAGGTAACCCACGAAATCATTAATGGCTCATAGGTCAGTGCACGACCGGTAGAAAGGGTCCATGGTGAGGGTACCAGACTTGAAGGAAATTTGGAGTTTTTAGAAGGTGGTCAATGATTAATAGGATGGTCCATAGACCATTCCACAGCCCATATTTTGTCTTCATAGAAAGGGGCCTAGAGAAGTGGAAATTTGGCTAAGTGTGAGAGGACCCTTTCGAGTGCAACAACGACCTATAAGTCAGAGGATAGCCCGTAACTGGGGTCTCATGGTTTGGGTGGACCAAATTGTTTTTAGATATTGGAAAAAGAGAACAGGATGACCAAGACTATGGTCCATGGTTCAAGCCACGGCCCATGATTGGGGTCTCATAAATGAGATTTGATAGTTTTAAAGAAGTGCCATTTTGTTATTTTCGCCAATTCTAATCCTAAGCTATGTCGTTTTGGTGATAATTTAGGCATATATCAACCCATAAAGCCCTAGAACCCTCATCCTTTCTTTCTTTCTTCAATTCCTAAATTTCCTAAGGCAAGAAATACCCCTAGAGAAAATGAACAACATAAGGAGGTTAGGGTTTCAAGAGGTTCTTTCTTCAATAGCGAATTCCTTCTTCCTAAAGCTTACCAAGGTGTATGAGTTTGATTTGTGAGTCTCCTTTCATCTACAAAGTCTTACATAATGTGTTTTTACCTTTTCTTTAAGTTCTTTCAAGTTACCATTCATGCTAATGATGATTTCATGATATTTTATGTTATTAAATGTTCTCAATAATAGCCTATGATGTTTTACTAAGTATTTACATGTTTTCAAGTTGATGATTATGACCCCAATGATGTGGGTTTAAGTATTGAAGTGTAGGCTGTTTTACCATGTGTTGAAAAAGCATGTTTTCCATGATTATGCATGATTTCATGATTTATGAATGTTTCAACTTAAGAAATTAGTCCACTAAATTTTAAGTTTTGTTTTACATGATATATGATAATGATTAGGGCATTAAAGAAAAGTTTTAAAGAGATGATTTATCAAAGATATAAGCGTGTTGACAATTACCCTAAAGATATTTAAGAAGGTCCCCAAGATGAAAGAACAATACTCACTTGGTGGTTCCTTAAGTTGAAGCTACTCCTAGGACCTGCTACCTATGATTCTAAAGTGTCATGAATTGATAAAGTATATGTTCTAAGAATTATGTGAAATAATTTAGAAACGAATGAGGCATCGTGGTGGGTTTGGAAAGGGAACCCTAGAAGAAACCCTTTGTCCCATTAATTATGTGACATCATAGGAGCCCTTGTAGGCTAAGCTAGTGGATCCACATAAGCTATTTATGTTATATAAAAATACGTGCAAAGTGATAACGTCCCACCCGATAAATGGTCTCCCCGTGCCAACATAAAGGGGTATGTTGGATTTCTTGTAGTAGCTCACATGGTCTTATATGTCGGTTAAGGACCAGTCTCATAAGGTTATGATTCTATGATATGTTTCCATCACATATGATCATTTACGCATTGATTCTCATTCATGTTAAGCGATATTCCTTGTCTATGCTTAAGCTCATATTTATGTACCTTTACGATCTTATATGTATATATATATGTGTGTGTGTGTGTGTGTTACTTATTAATGATGGTATTACAATTTCATGTTTGTGTTTCCTCTTATATACTTAGTATATTCCAAAAGTACTAATGCATATTTTGCTTACATGATTTAACCATGTAGGGATAGGTGCTCCTCCACCGGCTCGTTGCTAGTTTTCAAGTGTTCGAGACTAGTAATTTTGTGGCTATCCCTTAGTTCATGTCTCTACCATTTTCATTCTTGCTATGTATTTCAAACCTTGATGTATATTTTGGCCTTTTGAGGCTTTTACATTCTTTGTTGTTATGTTAGTCTTTTCTATTTGATGGAAGCCGACCGTTACTGGTTCCATCCATCCATGGTTTAGTTTACATGCTTCATGGATAAATAGGTATGCTTTCTTTTTAATGTTGCTTCATTGTCATATGCTACCCCATAGTCCCTTTTCCCATTTTACTTCTGCAAATGTTTAAGTTTTATGACTATGAATGTTTGAGATATTAAAGATGGCTTGGTGAGGTGCCCTTGGGTATCTCATTTGTCGTGTAGCGACAAGGCTCTAGTTAAGGTCATTAAACCAGCAGACCACGTCGAATAGAGTCTTCTTCATGGCTTTGAAACGCACCACAACTATGGATAAGAGGCCATGAGACATTTTAGGAAATGATTCACTTATTCATAATCAATGTCATGATTTAGGCATAAATTAAGGCTTCCTTTCTCTAATGGATGGTTTTTTTCTCTTCTTGATTATGCCACCAAGAAAAATGGCACAAAGACCTCCTACTGTCGAGGGTAACTCGGCCCCATAAGCTCACCAAGAAGAGGTTGGGGTCACTCATGCTGAGTACCGTAATGTTGTCACCTTATTGGCAAGGGCCGTTCAAGGGGTCAAAGCTCGTCATACCCCAACTCCAGCATCAAGGGTAAGTGACTTCATGAGGATGAACCCTTTGGAGTTTCATGTCTCCAACCTTGAAGAGGACCCACAAGAATCCATTGAGAAAGTATATAAAGTGCTTGCTATTGTAGGGGAGAGTTTGGAGGAAAAGCGAAACTTGTGGCGTATCAACTGAAAGTCCTTGATCAAATTTTGTTTGCTCAATGGAAGCTAGAGAAGGAGAATGATGAGCCTATTCCATGGGAAGAGTTCAAAGCCACCTTCCTCGACCGTTTCTTTCCTGTTGAATTAAGGGAGGCAAAGATGATGGAGTTTATGAATCTCAAGCAAAGATTTATGAGTGTGAGGGAGTATTCCCTCAAGTTCAACAAGCTTTCTAAATATGCTCCTCACTTGATTACTGACTTTGGGACAAGGATGAACAAGTTTGTGTCTGTGATATCTGACTTGGTTAATGAAGAATGTTGCACCACTATTCTCAAGCTTTCTAAATATGCTCCTCAATTGATTACTGACTTTGGGACAAGGATGAACAAGTTTGTGTCTGTGATATCTGACTTGGTTAATGAAGAATGTTGTACCATTATTCTTTATGGCGATATGGACTTGTCTTGGCTCATGACTTATGTCGAGCAACTTAAAGGGAAAAATCTTAGAAAGAGGAGGAGTAGGGAATCTAAGAGGGCTAGATATGATAGTGAATTTCATCATGGTGAAAGTGGTCATTTTCAACAAGGCTACAAATTTCAAAGTCGAGGGTCGTCTTATTCTCAAAACCAAAGATTTGCCTATGAAAGGGTTCCCAACCCTAAACCTCAAAGTGGCAATGGTGGAATGACGCATCCTAAGCGCCCAAAAAGGGGAAGAGATCATAGTGGCACATGTTGGAGGAATACGGGTGCATGCTTTGGGTGTGAAAAGATGCACCATAAAATTGTTGATGTCTTCATGCTCAAAACAAGGGTAGATATGGTCGTCCGCAAGGACAAGGTTCCCATGGTGATCAAAGGGCACAAGATGGCCACGAAGGAGGTGATCTATGTCATAACCGGCTTTATACTCTTGAAGGGAGGCAAGGGGTGGATGAGGTGCCTAATGTTATTACTGGTATGTTACAGGTTTGTCATTTTTATGAGTATGCCTTATTGGATCTGGGTGTCAATATCTCTTGTTGCTAATGGAGTTTATGTATGCCCCGAATTGTTATGTGAACCCTTTGAAGTGTCTACCTCTTTTGGTGAGTACATTTTTGCTAGACGAGTCTATAATGGTTATCCCTTGTTATTGCATAAAGTCTTGCCTTGTGATTCTTTTGAGCTTGACATGGTGGATTTTTACATTATTCTTGGGATGGGTTGGTTACATGCATATCATGCTTCCATTTGATTGTAGAATTCCCAAAGTTAAGTTCCAATTTCCAAATGAGCCCGTCCTTGAGTGGGTAGGTCATGATTTGGTGGTTAAGGGTAGGTTTATCTCTTTTCTTAAGTCCTTGGAATTGATTTCTAGGGGTTACATTTATCATCTTGTAAGGTTTAGGGATGTCGAGTCTAAAGTCCCTCCTATTGAGTCGGTTCCGATGGTCAATGAGTTTCTTAATTCCCGATGAGCTTCCCAGTGTCCCCCTCAAAAGGGAGATAGATTTTATATAGACCTCATCTCCGATACACAATCCATTTTCATTCTTCCTTACCGCTTGGACCCGGCAAAGTTGAAACAGTTGAAGGGTTAATTGAAAGATTTATTGGAGAAGGATTTTTTTAGGCCTAGCAGGTTTCCTTGGGGTATACCGGTGTTGTTTGTAAGAAAGATGGATGGCTCACTTAGAATTTGCATCAACTACTGACAACTCAACAATGTCATTATAAAGAAAAGTATCCTTTGCCAAGGATAGGTGGACTTTTCGACTAATTTCAAGGGGCTAGTCATTTTTCTAAGATTGATCTTCGGTTAGGGTATCATCAAATGAGAGTAAGGGAGTGCGATCTTCCTAAAATGGATTTTTGGGCTAGATATGGGCATTTTGAATGTGTGGTAATGTCATTTGGCCTAACTACTGCACCGGCAATATTTATGGATCTGATGAATAGAGATTTTAAACCCTGCTTTGATGTGTTTGCTGTTGTATTCATTGATGACATTTTGATTGTCACGACCTGGTCCCGGTCATGATGGTGCTTGTTAGCTCCCACCTATAGGCAAGACAATTACCCAAGTACAGGGTACCTTTCCTAAATCTCTAGTCACAATTATAACAAACAGCGATATGAATCAATGCAACCTACCTAGAACCTGGAAGTCAATTGTACAGAGCAATAACGAACACAAGCACGCACCCACACATATAATGAATAACATAATATACATAGCTAAGAATGCTTTTGCTTATATAAGTTACTACTCAGTACAAGGCTAATATCTGGATACAAAAGACAACCATCAAAAAGGAAGGACAGTGTAGAATCTCTAGAGCTGTTGGTGCCCAGTGCCTCCTCAGCGTTCACGAATCCCCAACTCTACTATTGCATCTAGTACCTAGACCTGCACCATAGGAAGATGCAAAAATGTAAGGGTGAGTACCAAATAAAGGCACCCAGAAGGCATCATTGGCTGATTGAGTGAAAAACAGTAAGTATAGCATGCCTAAATGTAGAAATTATAGTAAAGCTAGCAAATTTGAACCCAGATCAAGGAGTAAGCATGTCTAGAGAATCACTTAACCCAGGCGGAACCAACCCAAGTGATTTTCAATGATAGACTGATGAAAACTGAGTAGACCTATGCCACAGCTATCACTAGACTGAGACATAGTGGTAACGTAAGTGCAAGGTCTATGTTTGTATGCCAATAGAGCGCCCATAAGCCCAGAAAGAACACCTTGCACAACTATGCTGACAGAATTACCATGGTACCCATTCTCAATATCATAGGAATAGGGGTCAGTTATATGTGGGAGTAAGGCCCTAGTGTCTAAGCTTGGACGTCCCCTGAGTCCCATAAGCCTAGAGGGTACACCCACGAACAACACGGTGTGTATAGGTGTGTGGATCCATAAGTAATCTATCGAGTCCTCGACCCATCCAGGAACCAGTATACACGAGGCCTCAAACCCCTAGTCCTCCTGACCTGGCCTCAAATTGGGGAAGTCAGCTAAGGCTAAGTGGCCTAGCAATATACATAATGGTGGGACCAATCCCACGTGGGAGAAAGAATCCCTCTAACAAAATAAGTCTCAAACCTGAAATACAATCGATGAGGTCCCCAACCTAGAATATTAACAGGTGCTCGAACCTCATAATTGGCCACCAAGATTCGAATTCTCAGACGTGACAACCGACATTTAATCCACAGAAAGCATCATCCAGGACTCACACAGTTGAATGTGGCTATAGAACTTAAACCGCGGGGGCATCATCAAGGACTCGGGCATAGCAATAGTCATCCATTCGACTAGTCTACCAGAATATGAACCTCTTAAGTCATACCATGTCTCAAGATAAGAATCACACAATCCAACCATGCATAACCATCACCTCTCTCAGATAACAATAGGTGACCCCACTTTCAGGTAAGAAGAACCTTACTTCAATAGCTAACAACAGTATACCAGAGTGTATACATCCCCAATCAGTGTAACCCAGACCTAACAGGTCCAAATAGAGAAGCAAGTTAAAGAGATACTTTGATTTGATGAAAAGCTTGGATGAAATTGAAATAATTTCTTAAAATAGAGGATTTAGGTCTTCATCATGGATGAAAAACTTTGGAATGTGTGAAGGAAAAGGTTATTTAGGCATGAAAATAGGCTTAGAAAAGTGTATTTAGGTTAAACGGGTTGTAATTTGGAAATGTAAAAATATCATCAAGAGTCAAAATAACATTTTAAGGTGTCCCGGCATCAAAATCGATAGTCTAGAAGTCCCATCCCATTCGGTGGTACACTAAATGGGAGCTTCAGACCTCCCTTTTGACAGTTTTTGAAACTCTTCGGAGTGATTATGCGGTCAAATTGAGTGTCGCCCTTTTTGACAACCTTAACAGGCTTAAGTAAAATGACCATAACTTTTTGTTACGAACTTGAAATAAGGTGAAATCAGATGTGTTAGAAAGATATATCAAAGAGCTTTACTTTAGGTAGTGGGCCACCTAATTATTTTTCACTAAGACATATGACCATTTGAAGTTGACCCTTATATGAATTCATACCGAAACATAGCCAATTGGAATACCTTGGTCTTGGCTCGATGTAAGAGATATCTTATGACCCCAAACCACATGTAATCCACTTTGAATATCTACACCACATTAGAGCTCATCACGTTGATCCCATACATGTATGAGAAATGACTTGGGTCTTAGCTTAATATCTAGGGTGTTATAAATTTTCCCAATATGTCATCCTATTAGTTTCAAAAACCTCTACGAATGACTCATGCCTACACCTTTTCTTATCATTCGATGATGAATGAGGGGTAAATTGATATTTATTATAATGACTTGAACCGTCAATATATAGATAGAGGAAAACTTTTTTCATCCAACTTGATGTCCACCATAGAGGAAATAACTCCCCACCCCATATTGGCTCTGCCATAAAGAATGGGACTGTCATAGTTGGATCAGTGGGATAGACTTAAAAAACATGGATTCTTTTATTCTTCTTTTCTCTAGGGGTGTAAAAAAGATTAGGGTCATCCTATAAAACCTCAAAGGGCTTCTATAAGCTTGGGAAGAAGGAATCGTAGTGCAAGGAAGGCTGGAGCCAATGGATTTCAAGACTGCCTCCATCATTTCACCTCCTGAAAGCTAGAAAATGTACTATAATCCTTCAGCATCTACTTGGCATCCAAGTAGGTTAGATTTCTCAACTGTGTAGTTATAAAGCTATTTCCTATTACATAATATAATGTAAATTAAATGAGACATCATGCTTAGGCCTTCGAGCATTGAGCTGGACGACTGCATGTGTTGTGATAGTTGTAGGGAGGGGAATGTGTTATGTGAATTATGATTAGTCTATGACTAGCATGTTATTCTAGTTCTTGATTGTTAATCATAATACATCTTGTTTATATGATTGATGGATCTTGTAAGGTTTATATGTAAGGACATTGCTCGGCTATAGAGAGATCCTAAGACTTATTATAATCAAGAGGATCCACATTCGAGCTATTAATACGTACATACATACATACATAAATATATATATATATATATGCACAAAAAACACATGTATGTACATACGTGAGTAACCCTTATTCATGATATGAAAGGATAAATGTGAATTGACTTCATGTTGATATTTTTATACAATAAACCAGTTGATTTACTTATGGCTTCAATTGTGGTGGTTGCATTATAGGTGATGGTTGTGTTAATCCATTTGTATTATATGTGCTTGTTAATTAATTCACTAGTATTACATGCATAATATATGATTAGACAAAAGAAAAGAATATGGAGTAAAGTGATATCTAGTGATCAAATTACATGCAATGGATGTCGTTTTTGACTGCACAAATGTATGTATGAACCATTACTGTAGTTACGATTATGATTGTGATGTATGTCTTTATATTACATATATCTTCTAGCACACTGGTACCATTGGATCGGGTGTCATGTTTCAATACCTATAATATTAGATGTCACATTTCTATAAATATTGGATCGGATGTCGCATTCTAACATGCTAACTATTGGATCAGGTGTCACGCCGATATGCTAGCAGTTTAGGTATGGGCTCTATGAAAGGATCATTGTAGATATGAACTCATTACTTTGATTGTGCAAGTGTGTGAATCATTTATTTTAATATTAATTTTCATAGGATAAATGTGTATAAAAAAGTGAATAGTGAAAATCCATAATGTCACTCACCTCATAGGATGACACAAATAGTTGTTCAAGATTAACCAACTTGTCCAAGAAAGAACTTAAACATATTCTATTAGTGTTTTATTTTAAACTTCACAATGTGCAATATTCCCAATATCATTTGATATTATGCTTAAGGATTATAATATAATACAAATATTTACGGCTAGCACTATACACAACGTTGCTAAAAGCTTTGACAACTATAGATGCAATAATGTTAACTCAATTGTTGCTAAAAATACATTTGCAGACAATATTATATTGCTATTTAATAACCTTTTTGTTGTAGTGATATTTTAGAAAACCTCAATATAAATTTTACCAAATAAATTTAATGCATCACACAGAGGTTTGGCCTTAGTGTAATGACCCTTCGGGTCATTTTGTTATTCTGCAACTTATCTGTCGATTTGAGATTTTGTACGATAACCTTGAGCCATTGGTGAATTGTTAGGACTGTTGAGATGGTCATTGGTTATGTACGGTAACCTTGAGCCATTGGTGAATTGTTAGGACTGTTGAGATGGTCATTGGTTAGGTTATTTGGGAGTTATGTGAATTTTTGAGTTAACCAAGAAATTATACCTGTAAAATGAGTTTTTGGATAAAGCCCTAGTAAACGGTTTCAGAGTGGAATTCTGATGATTTTATTAGCCAAAATGGTTGAATTACGCTAGAAGCATGTCCGATGCATTTATATCATGGTTTGCAAATTTAGCCACCCAAACTGGTAAATAGTTGACTCAGTTAACACCCTCAGGGGAATGTGCACCGGATGAGAATTTTGATACCGTGGTTAGCTTTGAAACGTCAATTTTGGTCTAGGAGGACTCTTAATTTTATACCAGGAACTTTCGAATGCGATTTAACCCCCAAGGCTTTTCATTAAAGGTCGCATATAAAGAAGTCGAACCCTCACTTTATCATCGGAAGCTTCGTTAGAAATTTCAACCACACCATTGGACTCGAAATGTCGAAATCCATATGGTTACATAGTTCATTTTTGATAATGAGAGTCTGGATGAGCCTGAAATGATGAAAAAAGGATTGGATGGTGGCTGAATTAAAAGAGCGATGTGGCCAGCCTTTATGTTGACACGTGGCGTGAGTTGAGGCCGCCACGTGTTAGGGTTGTGGGCCTATATCTCTGTGCCTTGTTTCCAGAGAAGTATATAAATATATATACATGCAACTTCGCATCGTGATTCCACGCTCATTTTTATCCTATTTTAGTGATTCAAAAGGCTATGTTTTACGAATTTTTGCGAAGAATGCAATAGAAGTGTCAGATTCTAATTTCAGCACGTATTTTGTGGTAAAATCTCTATTTTCACCAGTTGTATGTAAAAAATGAGTAAAAATTTTACATTGCGATATCTCGGTCATTTCTCAATAGAATTAAGTGAGATTTGTGTCTAAATTATTCTATTTTCCAAGAGGAATGTATTGGTATGCTTGGATCTTATTAATTTGGCTGTATTTTTGTAGTATTTGAATGAGAAGTTAGAAATGTCTTTTGATAAGAAATGCAACTTCATTTTTGAGTTGTTTCTTTGTCTTCTAGGATCTGTTTTAGGCTTAATTCCTTGATATGGACTCGGGGTGATGCAAGAATCATTTTATAGGATTGATTCGGTATTTTAGGCATGGGCCCTATTTTTACCCATTTTAGTTGCAATTGATGTAACTTCACCCATTTTTCAAGATATTACAGCCAATATGACTGTGTTAACCTTATGAAATATATTTTAACAGGGAAGCTACATTTAGAAGTGACTAAGAGGGGAAAAAGCTAGGTTAGACTACCTCATGATGCAAGGCTTTGGGTATCAGGTAGGCTAGGTTTCCCTACACCCTAGACTGAGTTAAAAATGCCTGCATATGTGAGCCGAAATATGTAGAAATGTGCTATTTATGGGTTGAGTTGTTGAACATGTATTTTATATAGCTAATTATTATTTGTATATGTTATATATAGCTGGTTGTGATATGTAAGTGTTATATATGACAATATGGGATGACAGTTGTTGTATTGCAGGTTGTGTTAGCTATAGCTTTTATATTAGCTAAGTTCTGACACTGTATGTCTACGAGAAGGGCTGAAAGGAGCTTATTTTGGCTGAAAACATATGACAGGTATGTACAGTGAGCTTGACGCTTGAATGTATATAGGGATGGCTATCTATATCGGTTATGAGTACTTATGGTTGCTTAGATTATGGTAGAATTTCCTTATTAAACATGATTTTGTGTTGCCTTATGTCTTATATGATCCTATATATTATTGTTATTCATTCTATACCTGTGCTACTAGCTAGTGACCAGAGAAACCTACCATTATCTGGGAATGGTTATAGTTGTACCCCCATGAGAGTCGTATGACCTGTGATACGATGTGTGTTGCTACTAGGCCATGGCAAGTTAGAAAGGGGAGAGTGACCTAGTTAACGAGATGTAGGCTATATCCTATGGGTTACCCGGGGTTATCTGTGATGAGACACTATCTATATGGGTTAGTCCTAGGGAATGGCACCCTTTTTAGAGAGAGGCACATTATCAGTTGGCTGACACATGGTTTCCTTAGGTGATAGCCATTGTAGCAGCAAGGCTGCGATATGATTTTGGATAGGCAACATCTTTCTGATTGTCTAGCCTCTTGGGCCTTATCTTATTACACCAATGATGCCTAATGAGTTGCTTTATACAAACACGGGCATGGTAAGGGTTGAATATGGGCTAATGCCATGGTACAGGTATGTATTCAGACTTAACTCTTATCGATATGAGTGTGTGGCCTGATAATACTGTTGGCTGGGAGACTAATTTTTTATTATATGCTACTGACTCTGTTAGACTTAACTGTTCAGATACTTGTGATAGGTATGCAGTTTCCTATGCTTTACTCTAAATTCCTATGGTTGGTTGGATGATGGTATACTTGGCCTTGTTGGGCATGATGTTACATTGATTTATGGCATGTACACTCTAGTATGTTGTTGTTAGTCATTGTGCATTAGTTTTTCTTCTTTTTTCTAAGGTTGGGGTTATCCATTATGATCTGAAGGAGGTGATATTTACGCTCGGCTGGGTTGTATAGTTCATGTCTTGAGGGACAGTATAACTTTGGAGATTCAGGTCTAAATAGACTAGGGATGGGGCTGATTGTTCAGTATCACGAGTCCTAGATAATGCCCCTGTGATCTGAGCTCTGGTGGCCATATCCAAGTGTCTGAGACCCAGGTGACAAGCCCTGTGGTTTGAGTCTTTGGTGGCCACAACTGGGATGCTGAGTAATTGATGTCGATTTTGAGGTCCAAGCGACTATTAATATTCTGGGTCAAGGACTCCATTAGCTACATTTTGTGTCTGAGACATTGTTACTTATTTAGAGAGATTCAACACACTGATTGCTTTGGGTCTGAGACCCTGCTAATTATGTTAGGGGGATTCTTTCTCCTATGGGGGATTCGTCCCATCATTATATGTTGTACGTACTAGAATCGGGTGTTGTGTTCTGATACATGATGGGGTGCCACGGCCTTACATGATACGATACTTTGGAGTCAATCATTGGGTTGATGTATGGTACTTTTGGTTGGGGAGTTGATTGATATAAAATGGTTTGAGTCGAGGACCCAGTCAATTACCCATGGATCCACACACCTATTCACACGTTGATTATGTGTCGATGTACTTTCTAGGCTTATGGGGGCTTTAGGGGTTTTTAGGCTTAGACAATAGGGTGTTACTCCTACGTACAGCTAATCCCTTGATCATGTTATATTGAGAGATGGGTTTTATTGTGATCGTTTGGCGAGATTGTATGTGGGTGTACCTCATTGCCTTATGGGGGACCAGTTGGTATAGTGACATAGATTTTAGGGCCTTGCACCCGCATACAGCATTATGTCACGGTTGCTGATAGTTGTGGTATGGGATACTCAGTCTTCGTCAATCGGTGTCATTGTTCATCACTTGGTTTGATACAATTGAGGGTTTAAGAATTCTCAAGACATGTTATTTTGTTGATCTAAGTTCTGATCTGCTAGACTTGTTGCAATTGTCTATACTTGGGCCTTCTAGATTTACAGTATCCCACTCAATCGGCCATTGATGCCTACTTAGTGCCTTTTTTTGGTGCTTACCCCCCTACATTTTTGTACCATGGGTGAAAGTGCAGAACTGGCGTCGATTGCTGAGTTGGGAGTTCGTGTGCATTTTAGGAGACATTAGTGAGCACCAGCAACTCTAGACACTCGGCAGTATATATATACATATGTGTGTGTGCTTGTGTCTATCGTAGCTCTATACAGTTGACTTCCAGGTTCAGGGTAGAGTGTGTCAGTTTATTCAAGCATATCTTGTATTGCTATGACTAGTGATTCAGGACATGTACCCTAGGGTTGGGAATTAGCTTTCCTACAGAGGGATCTCAAATGCGCCATCATGATTGGGACTGGGTCATGACAAGGTGGTATCAGAGCTCAAGGTTCATCGGTCACATCTGTACAGTGCTACCGTCTAGTAGAGTCCTGTGGATGGGTACAGAGATATCCATGACTTATCTCCAGGAGGCTATGGGATGTTTAGGAAACTTCTTGTGTTATTGATTTTGGTCATATGATATTGTTAGTAATTCATTGATTTTCGTGAATCTGTTGTGGTTCGTCCTTTTATGGATATGCTACGTAGAGGTAAGACTCTAGGTAGGGGTAGTACTGTATCGTTAGTCCCAGCTATGGAGTTGCCTCCAGAGCCTGTCGAGCCTACACTAGACGCCCGCGAGTTTTAACAGCTTAATAGGAAACCTACCAACATTAAGATTGTGGGAGCCTCAGAGAAAAGCTTTCTGATCAGTTACTTAAGTGGTGGTGGCTATGTATCGTATTATGGGAGATGTTATTGACACTAAATCTCTATAACACCGATATTTGTAAGTTAGTTGTTGTTTAAAGGTTTTGTGGGCCATGAGAACTCCTAATAAAGATCATAAAAGTGAGAGAAGTTTTGACTGAGGTAATACTAAGCATTGATGCTCTCTGTATATCCGTATCTAATTATTTAACTGCTAGTTTTGACTTGTTGGGCTTCTGATGTTGATGAGTATGCTATACCTAGTAAGATTCTATGTAATTGTCTCCTATGTAATGACTATACCCTGTTGGAGGCTAAATATAAGCCTAAACCCTGTGATTTATACATATGATTATTTCAATACTTAAGTACTGGAGTGGGTAGTCTGATGCTAGTGTTACATAGTATTTGAGAGGCTAGTTGTCAATTATACTCCTGGCTACACCTTTTGCCTCTATAGCTAAGATTTTGTTGTGGTGATTCTGTTGATATACGGTTCTCATGATTCTTTGGTCACTGGATTGCGAGATGTATGTTATGCCCGATTGTTTAATTAGATTATCTATTGTTGTTTGGGTATTGTTGTCTTATCAATTGAGCTGCCTATCGATCTTAATGACTTGTTACAATTGTTAGATAGCTGGGATTCTGTTGTTTGGATTCTTGGCTATGCTTACTAGTGGAAACATTAATCATTGTTTCAAGTTATCTAGTAATTGGGTTATGGTTTTACATTGTTAGATGCATTTCTTAGCTTATCGCTTGCTTGAGTATGGGTTATGATCTTCTTTTATCTTGGGTCAGGTATCGATGTAGTGGAAGGTCCCTTTTATTAGTGGAGGATAAGGTATGGTGACTCTTCAAGATTGTGATATGTGGGTCGAGCGATAGTGTCGGATGGGATCGGTTTTGATATTGCCCTGGGGATGGAATAACTTGTTCTTATTATGTTGTGGTAGATGAATAATGTTAGCTTGTTACCCTGGCTATACTTGGTATGTCTCCAGTAGCGTAGTAGAGGTTCCTTAGTAGGGCATTAGTTGGCATTCTTTCATATATACAGGTTCAGAGAATAGACAGATTGTATGTTGGGTATACGTGTCCAAGCTTGTGACACGATAGATGAGGTAGTATGTGATCGCCGATGTTGTACTTCAGTTAGGTGGTTCGAGCTCACAAAGTTGGGTCATACAGTGTAGACTTATTATAGGACGCCTTATCTAGGGTCTGGGTATTCTGGATGGACTGAGGATAGCTTAGAGTCGGCACCCGGGGTTATGCCGACCTTGGACGCCAATTTATATAGTTTCATATCTGAGACAGAGTGGTTCCGAGGGTGTCACCTTGGAAGGGAGTCATGCAGATTGGAAGGCGGGCAAGCCTAGCCTGATATACTAGCCTGTCGATTTCCCCCTACGCCAGTCCCACTTCTAACTTGTTCTGCTTTACATCTTGTTTTTCAAATATCGATGTTGCGCCAGTATACTCGAGATAAGTTACACGTACTCTGGTATGATGGGGTTGAGTTGGATGATTGCCTGAAGTTGTTGAAGGGAGGCTTTGGTGGAGGACATTCTAGGGGTGGTACCCATTCCTATTGTGGCCATTGTAAGTAGCATTGTGATCATCGATTCTAAGTCTGTGCCTCTATTTTCATGATGAGACTACTTATATCAGTAGTGTCGATAATGTGTTATATTGGGATGCCATCTTAACTAGTTGTCGCAATGGCAAATGTTTTGGTTGTTTTTACTGGTGGATAGAGCAGCAAGGGAAAGGGGTTTAAATCCTATGTGTGAGTGTGGGTATATTAGCTATTTTTTAGAGTTATTTGGCGAGCCTATGAGCCATTTGTGGTGGATTTGTGGGAATTACTTGTGTAAGGACACAGGAACAAAGTGAAAGTCGTATATGTAAAGCATTGTTACAATTATGAACAATTATGATTATTCGGATATCTGATAATGTGTTGGGGAAGGTATGCCTAGCCAATTGATTTCCCATGACTTGTTAGTTGATTGAGCAAATTGGGCAAATAGTGAATTCTTGAGAATTCCTTATTCAGTTATTGTGTTGACTCGTTGTTATATACCGATGGGTGGTTAAATTTCCAGATAGTGGAGAGGGCACTAGAACTAGTGTGCGATATGGAACATGCTTATGGTTAATATACTCGTGGTGCGGACTGGAGCCTAAAGGTATGCCTGTATTTATACTTTTGCGAATGAAAGTCCTATTAGTAAGGGATGTGGTAATGACCCTCTAGGTCATTTTAGTATTTTATGACTTCTCTGTCGATTTGAGCTTTTGTACGATAATCTCGGGTCATTGGTGATTTTTCGAGACTTTTGGGATGGTTATTGGTTGGATTATTTGGGAGCTACATGGATTTTTGAGTTAATTGGGAAGTTATATCTTTAAAATGAGTTTTCCGGTAGATTCCTAGAAAACGACCTTAGAGTGGAATCCTAACGATTACATTAGCCTAGGAGCATGTCTGGTGTAATTATATCATGGCTTGCAAATTTATCCATCGGAACCAATTATAGTTGACTTAGTCAACACCTCGGTGAAATGTGCCACGGATGAAAATTTTGATAGTGCAGTTTGCTCTGGAACGTCGAGTTTGATCTAGGACGATCCTTCGTTTTATACCAAGGACTTTCGAATGCGATTTAATCCCCTGGGGACTTTTTGTTAAAGGTTGCATATAAAAAAGTGGGACCCAAACTTTATTGTGGGAAGCTCCATTGGAAATTTTGACCGCATCTTTGGATCTGAAATAATGGAATCCATACGATTACATGGTTCGATTGCAAATATCAAAGTCCAAACGAGCCTGAAACGACGACAAAAGGAATGGATGGTGGTTGAATTTTAGGGGCGAAATGGCCACCCTTGGCACCAACACGTGGCCTAAGATGAGGCTGCCACGTATCAGGGGCGTGGGCCTATATATATGTCCCTTGTTTCTAAAGAGTATATACATATATATACATGTAACTTCACATCGCGATTCTAAGCACAATTTTCATCTGATTTTAGTGAGTCAAAAGGCTACGTTATACCGATTTTTGTGAGAAATGCGTAGAAGTGTCAGATTATTTTGGCAGATATTTCAAGGTAAAATCTTTGTTTTTTGCTTGTTGTACATCAGAAATAAGTAAAAAAATCACATTGTGATATCTCAATCATTTCTCAATAGAATTACATGAAATTAAATTTATTCTATTTTCCGAGAGCAACATTGTGGTATGCTTGGATCTCGTTAATTCAACTGTATGTTTTAGAAATTTTATTGAGAAGTTATGTAAGAAATATTTTCCGACAAGAACTACAACTTCATCTTTTAGTTGTTTCTTTATCTTTTGGGATCTGTTTTGGGCATAATTTCAGGCTATGGTCTCGGGGTGATGTACGGATCATTTTACAGGGTTGATTTGATATTTTGGGCACATGTTTCCCCATTTTATTTGTAGTTGATGTAACTTCACTCGTTTTTCAAGATGTTACAGCCAATATGACTATGTTAACCTTGTGAATTGTATTTTAATAGCAAAACTACATTGGGAAGTAATTAAAGGAGGAAAAAGCTTAGCTGCATTGACTCAGGATGCAAGGCATCGGCTCCTAGGTAGGCTACGCTTCCCTACACCTTAGACTAAGTTGAAATGTCTGCGTATGTAAGCCGAAATGTGTAGAAATGTGTTTTTATGGGTTGAGCTATGAAATATGTGTTGTATATAGTTTGTTATGATTTGTATGTGTTGTATATAGTTGGTTGTGATCTTTGTGTGTTGTATATGATGATATGGGATGGCAGTTGTAGTATTGAGGGTTGTGTTAGTTCTAGCTATTATATTAGTTATGTTATCACACTACTGATTACGAGAGGGCCGGAAAGGGGCTGATTTAGGCTGAGAACTTATGAAAGGTATGTATATTGAGCTTCATGCTTGATTATAATGACCCTGAAGGTCATTTTCGATATTTTCAGCCACATTACCATTTTACCCTTCCTAGTAGTTGCTTTGAGTCATATTTGGTCAAGCCTGGAAGTCGGATTTTGAAAATATGGTAAAAAGCCTAAATTTTGCAAAAGAAGGGGTTTTTTCAAAGGTTTAAAGTTAGAAAATTTGAGTTTTCTAGTCCTTCTGAGTTTCGAGGGTCGGTTTGCAATTCTATTGATTTCATCAGCTCCAGAATGTTGAATCTGGTCTAGGAGAACATGCAGAACTGAGGTTGGTGTGAAAACAAAGATTTTAGGCCCAATTTTGCACTTTTAGTTCATTTTGGATCATAAGTTTGACTTTGATCAACATTCGATGTTTGGAGGCTTTGATCAGAATTCTGTTAGTTTTAGTGGTTCCGAATGATGAAACTAATGCTACAAATGGCTCCATTGTATTTTTAAAGCTTCTGTGAATATTTTGAGTTTTTGGAGTCTAAAACTAGTTTAGATGATCTTTTTTGGGTTTGGAGTACACGGAGGTTCCAGACTCGAATTCTTATGATTGCATTGAGTCCAGATCATCTTTTTTTGTAAGGTTTCATATTTTACTTATCTTTATGGGGTTCCGAATGAATCCCCGAGGGTTTAGTTTTCATTTTAGTTGTGTAGTTTTGCTCGATTTTCTATTGTTTTGGGTGCACGATAAATTACTCTCCGCCTTTGCACCCTTAGCTCCGCATTCGCAGAAGTCAATTTACTTAGACCTCCGCATTCGCGGGAAAGGGACCGTGTTGATGGAGTTGTCGGATTTAGACTCCATATGTATCCGTGTTCGCGAAATGCAGTGACTTTATAAGCTTTCCTGTTTGCGGAGTGTTGTGTATTCCTGAAGCAGTGGATTCTTTTAAAGAGGTGTTTAAACCCATTTTCACCATTTTTGGGCATTCTAAGCTTCGTTTTCAAGGGTGATTTTGAGGGTTTCAAGGCTAATCAGTTGGGTAACTATTTTCTCACCTATTTCAATTATTCCATTGATTATTTTATGTTTTTAACCTCCAATTTTGGGAATTTAATGGTGGAATTGGAGGATTTTTGGGACTTTGATTAATGATTTCTCCTTCATCCTATCTCTATTTTTGAATTGGTTTTAATCGTTGAAATCCTTATCACAAGGAGAACATTTTCATGTTTTAATTTTCAGATTTCTACTACTTTTTTGGGCATGGGATTTTTGACCATTTTACCCTCTTGCTCTGAATTGATTGATTTTAGTTTTATTAGATTTTTATTTGTTATGTGATTGTGATGCTATACTTGAATAGATATTTGTTAGTTGGAGTACCGCAGAAAGGGGAAAGCTTCAATATTAGCTTGATTTGGGACTTTTTATAAGGCAAGTGCACTTCTAACCTTTTATTAAGTATGAATGTACCTTGTATTCTCTTATGTGTATGAAATTGAGTGTTTGGGGGTAGAATTGTAGCATTCTAGGCTTGATCGTGACTTTTCATATTGAATGCTTGTTCATATGACTGTATATTCAGTTGTAAAATAATTGTGAATTCGTAATATATGTGATCTTAGGAGTCATTCGATGTTGATAGCGAGATGGTGCTTATATTATAATATAATTGATATTTGAGGACTGTGATGACTTGAGACACTGATAATATGGAGTTGTTAATGATATTCAGATATTGAGATCATTATATGTTAATATTATGATATAATTGTGATCATGCACCTTGCATCCATTATTATTTGTGCATTCATACTTCTGATGGCTATGGCCGAGATGTGAGTAAGGTAACATGTGAATTGGTGGCTGAGTTCTCTATTTGTGTAATGACTTGGTTGGTCATTTTGGGCCTTATTTGTAAAAATTATTATTTTATCCCTTTGTAAGTTTCTTTGGGTCTAATTTGAACTATTTAAATGGTTGGAACTGAAACTCTAAATTTCAAAAGTTAAAAATATGAATTTTTGTTTTATTGAAAGCTTAAGTTGTTCAAAAAGTGAGTTTTTGTGTCATTCTAAGTTTTGGAGGTTGGATCAGGGATATGTCAATCCATTAGCTCTTGAATATCGAAACTAAACTACAAGAAGTTGCATAACTGAATTTGGAGTTAAAAATGAGGTTTTTAGGCCCAAAATTGTGATTTTAGTCATCTTCGGAACCAAAGTTTGTCAACATTTGCAATTCGGAAGCTCGAATTGAAATTTTGATAGTTCTAGTAATTCCAGATGGTGAAACTAATGCTACAATGGTCTCATTATAATTTTTGGAGTTTCCCAGGGGGTTTTTGGTATTTAAAGTTTTAAACTAGACTTGAATTGGTAAATGTAGAGAGAAGACCTTAAAACTGATTTTTGATAATGTTGTTGGGCCTGGATCGTTGTTTCAGATATGAATGTATATAAAGTTTGTGAAAATTTGAGTTCGAATAAGTCGCATGGGTTCGTTTTGAGATTTGGGACTTGTTGGTGTGAGGTATGTGGTGCATCCCTATTTTATTCTCCGCCTTCATGGAGGCATAAGACCTTTTCTTCTCAATGATCGCAAATAATTATCTGCCTTTGCAGTGTATATTTTTTAGTTGAGTCAGTTTTAAAGAAGTAAAATCGCCATTTTTACTCCATTTTCAGTATTTCAAGCTTTGAGAGACAATTCTTTAAGAGAGTTTCGGAGAAATTTTTTGGATAAGTATTTTTAACATTGTTTTGATTAATTTTCATGGTTTTTATCTAGATTTTGCCTTGAATTTCATGATTTTGAGTGTCAAAAATTAGCAATTTTTGGTCTATGATGTCAAATGTTTAAATGATGATTTGTCCATCGATTGAACTCAATTTTAGTGGCATTATTGCCCACAAACTCCATCTTTCGTGTAGAACCCGATTTTGAAGTCAATTTTCAAATTTGGGAACTTTTGAATTTTAGCCTAATTTTGACCATTTTGCCCCTAAGCCTAAATTATGCCAATATGGGTATCAAAATGCACCTTTTGATGCATAGTATCCATTTTGAATAGTGGTCGATTGATCTGTAGATCATTTAGAGGCTTGAGTTGATTGAAAGCTTGTCCGAATGCGATTTCGGCATCGAGGTAGGTTCGGATAACCTTTTTGGGACTGAATTTCAGTTATTGAGTATGCTTATGTGATAATTGTGAGATGTAGGTTGGATTATGAGCCAATAACATGATATGATTTAATTTGATGGGAATATGGGTTGGTTAAGTCGAATATGGAGTAAATGATGATCCTATTGATTAATTAAGATGAAATCATATGATTTGTGATAATTCGGATATCATTATGATTATATGAGACTTGAGATAGTTTTGGGTTAATGTTGTGACTAATTAATGATAAGTTTAAGACTTATAAGCTCATTTGTGGTATTTGTAGAGCTTGTTTCACTAACATCTGGTTATTAGGGTGTTAGTGATGATATGAGGTAATGTTGTCCTTGTGGTAGTAGTTGATATACCTGGTATAGCCCTATGAATCTGATAGCTATTGTACATATTATATCTTATATGGTTAGACCCATTAGTATGCACACGTCTCTTATTTGATTAGTTGCATTGGTATGCATATGTTTCTTATCTTACTAGTGGTATTGTTATGCACACATCTTATACTGGACTGGGTGTATTGGTATGCACGTATCTCCTTTCTGATTGGATTGCATTGATATGCACACATGTTATATATGACTGATTTCAGTGGTATGCACATATTTGATACATGATTGGATACATTGTTATGCATATTTTTAATTACATCTGCATCATTTGAGACATTATGATCAATATTGAGATAGTGGTCATGGCCCACGACGCCTCAAGATATTTCTTATTATGGCCTGCAACCCGTTATTATATATTTGAGTACATGGCCCACGACGCTCCCAGGTTCTATATTGTAGCTTTGACTCTATAGATATGTCCATCGGCCCCACGATGGTCATGATTTCATCTCATTCATGGCCTACAAACTCATTGCATTCACGCATACCATTGCATTGCATCACTGGCTTGGTTTACCATCTATAATTGCCATTATTCATGACTTTATTGTATTATGTACTAACCCTTTTGATGCAGATGATAGGATTCTTTGTTATTACATACTTGTTTAGTTTCTCTTACCTAGTTGGTTGAACCTACTGAGTACATTCCGGTGTACTCAGTCCTACTTTGTTTTCTCCCTTCAAAGCGTGCCCAGGGTTTAGGACAGAGTAGTTGATCATTCCGTTCGAGTACTATCGATACCATCCAGATCTCAGTGGTGAGGCCCAGACTTGGAGTCGTCGCGGACCTTTGGGTCCTTTTTTTTATTTTCTTATCTTTCAGACTATGTATCAGATATTATGAGACAGTATTATGTTAGCTTTTGAGACAGTTGTATTTACCAATCAGTACTGTTTTAGATGCTCTTGTACTCATTACTCCAGGTTTTGCGAGATTCCTTATATCTTATGAGTTTGTTTCTTCTTTATTTATCTTTCTTCACTTGCAATCCGTTTTGGGTCATGTAAGTTTGGTATCAGAGCTCTAGGTTCGTTAGGCTCATGAGTCAAGAGCAGGGTGTCTACTAAAGTTTTCAGATCGGTGTGTAGACATCCACACCTATCTTCGGGAGGCTACGGGATACTTGTTAGGAAAGAGCATTCACATCTTGCTTCCATGCGTGCATTCCTTTGTTTTACCCATTTTGGAAGTGTCTAATTTACTCCTTCTGTGCAGATATTGACTACCAGATCCCGTCAATCAGTGGGAAAGCCGGGGAGTTCGATGTGGCTCCTACTTGAGGTCGAGGTAGAGTTTGGGGTAGGACCAGGGGCAGACGACATGTTAGAAGGCCAGCTCCACCTCAAGGGCAGACTAGATTGGCTTCTTCAGAGCCTATTTGTGAGCTAGAGGGGCTTATGTATGCTAATCCACCGCCCTCAGCCCCAAAGACTACACCATGAATTCAGAAGTTACTTATGAGGGTATTGGCCAGATTGGAGGGAGATCCTCTAGGCCCATCTACTATTGAGATATTGGCTTCTACAATACCAATTGGTCCTTCTAGTGCTCCATCGGAGCCAACTATGATTTATGTGGGTCCTTCTTCAGCTCCAACAGACCCTTCTACAACTGTTATTACTCCACTTCAGGCATTTAAACCAAGTTCGGGTACTAAGTTATAGAGTTTTCTATTGTTGCATCTATTGAACCTCCGTTATTTATGGTGCCACCATCTTCTACTAGCCAAGCCATGTCTACAACGAAGCAAAAGAGCTTTGAGAGGTTTGTGCAGTTGGCTCCACCGCGATTTGATGGCACTCCTGGCGATAGAGCCTATGATTTTCTATTGTAGTGCTAGGACTAGTTATGTAACCTATCTATTCTTGAGTCATGCCTACACTTCATATCAGTTCATTGGCCTTGCCAAGGAGTGGTGGAGGTCAGTGGTAGCTCGTCGACCTATTGTATCTCCAGCTATGATGTGGGGACAGGTCATAAAGATATTTTTGGAGATATTAATGCCCTACAGCCTCTGAGACAGCCACCAAGATGAGTTTGATAGGCTACAATAGGGATCTGTGTTTGTTTTTGACTATGATGCTATATTTAATGCCTAATCAAGAAATGCCTTGTCTAGCATTCCTACTGAGTTCGACAGGATTTGACGGTTTACAAAGGGTCTGGCAGGGTATCTTCAGGAGGCTATAACTTCCTTAGTGTTAGCTAGAGGTACTTTTCAAAGTGTTGTGGATCATTTTCAAAGTGTTGTGGATCACGCTCGTATGATAAAGCATATCAGGCAGGATAGACAATATGGCGGGAAGAGGTTCCACTGACATGGATAGTTTAGTGGACACCCCCCATGGGATCGAGAGATTCAGAGGCAAGGCCATGAGGGCCAGGCTGTTCAGGAAGCTCTCCAGCATCTGATAGTATTGATAAATCCAGATTTGCTCAGGTGGGTAGTGCAACCAGGCATGGTGGCTTTTCAGGGTAGCCACCCTAGAGACAGGAGACCAGGGCTTGTTATCTTTGTGATGAGATTAGGAACTTGGCTCATTGTTGTCCTCACTGTGTACCTCCTGCTCAGACTTCAGGTTCTCAACCAGCTCATCCAGCTTCAACACTGGGACCCAGGGATACACTTCAGGCTATGAAAGGTGGTGCCAGAGGAGGTCGTGGTATAGTGTGAGGTGGTGCTTGTGGTGGTCCACAAGCGAGTAATGGGCATAGAGTTTGCTATGATGTTACAGATAGAGCTAAGGCTGGGGTATCCGATGTATTTATCGTAGGTGTGGTCCCAGTGTTCCATCGTTCGGCTTTAGTTTTATTTGATCCAATCTTTACTTATTCTTATGTGTCAGCCTATTTTTCTTTCATATGATATTATGTGCGAGCCGTTTGCCGAGCCTATTTGTGTTTCCACCCAGATAAGTGAATCTTTAGTGCTGAACCGGGATTATCGGGGTTGTGTTGTTACTTTTATGGAGAGAGATAGTATTGTTGATCTGATATTATTACATATGGTTGATTTTGATATGATTTTTGGTATGGATTAGTTGTCGCCTTATCATGATATTTTTTACTGTCATGCGAAGAGAGTGGCCCTATCTTATCCTGACTTGCCTCAGTTGATGTGGACTGGAGCACCTAGCTCCTATCTAAAGGTGTTATTTCTTACGTGCATTCTTGTCAGCTGATAGGGAGGGGTGTTTGGCATTTGTAGCTCATGTTTGGGATGTTTCTCAAGAGCGTCCATCATTGGAGACTACCAGGGTTGTTAAAGAGTTGATGGATGTATTTTCGACTAATTACCTGGTGTTCCTCCGAATCGTGATATTGAGTTTTCTATTGATATGGAGTCGGGCACTAAGCCAATATTTATTGCTCCTTATCAGATGGCTCCGGCCGAATAAAAGTAGTTGACAAATAAATCTAGAGAAGACTGAGGAGAATGACCCAAGATAATGCCAACAATGCGGCAAATGTAATTCTGAACCGGAATGAGAATGAGAATGCAAACAATGACAGCCCACCTCCTTTTGAGGATATTGCTCCACAGTCACAGGGCTTCAATGTCGGATTTTATAAGTGGAATCAATATCGACTGAACCCTATGGCTATGGAGGTGACTAGAGATATTGTGTTGCCACCACTACCAACTGACACAAAATTTGTAGTTATGAGTGGGTTGCTTCAGATGTTGTAGAACTGTGGGTTGTTCGCGGGCCAACCATCAATGGATCCACATAGCCATCTACACAACGTTGCATTTATCTGTAAGAGTGTGATGGGAACATAGAATCTTTCTGTGGATGTTGTGGAACTCTGTGTCATCCTATTTTCTCTGAAAGGTGATGCAGCACTATGGCTATCTGAGCACTATGGAGAGGTACTTTCCGAGATAGAAGAAGCTCAAGTGGAAAGATCAGATCAACAAGCTCGAGCAACTTCCTGGTGACTCGATTAGTACTATATGGGAGTGGTTCACTAAGTGTTTGAGGATTGTCCTGAACCACAAAATTATTGACAATGCCTTGGTGGAGATCTTTTATCGTGCCTTGGATGAGAACAGTCAAGCCTATGCTAATACCATTATAGGGGGCATGTTCTTAGATCAACCATTTGCAAGGATCGCCTGAACGGATGGAGAAGGTGGTCAAGACCAATCATGCATGGAGGCAGAGAGTCAGAGCATCTACCAAAAGCTCATGCGTTGTTAGTATTGCTTTGGAGAAAGCTAAAATAAATGAAAAGATTATGCAATAGCTTGCTCGAATCCATACAGGAATAGAGGTTATGATGAAGTAGAATCAGGAATGAGTTAATGCAGTTGTTCATCAGCCTCCACGAGTACTTGTGTATGATGATCCCTACTATAAGGAGGACACTTTCTTTGTTGTTGATCAAACAGGGGGTTTCTGGATCAATGCTCAAGGGTCCAATTAGGATTATTGGCACCAAGGTCGGGACTATCATCAAGATGGATCTTTCAGAGACAACCACAGAGGATGTTATTACTGGAATTAGGTTCGAGATAGAGATAAAGATTGGGGCCATAGTGATGGCTACAAAAATGGTACCTATTTGCCACCACACAACCGCGACACTAGTGCTAGTAGTTCCAGAGTTAAGGAGATGTTTGATCACCTATTGAAGAAAGCTGAGACACAGGATAAGACTCTGAGTGGGATGAAATCTGACATGTCAAGCATAAATTAGAAAATTGAGATGAAATCTGACATGTCAAGCATAAATTAGAAAATTGAGTTTCATTTTGTTGCCATCAAACAGCTTGAGCAAAAATTCGGTTAGCTTTTGGCTCAACTAAATCAGCATCAGAGAGGTACATTGCCTAGCAACACAATTCAGAATCCAAAGAATAAAGGGAAGTGCATGGCTGTGACTACTCATGGTGGAAAGAGTAGCATTAATCCTCCCATGCCAGTAGATGAGGATGATGTTCGAGGGGATAAAGTTGAGGTCAAAGACGCAGATACCAGAGATAATTGTGGCAAGGATGGGGTCAGTGATGTTGCAGAGACGCCACAGAAGCTGAAGCCCATTCCTAGGCCTCCTCATCCTTTCCCTCAGAGAATTAAAAAGGAGGAGGGCAAGCTCAAGAACTTTATCTCCATGCCGAAACAACTCTCTATCAACATCCCTTTCATTGAGGCTTTGGAGAAGAGGCCAGGGTATGCAAAGATCACAAAGAACTTGGTTACGAAGAAGCACAATGTGAATTAGAAGCTCTCCCACGAGCTTCAACATTGTGGTACAATTGCTACAAGGTCCTTGATTCAAAAGCGAGAAGAACCCGACGCTTTTACCATACCCTAGACCATTGGAGATGTGGTGTTCGCAAGGGCATTGTGTGATCTCAGTGTTAGCATCAATCTGATGCCTTTTGCGGTCTTCAAGAAGCTAGGATTGGGAGCCCCTACTCTGATGAGCATGTGGTTGTTGATGGAGGATCGCACGGTGAAGAAGCCAGTAGGGATACTTTATGATGTTCTTGTTAAAGCTGAGAAGTTTATATTCTCCACGGACTTTGTGATCCTCGATTACGAAGTCAACTTCGACATTCCAATCATCTTGGGAAGGCCATTCCTAGCCACTGGTCAAGCACTAGTGGATATGAAATCTAGTTAACTCAAGTTTCGATTGAATGATAAAGAAGTTAAGTTCTCTTCACTATCTATCAATCAATGAAGAAACCAAATGATCTGAATAAGGATGTCTAGGAACTTGGTAAAGTCTGAGTAATGAAGTTGTCCAAGTCGTGTCGCGACAATACATCAGACGCTACTTGGGAGGAAACCCAAGTTTTTGATGTAATAGTTGTACTTGTAGCTTTTTTTTAGCTTTTGTACTCGTAGGTAGTTTACTTTCTCGCATTTTGGTTGTAATTTTGGACATTAGGCTTGTTGCATATAGGGTACCAGTGTGTTCTGTGAAGAATATGCAGTTACATGGCTAAGTCAGCCATCCTTGGCTGAAAAGGCATCAAGAAGTGCCTCTACGACTAGTTCTATGGGTCGTATATCAATCTACCACCCGTATACCATCTCGTAGACACTTCTAGTGAGAAATATTTTATGCACTCCAATCCACAAGCTGACTTTACGGCCCATAGATAAAACTACAAGTCATGAATGGGGCTCGTGGACCCCACATAAGTTTTCTAAGTCTTTGACTAAGTGTTGGGGTTCCTATGACCAATTCTATGAATTTTACATTATTCCACTACTCGCAAACTGGTTCACGAAACCTTGTCCTCAAGACTAGGGTACCTTCTACAAACCAATGATTTATGAGTCATAAAACACTCTACGACCTGTAATCGAGGTTTCGTAGAGTCTGGGCCTGTTAGTTTTGAATGACTCAGTCAACCTATAAATAATGGGGTCAAAATATCTTTGATACCATTTATGCCCTAAATTATGAAAATAGACCCGGCCAAACATGGGCTGCCACCAGACAGAGGCTAAGAGACCACAAACATGGGCTGCCACCAGACTTGGGCAGACCCAGGCTATTATCGTTCGTACTCCCCAGTCTGACGAGGGCCACAACGACAAGAGCAGCTTCATTCAGATGACTTTGTCCAAAGAGGAGTCAGACTAAGAGTTAGGATCCCCCGATGAGTTAAAGACAAAGTCCTCTATCGAATCACTACAGACATCACAATCACCTCCAAATGCTCTTATCAGTCGGTGGTGTGTTGCGAGAATGCTAGACATCTATATAGAGGGCGTGTAGACTACTGAGCAGGGCAAGCCATCTCACTCCATTTATGAGGAGCCCTGGGTCATCTTCTCTGGCTTAGACAGTGTCCCCGGTCTCCAGGACACTATCACCAGATATGGGGCTCCAGTGGCTGACCAAACCACTAGAGAGGTACTCATTGACCATGGTACGGGAGTTCTATGCTTGACTTGCACCCACGGTTCTCAGCACTCTTCCAAAGGGAAAGAAGCCCCTTGCTCAGCCCAGACTGACGCAGACCAGAGTGAGGGGCCAACAGGTGGACATCTCAAAGACCACCATCCACTACATTCTTATTGGGCCCGAGTTCCCAGCCCCAGATCCACAGCAGAGTTCGACCAGAGAGTGGGGCAATCCAGGGACTTGGGTCTGATGAGAGACTAGAGCTGCAGAGACGGCTTGATGAGATGGATGGCCAGTTTGATTGTTATGCAGGGACCAGAGCCTGTATGGGTAGCCACTCACTCTGAGCCTATTGTAAAGGCTTCGCTCGGTTTTCCTGCCAAATTTTGGTGGGCAGTTGTCAAATCACGGATGGCCGAAATATGCAGATAACACTTTGATGTCGGAGTGTGCAGTTTTGGTTGCCAGCATCTTGGCTGGCTATGAGATAGATTAGGCCAGCCTCATTGCAAAGCAGATCGACAGGGCGGCCTTGAAGAGGTCTACCTCCATTCCCTTCCCATGCTTGATCTACAGACTCTGTCTAGAGTCAAGGGTGGAGAGTCTACACCAGCTGGACTCATTGATCCAGGTTCATCATACTTTGGATGCCAGCCTAATTAAGGCTGGGGAGAACCCGATGGCATTCTGGTGAGCACCACACCATCTAGCTCCTATGCTAGAAATGCTCTCCCTAGATCCACCTCCTGATGTTCTATCCACCACCACTACTGCTTCTACTAGAGGGGAGAGGCCCCCATAAACTGAGACAGACGTGGAAAGGGGGCCCACTACTATTACTCCTACACCATAGGCCGTTCCTACACAGACAGCACCCGCAGGCATAGTTTACATGTCCGCGGCATCTATTCAGGCCATGGGACATAGAATGGCCCATAATGAGTCTCAACTGACTCTGTTAGTTCAGCAAATCAAGCCTTGGGTCTGCCAGGCCATTATAGAGTCTAAGGGACGCTTGCAGGCATATATAGTTGCTACTACTCAGAACCACCTTTCATCGTGGATGCCCGCATTAATACTTCGAGTTGAGGGTCCAGCAAAGTCTAAGCACAGCTCGGCCAGCCGATATGATGACCCTACAAATGAAGATCCAACAACTTTGGGCCGACATGACAGCAGTGTTGGCAGCACCAGTGACTTTACTAGAGACTACACTCCTAGTGCCAGTGGTGGACTTATTTGATCCTGAGGAGCTTACACGGCCTTCCCATGGGAAGGGGCCCTACACTAATGATGATCCAGATATAGTGCGATTACATACAGAGTTGACAGAGCAAGAGGAGCTAGAGCTTGTCTGAGGAGATACAAAAGGCTCATATGCTCAAGACGTTGAGGGATGTTGGCCCCTCCGGACATGGTTCTACTATTGAGAAGGCTACCACGCTGGTTGAGGGTGGTCAGACTCAGCCACAAACTGGCGCTTAGCCACGCAGGTATATTTTTTGACCCCTATGCTTTATTTTATATTTTTGTGTGCATTGAGGACAATGCATCTCTTTTTCGATGGAGTGTGGGTAGTTGTGGGCCTTAGTGAAGTCTTAGTAGCCTTGGCCTATGACTACCCCAATGTTTAAATCCTAGGGGTTTTCTTACCTTTATTCTTTTTCCCCGTGTATATTTAATTTCTGTTGAATGGCATGTTTAGGATGTTTAGATAGTATTGGTAGCATATAGTACTAATACATGTGGCATATATGTGTTTTTATTTTTTTTTTAATAATGATACCCACCAAATTATTGATTTGGTAGTCTAGACAGTGGCCATGCATGGTTAATTGTGTTGATAGTACTTGTTCTGATAAGTGAGGGTAAAATTGAGATGAAAAGCATAATCTAAGAGTCTGTGTTGATAATGTAATCAGTGTCATGTGAGTTAGAAGCTCTTTTGGCTAAATTTCTGTGTTGTGAATCAGTTCAGAACTTGCCCTGTTACTCTGAGTTAGACTTTAGGTTAGTTGGTTAGGAAAGGATCTTAGACCATTGTTCAAAATAGTCCACTTAACCTAAATGACCAACCAATTGTGTAAAATATCCCTTGTTCCTAATGTTAGAGCCACACATGTACCTTTTCTTTGTAAAAACCTAAGTACCTGGCCTTAATAGATGTGAAATCCTAAAATTGGCCCTAGTCCTTCCTTGAACATTGTGCACCTTGACTGATGCATAAAGCCTAAGTTAAGGTGGCTACGAAAAGTGGTCCTGGTTCGGAGGTTGGATAATGTGCACCTCAACTCAAACCAAAAGCCTATGTTGAGGGTGACTAGTGTAAGGGTAAAACACAAAATGAGAGGCAAAGTTAGTGATACATAAAAAAAGGAGAAAACATATGTACTAGGTGCAAGAAAAATGAATGATGCCTTAGTTATGAATTAAAAAGAAAAATAAAGTGTAAATACAAGGCAAAAAGTTGAAAAAGAAAAGAGAACACCTAAGAAAGCTTGAAATAGGAGAAAGGGAGAATGGACTGAAAAGTAACAATGTTGGTAGGGCAAAAGTGTAGAAAACCGCAGTGCCAAGGAGGGCCTTTAGTCACTATGTTCCCAAGACATCATATCAAAGCCCCCTGAGCCTACGTTACAAGTCTTTAAAGTCCTAAAGTGATCCTATTCCAAGTAGTCAAAGGTCTTAGTCGTGAGTATAGGAGCAAGCATATGGTATTGAGCATGATATGTGAATGTCTTTTGTAAAGAGAGTGCTTTTGCACAATCCCTAGGTTATATCTGAAAACATCATTATGAGTGAGATATGGGACTTCTTTCTATTAGGGCACTTGCATTGCATTTGACTCATTCAGTGATTGTGGATTGTTGATAGTTACCTCGCTTGTCATAGTTTCTTTGTCGTATACATTGATCTGTGTTAGTTTGTTGGATAGCAATCTGATTGTGTTTTCAAACGTGATGTGGGTATTTGGGTTTAAGTTTGATGAGATGTATGCTATTAGATTGAGGTTTGTGTATTGTTGTGTTGCTTATATAGATTGAGTTCGTCCTTGAGGACAAGCCAAAAATTTAAGTTGAGGGTGTTCATGTGTTGTCAAAACATAGCACCTTTGATGCTTAAAACTTGGAATTTTGTGTGTTTTCAATGTGATGTTAGTAGGTGTGATGTGTTTTTGTGTTTGTTTTATAGGATTTCAGGGTTGGCACGATTTTTGGGAAAAATATGCAGAAGTTGTTGAAGTTAAAGATTCACGAGACCCTTAACAAGGCATAATGTATACTACGATCCATAAAGGAGGTTTTGTGTGCAATACTAGTCAAGGGTGAATTTTTGAAGTTGAGTCTACGAATATGCAGACGAGTCGTAGAGGACTTTACGAACCATAGATTCAGTCTCGTACCGTGAGGATTAGAAGATGAGAACTTTCTGAAATTCTACCAGATGAAACCCCCTAGGGGCCATAGAACCTTTTACGGGCCGTAGAGGGGTGTTGTAGAATCAAAGTCCAGAACTGAAGCAACAGATTACGAAAGTCTGAATACGGGCCGTAAAACACTATACGACCCGTAGAGAACCTCATGGAGCCTGTCAAGCCAGTTGTCCTATTTTGTTTTGGATTTGTATTTTAAACATTATAAATAGGTTTGTAGGTTATTTTTCTTAGGGAGGCAGCACAAGAGAGTAGAGAGACAGTAGAAAACGAAGGAAAAACATTAGAGAGTTTGAGAAACACTTGTAAACTTAAATTTCATGAGCTACTCATATTATGATGAAGTTATGTTTCAAACTTATGAAGGTGATTTGCATATAATTATGTTATGTGTATTCCATGTGATTTGACTTAGCACCGAGAAAGCTTGAGCTCGGGTGTGGTTAGGTGGTCATAAGGTTATCCACCTATGGGAATCATAGTAGAAACCTAATGTGCCACCATAGGAGCCCATGTAGGCTAAGGCTAGTGGATCCACAATAGCAAAGGTTAAAGTTAAAGATGTGCATACATGGCGTGCTGCCAAAATACAACACTTTCGATGCTTAAAACTTAGGATTTTATGTGTTCTCAATGTGTTATTTGTGGGTTTTATGTGTTTTTGTGTTTAGATTTGCAGGATTGAAGGTTGGCCATGATTTGGGGAAAAATTACAGAAGTTGCTGGTTTTTGCTATTGTACGAGACAATCTACGGGTTGTAGAGCTTTCTACAAGTCGTAGATTGGTTTTCTGAGGAATTCCAGTGAGTGGATATTTGCTAAAGTTGAAGCGTACGAATATGCATGCGAGTCGTGGAGTAGTTTACGAGTCGTAGAATACCTTTCATGCCCTAAGGATCAGAGAGGTGAACTCGTAGCGAAGTTATCAGACGAAACCCCCTTTTCAGGTCGTAAACCATTTTACGAGTCATAAAGGGGGGCCATAGAAGTGAAGTCCAAAATTCTAGCAGCTGGATACGAAACCCCAACTACGAGCCGTCGAAGACAATACAGGTCGTAGAGTGCTTTCGTAGAGTATGCCGATCAGTTTTCTTAATTTGCTTAGGACTTGTTTTTAAGTATTATAAATAGGTCGTTTAGATTATTTTTCAAAAGTTCTGAGAAGTTACCACCAGTTCACGTAGGCTTAGCTTAGTTTTAGGTTAGTGCTCAGAGAATGCAATATTCTTAGAGAGAAAATTAGGAGAATGTCTTTGAAAACACTTGTGGTTTAATTCAATCTTCAAGCTTGTGATTTTCATTGACATTAGATTTGCTTGTTGTCAATTCAGTCGTGTAAGTGTTTAATTATGTCTTCTAAATTCATAACCTCTTCATCTACGCAAAGCATGAGTACCTAAATCTAAAACTAGGGTTGTGGGAACTATGAAAAACTAACAAAGTAAAATTAGATAGTTCACGATTCTTGGAAAATGTATATGCATGTATTAATTAACTCTCTTCATTTTGCATGTTTTCTGATGGTGGCCAACATTAGAACCCGCCTAGTGTTACTGACTGGACCAAGGTAGTAATGAATAGGAAAAGAGATTAATTAACATAATTCGATTGATGTGCTCTCATCTAATCAAACCAAACTGGGCCAAGGGGAGGTTGTACTGGGAATTATAGGTAATGGTTAGTAATGCACACTAAGTGATGGGCCAAGTCGCATAGTGAAATTCATCTCTCGCCTTTGACCAAAGGGCTTGGTAAACTTAAATTACCATCTTTCGTGATAGTTAGTTAGTTTATTTTTCTCATTGATTTTTGCAAACCCCCTCCCCCTCCCTCCCGATAGAATTGAATTGATTAACTACTCGGATTGCTTGTTGCTGAATTTGTCTTGAGTATACGTATTCCCAGTGGGTTCGAGGCTAACCTTGATTAGGTTCTATTTCTAGACAGTGATCGCTTTATCCTCAGGTGTAACTTGGGCAACAGTAATACATAAGTTGACAAAGTTCTACCTGGCAAGTAGTCTACTCGAGCTGACGTAGGGGTTATATTGTATCCATGTAGTAGCTCACATAGTCTTATAAGTTAGTTGTTGTCTCCTACCATAAAGTATGTATATGATGACTTAAGATATTTATGTTTTTTCAAATCATGTGCTAAAGATGCATTCATCATACATCATCCCTTGAGCTTATTTCACTTGTTATGATTATGTATATTATTCATTATGATATTATGATTCTCTAGTTGCATTGCTCCCACATGCTTAGTAAATTCAACGTACTAACTCAAACTTTTACATACATGATATCAATATGTAGAGACCGATGCTAATCCTCCTCCGACTTGTGGATATCTTGTGGACATTTGAAGGCATGTTGTTTGATGAGTCCTCTAGTTTGGGGACAACACTTTCGTTCTTTCAATCTTGATGTATTAAGACTTTTAGACTATTTCACTTTGTTTATTTTTCTACTTTTATTTTAGGGTGAGCTAGGGACATGTCTTAACCTCCGCTAAATCTAAGCTAGAGGTATGATTGGACATGTATCATGATGATGGTATGACTTTTATTGATTTGATATTGATTCTCCCTTATTCGTTTTTCTCGCATTTAGCTCCGCTTTTTATTTACGTTCAATACCTATGATATGCTTGATGAATTCTAAGAGGCTTGGGCGAGGTGCCTTTCATGTCCCTTATTCATCATGTTACGATTAGAGCCTAGGCTTGGATTGTGACACTCGAGGCTTTTGGTCTCATTTTGAGCCCTATGGTAGACTTAAGCTTAAATGGTGCTTAGGCATGGGACCCTCTTAACATCGAGACAATCTCTGATGGAAAGTTTGAACGCATTATTGAGTTCAAAATACCAAATGTGGTGGGGCATAAGCTTAGTATGTCACCATAGGGTGCTCCCATATTGTTTGTAAGGAAGAAGGATGGTTCAATTTGGATATGTGTGGATTATCGACAGTTGAATAAGGTAACCATAAAAAACAAGTACCCGCTTCCAAAGATCGATGACCTATTTGATCAACTACAATGTGCGACAATTTCTCTAAGATTGATCTCCGGTTTGGATATCACCAATTGAGGGTAAAGGAAGATGACATTCCAAAGACTGCATTGCATTTTGAATTTTTGTTATGTCATTTGGACTAAGAAATGTTCCTGCCACTTTCATGGATTTGATGAACAAGGCTTTCAAACCATATTTGGACATGTGTATGGTGGTGTTCATAGATGATATATTAGTTTATTCGGGGGATGTAAAGGATCATGAGAACTATTTGAGGATTGTATTGCAAACATTGAGAGATAGACAACTCTTTGCCAAGTTTAGCAAGTGCAAATTTTGGCTAAGAGAGGTGGCTTTTCTTAGTCATATTGTTGCGGGTGATAGTACTATAGTTGATCCAAAGAAGATAGAGGCAGTGAAAAATTGTCCTAGACCATTGTCTCCATCCGATATTTGGAGCCTCTTGGATTTCGCCAGATATTATAGAATATTTGTTGAAGGATTTTCCTCCATTACTTCTTTTTTGATGAGGTTGACCCAAAAGAAGGCAGAATGTTCGATGAGTGTGAAAAAAGTTTCCAATTGTTGAAGGATCGTCTTACTTCGGCTCCTATTTTGATATTGCCTAAAGCTCAGGATCGTTTTATAGTGTATTGTGATGCCTCACATATAGGCTTGGGTTGTGTTATGATGCAACATGGAAAATTCATTGTCTATGCTTCGAGGTAATTAAAAGTGCATGAAAAGAACTATCCGACACATGATCTTGAGTTGTCGGTTGTTGTGTTTGCATTAACAATTTGGCGACATTATCTTTCTGGGGTAGATGTTGATATATTCACCGATCATAAGAGTTTGAAATACATGTTTAGCCAAAGGGATTTGAATCTAAGACAGAATATGGTTGGAACTTTTAAAGGATTACGATATCAGTGTGATGTATCACCTCGGCAAGGCTAATGTTGTGACCAATGGATTGAGTAGAGTGTCTATGGGCGGCATGGCACATGTTGAAAATGGAAATAAAGTGTTGGTCAAAGAATTTCATTGCTTGGCTGGTTTGGCTGTGAGATTGAATAGTTTGAGTAATGGTGGTGTCTTGGTGCCCAATGGAGCAGAATCATCTTTGATGGAGGAAGTTAAAGAAAAACAAGAAATGAAACCTACTTTGATTTAATTGAAGAAGTTGGTGGTTGATTAGAAGATAGAGGTCTTCTCACGAGTGGGAGATGGAGTACTACATTATCAAGCGCTGTTGTGTATGCCTAATGTGGATGGCTTAAGGGAAAGGATACTTGATAAATCCCACAATTCCAAATATTCTACTCATCCAGGATCCACCAAGATGTATAGGAATTTAAGAGAAGTGTATTGATGGAATGGCATGAAGAAAGACATTACAAAGTTTGTGATAGGGTGTGACCTGAATGTTTGACTCAAAATATTGAGATACCAACTTGGAAATGAGAGGAGGTGATTATGGATTTCTTCACGGGTTTTCCAAAGACAGGAAACAATTTGACTCAATATTGATGGTTGTTGATAGAATGATGAAAACGGCCCACTTTTTTCCGGTAAGCACTTCTTATGGTGCTAAAAATTATGGTAAATTCTATATCCAAGAATTGGTGAGGTTGCATGGAGTACCATTTTCCATTATATCGGATAGGGGTGCTCAATTTACTTCTCATTTTTGGAAGTCATTCCAAAAAAAGCCTTGGAACAAAGGTGAAGTTAAGTACCGCATTTCATCCTCAAACGGATGGACAAGCTGAGAGAATGATACAAACATTGGAAGATATGTTAAGGGTTGTGTGCTTGATTTCAAAGGAAGTTGAGATGACCACTTACCTCTTATTGAATTTGCTTATAATAATAGTTTTCATTCAAGTATTGATATGTCTCCATTTGGAGCATTGTATAAAAGAGGGTTTAGATCACCGGTGGGATATTTTGAAGTTGGAGAAATGGAGAAGGTGAAAGTTATAAGGGAAAGGTTGAAAGCTACCCAAAGTCGTCAAAAATCATACGCCGATTTTAGAAGAAGAGAACTAGAGTTTGATGAAGGTGATTTGGTGTATTTAAAGGCTTCTCCTACGAAAGGAGTGATGCATTTTTGTAAGAAAGTCAAATCCATTCCTAGATACATAGGACCTTATAAGATAGTGAACAGATTTGGGAAAGTAGCTTATAAGCTAGATTTTCTATGGAGTTAGCTATGGTTCATTCAGAGTTTCATATATTAATGCTCAGAAAATACTTAGATGATCCTAATTCTATTGTTTCATTGAAGGATATGTCCATTGAGGATGATTTGACTTACGAAGAAGTACCAGTTGAGATTTTGGACCAATAAGTGAACACGTTAAGAAATAAAGAGATTGCATCCGTCAAAGTGTTATGGAGAAACCAACAAGTTAAGAGTGTTACTCGGGAGGTTGAGGCGGACATGTTGAGACGATACCCTTACCTTTTATTCTACTCAATCTTAAGGTACTTCATATGATCTATTCCTTCAAAATTCTCATGAATGTGTATCACTCAATAAGTTGCATGCATGCATGATCTTGAAACTATTTTAGAATGATATTTGATGCATAAGTTTGATGATTTTATGAAAATAATGATTAAGCTGCATTTCTACATATATGTTGTGATGATGACTATGCTCCTACTATATTCAAGTATATTTTCATCTCATTCGAGGATGAATAATCCCAAGGGAGAGATACTGTAACACCTGCACATTAGCTTGGAAAGACTAAAAGTTCATGATTTGTGTATTGGTTGGATCCTACCCGCCAGTCTATGGCTCGTGGAAGTAACCATGGGTCGTAGGTAGGTTCGTGGAATGTGCCCGGTGAAAATAGAAAATTTAAGGATTTCTGGAAGTTATCTTATGAGTTACCAGGATGGCCCGTCAATGGTTTCGTAGAAAGGAATCCTGAAGGGCTTAAAATTTTCTAAGGCTAGAATAGTTCTATAGAAAGACTTAGTAAATGGAACCCCAGGTCGTCCTGCATGTTTGTGGATTTGAAGCAGCAAATTCCAGAAACTCTACTTTTGTGACATGAAGTTCTACTAGATGAGGTATGGTCCGTAGGATGAACCATGGCCCGTAGAAAGAGTTTCGTGAATGGCTTTGACAGTTTTATATGAGGGTGTTTTTGACATTTTCAAATTCGTCTAAGTCCTAAACTATGTCAGTTTGTCTATCCTAGCAGACTTAATCGACCTAGCCCTTATAAGTTCTATTCCTAAGTCATTCAAAGCATTTAATCTTCAGAACTTCTCTCAAGGGTTCTCAATATTTCTCTCTCTAAGTCAAGGATTCTGATGAAGCTAGGGCTTGAAGGTTTGGTCATGTTTTTCCAAATTTTCTTCTTCAATTCTGAAAAAACATCTTGAGGACGCCCTAAAGTGCACACATCTCCATAATCGAAAATGGTAATATGTCGCTAGGTATTTGAAGAATATTTCAAAGCTTTATATACTTCTGCTTGCATCTTCAAAGCTTGCTTATTTCACCTTATGAATGCTTATGATATGAACAGAGGTTTGGATGGGATGCCTTCGGGTGTCACATTTGTCATGTCACGGCTAGGCCCTAGGTACGGGTCGTGACATTGTCCATCCACCTTCGGGACTATCATAAACATCATTTAGGACATTATTTACATGCTTATATCTTTTAAATAACATCAACTTAAAATCTTTCTTTCATGCCCTACTTATCATCATGTAACATGTGAAGATTGACTATAACTTAGTGGCTCAAATCATTAGTTAGGTAAAACACCTAAGTCATAAGAATCATGTATGATCATGGAAGTAAGATGCTTATTCATAACATGCATTAATAAACCACTCATCTTCATTCAAAACCCAAATCATTAGGGTCATCACTATCAACTTAAAATACACGAAAATACTTAGTAAAACATTATATGGTAACATTAAAGGTATTATATAACATAAAGCATCATAAAATCATCATTAACATGCATGGTAGTATCAATGACCTTAAAGAAAAGATAAAAACTTTTAATGAAGGACTTTATAGATGAAATGAAACCCAAAAATCAACTCACATACCTAAGGTAAAGCCTATGAAGAAGGAACACTATATGGAGGAGATCCTTGAAAACCCTAGACTTCTTGCCTTGTTCTTGGAGAGGACATTAGCCTTAGAGAATTTTTTTAAAGTGGAAGAATAAAAAGGAATGGGGATTCTAGGGCTTTAAGGTTTTATTAGAGGCCAAAAGAGTCATAAAAATGACATAGTTTAGATTTATGATTGACGAAAAGGAAAATACGCTTCATTAAAACTGCCGAAAAGGAACCACGAGACCCCAGTTACTGGTCGTGGATTGAACCACGAGTCGTGGTTCTCATTGTCCTATTCTTTTTTTTCAATATTCAAAAACTAATTACCAACCACGAAACCCCTATCCACGGGTTGCACTTCAATCCACGAGTCGTGGATGGCCTCAGGGAGTCCCTCCACACTTAATAAAATTTCCACTTTCCTGGACTCCATCTACGAAGTCTAACCACGGACCAGGTAATGGACTACGGATTGTCCTACTGGTCATGAGATACCTTTCAGAAATCCAAAATTTCCTTCATGTCTGGAACTCACACCTACGGTACTATCTACAGTCTGTGTTTCCTTCCAAAGGTCGTTGATGATCTTCGTGGATCACTTTCTACTTAGGAAAATCTCAACTTTCTAAGGCCCTCATCCATGAGCCTGGTCTATGGCTCATGGCTTAACCACAGGCCATGGACTTGGTTTTGTGAACTGGTCTGTGAGCATTTCTAGCCCAACTTTTATGCTCTCTCTAAGGACCTAACTCGAGGGTCCTTACGATATCTCCCCCTTGGAAACATATATCCCCGAATGTACTCAAACATAGCCTCTAATGAGATAAACATTAGCTAACAACCCAGCATGCATGCAGAAATGCAATTTAAATATCCTTTCATGAAATTCCCAAAATCCATACTTAAATTATGTCTCAAAACAGCCCATAAATATGAGAATGAATGTATACATCATGTAAAACAGAAATGCAAGAAATTGGAGGTTTCAGGATAGAATAACTTAATACTTAGGCTTGAGTACAGTGGAAAAGATACGAGTAACGCTTCATCATATCCGCCTTCGCCTCCCATGTTACCCCTTGAACTTGTTGATTTCTCTATAGCACTTTAACAGATGCAACCTCTTTGTTCCTTAGCTACATCACTTGCTGGTCTAATATTTCAATTGGTATTTCTTCATAACTTAAATTCTCTCCAATATTTATATTATCCAAGGGAAAGATAGAGTTTGCATCACCTATGAACTTTCTCAACATTGACAAATGAAAGACCGAATGAATCAAATTCATTTCAGTAGGTAAGTCCAACTCATATGCCATTTTGCTAACCCTTCTCACAACTTTGTAAGGCCCTGCATACCTAGGGCTTAATTTTCCCTTCTTGCCAAACCGGACCACACCTTTTATGGGGGACACCTTTAAATAAATCCAATCACTAATGTTAAACTCAAGTTCTCTCCTTCTTACATCGGGGTAGGACTTTTGACGACTTTGGGTCGTTTTCAATTTTTCTCTTATGAGCCTCACCTTCTCCATTGTTTCCATGACTAAGTCCAGTCTTAGAAAGGTCATTTCACCAACATCAAACCACCCAATAGGTGATCTACACCGTCTACCATACAATGCCTCAAATAGTGCCATTTCGCTCCTTGCGTGAAATTTATTATTGTAGGCGAACTCAATGAGAGGCAAATGCTCATCCCAACTCCCCTTGAACTCCAACACACAAGCTCTCAACATATCTTCCAATGTTTAAATTGTCCACTCAGCTTGCCCATCAATTTGGGGATGGAATGTGGTACTTAGCTTCACCTTAGTACCAAGACCCCTTTAGAAAGATTTCCAAAAATGAGAGGTAAATTGGGACGATCTGATATGATGGATAACGGAATCCCATGCAACCTAACTAATTTTGAATATACAATTGAATGTAGTCTTCTATACTAAATATCATTTTGACCGGTAAAAAGTGAGCCGACTTATTCATTCGATCCACTATCACCCATATGGAGTCAAAGTCTTCTTGGTCTTAGGCAACCCCACTACAAAGTCCATATTGACTTCTTCCCACTTTCAAGTTGGAATATCAATATCTTGAGCGAGGTCGCTCAGCCTTTGATGCTCAACTTTAACTTGTTGGCTATTGGCACACTTGGACACAAATTTGGCAATGTCCTTCTTCATTCCGTCCCACCAATAGGCCTACCTCAAATCTGTATACATTTTTATAGAATTGGGATGAATTGAATAAGAAGATTTGTTAGCTCCTAGCAATATCAACTTCTTCAACTCATTATCATTTGGCACACACAACCTCCCTTGATATCGTAATACACCATCTCCCCCTTGTGAGAAAACTCCTATCTTTCCTTCTTTTACTAAGGCTTTCAATGGGATCAAGCTCTTGCTTGGACTTAACCTGCTTAATGAAAGAAGATTTGGACCCATATAGCACCATCACACTACCGCTACCAGACTCATTCAACTTTACTCCTAATCTAGCCAACCTATAGACTTCTCTGGTCAACTCCTTTTCTCTATCATCTTCTAGATGAGACACACTACCCATGGAAACTCTAATAAGAGCGTCAGCTACCACATCGTCTTTGCCTAGGTGGTACTTCGCACTCATATCATAGTTCTTGAAAAGCTCTAACCACCTTTGTTGCCTTAAGTTGAGATCCTTTTGGGTGAACACATGTTGAAGGCTCTTGTGATCGATGAAGACAACTACGTGAACCCCATACAAGTAGTAATGCCAAATTTTTAAAGCAAATACTACGGCTGCAAGTTCAAGATCATGAGTCGAGTAGTTTTTCTCATGTACCTTCAGTTGCCTTGAGGCATAGGCAATCACCTTACCATGTTGCATCAACACACCCCAATCTGATCCTTGAAGGATCAAATAGACAACAAACCCATCATTTCCTTCTGGCAAGGTCAAGATTGGAACCATACTTAACCAATCCTTCAAGGTTTCTCACACTCATCCGTCCACACAAACTTTGCTTTCTTTTGAGTCAACTCGATCAATGGGGATGAAATAGTGGAGAAACCTTCTACAAACCTCCTATAGTACACAGCTAGGCCCAAGAACCTCCAAATGTTTGTAGGAGTCAATGGCCTTGACCAATTTCTCACCGCTTTCGTCCTTTTAGGATCAACCTTGATGCCATCACTCGACACCATATGCCTAAGGAACGCAACCTTACTTAGTCAAAATTTATACTTGTCAAAATTTGCAAAAAGTCTTTGTTCCCACAAGGTTTGTAATACCACTCTCAAGTGCTCTATATTTTTTTCCTCACTCAGGGAATAGATTAGGATATTGTCGATAAACACCACTATGAACATGTCATGGTAGAGATTGAACACCCTATTCATAAGGCCCATGAAGATAGTCGGTGCATTAGTGAGATCAAAAGACATTACCACAAATTCAAAGTGACCGTACCTAGTCCGAAAAGCCATCTTAGGAATATCTCTCTCTCATCCTTAGTTGGTGATACCCGAACCTCAAATAATTCTTAGAGTAATACCTAGCCCCTTAAAATTGGTCAAAAAAGTCATCTATCCTTGGAAGTGGATATTTATTCTTAATAATGACCTTGTTGAGTTGTCGATTCTTTCACATATGGAGTGACTTGTCCTTTTTCCTTACAAACAAAATTGGAGCACCATATGGAGATCTATTAGGTCTAATGAAACCATTTTCCAACAAATATTTTAATTCTTTCAACTTCACGAGAACCATCTTATAAGGAGGAATTGAGATAGGTTGAGTGTCGGGTAGGAGGTCTATGCCGAAATCTATTTTTCTTTCGGGAGGAAAACCCAGTAACTCATCTAAAAAGACATCATTAACTATGGGAACCGACTCAAGAGAGGAACTTTGGAAGCGACATCCTTGACTTATACTAGATGATATATGCATCCTTTTGAGATTATCTTTTGCACCTTTAGAAAGGAAACAAGCCGACCTCTACATGAAGAAGTGCTATCCTCCAACTCAAGAATGGACTCATTTGGGAATTGGAATTTAACTCTACGAGTTCGACAATCTACAGAATCATAAGAAGCATGCTACCAATCCATCCAAAGTATAACATCGAAATCAATCATGGAGAGCTCTATTAAGCTACAAGGGACAACTTTATGCAAGATGGAAAAGGGATAATTCCTATAGACTCGTGCAACAATGGACTCTCCTACGGGGTACATACTTCATAAGGATCATTAAGAATTTTTCGGACATGCATGGAATCTATACGAAAGGAAAGGAGTTACAAATGACAAATTCTCCCCCATATCTAACAATACATATGCATCGAAATTATAGACCTTTAACATACTGGTAACAACATTTGGGGCCTCTTCTGCTTCTTGTCAACCATGAAGAGCATAAAATTGGCTGGTTCTTGGGGCACCTTAAAGTTTCCTGCCTTGGCCTTGGGGCCTTGCAATTCCACTTCAACAATCCATTGCATGGTGCTCGGGCTTTCCACACTTGAAGCATGTGTTTGAACTGGTCAACCACTCTCCCTTGTGGGGCCTCCCACATTTGGGGCAATTTGGAGTTTACAGCTTCAGAGCTACCCCCTTGTCCTTGGTGGATCGATCGGGAGTGTTAGTAAACCCTTGGCGACATTGGGACTTGTTGTGGCCTCCACTCCTTTGGTGAGAATATCCCCCACCATCAACCTGAGCCTCTTTGACTCTCTAGCTCTTTCTCTCAACTTTTCCTCCTCAATTTGCTCGGCGTACATCAATAACCAAGAGATGTCCATATCTTTTACGAGCATGTCCATGTTGCACTCCTTTGACAACAAATCCAATACACCGGATATGAACTTGCTCATCTGCACTATTGGATCTGCTACCATGACAGGGGCACATTTGGAAAGTTTAGTAAACTTAAGAGAATACTCTCACTCTCATGTGTCCTTACTTGAGGTTGATAAATTCTTGTGCTTTATCCTCCCTCAACTCTAATGGAATGAATCGGACCAAGAAAGCACCCTTGAACTCCTCCTATTCAATTAGACCCGCTCCCCTTTCCTCCACCCATTGTTCATACCATATCTTTGCTACCTCTTTTAGTTAGTAGGCCACCAACTCGAGCTTCTCTTCCAAGGAGACTCCCATTATAGAGACTATCTGGTAAACCTCATCAATGAAGTCAATAGGATCCTCTTCCACCTTAGAATCGTTGAACTCCAGGGGACTCATCCTCATGAAATCTCTAACCCATGCAACTGAAGCGGGCACTTGGGGAGAAATGGCAATCTCCCTATTGGCTTGGCTAGCCAAATCATGGGCTAGCACGGTGATTGAAGCTCTAAACTCTGCGCGAGACACCTTGTCATTTTGTTGCAATTGAGGGGCTTGATGCTCTGGTGTGATCATTTGTTATGGAGCTCTTCTTGGCAACATGATCTTAAAATAACAAGGATAATGTCGTTAGTTATAAGGGAACCTTGGACCACTCTATGGCACGACATGAGAAATGAATGAGGGGAGACTTTCCTAAACGTCTTGTAGCCTCTCATTCATGGTTGTGGCGCACTTTACAACCTTGAATGAGACTCTACTCAATGGTATGTTTGGACATCTGAGAAATATTTTAAATGCTCTTGCTTTGTTACCAAGTTTGTCATGACCAAGCGTACAGTCTAGTCGTAACACGATGAATGAGACACTTGTAGACACATATTCAAGCCATCTTAGCATATCAAGCATTCATAGACATAACTTCATTCATTTTGTAGAATAAAACGGGATAGGGGCTATGGGATATCGTTTGATTAAAAAGCAACTTCTTAAAAACATACATATTGTCCATAAACATACCATCTAGAACATAGATAAACGGGAACTTATAAGTGGTCGATTTCCCTTAAATGGAAAAGATTCCAAATTTAAAAATCGAAAGTAAAAGCCTCCATTTTAAAAACCAAAATATAATCATGCCCATAAATACATAGCAAGAAAGGAAAATAATTAGAGTCCAAAACTAAAGGTTCACCATTACAATACTAGTCATGAAACGCCGAAAGAACTAGCCACGAGCCGGGGGAGGAGCGTCTGTCCCTATATGGTGACATCATGTAGGTAAAATATGTGTTAGTAATTTTGGAATGTACTAAGTATATGAGATGCAATGCAAGTATGAAATGATAATGTCATCACGTACAAGGTAAAGACTTTAATGCATGTAATGGCAATGGCAACCTTCATATGAGCTTAAGCATGCATAAGGAATTATGTTCAATATGAGTAAAAGTAATGCATAAATGAAACACATGTGATAGAGAAAAGACATCAATATCATACTTTTGAGGAAATGACTGTAACCGGTATATAAGACATGTGAGATACTACATGAACTCCAATATAACCCCCTACATTGGCATGGGGAGACTACTTGCCTGGTGAAACTCTGTCACACAGCATGCATCATCATATATCATAGTTGGCCTACGTGGATCCATTAGCCAAGCCTACAAGGGCTCCTATAGTGGCACATGGTTAATGAGACAAACGGTTGCTTCTAGGGTTCCCTTACCAAACCCCACCTTATTGCCTCATTCAGTGCTAAGTCATCCCATGGAATTCTTTTGAACATAATCTTGGTCATACGGTGACACAAAATCATAAGTAGCAATCTCAAGAGAAGCTCAAAACTTAAGAAACCACCAAGTGAGAATTGTCCTTTCATCTTAGAGTCCATCATAAACATCATTTAGGGCATTATTAACATGCTTATATATTAAAAAAAAAATCAACTTAAAACCTTTATTTCACGCCCTACTTATAATGACGTAACATGCAAAGATTGACTTTAACTTAGTGGGTCAAATCATTAGTTGGAAAAATTACCAGAGTTATAAGAATCATGCATGATGACTGGAGTAATATGCTTATTCAAAATATGCATTAATAGCCCATTTATCTTCATTCAAAACCTAAATCATTGGGGTCATCACTATCATATTAAAACACACGAAAATACTTAGTAAAACATTAGATGGTAATATTAAAGGCCTTGCATAACATAAAGTGTTATGAAATTATCATTAACATGCATGGTAGTATCAATAAATTTAAAGAAAAGGTAAAAACTTTTAATGGACTTTATGGATGAAATGAGACCCACAAATCAACTCAGATTGAGGTGAAGCCTATGAAGAAGGAACTTGTTATAATAGAGGAGATCTTCGAAAACCCTAGTTTTCTTGCCTTGTTCTTAGAGAGGATATTTGCCTTAGAGAATTTGTAAAAGCGGGAGAATGAAAAAAGGAATGGGGATTCTTGGTCTTTAAGGTCTGATTAAGGGCCTAAAGAGTCACAAAAATGACATATTTTAGATTTAGGATTGATGGAAAGGACAAAAATGCCCTTCATCAAAACTATTGGACAAGAACCACGAGACCCCGATTACGAGCTATGGATTGAACCACGAGTCATGGTTCTTATCGTCCTATTCTCCTTTTCCAATCTTCAAAAACTTCTTACCAACCACGAAACCCCTATCCATGGGCCATTTTTCAATCCACGAGTCGTGGATGGCCTCGTGGAGTCCCTTCACATTTAGTACAATTTCCATTTTCCAATACCCTATCTACAAAGTACAACCACAGTCCTATAATGGACTATGGCTCGTCCTGTTGGTCGTGGGTTACCTTCCAGAAACTCCAAATTTCTTTCATGTCTGGAACTCACACCTACGGCACTATTTACGATCCATGTTTCCTTCCACGGGTCATTGATAGTCTTCGTGGATCACTTTGTACTTAGAAAAATCTCAACTTTCTAAGGCCCTCATCCACGAGCCTGGTCTACGGCTCATGGCTTAAACCATAAGTTGTGGACTTGGCTTCTGAACTGACCCTTAGGATTTCCAGCCCAACTTTTCTACTCTCTCTAGGCCCCTAACTTGATGGTCCTTACACCAAGAATACTCTATACCATGTCGTTCTTGTTAGAGTGTAGACCTATTTCTCCCAGGTACACTTCTTATTTATCTTATTCGTTTTGGATATCTTGTTCATTATCTTTCATTATCTATTTTATCGTGTGTCTACCTATTGCCTAGTCACTTGTGTTGTACTTACCTAGCATATATGGACTTATAATTTCTCTATTGGTGGATCTCAGTCGGCCTATCCTCATGGAGTACCATTTGTTTGGTACTCATATTAAACTTCTACACCCTGCAAATTATTGTTTGAATCCTCTTTGTTGATAACCTTTAATGAAGATTTGTGGATTTCAGAGATTGGGGTGAGCTCTTGGCATCTGGAGTTACCAATTTTCATCTATTTTTCTTAGGCTAGTCTTTATTTTGTATTCAGAGATGGCTTGTACTGATATTGTATTTGTAAAAGCTTTGTACTCTTATTTATATTAGACGCTCAACTACTAACTCATGTTAGGTCTTGGGGTGGGATCTTGTATATTACCTTGTTGATTTCCTCTTTCCTTTTTTTGGTATTAGCATTTCGCTTCTCATTGATGTATATTGCATGATAGCTCATAGCCTATGGCTTCGAGGTTATGGGATAGACTACTAGTGGTTTGTAGCAGGTTCCATCACAGCCTGAGAGATCGGGCCATGACAAATGTTGATATAGTGTTAGGCTTGCGGTGGTTAAACACTTTGGGTAGGATTTTGTTTGATTTCAGAAAAAGAACTATTGAGTTTGTCCAAAAAGGGAGAAAATATATTTTAAGAGGAGCTAGTAGCCAAATGAAGACCACCAAGGGCAAGGACTTGAACAACAAGAGTGATGAGTTAGTTCAAGTCTTCATACTTTCCTTGGTGATAGATGCAAACACAGCTTCGAAATGTAATAGTATATAAATAACTCAAGGTACTGATATTCATCCTACTTTATTGGAACAGTACAAGTGCATGTTTGATGTGAATACTACATTTACCTCTCATAAAGACATCTTTGATCACAAAATACTACTCATTTACTCATCTTCACATATTAATGAAAGGCCTTATAGATATCCTGGAAAGAAGAAAAATATTATTGAGAAACTAGTTCACGAAATGCTAGATCAAGGTGTGATACGACCTAGTTCTAGTCCTTTTGACTCACCTGTAGTCCTGGTTGGGAAAAAAGATGAGAATAGGCTTTGTATACACTATAGAGATCTCAATCAACTAAAAGTAAAGGATAGTTACTATTCATATCATTGAGTATTAGTTAGATGAATTGGGAGGAATTGAAATGTTCTCCAAGATTGATCTTAGATATGATTACACCAATTGAGGATGAAGGAAGAAATACCCATAAGACAGCTTTTAAAACTCATCAAGGACTCTATGAATTTCCTGTTATGCCATCTGGACTTAAAAATGCACCTTCCTCATTACAAAGTCTGTTGTATTTAATCCACTCCTTACGAGGTCAATATTGGTCTTCTTTGATGATATATTGATATATCATAAGAATATGTCAACTCATGTACATCATTTACAAGCTGTGTTTGAATTAATAAAGCAACACCAGTTGTTTGCCAAAGAGGTTCTAAGTGTGCTTTTAGGGAACCCGAGGTAGAGTACCTAGGTCATTTCATCAGTGCTTAAAGGGTAGCTACAAGTCCTGAGAAGATTTTTGTGGTACAGACTTGGTCTGTCCCTAAAATTATCAACTGAGAGGGGTTTTTGGTATGACGAGTATATTATAGGGGTTCATTATGAATTTTGGCTCCATTTTTATAACCTCTCACTGAATTATTAGAGAAGGATAAGTTTGTGTGGAATAATAGTGTTGCCACTGCTTTTCATATTCTCAAGAGTGCATGGTGGTTGTACCTTTTTTTTGTCTTACCCGACTATGATAAACCCTTCATAATTGAGTTTGATGCAAGTAGTTCAAAAATTGATGTTGATGCAGCAAGGTTATCCAATTGCCTATATTAGTAAGTCATTGGCACCGAGGCATTAGGCTATATGTGTACAATAGAGAGTTGCTAGCTATTATACTTGCAGTTATTAAATGGTCTCACTACATATTGGGAAGACATTTCGCTGTGAGAACTAATCAAAAGGCACTGAAAAACCTCCTTGAACAAAGCATTGTTACTAGTTTTCAAGTTGCTGGTATTTATAAAGTGATGGCCTTCGATTTTGCTATTGAGTAAAAGAAAACAAAAACGGCACTGACAATAAGGATATTGATGCCTTGTCAAAAATTCAAAGATTTGAGTTGTTGACTATTTCACTCTTAACTCCTAATGGTACACCTTTGGATAGAATTAGCCTAACATGACATCTGACGCTGAGTTCCAAGTTATTCTTAAACTACAATCTTCCAAGTTATTCTTAAAATACAATCAGGGCCTTATAAACTTTATTCTTTGATTAGTTTTCAGCTAAGTAGGTAGAAAGGAAGGTTAGTAGTAGGATCTGATTTGAAGTTAAGATAGAATACTATTTGTTGTGGCATTCAACACCACAAGGTGGTCATGCATGCATAGATGCAACTATTAAGAGGTTATAATCCCTCTTCTACTAGAAGTCATTGGCAGCTGACATTAGGACTTTTATTCAGGAATATAATATTTGTCAAATGCATAAGTATGATGCAGCTGCTTACCCTCGACTACTTCAATCATTACCTATTGCTGATGGTGTTGTATGGGTTGATATCAGTCTAGATTTCATTGAAAGTTTTCCCAAGTCAAAAGAGAAGGATTTCACTTTGATGGTGGTGGATAGGTTCAATAAGTCTGGTCATTTTGTTGCTATTACACATCCTTACACTGCTGATTCAATAGCTTAGTGTTTTTTGGACAATGTTTTCAATTGCATGGTATGCCAGCTTTTATAGTAAAGCAATAGCAATCGCATTTTCTCAAGATTTATTTTTCGCAAGAGATATTCAGATTTCAAGGGGTCTTACTACATAAATCTACAACATATCATCCCCAAACTGAGGTTCCTAACAGGACCTTAGAGACATATTTGAGAAGTTTTTTTTTTGCTTTGATAGTCCTCACACTTAGGCTACTTAACTACCACTTGCTGAACGGCGGTACAACTCTACAGACCACTCTACCTTGAAATGTACCTCTTAGGAAGTTCTGTATGGTCAAAAACCACTTATACACTTGGGGGTGGCAATGGAACGGGGCGAAGCGGGTTTGGAGCTGTGCGGGACGGGGCAAGTTTAAAGTTATGCGGGGCGGGGTGGGGGCGGGGCAAGTTTAAGGAACTATTTTTAAAACTAATGCGGGGCAAGGCGGGTTGCGGGTTTAAAGAACCAACTAGGAATTCAAAGAAAATTAAATCTTTGTAATTAGTAAAAATCAAAAATATAAAAAAATTTATATTACACATTAACTTTAGGTATATTTTTTTCTAAAATTTTAACTAGACATGTCCGGTAAATTGATAGTTGTTGAAATATTAATTAGAGGCTTTCAATTAATGATTAAAAATAATTGCTGAAATGTTAACTAAAAATAGCTAATTAGTTGTTGAGATGTTAATTAACGAAAAACTTTAAAAAATTATGAATTTTTATTTTTCATATTAAATTGAATTAAAAAAATTAAAGAAAAATTTTCAAGTGGGGCGAGGCAGGTTGAAAATTAAAAAAGAATCATCATGTGCAATGGAGCGGGGCGAGTTGAAAAATTTGCGGGTTAAGCTCCACGCTCCATCCCCCCCCCCCCCAAATTGCCGTCCCTATATACACTTGCCTTACTTGGTGAATCTTCTATTGACATAGTTGATAGTCTCTGGAGGCTAGAGAGGTTGTGATAGCACTGCTCAAGTTCCATTTAGCTTAAGCACAGCAAAGCATGAGAGATAAAGCTAACAAACACCGGTCTGAGGCAATTTAAGAAAGGAGATTGGGTTTACTTGAGGTTGCAACAGGTAGATTTCAATGGCTTCTAGATCCTTCGACGAGCTAGCTGGAAAGTATTTTTCCCTACTTGGTACTTTCTAGAGTTAATGCAATAGCTCATAGGTTGCTTTTACCTGTTGATGTCCTTATTCATCTTGTGTTTCATGTGTCTCAACTAATTAGGCGTTACGAGGTGCCTACTGTCATTAATCATCCCCTAGTATTACATCCTTCAAGTCCTTATTGTCATATTCCTTAGTCTGTATGGGAGAGAAGGATGGTTAAAAGGGTTATAAGGCTGTGTCAGGTATTGGTTCAATGGTCTGGCTTAGATGCTTCTGAGGCTACATGGGAGTTCCTCTCTGAACTGCAGCACAGGTTTCTTACATTTCACCCTTGAGGACAAGGGTGGTTTCCATTGGGGGTGTTGATACAATGGTTGGATGATTAGGTAATGATGGGTGAATTGTAATACAACTGAAAACACTGAAGGAATGTAGAAAAGTAGTTTTTTTTTATTTGCACCAGGTGTCCAACTCTCTTTGAGCTCCAACTAATCCCGGGGGTGCACAAGTTCTCGGAAAGGAGTTTCCCGCAAGTGCACCACGGTTAATTCAAGTTTTACCCAGTCCGATGGCCCTCAGAAATTGTTTGTACCCAATGGGTTTCGAACTTGAGACCTTGAAAGGGAGCAAACCCCAAGGCTCAAGTCAATTGCAGAAAAACAGTTAATATTGTTCTCTATTTGTTAGGGTAGTTATTCCATTTGTTGTTGGGTATTCCTAACTCTAGCTTCCATTACAATTCTATAAATAGAGGTGTAAGACAGTTGTTAATTAATTCAATGGTATATGATAATCCTCTTTTCACTCTCTTTTCTTCCACTTCTCTTGGCTTCTATCTCGGGTTACCCTGATATAGCTATCTTCTTCTTCGAAGTTCGTCCTCCTAGGTGATTCAATCATGGTGGCTCAAAGACTTGTTAGACCAACTGTGCCAACATGTTAGGATCTATCGCTCAACTGCTCGATGGCTTGTAATTTTATAGATCAAGAAAAGCTCATCATTATCTACTTAAGATTGATAAACCGCAAAATCTCAAACCATATGGTATGATTGGAATCCTTCTTCACTGATGGATCAACCCAAACTTGAAGGAATTTGATAAATTATAAAGTACATGGGTTGATTTTGTCACCTCATGATATAACTGGACTATCCTTCCGTAGAGAAAGACATTATATTAGTGTCAATCTTATTAGAAAGTCACAGGGTAACGTCTTAGTACTCCATTTCAAAGTAAGTGATGTTTAAGACCAAATGGATTTTTGAAGAATGTTGGAATGCTAATGAAAAAGAATGTGCTAATTAAAAGGAATATTTCTCACTCCTACCAGATGAGTTTTTACGTAATCAACTTAGAGCCTATTTGGATTGGCTTATTTTAAGTGTTTGTAAGCAATATTGTAATGTTTGAGTAAAACAAAAAAATGCTTATAAACACTCTTTTTAAGCCAAACTAACTAAAATAACTTAAAAGTTACAAGTTAAAATTTAAACTTATGACTTTTGACCTATCAATCATAAGCCGAAAGCCTAATCCAAAATAGGCTCTTACAGTAAAAAGGTGTTGAAACATAACATGTCCTTTATTCTTTTCGGGTCTAGTAAATAGTACTCATAACATACAGTAATATCAGACAGACTATCCACTATCCTTTAACTATGTGACCAAACGAACTACACTACATTACTGATTCAGAAGTATAATAATGTGCATAGTGCACTAGTCAAAATTCCACAAGTCTGCTACATCCCACAAAATCTGCATCATTTAGCTAAGTCAACAATTAAATGGCGACTAAAATCCAAATTTCTAATAGAAAATAACTACATTGCGAATATGGTCTTTGTCAAAGCAGAATTCTGCATGAAGGTATCCAAAGTGAAACTATAAATAAGTTAAAAGGCTAACAACATCAAATACCACAACATTGCATATTAATACTTAAGTAGAAATGAATCGAGAGAGTGAAAAGTACAGTATACAAGAAGGGATTGCAAATAAGCTTTGTCAGCAACAAGGTAGGTTTTCCATCGAAGATAGAAAATTGCATGTTGAATAAATGGAAGCAGCAGCAGCCCTGACAGCTAAATCCGTTTCAGAGCTCTCAGCTTTCTCTAACCTGCATAGTGAAAGTACAACAACATAAGCTTCATTATGTGAAGAAAAAATCAAAAACTTTATACCAAGGAAATGCACAATGGGAAGAATAATAAATGAATACACAAGCATATGTTCAGGCCAATGAATATACTACTTCAACTTTATATTCTATTAGAATTGTCAATCAAAATACTTGTAAGCATAGCCTTGATAAATACTCACTCCATCCTAATTTATGTGGCATCCTTTGACTTAGCACGGTGTTTTAAGGAAAAAAAGGAAGACTTTTAAAACTTGTGGTCTAAAATAATTCCTAGATATTTGTGTGGTTGAGAATCATTTCATTAAGGGTAAAAGGGGAATTTAAAAGGTAAATTGTTTCCAATTAAAGTAAGGTGACATTCTTTTTGGGACGGATCAAAAAGGAAAGGGTGCCACATAAAATGGGACAAAGGGAGTACAAACAAACACAATGCCTGTAACAGTAAGCTCAAATTTGAATAGTGTAAGTTGTACTTGTTACATTTATGTTCCCTCTCAAGCATGCAAAATGCATTTGAAGTACATGTTCTATCAGTAGTACCAATACACCGGTAAGTTTAAAATCTCAAAAGACTAGCAAAAGTTGATAAAAAGACTAGCAAAAGTTGATAATGACAGCACAAATAAGTGTTTCTGGCCATATTAACATTTACCTGCAGTCATTTTGCAATATCCCCAACTGATGTAAACCATGTGGTGCACCATATTTCTGAAGGCCCTGTTCACATTGCAGCTGCATTTGCCTTACTTGGTTCAGCCAACTTTCCTAAATTCGCGTAAAACAAAGACAATAAATATCTTTTTGTGAAGGAAGGAGGAATAGAGAAAAGAGGAATAAGGTAAACTCAGAAGAACACTGATAAGAAAATAGTATTTGGAAGGAAGAAATAAAAGACATACAAACAAGTGATATATCTATCATATGCTTGTTTGCAGTTGCTTCAATAAACAAATCATCTTTACCTATATCATGATGAAACTGAGAAGATTTCAAGCAAACTATTGTGCTGTACCTTCCAAGAGAATTAAATGGTGCACTTATACTTTGCGTAAGAGAACGTAATTACATAAACATTCTTCAATTTACACAAACTTGAATGGACATTACATAAAAAGAACCAATCATCAGTAATGCTCTAATTTGGCTTTTATAAATACATCCAACGTTCTTATTCAGACAGATTAACCTCAAGACTTAGACAAGTTTTCTGCAAAGTCAAAGCACGGAAAGAAGAGTAGCTTCTTTGGATGAATTTTCAACATTCATTTCTCAAACAATGTAGAAATGACATCAAAGTTTTAACAGACTCACCAGTTGCTTTTCTTCGTCTGAAAGAGCTCTATCCATCTGATCAAACAATGCTGTCCACCTAGCACGATGTGCATGAGCAGTAGCATTGTCAAAATGACCAACAGAAGAGCTTTGTGAACCATATGAGCTGTTCTCTTGATTAGATGAGAACTCTCTGGAAAATAAGAGAGGGAATTCTGTTTGAATTACAGCCCGAACTCTCTTTTTACTACGCCGTAATGCTGCAAATATAGAATGGAATACATTATAATTTTGATTTAGGTTAAATAAACTGCAACCTTAAGAGAATTTTTCCTAACCTGCAAGACGTCCTTTAATGTCTTGATGGAGCAATTCCAACCATTGTGAAGCTACATTAGCAGCTAGATGTCAAAAAGAAAATACCTATATCAGTTGGATACTATTGATATAACAAGATTTAGATGACAAATGGACCCACTTCTTGAAGCTTAACGATTGTGCAACTAGATTTCAAAATGTCTGTTAATCTAAAATGCTAAAACGCTCATCACAAAAGTTTTCGGAAGAACACTTAAATCATCATATTAAGCACATCATGTAATCCAAGAGAAACAACAAAATAAAAAAAGGAAAATACAAACAAACCTTTAATAGAAAGTGAATTAACACTTGCGAGGTTTGCTGATTCCTCATTAGATAATGAGCTCGTATTATCTGACGCAATGGTCGTGGATGATGACAATTTCAGTGCAAGTGCATCATCCTCAGTGCCTATGTTAGGGTTTGGATGATAAACCGTCTTTCCAGGAACCCTGGTATCAACCATGCATGAACCTCCACCTCCTCCTGTAAACACTGAGTTCAAAGAGATTGATTTATTCAGTGATGTTAGGTAACCACTAGTACACCTGCTTCCTGGCAGATCTTCAAGAACAGGGTTGAATCTGCTTGCTCCTGGACCATCTATACTTTTCTGGTCTTTGTTTCTTTCACTATGGTCTTTCAATCCTCCCTTGTAGGAAGGAACCTTGCTCCTACCATGGGCATTTTCACGCTTCTCAGATTTTACTAGGGCTTCTATAATGGAATGAACCTGCTTACTGTTCCTGACATGGTTTATGATCCCTGGGTTCAACCCGTTGAGCAACCCACTTGGTGCAGCAATCTTTGCAAATCTATCAACTCGTTCTTTCTTGGCAAGCTCTATCTTTTTCTTTATTCCATCACTTTTACTTTTCCTCCCTTGCAGCTTTGGCATAGGTGCACCTCCATGAGAATGTGAAAGAAAACCATTTTGTTTCATCTCATTCCAGATTCTCATAGACTCATTCTCGTCCAATGGACCAACCGAACTTGCACACTCAAAATCATCCTTTGATTTCAAGTATGCGGAGTTCTTACATGGATATGAAGATTCATGATTAATAGAGCTAGAAACATCTTCTGCATTCAGATCTAAAGCAAATCCTTTTGACTTCATAGTGTCCTCCTCATGACCATTGTCTTCCGTCCCCAGAGAGGCCAGTTTGTCAGTTTCTTCAACATGTGATGCAGTGGCATTGCTAGAAGCAACAATATTTGCATTCAGATCAATCAATCTAAGTGCAGGATCAGTGACCACATTACTGGTGCCCATTTCAGTTTTTTCTGATAGAACAGGATAAAAATAATATTACATCAATTCTTTTGGCTTCGTAACCTTCACAAGATTCAAATTTTGACAAAATAACACCAAAGATATATCATTTCTACAGAAAATGTAAGTAAAAAAAACACTGAACCAGAAACTCATAGACTGCATCTTAAGCAAACAATTCTCTATAAATTTGTCAAACTACAGATCCAAAGTGCTTCAAATTTTCAAATTTTAGTTCCTACCACTAAATCCTTCAAAAATTCAAGATTCCTATCTGCAATTTAAAGTTAAAAGTTCCAAATTTAGAAAAAAAGGACTACCTTCGATACGCAAAACAGATTCAAGATCCCTCATTTTCACTCTTTTGTGACAAAGTCCTGTTCTTTCTTCAACTCTCACGCGGCCCCTCTTCTCACCAGCAATGACCTGAAACATCAAAGTAATACACAGAGTTAATAAAGAAGGCCAAGAAAGAACTAAAATAACTAATATAGCAGAATCCCTAACCTTTGCCCCAGATCCAGTTATCCCAACAGACTGATCAGAAACCCCACAATCCTCTTCCATAATTGGCTAAAGATAACTTTTTCAATCTAGGTCGAAAAAATTTGCCTTCCGACCACCTTTCTCAACAATCCCACAAAATTCAAATTCAAGAATGTATATCTGAAATACAAAGAGGGAGGTATTATCAAATAACTAAGGGAAAGATTAAGATGGGTGTCTTGAAAATTTTGAATTTAGTTGGTCTAGGGTTTCAAAGCCATGAGAGAAGAAGTGGGTTTTTTTCCAACTGGGGGTTTGAGGGGGTGAAGGTAGGGGGGGAAGGAAAATGAATAAGCAATTAGATGTGGAGGGATGAGAATTTGAATTTGCTGGAAGAGCGCGCCGTTAAGTAGCGTTACTTCACCGGTAAAGCTACAGAAGAAAGCGGAAGAAAACACATGTAATTCTGTGAACAAAATACCTAATATGTTTGCTTTCCTTTTTTTTTTTTCGGGTTTCAAATTCAAATGGAAGGGGTTGGAGCCTTGGAGGGACCAAAATCCAGATGGGAATATTGCCGCGTTGTACAATAAGGAGGCTAATTTAGTACTTCCATTCGAAGGGCCTAGTTTTGAATTCTTTTCATTTCCCCTAGCACCAATATTATTTTCTCATCTTTTGTGGTTTTTTTGGTGTTTCTTACCCTCGTGTGTCAAAGAATAATAAAAAGATATTATATTCGAAACTCCATCAAATAAATATGATAAAATTTATGCAAATATTCCTATATTAAAGTTTTAAATCAAATAATATGGCAAGAAAAATTTACATTCTTGACTTTTTGGTGAACTAAAGTGTTTGTTCAAAAATATATTTATGACAAAAAAATATTTTAATAATAGTGTATTTTGAAGTGATACTCTAAAATAAAAAAATCAAAATCGAACCGTACCGATACCAAAGAGAAACATATATGATTGGACTGGTTTTAAAGAATTAAATTTATGTTATACATCATAAAATACCCAAAAAAAAATGGGATGATACAATTTTTAGAAAATAACCAATCGAACCGGCATATTGACATCCCTACCCTCAATTGATGATTCAAAGTAATAATTAAATTTGCGATAAGGAACCAAGGGCACAAATGGAAGAAAATGTTCATTGAAAACTAAATCCTAAATGATCAGAACCCTACAACTCTTTGTGAATTTTCAGGGATCATTGATCATTTCGATCTCTGGACTAGTTCAAAATATATTTACATTATCAATAGATGAAATCAACACAAGTAAGATACATTTTTAGAATGCATTTAAGATAGGTTTAACGACATTTTTTATTCTACGCCTTCTTTATTATTGGACCTCGTTTCTTAATGTTGTTATTTTTCTCTGCTATGTCTCAGGAACCTTTTTCAATACGATCTAGATTGCTAGCTTCCGTTCATAATTTTGTTATAGATGATATATGAGGAATCTTTTTTTATGACTGTTTTTCCTTCTAGTGATTGGCATATCTATGGTTCTTTCCCCTAGATGAAGCAACCCTCATCTATAGTACCTATAAAAAGGCGATGGTTGGGGCGCAAAGTACTCTTGTGCACCTATGTATTCGGCTCACACATAGAAGGTAGGACTCATAGTCGTCCAGCCCTATTCTGGGGCTTTTAGTACTGATATGAGTAGTGTGCATGTCCAAATATGTTCTTGAAGAGCCAGAAGGAGCGCATGCCAAGTTAGATAGCGCAAAGGAGGATCATGTCAAGTCAGTAAGCTAACACCTTATCTTCCTATTTATAAGCCACAACTTATTTAGATGTTTCCAATTTGCCATATATTTCACTTTTTACTGAAAATTTTAAACTGATGGAGGCCCTACTATCAAGTAAAGGAAAACTTCACCGCTAGTCATTGGCTCCTTCGTAAAATAAATTTCAAGCACAATTAACTTGATTTGATCCATGTAGTCATTTGGAGCCCTCAAAAAGTCGATCAATGATTCGTCATCGTAGATAATTCACTCTCCAAAATTTACTTATCCTTGTGATAAAAATAAAATCAAATATTTTTTTACAATAATGAAATTATAATTGTCACTATTCACATCCATCATTTTATAAGTTGATGAAAGTAACTTTTGATATCACACATTAAGTGAATACTTAGTGTTGTATTTGGAAGCGCAATTATAATGAATGGTGTTTTCATCATGTATAATTTCACCATTCTAATAAATTAAAACTCTTTATTTTGGTTAAGAAGACATTATTTGTAATTGAAAAGATGTTGAAGCTGTCATGTTTGAAAATTTTGAAATAGACTTTGGAGAAGGTTGGGTTGTGGGGGTAAAGAACACAAAAAATAAAAATGGACAACACAATAATTTTAATTTTATTTGCTTTTGTAATACATCAAATCAATATCAAAATTGTAGAAAAACAAGTAACATACACTACAAAAAAATGCAAGACTAATTACAATTTATTGTAAAACGAAAAAATATTTCTTTTTTATATAATATACATGGTAGGGCTCCACCAGCACAGGATTTTTAACTAAAATTTTTCTTATACAATGAAAGAATATTTCACTTTAAAAAGTGAAAGTTTTTCTTTTAATTTGTAAAGTGGAAGAATTTCTTTTGTTTTATATAAAAAAAAAATTAAATGTTAATCGAGTTAACGTTTGTCGTTTGAAAATTAGATAAAATGAAATAAAAAATTTTTGTTAAGCATACTTTTATTACATTCTAAAAACATAGTTGATTTGTTTCAATCTTGTCCCTTTGTCGCTTAACTAGGTTATGAACTCTCACTGAACAACCTTCGTTAGAGGTTGTTCCGGCACAATAATGTTGTAATTATCAAGCACAACACCAATACAGAGTTATGTTGAAGCACTAAACTTCATGGTTAAGAACACCACTAAAACATCACTTTCAATGAAATTAGTCTCTTTTTTACATGAAAACATATAATTGCTTGGGAGGAAACAAAGTAGATCAAATGATCTTAAAAATAAATCTCGAATGTGCAATAATTGAGAGATTCTCCTAAGAATGATCTTAAATTAAGAAATTGAGAAAATTAATTGAAAAATAATGTGAGCTAAAATTAGAATGTAATAGAAAATTGCTTCGCAATAGATATGTATAGATATGAGCTATATTGCTTGAGGATTATATAAGCATACTTTGAAATCAACTTTTTACATAACATATATGACTTAATCTTATCTAATAAGGACGCTAAAGTGAGATTCGTTATTCGAATTTGATGAAGAAATGACAATTGTAATAGCATCAATATCTTTTCTGTATCTACTAATAAATTATTTTATAAAGGAAGCAGTATTTGCCATGACTACTGCAGTTGGGAAAAACTGCAAGTTGATACAGCTATAAAGAATCAAGTATGATTTATTTGTGCTATGGTCTAGATTAGGATAGATTTTACTGTCATGAATCAAACTAGGCCATAAATATGACATGACAATCAGAACCTCGACGGACCTAAATCAGACCATCATAGCATAACAATAAGCATACAAAAGGAATATAAAACATCATCATAAGCTATATGGGTGTCACGCCCTAGGAAGGTACCCTAGACGTGGCCGACACTCAGAGACTATTGCTAGTCCCTAAATGAACCACTCAGTCTCAAGGCAATCATTCAATCATCAGATGCAGCGTAAAATATTAGCATAAGGAAAATAAGGCAGTGGTCACCTCAACTACTTCTACATCAATGAATAAGGTTCGTAAGCCAATAAGAATCAATCTCGACATCTATGACATGACATAATAACAATTTTAAGAAACTCAATTCAAAGAGGAAAGGACCTCAACATCAAAACATCATCTTCTAGTCTATGAAGCCTTTACTTCTACAGTCTAGGATGGTACCATGATAGGCCATGGCTACCACAAACTCAAAAGACTAGCTCAAAACAAATAAAAGATAATAAATTGTATCCTCCGAAAGCAGAGGAGGACTCAACAAATCTCTAGAACTAAGGAACTCTAAACCTCAACGGTGCGTCTGCTGAAGTCTTCTGTCTCCTATATCTGCATCATGAAGCGATGCAATGCCGAGTGGCGTCAGTACATAAAATGTACGGTATGTAAAATGGTTGAGTGAAACAATACAGGCTTAACTAACATGGGATACATCAACTCACAAGATACTCACTTTGAATGACAGATGTCCATCTAAGATAAGGATAAGGAGTAGACAATAACTCATTAACATTAATCAAAATCCATACCATTAACTCAACATCAGAGTACTATCAGTATGGAACCTATCTGGGAGTTTCTCTAACCGACAACCATCACCTATGAACCATTGATGACACAATGAAGCGATGTCATTGCCGCATCTATCCAGTACTTTGTTGGGGTAAAGGACATGGTATCAGTGGATCCACAATAAATAACATCAAGTCCTTTTTTGGTGCCAAGAAAACATCTGTTTTTATGGTTCAATCCTCTCCAACGTTGCCCATGTAGTTATTGAGTTTGAGTTGTTATCTACTCTTACTCAATTCGGTGCTCAATACTCCTCCCAAGACTCAACATGCTCATAAGATATCAATCATCTAGATTACTCGTCTAACTAGTCTCATTGGACATTGTTACCTCAATTGATTTCATCAACCATTAACTCTTGGGTTATGATTATTATCTTAGGGTTAATTTCATGATCTTTAAGAATCCCGGAACATCAAGTTACATCAACATCATCATCAGTGCTCTCATATTGGGAATATAATCACAGTCACATGTACATTTATATCGTCAAGGCGCTAGACTCATCTCCTAAGTTCATTTTTGCAATATTTTATTAAAGTAACATGTAGGATTCTCTTAAATAACTCATTAAAAGTATTTAAATAGTAAAATAAAATTTATGATGATCATCAATATATGAAAATACATAGAATATATATAATTTACAAGAAAACGTTCATGGAAAACATACATATAAGTTAACACTTCCACAATCTCTCTATTACCATCAATAGGGGCACATGGAAGAATATTCTCATATTTTTGTTTAGCCTTACATACCTGGGATGAATAAAACACTAATATCTATCAGGAATTTTCCTCAACCCTCAAGACCTCTAGCTTCCCCCTCTTCTTCACTCAAGAATTCTCACTTTAGGAAGCAAAATATGGGATTTGGAAGCCCTATTCTAAGAAAAACAACTCTTATACTCGTTTATGGATGTAAGGACACAGATTTTTCGATTGGCATTACCCAAATGTCCTGGAATTTTCCCAAGTTAACTGCCAGGCACCCCCCACGGAGGAGCCTACATGGCCCATGTGGCCTCCCGTGAAGAGGCACCAGGCCTAGTTTATGGTTGGAGCAACTTTGGGACGGAAGGGAATTGTGGCCAAGTGAAGGCACATGGACACTCACACGGTCTGTGTGATGTGACATGACCCATGTGGCTCTCCATGTAACTCATTATGTAAAAAAATATTCTAAGTATTGAAGTATCGTCTCGTAACTTTGTTGTGCAAAAAATGTTTCAAGTACCATTACACGGTCGGTGTCACGGCCCGTGTGAAGTCACACGGACCATGTAGCCGTCCGTGTGATACCACTTAGTTCCATAAAAGTTTCCTCTGTGTGAGTCTAAGTAGGGGATCAGGACCATTATTCACGGTCCGTGTGACATTTCACGGACCGTGTAGTTGACCGTGTGAGCCTAACGGGACTAATTAGGTCCGTTTCATTAATGGCGTTTATGTAATTTCGGTTTATTTTAATTATGAATTATGACCTTTTACCTACCCTAAACCCCTAAATCAGCTTAAACCCCTCTCCTCTTCATTCATCCTCCATACTTTTCTCTACACTTCTCTCTCAAGGATCAAGGCTAGGGTTCCATTGGAGTCCAATTCAAGACCAATTCATCCCTCAAATTCAGCTCCACAATCAAGGTATGTGGGATTGATTCTTGGTCCCTTTAAACCAAGAATACCCAAAAATCTTTCAATCTATTTCATGAATTTTAGTCACTTAAAATATGAAATTTCACGATTTGATTTTATTTAATGTAATTAGTGTGTGGGCTGTATTTTACCTATTATTTCAATTCATTTTGGTTACTATTATGATGATTTACATTGAGTTATGAAATTATGAACATTCATGTCCCCTTTAAAATTGATTTATGCATGGGTAGCTATTACTATGATTTAGATGTTGATTTAATTATATTTGATTTCATATTACAATGTTGATTTTAACTTGAACCTATGTTACCCATGCTATCCTCACATCATGCATTGCATTACATTCATGAGCATTGATATATGGAAATTATGAAGTGGGTTAAGCCCAACTATGTTTTCTAAAACGATTATGATATGATTCTGATAAGATATTGGTTATGACAAAAAGGTGATCACTAGTATGTCTATTATTCTAGCTCATTGAGCATTCAGGGTGTTTGCATCATTCTGTATATGTGAATGAGTTATTCCCTGCATGAACATTACAAGTATGAACTATGATTTGGCATTTGAGCCCAAATGTATATTGAATGGTTTGGTAAGAACAATGCATTTTCTGAAAGCATGTATATGTATAAGTATTCAAGTGGGATGTTATTGACTTAGCACCGATGGATTGGGGGTGTTAGGGCTATCCCCAAGGGCCTTCTCCCTTTCCTTGAACTATGTGCCAACATAGGAATGTAAGCCATTACCGAAATGACCGAGTCGTAAGGGATGGTTATACGTATATGATTCTGATATATTCTGTATGATTCTGAAAATCCTTCCAAAATGGTGAGTTCCGTAAGGAAGGTGACCATCCACCGAAATGGTGAGTTCCATAAGGTGTGATGTGGATTACCTTTGGCAAGTAGTCTTCTCCTACCGATGGGAGGTCTCTATCAGACTAATTCATATAATAACTCGCATGGATTTGATTTGTCGGTTATAGTCCATCCCCACTATATATAAGCATTATTGCATTCCATGCATCATGAATTCCATGGCATCTTGTATATTACTCTCCCATTGGATATATGATTCTTTCTATATTATGTGCCCTTGTCATCTAACTGTGAAGTGCAGGTTATTAAATTCATATGCATCGCATGCACACATACTTAGTACATTCAAACGTACTAACACATACTCTATACCTACATGATTTTACCATGTAGGGGCCGAGCATTTTGAGTACCAACCATTTGACAAATAGTCCTTTTATTGGAGTTATTTTGGTGAGTCCGGTCTTCCGAGGGCGAGCCAGTTATCTTTCTTATTGTTATTATGGATGTTTTCTTTTATTGAGGGTGAGCTCGGAACTTGTCTTGGCCTCCCATTCCTTTGACTGGAGGCATTGTTGGGCACTATGTGAACTTTCCTTAGATTTGGTTGCTATGACTATCGTATTGCTTTCCTATTGTTAGAATGATTCTTGAGATCTGATTTGGCTTTATAGTTATGTGTGTTTGAATGCTAATCTCAACCTGATGATGTAGTTACAGATACCTGAGGCTTGTTTGGGGGCTCTCGGGTCTCCATTCGCCATGTCACATCTAGGCCCCAACCTTGGATCGTTACAATGGAACTTGGGAGGGGTTGGGAAAGGTCAAAAATGCCTCTCACGAAATAAAAGAAAAATTTCCATTTTAAAATACCCAGTCCGCGACGCGAACTGGGCGAGAAGTAGTACAATTTACCCAAAAATTCTCCAAACGAGTTTTTCCTAATCTCCATCAAAAAAATTAAAAAAAAATACAAGTGTGGGTCCGCGTCCAGGGCGTGACATGGCCCTAATGTGCACTAACATCATTTTCAGATTTTGCATCAAAAAAATTATCTTGTGATCCGGCCGCTCTAAAAGTTGATCGAGACCATTTCCCTACTCAATGTTTCTTGCTAATTGAAAATACTGTCTTGGATTTGCCATCCGAGCATGGGAAGGCACGTTATGCACACATCTCTCCTCTAGGGGTATTTTGGCAATTTCCCCGGGCGTTGCATTATCTCTTCCTTGGGATCATTCGTCCTCGAATGATGAGTAGAGGTTGTATTGTGGCACGAAAAGACTCAAGACGCATCTTCATACTCACTCAACAACTCAAAATCTCAACTCTTCATCGACCTCGATAAACTCTACTCAGATTTCAAGAATAAGCACATCAACTCAAGAATAGAAACATCAATTAAGTCATGGATAGGAACATTACCTTCAACATTTTCCTTGTTGGGCACGAAAAGGTGCGGGTACTTGGCTCTCATATCCTCCTCAACTACCCACGTGGCTTCCTCAATGAATTGATTTCTCCACAGGACTTTGACTGAGGTGATCTTGTTGGTTCTCAACTTAGGAACCTGACGATCAAGAATTTGGGATGGAATCTCCTCATAGGACAAGCTATCCTTTACTCCAATACACTCAACGGGGATCACCAAGGTAGGATCTCCCAAGCACTTATTTAACATCGAGACATGGAACAATGGATGAATTACGTCTAACTTAGTAGGCAACTCTAGCTCATAAGCAACTTTCCCAATCCTCCTCATTATCTGATAAGGGCCAATATAACGAGGACTCAATTTTTCCTTCTTCCCAAACCTCATGACACACTTCATGGGTGACACCTTCATGTACACCCAAACACTCACCTCAAACACTAAGTCTCTTCTCCTCACATCAGTGTAAGATTTTTGGCGACTTTGTGTAGTTTTCAACCTCTCTTTAATGACCTTAACCTTGTCCATTGATTGGTGAATAAGATCAAGTCCCATCAACTTAGCTTCTCCGACCTGCAACCACCCTATTGGTTATCTACATCTCCTCCCATACAAGGCCTAAGAGGGGGCCATTTGAATGTTTGCATGATAACTATTGTTATATGTGAATTCAAGCAATGGTAGATGGTCATCCCAATTTCCTTTGAAATCAAGGACACAGGATCTCAACATGTCTTCTAATGTCCGAATGATGCGTTCTGCCTGACCATCTGTCTGTGGATGGAAGGTTGTACTCAAATTTACCTTGGTACCCAATCCCTTCTAAATGATCTCCAAAATTGGGAGGTGAATTGAGCTCCTTTACCTGAGATGACTGACAAGTGAACTCCATGCATCCTCACAATCTCTTGGATGTACAATTTGGCATACTCCTTCGCAGTTTTAGTCGTCTTGACTGCCAAAAAGTGAGCTCATTTAGTCATCATGTCCACAATCACCCATATGGAATATACTGCCTTCGGGATCTCAGTATACCAGTAATGAAGTCCATGTTATTCATCTCCCACTTCCATTTCAGAATCTCGAAGTTCTGTGCCAGTCCGCAAGGCCTTTGATGCTCAACTTTGACTAGTTGGCAATTCGGGCACTTGGAAATGAACTCAGTGGTATCCCTCTTCATTCCGCTCCACCAATAGACTTTCCTCAAGTTGTGGTACATCTTGGTAGAGCTAGAATTAATGGAATACCTAGAGTTATGAGCTTCAACTATGATTCTCTCTCGAACACCATCAACATCGTGGACACATAACCTACTCCGGTATCTCAATACCCCATCTCCCTCTTTGGAGAAGACCATCACTTTCTGTTTGTTGACAACCTCCTTTAATTGGAGTATGATAGGATCTCGATCTTGCTTCTCTTTTACCTCTACTACTAGGGATGATGCAGACCCACTGAACATTGACTCCTCCCTCGTCATTATCCTCGAGTTGAACTAGCAATCGAGGCAATCTATGCACTTCCTTCACTAGCTCTTTCTTTCCTTCCTCAACATGGGTTGTGCTACCCATTGACAACCTGCTAAGAGCATCAACAACAACGTTAGATTTACCTGGGTAGTAGAGGATTCTTATGTCATTATACTTGAGCAACTCCAACCATCTCCTCTGTTGCAGGTTAAACTCTCTCTGGCTGAAGACATACTGTAAGCTCTTCTGGTCAGTGAACACATCCACATGCACTTTATACAAGTAGTGGCGCCAGATTTTAAGTGCAAACACCACCGCCGCCAACTCAAGATCATGGGTCAGATAGTTCCTCTCATGAACCTTAAGTTGCCTGGAAGCATAGGCTATCACCTTCCCCCTCTGCATCAAGACACAACCCGACCCAACTCTTGATGCATCAGAATATATTACGAAATCCTCTGTCCCATCTGGCAAAGTCAAAATAGGTGCAGTATTCAATCTAATCTTTAACTCTTAGAAGCTCTTCTCACATTCCTCAGACCACTGAAACCTGACCTTTTTTTGAGTCAATTTGGTCAATGGTGCGGATAGGGAAGAAATCCATCAACGAATCTGTGGTAGTAGCCTACCAACCCTAAGAAACTTCTTATGTCAGTTGGACAGGTCGGTCTTGGCCAATTCTTAACCGCTTCAATCTTCTGGGCATCTACTCGAATACCATCACCCGAAACAACATAGCCTAGGAAAGCTACCGACTTGAGTCAAAACTCACATTTCGAGAACTTTTGCATACAACTCATGGTCCTTAAGAGTTTGGAGGACAACTCTGAGGTAAGTGGCATGCTCCTCCTTATCCTTTAAATACACCAAAATGTCATTGATGAACACGATTACAAACATGTTGAGATAGGGTCTGAACACTCTATTCATCAAGTCCATGAAGGCTCCAGGTGCATTTGTTAAGCCAAAGGACATGACCAAGAACTCAAAGAGGCCATTTCTAATCCTGAAGGCTGTCTTTGGAATGCCACACTCCTCACTTTCAACTGATGGTAGCCTGATCTGAGGTCAATCATTGAGAAGCATGAGGCACCCTGAAGTTGGTCAAACAAATCATCTAACCCGTGGAGAGGATATTTATTCTTTATCGTGACCTTGTTCAGTTGCCTATAATCTATGCACATTCTAAGAGACCCATCTTTCTTCCGCACGAACAGGACGAGAGCACCCCAAGGAGGAACACTTGGCCTAATAAAGCCCTTCTCTAACAAATCCCTCAATTTCTCTTTCAACTTAGCGGGGGCATCCCATAAGGTGGAATTGAGATAGGCTGAGTATCGGGAAGAACATCAATCCCAAAGTCAATCTCCCTATCAGGAGGGACTCTGGTAGATCCTCAGGGAACACTTCAAGAAAATCATTCAGAATCGGGATTCACTCAAGAGTAGGAGGCTCAACATTATTAGACTTAACTCACACGAGATAGTAGATACAACCTTTAGAGATTATCTTTCTAGCTCTCAAGTAGGAAATAAACTTACCCTTAGGTGCAACAGGACTCCCTTTCCACTCTAGGACCGGTTCATTTGGAAATTGGAACTTAACAATTCGGGTCCTATAATCTGTTGAGGCATAACAAGCATGAAGCCAATCCATACCAAGGATTATGTCAAATTCAACCATCTCTAACTCTACCAAGTTAGCCAAGGTATCCCTATGATGGACGGATACTGCATAATCCCTATAGACCCTCTCAACTAGGATAGACTAACCAGTAGGAGTGGAAAGAGTATAGGTCTAAAGCAAACACTTTAGAAGAATCTCAAATCTATTGGCCACATAGGGAATTACAAAAGATAGAGTGACACTCGGGTCAAGCAATGCATAGTAATCATAAGTAAAGACTCGAACAACGTACTCATAACAACTTCTGGCGCAACCTCCTGATCTTGTCGATCACCCACTGCATATAAACAATTTGTCCCACCTACTACACCCGTAGTAGTACCCTTATGATGACTACTAGCTGAGGGTACTGTGGAGGACTGTGCTTTATTACTTCCATGACGCTGTCTTCTTATAGGACATTCATTCTTGAAGTGACCAGTCTGTTCACATATGTTACAAGTGTTTGTGCCCTCACGACACACACCTGGGTGAAGTTTTCCACACTTTCTATAGGGTGGCTTTCCCTTCGAACCTTGGGTCATGCTAGCTTGGGACTGAGAATCCTGAGCCCTGAAATTCTAGTGACCACAAGATTTTTGATCATACCTATTTTGTTGGACGGGCGCACTTGCTGCAGAGGGTGCATAACTAAAAGACCTCTTCTGAAAGTAAGCTTTATCACCGTTATTCAGCTTATGTTGGCTAGGCTCATGCCCTGCTGATTTAACTTTCTTGCTCAGTTGCTTTTCTCTGTCCTTCTTCTTATCCTCCTCGGTTTGCTGGGCATAAACCATAATTCTTGAGATGTCCATGCCTAGGATCAACAATGTTGCCCTGCACTCCTCCTTCACATGCCTGCTCAATCTAGACACAAATTTTCTCATTCGCGCCCTCATATCCTGGACCATCTCTTGGGCATATTGGGACAACTGAATGAACTTGAGGTTGTACTTTTCGACAGTCAACCCCTCTTGCTTCAGGTTCACGAATCATCAACTTTTGCCTCTCTTGGCTCTTGGGGAAAGAAGTGATAGAGGAAAGCACTCTCAAATTCATCCCACTCAGCAGGCTTAACATTCTCACCTCGACTATCTTCCCATTCGTTATACTAGACGTTCGCAACATCCTTAAGATGATAGGAGGCAAGTTCAACTCGTTCAACCTCATTCACATGCATAGCTCTCAAGACCTTGCACATCTCATTAATAAAGTTCTATGGGTCCTCCTCAACCTTTGACCCCGCGTTCATCCTCAAGAAATCTCTGAGCCTGGTTGCAGCCGTGGGCTCTTGGAGGTTGGAGATAGGGGGCTTGGGGACCTCGGCTATTACTCTGGGAGGCCGCTAGCAGGGTGAGCATCGCATTGGCTCCCCTTAAGTCTACCTCTGAGGTGGAGACAGACTGAGCAGGAGGTGCTTGTGGGATCTCAACAGCTCTAGCAGGTCGACCCTGTGTCCTCGTCCTAGTCTGGGTAGGGACCTTTGGTGGGGAATTCTTAGTGTTTGGGGCTGAGACATCTCTTTGGGTAGAAGTACGTTTAGGAGGAATGATATGCAAACGCGTAGTGCACGAATTAGAAAAGAGTTTTATGGAGTTAAACTCTATCTAACGAACTCAGAGTACAAAAGAAGTGTAACCATTCCTAATTTCCTATAGTCTCCTATATATGAAGTGTGGTGCACAACACACACATAAACAAGACTCTACTAGACATAGATTCATATGCTCCCTAGGACACTTGAACTCTGTGCTCTAATACCAAGTTTGACACGCCTCTGAAGGGTACTATAGACGTGGCCAGAACTGCGAGATTATTGATAGTCCCCAAGCGAATCACTCGGTCTCAAGACAGTCATTCAATCACCAAATATAATGAAAAATATTAAAATAAGGAAAATAAGGCAGTGGGCACCTAAACTACTTCTACAACAATGAATAAGGGTCGTAGAGCCAATAAAAATCAATCTCGACATCGATAACATGACATAATAACAATTTTAAGAAACTCAATTCAAAGAGGAAAGGACCTCAACATTAAAACATCGTCTTCTAGTCTATGAAGTCTTTACTTCTACAGTCTAGGATGGTACCATGATAGGCCATGATACCACAAACTCAAAGACTAGCTCAAAACAAATGAAAGATAATAAATGGTATCCTTCGAAAGCAGGGGAGGACTCACCAAATCTCTAGAACTAGGGAACTTTGAACCTCAATGGTGCATCTGCTGAAGTCTTGTATCTCCTGTATGTGCATCATGAAACAATGCAGCGCCGAGTAGCATCAGTACGCGAAATGTATGGTATGTAAAATAGCTGAGTGAAACAATACAGGTATAACTAACATAGGATAACATCAACTCGCAAGATACTCACTCTGAATGACAGTTGTCCATCTATGATAAGGGTAAGTAGTAGACAATAACTCATCAACATCAATCAAGACCCATACCATCAACTCAACATCACAATATTATCAGTGTAAATTCTATTTGGGAGTTTCTCTAACCAACAACCATCATCTATGAGCCGGTGATAATATAATGAAGCGATGTCGTTGCCACATCCATCCAGAACCTTGCCGAGGTAAAGGACATGGCATCAGTGGATCCATAATAAATAACATCAACTACTCTTTTGGGACAATGGAAACATCCGATTTTACAGTTCAATCCTCTCCTACGCTGACCACGTAGTTATTGAGTTTGAGGTGTTACCTACTCTTACTCAATTCGGTGCTCAATAATTCTCCCAGGACTCAACATGCTCATAAGACACCAATCATCTAGATTACTCGTCTAACTAGACTCATTAGACATTGGTAATTCAATTCATTACATCAACCATCAACTCTTGGGTTATGATTATTATCTTAGGATTAATTTCATGATCTTTAAGACTGCCGGAACATCAAGTTATAGCAACATCATCATCAGTGCTCTCATATTGGGATTATAATCACAGTAACATACACATTCATACCGTCAAGGCTCTAGACTCATCTCTTAAGTTCATTCTTGCAATCTTTTATTAAAGTAACATGTAGGATACTTTTAAATAACTCATGAAAAGTGTTCAAATAGTAAAATCAAATTTATGATGATAATCAACATATGAAAATACATAGAATATATATAATTTACAAGAAAATGTTCATGGAAAACATACATATAGGCCAACACTTCCATAATCTCTCTATTACCATCAATAGGGGCACATGGAAGAACATTCTCATGATTTTGTTTAGCCTTACATAACTGGGATGAAGAAAACACCAATCACTATAAGGAATTGCCCTCAACCCTCAAGACCTCTACCTTCCCTTTCTTTTTCTCTCAAGAATGCTCACTTTAGGAAGCAAAATATGGGTTTCGGAAGCCCCATTCTGAGAAAAATAACCCTTATACTCGTTTATGGAACTTAGGAAGGATTGGAAAAGGTCCAAAATGCCCCTCACAAAATTAAAGAAAAATTCCCATTTTGAAACACCCAGTCCGCGTCGCGGACTGGGCGCAGAGTAGTACAATTTTCCGAAAAATTCTCCAAACAAGTTTTTCTCAATCTCTGTCGAAAAAATTGAAAAAAAATACAAGTGCGGGTCTGCGTCCATGGCACGACGCGGCCCTAACACGCACCGATACTATTTTCAGGTTTCATATCAAAAAATTATCTTTTGATCCGATCACTCTAAAAATCTACCGAGACCATTTTCCTACTCAATGTTTCATGCTGATCGTAAATCTGATCTCAGATTTACAATCCGAACATGGGAAGGCAAGTTATGCACACATCTCTCCTCTAGGGGTATTTCGATAATTTCACTGGACGTTACAATGGGAATGAGGAAAGGGCCTTATCTCATCATAATAATGGAAAGGACAAGCTTAATCCATCTGGAAGAAAGATCATAGGTTGTTTACACAATATCTAATATGCCTCTAAACATAGCATAGGTAGGAGCAATGGACATGTTCTTAGTTCACCCTCAAAAATAACAAAATGACATAGTTATAAAATACAAATAGAACTAAGCAACATAGGATAGAATTGTCAAGAGTCTAGGTGCGACGTGGAGAATGGGAAACTCGAAGGCACCCCTGTCACGACCAAAGCCTAGGGCCTAGACTTGACACAACGAATGGGGAACCCGAAGGAACCCCAAACAAGCCCCCAAGCATAAGTAATTACATTTTTGGCCACGGAAGCATAAATAAACACCAAGAAAATAAATTCTAAGGGTAGCAGGGATATGGACTGATTCTATGGAAATATATAGGGGAAAAAAATTGGCATGATCACATAACAAGCAAGATTAAGGAGAGGGTAAGTATGACTGATGTTGTGGGGATGATAGGAGCTTATGAACTTCATCACATGCCATCATATTCAACAACACATAAAGGGATCGAGACTAAAGGAAGCCTTCCATAATTTCATAAGCATAACAAAAGTCAAGCTCATCATATACATCTATCCAACAACACCTCTAACATGAGCGAAATGGGGGCCAAGACATCTCCAAGGCTCATCCTCAAAAGTAAATATTTCAAAAGTAAATAAGTCTTTGACATAACATGAAATTAAGTGGTTGTTGTCCCTGAAATGGAGGAATCACCAATAGTAGTCTTCAAACTAGCCGATTAGTCATATGGAGGAAGATGAATATGAGCCCCTGTCCCTACATGGTTAGATCATGTAGGCAAAAAGTACGCGTTAGTACTTAGAATGTACTAAGTATGTGGGATGCAATGAAACTTGAGAACAGATTTCATAATAAGACAAGATGCATAATCATATTCAAAGGATATAGGCTCAATATGACATGTGTAACGATCTGACCTAGGGCCTAGTCATTACGCGGCGAATGAGATACTCGAAGGCAACTCACTCAAGCTATCTTAAGCATACTAAGAATTCATAGGTATTAATCAAAGCATTTGTCGAATAAAATGGAAAAAGAGTCTATGGTCCTTTTATGACAATGAAGCAACATTAAAAAGCATATAAGACAACATATCTATGTCCATAAAGCATACCAACTAATACATCGACAGACGAAACCAATAATGGTCAGTTTCCATTAAATAGAAAGGACTCCAATATTCAACAACATAGAAAGTAAAAGTCTCAAAAGGGAAACATATACATCACCACAAAATAAATACAAGCTAGATAGAAAATGGTATAGTCCCGAACTAAAGGCTCACCAAAAAAAGTACTAATCTTGAGCGTCAAAAACTAGTTACGAGCTAGTGGAGGAGTACATGCCCCTACATGGTTAAATCATGTAGGCAAAATATGTGTTAGTATATTGGAATGTACGAAGTATGTTAGATGCAGTGTAAGACATGAAATTGCAATGCCATCGTTCATAAAAATAACATATTAGTATACATGAGATGAAAAATACATAAATGTGAGCTTAAGCATGCACAAAGAATATCACTCAATACGAAAGAGAATCAATGAATGAAAGATCACATATATGGAATCATGTCATAAAATCATAAACTTGTGGGAGAAGACCTTAACCGCCATATAAGACCATGTGAGATACTACATGGAATTCAACATAACCCTCTACATTGGGATCGGGAGACCACTTGCCAGGTGGAACTACATCACTTCACATGCATCTTAAATAACATGAATGACCTGCATGGATCTACTAGCCTAGCCTACAAGGGCTCCTATGGTGGCACATAGTTAGGGACAGTGAGATTTATCTTTAATGGGTTATGCTTCAACTCACGGAATAGATCATAATCTCAAGTCTACTCGGTGCTAAGTCATCCCATAATTTTTTTTAAACATAACTTAGTCAAATTATGACAATTAGAATCATAAGTAGCAATCATAAAAGCAACTCGAACGTAGCAACCACCAAATGAGAATTGTCCTTTCATCTTGTGGACCTTTCTTAAACATCTTTTACGGAAATAGTCAACATGCTTATACCTTTGACAAATCATAACTTTAAAACTCATCTTTAATGCCCTAATCATCATCATAAATCATGGAAAGCTTTATGAAACTAGGTCGGCTAAGCTTTTAAATTAGAACAATCATAAATCATATATTCATGGTTAAACTATGATGACATACTTATCTAAACATGGAAAATAACCCGCACTTCATCATTAACAAAACACATCATTGGGGTCATCATCAAACACTTAAAACTTGAATATACTTAGTAAAAGCATCATAAGATATCATAGAAATTGTAACAACCCCCAATTTAGGAGCCCTAAGTTTAGAAAAATTGGCCTAAAAAGTGACCTGGAGCCTGGTTTATGGAACCACTTATGGCCCGTAAGATGACATACAACACGTAGGTTTGGTTCTTATATATAGAACTTCTGGAAGGGAAAAGGTTTCCAAGTGTGGGGTAACTCAAGGACCAAGTGCCATCCCGTAGAGTATCTTACACCCCGTAGATGGTTTTGTGAGTGGGATCCCAGATATGAAGGAAATTTGGAGTTTTTAGGAAGATAGTATACAAGTTATCAGATGGCCCATGGAATATGTTACTGCTCATGTAGACCTTTCGTAGGTAGGGCCAAGAAAGTGAGGAAAAATAGTTAAGTGTGGAAGGATTCTATGAGTATAACCATGACTCGTAAGAAGTTTCACAGCTCATACTGTTGTTCGTGGTTTTCAATTCAACAAAGTCATTTCATGCATTTTGAATTAATATATAATAATTTCTAACATGAATCATACATATAATTAACATAGAAAGTACTCATAATAAAATAAATGTTGAAATTAAAGATTGAGTTGAAAAGGATTTTGGATTCCATGGATGGATTGACCCATGGATGAAGAAACCCACATACCATAGAGCAAAATAGGAAAGAAAGTTGATGAGAATCTTAAACTTAATGAAAAGCTTGGAAGAAATTAAAGCTTGTTCTTCCATGAAGGATTTGGGGTCTTCTCTCTTGAGAGAAAAATTTGGAATGAGTGAAGAGGAAGGTTATTGGGGCATGACAATAGGCTTAGAAAAGTGTATTTAAGTTAAATGAGTTAAAAACCCTTTTGGGAATGTAAAAATATTATCAAGAGTAAAAAAATGACATTTTAATGAGTCTTAGCGGCAAAATTGGCGGTTCGAACCTTTGAGTCACCCTTTTGTACAATATTTGAAGCTTTTTGGGATGATTCGATAGTCATTTTTGGGATGATTCGGCAGTCAAAATTGGTCCATCACCAAATTATTTGGCGGATCGCAGAATTTGACATTTTTGAAGGGCTTCATTAAAATGGCCATAACATTTTACTCCGAACTCGGAATAAGGAAAAATTGAATGCATTGGAAAGCTAATTCAAATACCTATAATTTGGTAGGTTGTGGGTTACCTAATTCATTATGTGCTAAGAGATATGACAATGTTAAGTTGACCCTTATACAAATTCATATAGAAAATTAGCCGATTGGAATCGTTTGGATTTGGCTCGATCTAAGGGATGCCTTATGACCTTGAACAAGATGTAATTCGCTTTGCATACCTAATAATTGATTCCATCATATTAAAAGTTATCAATCTAAGCCTATACACGTACGTGAAACAACTCAGGTCTTAGCTTAAGTTCTAGGGCGTTACAAAAATATCACTTGGCTTGCTTTCAAAGCATGATGACTCAGTACAATGTCTTCAAATGAAGCTTCAGAGTCTAGTCATAAACATGAAAAGTAGAATGGGAACCCTTTTCTACATTATAACACAATATAGGCATAAAGTATGCGTTAATAGGTAGAATGTACTAAGTATGTGAGTAATGCAATGCAATTGAACCATAATACGAAAGAAATCAGTTGATATATATATGGTAAAAGAGTAATAGAATTATAAGTAGGCATAAATGAGATAAATGTATAAGTACATTATAGGAACATCATGTAAAAAGTATAAAATAAAAGTAATTAAGTAAGCTATCATAAGGACCATACATATGTGGGAAGCAACCATTATTGACATTAAGAACATGGGAGCTATAACATGGAATTCCAAATTCTACTCGTACATCGAAGATAAGGGAGTCTACTTGATAAGGTAGGATTCTAAAGTCATGAGCTAAGTGGATCCAATTGCAAAACCATATTGATAAAAATATAAATTCTACAGTGAGGACATAGTTATGAGACAAGAAGTTTTATGTAAGGACCCCTTAGGTCGATCTTTCACCTCAAGCCTCATTCAGTGCTAAGTTAATATCCCACAAATATATATCACAAAATCATACTTATCGTAGATTCTTAAAGCTTTCTATAAATCATAATTCATCATAATTTTCATAAACATCTCATATAGGAAAGGTTTGTCATGATCACCAACTCAAATCATAGAAACTTGTACATTGAGTAGCTAATTTTCATAATTTATGTAAAGTGGGATGTGCGCCCCATCATCATTATAATTTTAGGTGAATTGGCATCCTAAGTCACCTTTAAGGTCTTAGGTCACCCTTTCCATTCCATACTTGAATAGTTAAATCTCTTGATCATGACTTATAAAGGGAGTTGGGGTAGAAGTATGAAATTCAAACGAATTTGACTAGTAATCATGTAATTAGAACATGTTCATGTATAATCATATAGAATAGCACCAATTGAGTAAAAAATAGACTAGAGCCACTTGTAATTTTATGAACCTAAGTAGACTACATGAAAAATTTCTTATAAATTATCAAAATCATGCAATTGACTGATAAATTATGCTAAATTATGTAAGTAAACACTAATAGAAAACAATTTATGAAATTAGAGGAGAGCTTTTATACCCATAAGGGAATTGTAAGCCCTAGATAGCATTGTAGAGAATTCATATGTGGAGAATTTATGTAGGAAATCATAAAATTCATGCAATTCTTATCAATTAATGTCAAAATAGAGTAATTGTCATAAAATGAATCATGATTCATGTGATTAAATAGAAATTGAGAAGACCTATATGTATTCATAGTTGAAATTGGATGAAAGTTTGAGAATTTAGAGGAGCTCCATAGAAGCAAGGATTCCAGGAGTGAAGACTTACATACCTTGGTTAAGACATCACAAGAAACTTGAAGAAATTCTAAAAATTTTGATGATGAACTTAGAGAATAACTTGGGATCTTCAATGAGGATTTGAAAGCTTTGGTAGAGAGAGAAATTTTGGGATTGGTGAATTAGGGGTGAATGAGTCAAAAATTAGGGTTTTGGTATCATGACCTAAACCTAGGGCCTAGCCATAACATGACGAATGCGTGACCCGAAGGCACCTCACCCAACCCTCTTAGCATTCGTCAAGCATTCATAGGTATTTAATAATGATAAAAGCAGAATTTAAAAGTTAGAAAAGAGACTAAGGGATTATCATTCATAAAATATCCATAAAAGTAATATGTAAAGCTTTCAACATATTGGCTAACCATACCAACTACATAAATTATATGACGGGGGCTAAGACATGCTCAACGCTCCTTGCAAATATGAAAGTCATGAAAAAATAACATAGAAAGTAAAAGTCTCCATAATACAATTGTCAAATAGATAAGTGCCTCAAAAATACAAAAGGCATGAAGAAAGAATTGTAGTCCCCAAACTAGAGGGTTCACCAAAGATACTAGTCTTAAACATCGGTAGCTAACCACATGTGTCGGTGGAGGAGGAAGAGTGCCAGTACCATATGGTAATACTATGTTGGAAAAATATGCATTTGTATGTTGGAATGTACTAAGCATGTGAGATGCAATGTACACATGAAATTGTAATGCCATCATTCAAAACATGCTTAACCATAACCAAAGAATAAAGCTTAATATGAAATAAGAGATCAAAATACATCATGTGAAAACTCATTTTAAGGTACATAGACATTAAGTACAGTGGGAGGAGACTGTAACTGATATTTAAGACCATGCGAGCTTCTACATGGAATCCAATATAACCCTCTATAATGTCACGGGGAGTTCACATGTTTAGTGCAACTCTATCAACTTATGCATGTATATCTGAGTTTAACCTTGCTATTGTGGATCCACTAGCCTTAGTCTGTAAGGGCTCCTATGGTAACACATAGTTAATGGGACAACGGGTTGCTTTTAAGGTTTCCTTACTGAACCCCACCTCAATGTCTCATTGGGTGCTATGTCAATACCACCGAGTACTTTAAAAACATTAGCATAATCATACAATCATAAATTAGAATTATAAGTAGCACCATATAGGAGTAGCTCATTAACTTAGAAACTACTCAAGGGAGAATTGTCCTTTCACTTTGAGGGTCCATCTTAACATCATTAAAGGCCTTCATAACGTGCTTATAACATCATGCCATTCATATATTTGACAATGTACTTGAAGGCCCTTATATTAACATTGTGTATGAATCGTATCTTAAAACTTATTGGGTTTATGCAAAGAACATCAAAAACACATGATTTCAGAGCATAATGCAATATCATGATAAAATTGCTCAATTTAAAACCATGTCTAATAGCCCACATCATCATTCCAAACCCTAGATAATGAAATTATGAAATATAATTTGAAACTATAGGAGCTTATAGTACATTATCGCATTGCATTATTAGAGTCAAAATTATTGAAAATATACCATTAAAACATAATTTAAATCATGCTCATAGAATTCATAGATTTTCAAAAACTTAATGAATAGGTAAAAAGGAAAGTTTATTGGACTTTGTGGATGGAGGGATCCACAAATCAACTCACATACCTAATTGAAGACCTTAAGTAAAGGCTTAAAGATTTGAGAAAGAAAGCTCTTGGAAACCCTAGCCCTTTTTGCCTCATTTTCAAAGAGTTTCTTGCCTTAGAAATTTTGAAGGAGTTTGGAATAGGGAGAATGAGAGTTTTTGAGAGGTTTGGGGCTGATAATAGGTAGATTAGATCTCAAAATGATGTAGTTTTAGGCTTAAGGTACATGGAAAGCTCAAAATGGCTCTTCAATAAAACTACCAAACCCAAACTCGAACCCAGAGCTAGCTGGTTCTCCCCTCTATCAAACAATAGAGATGATACTTCACACTAGGCCAAGATCTATCATCATAGGTAAGTAAACGGGAGCACGACCCCTGATTCTGGGTCGTACTTAGGGAGTTTTGTCCTTTTGAAATTTCGATCCTTAGAAATAGTCATTGAAACCTAGTCTATGACCTTATTCTATGGCTCATAGAATGATCTATAGGTCATAGAACCCTTTTGTGGTTCCTGCCCACACTTGAAAAATTTTCCAATCTTCAAGGCTCTATCAACGAGATCATTTTACGGACAATAAACAAACTACGACTTGCCCTATTCATTCATAGTTCAACTTTAGAAATCCAATTTTTCATCAACCCAACGCATCAAACCACGAATCTTGTTTATGTTCTGTAGTTCTATTTGTGGACTATAAACATCCTTCATAGCTAATACTCACACTTAGTCAAATTTCCATCCTACCTGGTTCCATCCATTAAACCTATTTTCGACTCATGGATTGAACCATGAACCATAAATAGGGCTCGTACTTAGGTTTGCAACATTTTTAGTTCCACTTCTTTTGCACTTTTAGACTTCCTAACTTGTGGGGCCTTACAATATCTCCCCCTTGGGAACATTCATCTTTGAACGTGCTAAACGTAGCTTTAAGGGATTAAAGAAGTAGCTAACAACTCAACATGAATGCAACAATGCAATTTAAACTTCTTTTTTATAAACTCTTCAAACTCACATTCAAATATCATTACAAAACAATCCCATTAACATGCAAACATACATAAATGGTATGAAAACTGAAATGCATGGAATTTGAGGTCATAGAGCAAGAAGAACTTAGTCTTAGGCTTGAGTAGAGTGGGAAAATAAGGATATTTCTTCATAATGTCCTCTTTCGCTTCTCATATTGCACTATTAACATGTTGGTTCCTCCAAAGTACTTTAACAGATGCAACCTCTTTGTTTCTCCACCTCTTCACTTGCCAGTCTAGGATCTCAATCAGAATCTCTTCATAGGACAAGTTCTCTTCAACACTCATATTTTCCAACGAAATTATGGAGTTTGGATCACCCAAGAATTTTCTCAACACTAACACATGGAACACCAGATGAATCATATTTATCTCTAATGACAACTCCAATTCATAAGCTACCTTGCTAACCCTCCTAACAATTTTACAAGGCCTTACATGTCTTGGGATCAATTTTCCCTTTTTGACAAATTGAACTACACCCTTCATAGGTGACACTTTCAAGTAGACCCAATCGTTAACATTGAACTCAAGGTCTATTCCCCCAACATCGGAGTATGAATTTTGTAGACTTTGAGACATTTTCAACTTCTCCCTGACGAGGCTTACTTTTTCCATGGAATCCATGAACAAGTACGGTCTTATCAAAGCCATTTCACCAACTTCAAACCACCTAACCGATGATCTACACTATTTACCATATAAGGCCTCCAATGGTGCCATCTCAATACTTGAATGAAAGCTATTTACCAAACTCAATAAAAGATAGATATTTATCCCAACTTCCTTTGAGCTCCAATACACAAGCTCTCAATATATACTCAATGTTTGAATTGTCCTTTCGACTTGTCCATCAGTTTAAGGATGGAAAACAGTATTCAACTTTACCTTAGTACCAAGGCCCTTTTGAAACAATTTTCAAATGTGAGAGGTAAAAAAGATAATAGATAATGTAACCCCATGCAATCTCACCAACTCCAGATATACAACTTGGCATAATCTTCGGCACTATAGGTTGTCTTGACCGGTAACAAATAAGCCAACTTTGTCATTCTATCCACAATAACTTATATGGAGTCAAAAGGACTTAGTCTTAGGCAAACCAACTACAAAGTCAATAATTATCTCTTTCTATTTCCAAGTGGGAATCTCAATGTCTCGGGCTTAGCCACCTGGCCTTTGTTGTTCAACCTTAACTTGATAACAATTGGGACATTCGGCCACAAACCTTTCAATATTCTTTCTTTATTCCGTTCCACCGATACACTTCCCTTAGGTACACCGAGATGAATGGAATATGAGGAATTATAAGTTTCTTTCAAAATCAAACTTTTCAACCCATCGATATCCAGCACACATACTCTACCTTGGTTCCTAAGCACACCATCTTCCCCTTGGGAGAAAACCTCTAATTTTCCTTCTTTCATCAATGCCTTTAATTTAACCAGGGTGGGATTAAGGTATTCTTTGGCTTTCACATCAACCACCAATGAAGATTTAGAACCGTTCAAAACCATCACACCACTATCATTTCGACCACTTAATCTCACACCCAAGTAAGCCAAATGATGCAGTTGTTTGACAAAGTCTTTCTTCTAATCTTTAATGTGAACTACACTACCCATTGACACTTTGCTAAGTGCATCGACTACCACATTACATTTCCTGAGTGATAATTAACACATGTCATAATCCTTGAGAAGTTCTAACCACCTTTTTTGTCTTAGGTTAGGTCCCTTTGAGTGAACACATGTTGGAGAATCTTATGATTGGTGAATACATCAACATGAACCCTATATAAGTAATAATGTCATATACTCAATGCAAATACTACAAACACTAACTCAAGATCATGTGTTAGGTAGTTCTTCTAATGCACCTTCATTGCCTTGAAACATAGACAATCACCTTTCCATGTTCCATCAATACACATCCCATACCAATCCATTGGTATCACAATAAACAACAAACCCATCGGTACCTTCCAACAAGGTCAAGATTGGAGCTGAAGTCAACCGATCCTTCAAAGTTTGGAAGCTTTTCTCATAATCATCTGTCCATATAAACTTTACTTTCTTTTGAGTCAACCTTGTCAATGGAGATGAAATGGATGAGAACCCTTCAACAAACCTCATAATACCGGGCTAGACCTAAGAAACTCCTAATATTTGAAGGATTTAATGATCTGGGCCAATTCCTCACTGCTTCCATCTTTTTAGGATCAACTTTAATTCCATCACTCGTAACCACATGCCCAAGGAATGTAACTTCTTTAAATAAAAACTCATATTTGTCAAATTTAGCAAATAAATTCTCATTACTCAAAGTTTGCAACACCACCCTTAAATACCTCTTGTGCTTTTCTTCACTTCAAGAATCGATCAAAATATCACCAATGAATACCACAACAAATATATGAAGTTAGGTTTTGAATACCCTATTCATGAGGTCCATCAACATCGCGGGTGCATTGGCTAGGACAAAAACATCACCATAAACTCAAAATACCCATACGTTGTCTGGAAAGCCAATTTGGGAATATCACATTCCCACACCCTTAGTTGATGATATCCGAACCGAAGGTCAATCTTGGAGAAGTGTCAAACCCTAGGCAATTAGTCAAATAAGTCATCTATTCTTGGAACTAGATACTTGTTCATGATGGTAGCCTTGTTGAGTTATTGGTAGTCTATGCACATTCGGAGCGACCTATCTTTATTCCTTACAAACAATACCAGGGCACCCTATGGAGACCTACTTGGCCTAATGAAACCCTTCTTCAACAAATCCCTAAATTTCTCCTTTAGTTCCTTTAACTCCACTAGGGCCATTCAGCAAGAAGGAATTGAGATAGGTTGAGTATCGAGCAAGAGATCTATGCCAAAGTCTATTTTCTTTTTAGGAAGAATATCGGGGAACTCTTTGGAAAAAAACATTAAGAAACTTATTGACTGCGAGGACCAACTCAAGAGATGAAACTTCGGAAGTGACATCTCTAACCCTCACTAGATGGTAAATACACCCCTTGAAAATTATTTTATGGGCTTTGATATAGGAGAAAATACACCTCTACAAACCGAACTACTACCCTTCCATTCAAGAATGGGCTCATTTGGAATTGGAATTTGACTCTATGAGTCTGATAATCTATAGAAGCATAGGAGGCATGCAGCCAATCCATTCTAAGTATGATACAAAAATCGACCATAGAGAGATCTACTACATCACAAGGAACAACTTTATGCAAAATGGACACAAGACAACTCCTATAGGCTCTTTTTGCAACCACCGACTCAGGTATGGGAGTACAAAGTTCAAAAGGCTCAATTAAGACTTCGGGACACACATTGAATCTATTTTCAAGGAATAAGGTTACAAAAGATAAATTGGCTCATAGATCTAATAATGCATATACATCAAAATTATAAACTTTCAACATATCGGTAATAATGTCTGAGTTTACTTCTACTTTTTGGTGGGCGTGCAACACATAAAATCAGTTGGCCCTTTAAGTATTTTGAGCTTTCTACCTTGATGTTGCGGCCTAGAACCACCACTCCTACACTCTTTAGCATCGGTACCGGGCTTGCCACATTTGAAACATACATTAGAGCCAACTAGTCATTCCCTTTTGTGGGGCCTTCCACACTTGGCACCATTCGGGGAGGCTTGAGTACCCGGACCCCTTCGTGTCTTGGGGTTGGAACCTTGGAGGGTCATTAGTTGACTCTTGGCATATGTGCTTTTGGCCACCTTGATACTTGCCATAGCCACTAACGCTTTGGTGGGAGAATCTACCACTTTTAACTCGAGCTCTCTTGCACTCCTTAGCCTGCTCTCTTAATTTCTCCTCCTCAATTTGTTATGCATAAGTCATAAGATGGGATATGTCCATGTCTTTCACAAGTATGGCGGTCTTGCACTCTTTGGTCACTAATTTCAACATGACAAAGATGAACTTGCTCATTTTGGCCCTTGGGTCCACCACCATGAATGGTGCATATTTGGAGAGTTTTGTGAACTTGAGGGAGTATTCCCTCACGCTCATGTGGCCTAGTTTAAGTTGATGAACTCTTGTACCTTAGCCTCCCTTAGCTCCAATGGAAAGAATTTATCAAAGAAAGCACCTTTGTGCTCTTCCCATTCAATTTGGCCCACTCCTTGACCTCTCTATTTTCCCCATTGATTATACCAAACCACATCCTTGAGTTGGCAGGTCATTAGCTTAGCCTTCTCCTTGGATGACACCCTCGTAATAGCCACAATTCTATAAGATTCATCGATAAACTCAGTCAAGTCCTCATCAACCTTGAAACCATGATATTTGGGTGGGTTCATTCTCATAAAATCCCGGACCCTAGTTGCTGGTGTAGGTGCTTGGGTAGGAAAAGCAACCTCCTGGTTGGCGTGGTTGTTCAAGACTTGAGCTAACATAGTAAAGATGGCTCAGAACTTTGCATGTGTGACTACCTCCTCTGTGGCATAGGAGGCGCTTGATCTTTTTGCACTTCCTTACGTAAAGGAGCTTTCTTGTCATTCGTAATCAGTCAACTTGAAATCAAGAAATTTATTTAATTCATAATAGGTTAATTCAATCAACTTGAAATCAAGAATTTTATTTAATTCATTATAGGTTCATAATCAATCAACTCGAAACAAAGCTTGATCATAAACTAGGGTGATTTGTTTATATAATTTAATTCAACTCTATGAAATAAAGAATATTTCATATGATCCAATGACAATTCATCAAAATCCCTAACTCGTGCATCTGAATTTCATTGAAAAGTAGCGAATTCTCGGGATTCATGGATGAAAGAAGTCCATGAATGAATACCCACATACATTTGGTAGAATTCTTACTATAAACATGGAATTGGAGGCTTTAATCATTGAAACCCTAGCTTGATAAAGAAGGAAACCTTGAGAGAATTTTGTGTTGTGAGTGAATAATTTGTCAATGGGTGTATTGGGCAGTATAAAGTGGTTATAGGTATTTATAACATCAAAATGATGTAGCTTAATAATTAGGAGGGTAGGAAATATAAAAAATATCATTCATTAAAACTGATTTGGCCGTATCTCTAGGGTCATGAACGATCTATGATCCCTTCTACGGGATATAGATTCCCATTCCTAGATGTTGACTTGAAGTTTTATGTTTCCAAATTATTTCTACGTGTACCATTCTATGATTCATCAAACCTTCTATGGATCGTTCTATTGGTTCATTGAAAAAGTACTGCAATAATGTAATCTATCATCGAACTACGAACTAAGACCATAGCTATAAACCATTATATAGCCCCTAAACCCCTTCTCATAGCCTGTACAAAATTTTCTCAAGTCAAGGTGGGTTCTACGATTAAGTTTTATGGGTCATAGAAGCTTTTATGGCTCATCCTATCAACTCATAATACAAGTACTGAGACTTAATTTTTCGCACAACTTCAACATACCTTTTAAGACTCCTTTCCATGAATCGTAGTTCCTTTTACCACTTATAAGTCTAACTCATTCAGTGATCAGCTTTTCCTAATTTTTTCCCAAGTCGAACTGTCCCCTACAACTGCCTTTCTATGACCTCGAGTTCTATTTGTGGGCCATAGATGACCCTCGTAGACCTTGAACCAAAAATTATTTTCTTCCAATTTTTTTCTTATTCCTACTTACTAACTTTTGGAGTATTAACATATCTCCTTCCTTGGAAATATTCATCCCCAAATATGGATAAAATCTAGTATGAGTAGAGTAGAATAAATATCTAACAACCCAATAGGAATGCAATATTGCAACTTAAATGTCAAAATCATAGATATTTTATAAATTATTACTTAAAATTAGTTTCATCAGCATGCATGCATATGAAATTACATGAAAAAGTTAAAATATAGGAATTTGTAGGAGAGGATCATGAAGAGTTAAGTACGTTGGCCTAAAATGAAAGGGAAGAGGTAAGGATAATGCTTCATCATATCCACTTCGGCTTCCCAAATATCACCTTCAACTTCTTAGTTTCTCCACAGCACCTTGATGGATGCCACTTTCCTTTTTCTCAATTTACGAATCTCTTATATGAAATTTCAATGAGAACTTTTTCATAGGTCAAACTCTTTTTAGCATCCACACTCTCTAAACATACAATAGTGCTAGTATCATCAACACAGTTTCTCAACAAATACACATGGAACACTTGATGCACCAATGCTATTTTCGAAGGTGAATCTAGCCCATAGGCTACTTTACCAATATACCTTCAAATCTAATACTGACCCATATTTTGGGGCCTATGCTTCACTTTATTGTCAAAGTGCATGAAACCCTTCATAGATGAGATTTTCATGTAGCATCAATCATTATATTGAATTCAAGCTCCCTCTTCCTCATATCCAAATAGGACCATTGTTGACTTTGGGTAGACTCTAACTTTTTCTGAATAAGTCTAACCTTTTCCATAGCCTTAAAAACCTACCTGGGTCCTATCAAAGCTATTTCACCTTTAAAAATACCCTTTTGTGGAGCTATATCTCCTATCCTATAAAGCCTCAAGGAGTGATTTCAATGGTAGAATGATAACTATTATTGTAAGCAGCTCAATTAATGGTAGGTGATCATCCCAATTTCCTTTGAAATAAAGTAACCATTCCCTCAACACAACTTCCAAAGTTTGAATTGTTCTCTTGGAATTACCATTGATTTAAGGGTGGAAAGCATTACTTAGCTTAATTTTCGTACCAAGACCCTTTCGAGAAGACCTCCAAAAATGTGAGGTGAATTAAGTGTAATGATCGGAATTAATTGAAAAAGGAATACCATGAAGCTTCACCAATTCCCAAATATACATCCTTGCATAATCTTCGATGGAGTACAAAGTCTTAACGGGTAAAAAATGTGCTAATTTTGTCAGTCTATCCACTACAACCCAAATTGAATCATGTTGCCACGAGTATGAGGCAATCCTGTTTTGAAATCCATATTCACATCCTCTCACTTTGAAGTAAGAATCTCGTTATCTTGGGCTAAACCTCCCAATCTTTGGTGCTCTTCTTTCATTTATTGACAATTTGGACATGCTATCATAAACCTGCTTCCTCAAATATGTATGCAAATTGCTAGTTCCAAGTTAATAGAATATTAGGAAGTTGTCGTGACCCAAAATTGGATCGCAACTAAAGAAAATAAAGCAAAGCGAAAATAGTCACAACATTTAAAACAAATCCCAAAACCTGGATGAGTACGAGGGCATCTAAAGTAGTACGAAAGAGTAAATACAATTGTCTCAAATGAAAATACAATAATGTCTGATGATGTGTAATCAAAAGACTGAAAAGGAAATGATAATAAAGAAAATCTCAAAGATCCACACGACTCGAAGTCTGAGCCTCACCGCTAAGATCTGGATAGATGGAGAAAAGCTCTGCTAGAGTGAATCATCTACCCTGTATGGGTCCCTGTGCTCAATCTGCAGGGGGAGCAAAATAGGGGTGAGTAGACCAAAATTTACCTAGTAGTTTAACTTACTGGGTAAGTGTAATCGAATAAGTATGTGATAATGAAGAATATTATCACCTACAAAGAAAAAGCTAGTACACAATATAAACATATATAATAATAGACCAGAATAATAATGACAATCAATGGTGCAATGCGCCTGCAGTGAATTAATGTGATGCATGAGGTGGAATCCCGACAGACTATGGTGCCGATGTATATATCTATCAAGCTGAAGCTACTAGGTAGAACCCATATGGGTCTCGTCAGACCATATACAAAATCCCTCAAGTGTCACAACGGTTGCTGGCACCGATGAAACCTCGATGTACTCTGGTGGCGGTAGTAGAGGTCTCTAGTATCACGATGGAATTTGGCACCGATGATACCTTGATGGACTCTAGCATTGGTAGGGAGATACCAAGTAATACATCTTTCTCAGGGCCAATGAACATAGATGTAATGCATGCCAAGTCACAATATCAAGATGTAATCAATAATAGTATGCCTCGCTGGACTCTAGCGCCGACAACTAGATCTCAAGTAGTGTGATTGTCTCAAATATCAAGTGACTTCGTGGTACAGATGCAATATGAGATGTATACATGCTAATTCCACAATACAAGTACGTATATGCAATATGAAATGATAATGATATGCAAAATAGCCATAACATCACAAGGCTATGTCAAGTGTATCAACAAGTACGACAAGGGTATCCACAAGTCTCATTTCATCACTCTATCGTCAATAATCAGAATGTCAATGAAACCAGGCTCTTCAAGTTCCAAAATATGCTCTGTATTTTCATCGATATTGTTGACACCCAATTTTTTGACCGACCTTTACCCTTTTTTATGTTATTCGATTAGTTGAGCATTTGAAAAAAAATTATATTATATGCATAAGTTTATATTTAGTTTTTACTCGATAAATTGTATATTTTGGCATTCATAATTTACAAAAATATTATTATTATTTACTCACTTTTTGACATTTATCTTTTATTTTTATAAATGTAAAATTTTTTATAAGTTATTATTTTATCTAAAATAACCTTGATTTTTTTTACAATAAATATGATTAGTGATTTAATAAAATTTATTATGTAGTAATTTAGTAGCTAGTTATTTTATATATTTTGATAGATTATTTTTATCCCTAATTACATTCATATTTTAAACTTTGTCAAGTCTTTTCTTGTTTGATAAAATCCTCTTTATATGTTTCCTTTCAGGTATAGAATAAAAATTCTCTCAAAAATTACAAAAAGAAGATAATACCTTCTTTTTTAACTCCTTACCCAACTTCTCTCTGGCACTATTTTTTTCTTTTCTTGCACATATTTTGTTTTCATGAATAAAAAGGAGGGGAAGAGAGATTTTTAAACCTTTTTTTTTTGGTTAACTTTAAATCCTCCTCAAGAGAAGAAGACAAGAAATATATATCTCACATGCATATAGTTAGTCACATGCATATAGTGAGAAGAAAAACTTAGAAAAAAGGGAATTGCAATAGCCTCTTCTCCTCCATTTTTTTTATCCTTTTCTGATCCCATGAGTTTGCTCTCATGTCTATTCCACCACATAAGCCACCATGAATGGCCCTTTTTATTTTTCTCTATTTTCTATTATATATCAGCCACAATAAAACTAGAAATGCACTCACCAAAATGCAGTAGCTACTTTCACTGCTTCAACTTCTCCAATTATTTCTCTTACCTTTTAGGACTGAGCGAAATAGAATAGCAACCTTGCTGGGGATATTAGGTGCTAACCGTTACGTGTTTTGTATTTTATGTGGGATTTTTTTTCTTTATGTGACTTTATTTGTGTGTTTAATATTTGTTTATTTATTTCATGTATAATCTCTTTCTTTACCTCTTTATTATTGCAGTTTTTTTATTCATTCGTTCTCTTGTATTCTTGAACTACATTTTTGACCTGATTTCCTTTTGGATACGTAGCGCGCACATTAGTGGATCCGATATCTATCAATTTTTTAAAACTACTGTTGGGTTGATTGATCTAATTTTTGAATATAATTGACATGCATATTCAAAGTCGAATCTTAATGTTCAAAGATAAGACAATCACTTTCTCTTTAAACTGAAAATTTTATTTGAATGAAGTAGGATCAGAAAGATTTCACAGGTCAAACTGGGGTAGAATGTTTGAGATTCTCTCAAAAATGCACAAGCATGCAACATTTTTTAATACACCAGGAAGTGAAAGTATTTCATATTCTCAACTGGGGTAGTAATGTTTGAGGATCCCTCTAAAATTTCATCACAATGAAGCCTAATTTCCAAGTTCACGAGATCAAAAACAACAAAGTTATGATCCAATTTTGTCCTTTAAAACTCACGAATTTTCTTTGAATGCAGGAACAAATAATATCTAGGCCTGCTATTTGATCTGACTGACAACTACTATTTGGATCAAGTTATTATTTAGGCCTACTACAAATCAAGTAACCATTTTAATTATTCGAATTTGACTATCATTTGGCCTATTATCAGTCATACTATTGCATTTAGGCTCATCCGCCTTATAATAGGACATTCAGATTTGTCTACCTTATAATAGGACAGTCAGGCTTGTCCGCCTTACAATAAGACATTTAGGCTTGTTCCTCTTACAATAGAATATTTAGGTTCGTCCACCTTACAATAGGACATTTAGGCTCGTTCACCTTATACTTCGGTCTGTTCCTGGGTTGGGTTAGGGGAACATCTGAGCGATTGCCTTCGTGGATCCAAACGCGCTCACAAGGCGCACAATAAGAATAAGACTCCTCTACAATTACCTTTCGCCCAACATGATCAGCCATGAGACCTTCTCTCTCTTGGAAACTGGCTAATCAAAAGAATTTTCCTGTTTTGACATTTTCTGCTATAGCAAAATTATTGGAGCGTAGGCACTTTAAAAATGGATGTTAAGTTTGAAAGTATATCCGCTAGCTTCTTGTGATATCTAGGTACGTGAAGAAATTTAATCTCTGAGATTCACCAATTCAACGATGGTTGTTAGAATAGAATGTCCTTCACTCAAAGAAGAGAAAGTCTGTAAGCAACATACCAGGACTTGATGGGATAGAACATTCAGGCTAGTGCGCCTTAAAATAGAACATTCAGGCTCATCTGCCTTAGAATAGGACATTCAGGCTCGTTCCCCTTACAATAGAATATTTAGGCTCATAACCCTTATAATAGGACACTCAGGCTCGTCTCCTTATAATAGAACATTCAGGCTTGTCCACCTTACAATGGGATATTCAAGTCGTTTGCTTACAATAGAACATTTACATTCATCCACCTTACAATAGGACATTTAGGCTCGTTACCCTTATAATAGGACATTTAGGCTCGTTCGTCTTACAATAGAACATTCAGGATCGTCCACCTTACAATAGGACATTCAGATTCATTCGCCTTACAATAGAACATTTTGATTTGTCCACCTTACTATAGGACATTTAGGCTCGTTCACTATAACGCTCGGTAAAATTACCAAAATACACATAGAGGAGAGAGGTGCACATAACACATCTTTTAATGCTCAGATGGCAAATCTGAGGCCAGATTTGTGATTAGTGTAAAAAATTAAGAGGAGAAAAGATCTCGGTCGATTTTTGGAGCGACCGAGTCAGAAGATAATTTTTCATTCCGAAATAAAAAATAGTGAGGATCCGTGACAGAAACGTGTAGTGGACCCATCGCGGAGAGAGACTTATGTTTTCCCATAATATTTTGACAGGATTGAGAAAAAACTCGTTCAGGAAATTTTTTGCCAAAAATGAACTATTCGCGACCAGCCCGCATCGCGGATGGGTTATTTCGCGGCTGGAAAGTTTTTATAAAATTTGAGAGGCACTCTAGTCCATTCCTAACATCTTCTAACACCTATGGACAACTAATATAAGTCATTTTCACAAAGAAAGGGTCTAAAACCCATTCTAAATCCTCTTCCTAACAACACTAACAAGCTAGGGCTTGAGGAGAGTAGAGAAGAGCTGAGATAGAAGAGTCATGAGGAAATTCCAAGGGATTTGTGTTGATAGTAATCAGCCAAGGCATATAAGGCTAACCTAAGGCATGCGATTGTTCTTCGATGTGCCCCTTTGAATAAATTGAGTCTATGATCAAAGATGATGAGTTATATGTGAAAATCCTTGAGTATTTTACTGAGATTCTTCTTAATTCATGTATTTTTCTTAAATTGATGATCGTCATAAACTTGTTTTTCTGCATAAGTTGTTTTTCATGAATGATTTTACAAAATTCTATGTCTATTTTACTAAAGAATGCAAGAATTAACTTAGGGGATGAGTCTAGAGCCTTGACGATGATGATGTTTGATGTTGTGATTGTGGTCCAAATTGTTGAGAGTCTTGATGATGATGTTGATGAGAATGATGTTAACGAGTCTTAAAAACATGAAACTAAATTGTAAAAAAATGTTTTGAGTCCATGATCTTGATGTTGATGAGATGATGTTAATGTTGATGAGATGAGTTGATGTTTATGATGATGTAATATGTTTCCATGGGACCGCTGATGAAAAATCTTGATGATGATGTTTTATGAGCATGTCGAGTTCTCGAGGAGTATTGAGCACCAAAATGGGTGAGAGTGAGTCCCACTTGAATTCATTAACTACGTGGCTTGCGTGGGAGAGGATCGAACCGTAATACGGGTGATTCCTTTGTCACAAAAGAGGACTGATGTTATTTCTTGTGGATCCACTGATGGTGATGTACTTTACCCCGAGTAGGGTATTGGATGGATGTGGCAAGGACATCGCTTCGTTGTATCATCACCGGCTCATAGGTGATGGGGTTTCGGTTAAAGAAACTCCTAGTTAGGTTCCCTACTAATAGAGCTCTGATGTTGATGTGATGGTATGAGTCTTGATGGATGTTGATGTTTTATTATCTACTCTTTATCCTTGTCCTAGACGGGCATGAGTCCATTTGAGTTGAGTTGAGTTGAGTCGAGTTCCTTGAGATGAGTCTGATGTATTGATGATGTATTGATGAGATGTTCATAGGTCGTTTGTCTACTCTTTATTCTTGCTTTAGATAGACATTTGACATTCTGACAGAGTATGATATTGAGTTGATGTTATCCCTATACTGTTCTATCTGTTCTGTTATATTTAGCCATCTTACATACCGTACATGCCATGTACTGACGCTGGTCGCCACTGGATCGTTTCATGATGCAGATACAGGAGGTAGAGGACTTCAGCAGACGCATCGTTAAGATTTGAGGATTTGGTTTCTGTCATTGGTGTGCCCTCCTTGCTATCCAGAGGAGCCCTTTTTCTTCACCCATTATTTTATGTATTGAGTTGGGGAGCCATGGCCTGTCATGGTACTCTCTTAGACTGTCTAGTTGAGTTAGACGCTTCATAGACATGAGCTGAGGTTTGATATTGAGGTCTTTTCCCTCATTGAGTTGAGTTAGTAATTATCCGCAATGTTGAGACTCAGTTATTGGCCACTGGACCTTCCTATTGATGTAGACTAATTTATGCCGCTCACTGCTTTATTCTATTATCTCAGCTAAGCTTGATGTTGAGTGACTGTCCTGATGATCGAGTGGTCTACTTAGGGACTAGCAATAATCTATGGGTGCCAGCCACGCCCAGGGTACCCTCCCGCGGTATGACAAACTTGTTATCAGAGCACAAAGTTCGAGAGTCCTAGGGAGTCTATGAAGCCGTGTCTAGTAGAGTCTTGTTTATGTATGTGTTGTGCACCACACTTCATACACAGGAGGCTATAGGACATTAGGAATGGTTACACTTCTTTGATATTCTGAGTTAGTGCGACAGTGTTTAACTCTATGAAACTCTCTTCTAATTCGTGCATTATGCGTTTGCAGATCATGCCTCCTAAACGTACTGTTGCTCTAAGAGATGCCTCAGCCCCAAACACTGAGAATTCTCCACCAGAGGTCCCTACCTATATTGAGACGAGGAGATGGGGTCGACCTGCCAGAGCTATTCAGGTTCCACAGGCACCACCTGCTCAGTTAGCCTCCACTTTGGATTCAGACTTTAGGGGAGCCATTACTATGCTTACTCAGTTGGTGGCCTCCCAGAGTAATAGCCGAGGTCCCAAGCCCCTAACTCCAGCTCCTAAGAGCCTACAGCTGCAACCAGGCTCAGAGATTTCTTGAGGATGAACCCATCAGTCTATATGGGGTCTAAGGTTGAGGAGGACCCACAAAACTTTATTGATGAGATATGCAAGATTTTTAGGGCTATGCATGCGAATGAGGTTAAGGGAGTCGAGCTTGTCTCCTATCAGCTTAAGGATGTTGCCAATGTCTGGTATAACCAATGGGAAGATGGTAGAGGTGAGAATGTTGAACCTACTGAGTGAGAGGAGTTTGAGAGTGCTTTCCTCGACCACTTCTTTCCCCAAGAGTTGAGGGAGGCGAAGGGTTGAGGAGTTTGTGAACCTGAAGCAAAAGGGGTTGACAGTCAAAGAGTACAACCTCAAGTTCATTCAGCTGTTCCGATATGCCCCAGAGATGGTTCTGGATATGAGGGTGAGGATGAGAAAGTTCGTGTCTGGATTGGGTAGGCATGTAAAGAGGGAGTGTAAGGCAATATTGCTGATTCCAGCTATGGACATCTCTAGACTTATGGTCTATGCCCAGCAAACTGAGGAGGACAAGAAGAAGGACAGGGAAGAGCAGCAGAGTAAGAAGGCCAAATTGGAAGGGCATGAGCCTAGCTAACAGAAGCAGAATAAGGATTATAGAACCTACTTTCAGAAGAGATCTTTTAGCTATGCACCTTCGGAGGCAAGTGCACTTATTCAGAAAAATAAGTATGATAAGAAATCTTATGATCACCAAAATTTCAGAGCTCAGGGTCCTCAGTCCCAAGCTAGCATGACCCAAGGCCTGAGAGGAAAGCCACCTTGTGGCAGATGTGGCAAACTTCACCTTGGTGCATGCCGTGAGGGCACAAATGCTTGTTATTTATACAGACAATTGGGCCATTTTCAGGGTGAGTGTCCTACGAGGAGATGGGGTGATGGGAGTAACAAAGCTTAGTCAACTACAGCGCCCCCTGTGAGCAGTCATCATAAGGCTACTACTGCGGGTGCAGGAGGCGGGACGAACCGAATGTAAGTAGGGTCATCGATAGGATCAAGAGGTTGCACCAGATGTTGTTACGAGTATGCTCCGAGTCTTTTCTTATAATTGTTATGCACTGCTTGACTCGGGTGCCACTTTATCTTTTGCGACTCCGTATGTGGCCAATAAATTTGAGATTTTTTAAGAGTGTTTACTTCAGCCTTATACTATTTCAACTCCTGCTGGTGAGTCTATCCTAGCTGAGGGGGTCTATAGAGATTGTGTAGTATCCATCTATCATGGGGATACTTTGGCTGACTTGGCAGAGTTGGAGATGGTTGACTTTGATGTAATTTTTTGTATGGGTTGGCTCCATGCCTGTTATGCCTCAATAGATTATAGGACTAGAGTTGTCAAATTCCAATATCTGAATTCTGACTTCGTCATCCGATCCACGATGACCCAAATGGAATTGAATTGCCTTCGGGTCCGAGGCAACCCAACTAAAAAATCCATGTTCACATCTCTTCCCATTTCCATGTGGAATTTCAATGTCTTGGGCCAAACCAACATGCCTTTGGTGCTCTACCTTTACCTGTTGACAACTCGGGCATTCAGATGCGAACTTAGCGATGTATTTCTTCATACCATGCCACCAATACACTTCCTTCAAATCCTGATACATTTTGGTATACCCTGGGTGAATAGAATAATGAGAGTTGTGAGCCTCACTCATAATCACCCTTCTGAGATCATCCACATCCGGAACGCAAAGCCGAATTTGGTACCGGAGTACGCCATCTACCCCTTGGGAGAACACCTTGATCTCCTTTTCAGCAACCAACTTCTTCAATTCAAGTAACGATGGATCTAAATCTTGCTTAGCCTTTACATCACTTATCACGGAGGATTCTGCCCCACTTTGAACATGAACACCACAATCGGTCGAATCGGCCAACCTAACACCCAACCTAGCTAGCTGGTGAACATCTTTTGCGAACTCCTTCTTTTTTTCCAACATGTGTCATACTCCCCATAGACAACCTGCTGAGAGCATCAGCCACAACATTGGCCTTGCCGGGATGATACAGAATACTCATGTCATAATCCTTTAGGAGCTCCAACCACCTCCTTTGCCTTAGATTGAGATCACTCTGAGTGAATACATATTGCAAGCTCTATTGATTGGTGAACACATAAACATGAACCCCATACAAGTAATGTCTCCAAATCTTTAAACCAAAAACCATCGCAGCTAATTCAAGGTCGTGCGTTGGGTAATCACGTTCATGCACCTTCAGCTGCCTTGATGCGTACCCTATTACCTTATCATGTTGCATAAGCACACAACCCAATCCGATCCGCGAGGCATCACAATAGACCATGAATCCTTCCAAGCCATTTGGCAAGGTCAAGATGGGAGCCGATGTAAGTCGATCCTTTAAAGTCTGAAAACTCCGCTCGCATTCGTCCGACCACACAAACTTAGGCTTCTTCCGGGTCAACTTAGTCAATGGGGATGTAATAGTTGAGAACCCTTGAACAAACCTTCGGTAATACCCTACCAACCCAAGGAAACTGCGAATATTTGAAGGAGTCAACGGTCTGGGCCAGTTCTTCACAACCTCGGTCTTTTTCTGGTCCACCTTGATACCATCATCGGACACCACATGACAAAGGAAAACCACTTTGCCCAACCACAATTCACATTTGCTAAACTTTGCATACAATTTCTTCTCTCTCGGAGTTTGGAGGACCATCCTTAAGTGATCCCCATGGTCCAACTCACTTCGAGAGTAAATGAGAATATCGTCAATGAAGACCACCATAAAATTGTCAAGGAATGGCTTAAACACCTGATTCATTAGGTCCATAAACATGGCTGGGGTATTGGTTAGGCCAAATGACATCACCACAAACTCAAAGTGTCCATACCTTGTTCGAAAAGCTGTCTTGGGGATGTCACACTCCCTAACCTTCAACTGATGATAGCCAGAACGAAGATCAATCTTTGAGAAATGAGTAGCCCTTTGAAGCTAATCAAACAAGTCATCAATCCTAGGCAATGGGTACTTATTCTTAACGATCACCTTATTCAGTTGCCTATAATCAATGCACATTCGGAGAGAACCATCCTTTCTTACAAATAACACTGGGGCACCCAACAATGATATACTGGACCGTATGAGACCCTTCTCTAACAAATCCATTAACTGCTCTTTCAATTCCTTCAACTCCGTCGGTGCCATACGATAAGGAGGAATAGAGATAGGCTGAGTATTCGGAAGAAGATCTACGCTGAAGTCTACCTCTCTTTCAGGAGGGATGCCCGGTAAGTGTTTGGGGAACACATACAAAAATTCATTCACCACAAGGACTAACTCGAGAGTAGGTTCTTCAGACTCCATATCCTTGACCCTCACAATATGATAAATGCACCCCTTAGAAATCATTTTTTGTGCCTTGAGGTAGGAAATAAACCGACCTTTAATAGAGGAGTCACCACCCTTCCATTCGAGAACGGGCTCACCGAGAGGTTGGAACTTGACCTTCTAGGTTCTGCAATTTATAGAGGCATATGATGTAGGCAACCAATCCATCCCAAGAAACATTTCAAAGTCGAACATCTCAAGTTCTACAAGATCACACAGAAAAATTTTGTGCAACATAAAAATAGGGCAACCATGATAGACTCTATGCGCAACAACAGATTCACCTATCGGATTATAAACTGAGAAAAGCCCTCAATACCTTGGGACACAAACCAAAATTAACAGCCAATAGAGGAGTCATAAAAGAAAATTTTGCACCCGGATCAAGCAAAACATAAGCATCAAAATCAAAGACTTTCAACATACTGGTCACAACATCTGAAGCTTCCTCAACATCCTGGTCGGTATGGAGTGCGTAGAATTAGTTGTTCCTTGGGGAAACACCTTAGGGAGCTCTTTATTGGCCTTGCCTGCCTTGAGCTACCTGACCTTGGCCTCTATGGGCATTCCTAGGACAATCAACAACCTTGTGATTTTTATCACCACATCTGAAACAAACATCCAAATCTCTCCAGCAGACTCCTGTGTGGGGTTTTCCACACTTGTCGCATAGAGGATACCCCTGATTGCCACCAACCGGTGCTCTAGAAAGAGGCATCCGATCATTAGTGACCCGAGTACTGGAACCTTGGCCCTGTTGGAAGCGATCGAGACCACCACTTCGAGAACCAGAGAATCCACCATCAAAGTGGGTCCTCTTGGGATCGTGGACCCTTCTTTCATTATGTTTCTCCCCTTCGATCTGTTCAACATACACCATGAGTCTAGCAATGTCCATATCTCATATAAGCATAGATGTACGGCATTTATTCACAAGAAAATCAGCGATACCCGAAACAAACTTGTGCATCCTTGCACGGGGTCAGCCATAAGTGAGTGACCATACTTGGAAAGTTTCGTGAACTTGAGGGCATATTCCCTCACACTCATACCTCTCCACTTGAGATTGATAAACTCAGTCATTTTGGCCTCCCTAAGCTTAAATGGGAAGAAGCGATCAAGGAAGGCAAATTTGAACTCTTCCAATTGACATCACCACCACAAACCCTTTCCAAAGACCATTGAGTATACCACACCTGAGCCACATCTTTCAGCTTATAGGCAGCCAATTCAACCTTCTCTTCCAAAGTGATACCCATGATGTTTAGTATCTTGGTAAGTTCATCAATGAACTCCTGAGCATCCTCACCGGCCTTTGACCAATGGAACTCCGGAGGATTCATCCGGGTGAAATCCCTCACCCTAGAAGCAGGTGTAGGATCCCGTGGCAAGTTAGCTTGCCTCGTCTGAGAAGTTACCACCTGAGCGACCATGGCGAAGGCTGTGTGATATTCACCATTTGAGATGGCTTCCTCCATAGGCTCATGGGGGGCCTGATCCTCCTCAACTAGAGCCAGTCTTGGTAAAGGGGGTCTTCCTGGAGGCATCTTTTGAAATGGATCAATGACACCATCAAGATAAGGGGACTAAATATACTATCCATAGCACGATATATGACATGAAGAAGTGAAGCAATTCCTAAAACGTCTTCGTAACCTCCCACTCATAGGTATTGTGCACCTCACACCCATGAATAGGACTCTACTCAATGGGGCATGTTGGACTCTGAGGTCATTTATAAACCTAGGTTTCTGATACCATCTTTTGTCACCACAAGGGGTTAGGGCCTTGATGTGACACGGCAAATGAAAACCCGAGAGTCCCCAAACAAGCCTCGAGTATCTATACCCACATCATCGGTTCAATAACAACATTCAAGTAGAAACACATAGTTCTAAGGGACGGGGAAATAGGACTCACACTGCGGGGCAAAACGGGTCTAGGGACTTCCCATATTTCCACAGGAAACATACATATAGTCAATAGGAATTTCTCATAAATCATTTCAACAATACAGAATCAAGATACAAGTCATAACAGGAGGAGTTCATAAAAGTCTACATAATGTCCAACAAATGCCTCTAGTCAAAGGAACGAGGGCCAGGACAAGTTCCGAGCTTACCCTCAAATAAGAGAAAGTGTTTTGAATTTGACATACAAGAAAAGTAGTTGGTTCGTCCTCGGAAGACGGGACTCACCACGGTATACTCTGGGATTGGACTACTCGTCAACCTGTTGATAATCAAAATGCTCGACCCCTACATGGTAAAATTATGTAGGCATAGAGTATGCGTTAGTACGTTTGAATGTAGTAAGTATGCGGGCATGCAATGCATATGACTTACCAAACCTGCATTTCAATGTTAGGTCACACGGGCACATAATATAGAAAGAATCGTATATTCAATGGAAATATATATACAAGATGCCATGAAATTTATGATGCATGAAATGCCACAATTCTCATATATATGTATTGGGGATGGACTATAACCATCAAATCAAATCCATGTGAGCTATTACATGAATTAGTCCGATTAGGACCTCCCACCGGTAGGGAGAAGATTACTTGCCAAAGGTAATCTACATCACACCGTACGGACTCAACATTTTTCGTGGATGGTCACCGTCCTTATGGACCCACCATTTCGAAAGGATTTTTCAGAATTATTCCAGAATATATTAGAATCATATATGTATAACCATTCCTTACGACCCGGTCATTTCGGTAATGGCTTACATTTCTATGTTGGCACATAGTTCAAGGAAAGAGAGAGGGTCGTTCGGGATAGCCCTAACACCCCCAATTCATCGGTGCTAAGTCGATAACATCCCACTTGAATACTTATACATATACGTGCTTTTAGAAGATACAATGCTCATTTCAAACTGTTCAATGCTCATTTAGGCTCAAATGTCAAATCATAGATCATAATTGTTATGCTCATGTAGGGAATAGCTTATTCGCATATACAGGATGGTGCAAGCACCCAAGATGCTCAAAAAGCCAGAATCATAGACATACTAGTGATCACCTTTTTGTCATAATCAATATCTTATTAGAATCATATCATATTCGTTTCAGAAAAAATAGTTGGGCTTAACCCACTTCATAATTTCCATGTATCAATGAATGCAATGCAATGCATGATGTGAGGATGGCATGGGTGACATAGATTCAAGTTAAAAAATCAATATCACAATATAGAATTTAGTAAGCCCATAATTAAATCCACATGTAAATCGTAATATAGATCACCCATGCATAAAACAACTTTAAAAGGGGACATGTATGTTCATACTTCATAACTCAATGTAGATCATCATATTAGTAATCAAAATGAATTGAAATCTTAGGTAAATTACAGCCCATACACTGATTAGATTTAATAAAATCAAATAATGCAATCTCATATTTAAAGTAACTATTCATGAAATCAAGTCAGAGGAATTTTGGGTCTTCTTTGTTGAAAGGGACCAAGAATCAATCCCACATACCTTGAGAAACTGAATTTGAGGGATGATTTAAGCTTGAATTAAACTCCAATTGAACCCTAGCTTTGATCTTTGAGAGAGGAGTATAGAAAGGAATAGAGAGGTAATCTTGTGAAGGGTAAAATGTTTTAGGAGAATGACTTAAGGGAAAAGGGATATTAGCTTAATTAGGGGTTTAGGATATGTTAAAAGTTATAATTCATGATTAAAATGAACTGAAATTACATAAATGTCATTAATGAAACTGACCAAAATTAGAACTGTCATGTCTACACGGTCCGTGAAATGCCATACAGACCGTGAATAGTGGCCGTGATCCCCTACATAGAAATTCACTGAGGAAAATTTCACGAAGCTAAGTGGTATTACATGGACGGCTACACGGTCCGTGTGACTTCACACGGGCTGTGACACTGACCGTGTAACGATACTTAGAATAATTTTCATAAGATAAAGTTACGAGATAATACTTCCATACTTAGAATATTTATTTACGTAGGGAGTCATACGGAGAGCCACATGGTCCGTGACACATCACACGAACTGTGTGATTGGCCATGTGGCCTCACTTGACCAACCTTTCCTTCTGTCTCATATCGTCCCAACCATAAACTGGACCAAGTGTCCTTTCACGGGAGGCTACACGGTCCGTGTGGCTTCACACGGCATGTGTAGGGCCTCCGTGGAGTGATGCCTGACAGTTCACTTGGGGATAGTTCCAAGAGTTTTGGGAATCACCACTCGAAAAAATCCGGGTCCTTACACTCTAAGTCTAAACCTACATTGTTTTGGGGTCCCTTTCCCTATGATATTAGACCCTAACCCACCCACCACCCCCCCTCCCCCCACCCACAAACACGCACTCTCTCATTCACTCTGTTCTTAATTCTCTCAAAATCTTCCCAAGGCAACTACTCTCAAGGCAAGGGCAAGGTTAGGGTTTATTTGAATAAAATTCTTCTTCAACTTCTGTAAGCCTACTGGGTGCCTTTTTTGGTACGCACCCTTACATTTCTACAACTTTCCATGGTGCCTTTCTTTATGTTCATTTAAAGGTATGTTAGTTTGATTTATGGGTTCCTTCACCCACAAAGTTCCTTAATGATTTCCTTTACCTTTCCTTTAGATTCTTGAAATTTATGAGATTCATAAGGATGATTTAAATGATATTTTAATGATATATTTAGATGTATTTTGATCTCTATGATGTAATGTGAAGATATACCATGATTTCCTATGACTTCATTATCTGGTTTTTTTCAATGTTAATGTGGGCTATCTAATCTTGAGTTTAAAATTGTGTATTTTATCATGTTCAGGCTTTATACCCTTAAATCATGTGATACTAAATCATTGTATTAGTCCACTAAGTTCATGATGAGTTTTGCATGATGTTAAGGATAAGGGCTAAAGTACGTTTTAAAGTTACGAATGTTGTTAAGGATGTTTAAAATAGACCCTCAATGTGAAAGGTCAATCCTCACTTGAGTGATCCCAAGATGATAAGCTACTCCTAATGATGCTACTTATGATTCTAAGTTATAATTGCATGACTAAGTTAATATTTTCTAAAGTATTACATGAGAATGACTTATCACTGAATAAGGCATTGGGGTGGGGTTTGGTAAAGGAACCTTAGTAGCAAATCCTTGCTCCTTTAATTATATGCCACCATTGGAGCACTTGTCAGATAGGCTAGTGGATCCACAGAAGCCCTAATAATAAAGAAAGGACTGAGTTCTACTTGGCAAGTGGTCTCCCCGTGCGAATGTAAGGGGTTATGTTGGATTCCATGTAGAAGCTCACATGGTCTTATATGTCGATTTTAGTCGTCTCCCATAAAGTTTATGATTTGTATGCCTCCATTCCATTACATGTCTTTTTATATGATACATTTATCTTCATATTGAGCCTTCTTCCTTCATCATGTTTAAGCAAGTTTGGAATGATGACATTACAATTCCACTCACGGAGATTTCTAAATTTATGAATGATAACATTACAATTTCATGCTTTCATTGCATCTCACATACTCAGTAATTTCAAACATACTACCGCATATTTTGTCTACATGATGTCACTATGTAGTGACCGACGCTCCCCCTCCTCTACGGGCACGTGGCTAGCTTTGACGTTCAAGACTAGTAGTTGATTGGTAAGATCTTAGATTCGGGGATTACACCTCTTACTTCATGCCATATATATTGAGACGATTATGTATTTTGACTTGTTCATTGGAAGCTTTTACTTTCTATCTTATTTTCATGTCTTTTGCATTTGAGGGGAACCGTGCTTGTGCTTTAATCCCCACTTTATCTTATGTAAAATTTTATGTTTGGATGATAAAACCTTAGTTTGAGATGTTTCCCTTCTATTCCCAAGAGATTAATATCCTTTAGTTCCTTTCTGTATTTTTACTTTCGCATTATGTTGTCAATTACCTATAAATGGTTGATGAATGCTAGGAGGTTTAGGTGAGGCCCTTTCGGTTCTCTCGATTGTCATTTACAACTAGGCCCTAGGATTGGATCATGACACCAAAAAAGGCGCAAACTCAAAAACACAAAAAAATAAACACAACAAACCCGACAAAAGGATAAAGGAAAAATAGGAAAGACACTACCATTCACTTACAACTTTATCTTCTTTAAGGAAATGGAGATCTGAGGGACGACGAACAGAGGTTAATGGTCAAGTAAGATCACAAAAAATAGGTCATTTTATCCAAGATAAATCTATCTTGAGTAAAAGTCATTGTGAACACTTTGAATTCTCACAAGCACGATAACTCTAGCTCGTTGAGGACTCCTTCAGCATAACTTCGTATAATGTAAGGCCCCACATGTTGGAAGGGTGTAAAAGTTCCTAAGAAATGAAATCTAAAAATTTTTCAAGTATCAGTGGGCTTTACAAAGGGAACTACAGGCTGTAAGAGGTCCTACGAGCCATAACTTGAGCTTGTGGAATGATGGCCCAACTTGGTATAAATATTGATTTTTAAAGTTGGGAGTACGAGATACTAGACGGCTTGTACCTTGACTTACAAGCCATAATTCTTGTTGTGGGTTGAGGATTAGAGACAGTTTCTTAGGATTAAGAATGTTACCAAATGAGACCTTCCCTTCTACGACCCGTAAACTGGACCACGGCCCGTAATCGGGGTCTCGTGGTCCTATCTGGCAGGCTTTTAGGAAGGGCAAATTTGAACTTTCCAAATTTTCTAAGACCAATCTACGTTGTTTAAGCATCCAAAAGACCCTTTTACAGCCTTATACAATGCTAATCTACTCCATTCTCCCTTATTCGCAATCAACCAAAATCTAAACCCCTTCCAAAACACTCCCAAGTTCTTCAAGTCTTTTATGTGAAGAGGCCAAGCTAGGGTTTCGTATTTCCCACACTTTTTAACAAGAGTTTTATCCCTAATCTCACCAAGGTATGTGAGTTTTGATTCTTGAAGACATTTCTTCCACAAAGCTCAACATTCCTCTTCCTCATCTATTCTCAAGTTTTGGAAATTTATGGAGGTTTTATGAACTCTTTTATATGATGATTTTATTAAATAAGTTATGGTATTCTACCTTTGTACATTATATTGCATTGAAATTCCATGTGAAATTGATGGATTCCTATGAGGATATATGATATGCTAGACAGTCTTATTATGCTTTTGGTGGGTTATTTTGAGTAATGCTCAAGTGACTCTATTTTGCTCCTCTTATGTCATTTACTCATAAATTTCATAGTTTTAAAATTATGTACATGTGCCCACCAGGATTTGATTAAAGTTACATGTCAAACTCCTTATTTAATGAATGCCTTACAGAAAGATATATGTGTCACGCATGTTGAGACTAATAAGAGGGCCAACAAGTATGCTATGAACTCATGAGCATGATATGAATGTAAAGAATGATAGAAAGCCATATATTTGATATTACCATATATTTGATATTATAATCTGTCTTAATGAGCTACTCTTACAACTAAAATTATGATGGTTTGAGATTATACTTTTACATGACTATGTTTCAAGTATTTCATGGGATTGTGCTCTCGCACTAAGAGGACCTTAGTAGTCTCCATTTGTCCCTAAATTATGTGCTACCACAGGTTCATGTTATTGGTTCCCTACATGGGCTTGTATCTACTGAAAACACAATGTTGTAAGGTAAAGATGATTGATGACGTCTACTGAAAAAGCCATGCCAAAGGTAAAAAGGTATATATGCACTTCATGAAAAGGATATGTAGTAAGGTGAGTGTTTGGTTTACCTTGGCGAAGTAGACCACTCCTTGTTCGATGTGGAGTGAACATTGAAATTCCAAGTAGTAGCTGGCCTGGTCTTAAATGTCAGTTATTGTGACACCCCATAACTCTATTATTACATGTACCTATGTTTCAAACCTCATTCCTAAGTGTGGCTAGTGGATTAGGGTCATAAGGTTCCTCTAGTACTTAACTAAGTTCAAAACATTCCTATAAATGGAGTTTCTAGTATTAGATTATACAAGGGTCAAATTTAAATGATCCTAACTCTTCGCATACAAGGTATTAGGTAGCCCATGACATACCAAATGAAAGGGCTTTGAATTAGATTTCTAATGTAACTGATTCCACCTCATTTGGCATTTAGAGTCAAAAGTTATGACCGTTTTACTGAAAACTCGCAGAGTAGAGTTGAAACTACGAAACCTATCGTGGGTCATGGTTTGAGCTATAGCCTGTCTGCTAACTCATGGTAAAAATTCCTAAAAATCCATTTTTTGGTTTCAAATTTGAAAGACCTATCTATAGGTCCTAGAAACTTCTATGGACTGTAGATTGGGCTCGTGGAATCAATTTAGAGACTTCAAAATTTGCCCAAAAGTTTATGAAAAGGATTCTATAGGCTGTGGAAATTTTTACGGGCTGTAGGTGGGCCCGTGGATGATTTGACCTTTTTAAGAAAGGGTATTTGGATCTTTTACACCCTTTCAAAGCCAAAATCTAACGTTTTTACACATAAATAAACCCCTAAACATATCAGTTCAATCTTTTTCCGCTAAAAATAACTTCTCCAACTTAGGGCAAGGTTTCAAGAGAGAAAAAAGCTAGAGTTTGAGGATAATCTTGTGAGATCTTCCAAGCTATTTCAAGATTCAAATTTCTAGGTATGTAAGGCTAACCAACACATGGATTATATTCTTTCATGTGCCTTATAACCAGAATTGATGGAGTTGTGATTGAATTGAGTCTCCCATGAATGCTTCTTGAAGTTTTTTCTTAAATTCTAATGTATTTCTATATAATTTCACATGAGTTACAATTTTTATGAATTAAATACTTGAATTAGATGATTTTGCTGTTTTACATGAACCCTGGCATAAATTCTTAATATTTTTTTGCATTTCACTTAAATGGGTATGCATGTGTATGATTTGAGCCTAAAGAATCTATGATAATCCCTAAATGCTTTAACCCTGCTTTTGTTTTTCCTGAATGCTATGAGTTAGAATGATGCGTGATGGAGTCTCTATGAGTCAAGAGCAGACCTTAAAAGAATGTAACCAAAGAGTTAATAGTTAATGTGATGAATTGAGTAAAATATCCAATGAGACTAGATGAATGAGTTAACCATAGGTTGATGTCATATGAGCATGTTCAGTATTTGGAGGAGTATTGAGCACCGAATTGAATAAGAGTAAGTCCAACTTAAACTCAATAGAGTAGGAGAGGAGTAAACCATAAAATTAGATATTCCCTGTTGTCCCAAAAAAAGGACTTGATATTATTGATTTTAGATCCATTGACGGGATGACCTATATTCTGGAAAGGTACTGGATGTATGTGGCAACTACATCACTTCGTTGTATCATCATCGGCTCATAGGTGATGGTTGTCGATAGAGAAACTCCCATATAGGTCCTGATAGTACTCTGAGTGGATTGGATTAGATCGTATTTGAGTGGTCATTGTCTAAACTATATTCTTACTTTAGACTCTTGACATGATAATTGAGTTTTCTACTTCTTGGGTTGAGCAATTTGAGTTGATGTTATATTTCCTTTACATGTTTCTTCCTTCCATTTTACATACTCGTATATTCCACATACTGACGTCCATTTGGGCCTACATCTTTACATGATACAGACACAGGTAGAAGCGGTCATCAATAGGTGTCTCGTTGAGGAACTATTTCCTTTCAGCTGATTGGTGAGCCCTCCCCTACTTTCGGAGGATATCATATTTTTTTCTGGCTTTTAGTTTATAGTTATTTTATTTTATTTTAAGGTAAGCATGGGTCTGTCATTGCCACCACTTTGTCGATGGATAGAGGCTTCATAGACTTGACTGTTGAGTTATGATTGGATTCTACTTTGACTAGTGTCTTTCATACTACTCTTACTTAGTTAATGGATAGATTTTTGGCCTTTGGCCTTTATTTATCGTTTGTCATTCCTTTTCTTTATGTATTCTTATTCATTGGTGTCTTCCACTCTTAGAATGTTATTGAACAAATGTGATTAGGCCAAATGGTTCTGTCACACCCCAGGAAGATACCCTTGGCGTGGCCGGCACCTAGAGACTATTTCTAGTCCCCAAGCGAACCACTTAGCCTCATCACATTCGTTCAATTAAATAACTCTATTGAACGGCGGAAATAATAGTAAGTGAATGGGCACATCTCATCTATAGTCTCATGATGATATAGATAATAATAAAGGCTAGTAGAAATAAACTAGTTCACATTCTCAAACATTAATGTTCAACCATCGTCTATGAAGCCTCTATCACTAATCATGTGGTGCCAATGCAAGACCCATGGCTACCCAAGTCAAAATAAAAGAAATAGTCCAATCTAACTCTAAAGAAAGATGAAATAAATCATAGTGGTTCCTCCGGAATAGGGGAGGCTCACCAATTAGCTGTTAATCTCTGATCTTCAATGGAGCGCCTGTTGACGATCCCTAGTACCTGCCTCTACATCATTAAACGATTGCAGTCCAAAAGGGACATCAATATTTGGAATGTACTAGTATGTAAAATAGTTGAGTGAAACATAAACATGTAGAATAATATGGAAACATCATCAACTCAAAATAAACATCAAATCACATCAAATCATCAAATGTCTATCTATGCAAGAATAAAGAGTAGACAAGTGACCCATCAACCAATCAACCTCATTAATCAAATCAGATTCATCTCAAAGGAGCTCACCTTCTCTCATCTTGACTCAGACTACTCAAGGTAGAAAATTTATGGGAATTTCTCTTATCCGACAACAATCACTTATGAGCCAGTGAATGTACAACAATCACACTGATGTTGCCTCAGTCGTTCCAAACTTGCCAGGTAGGGAACGAATCGAAACCATATCAGCTCACCCAAAAGTTTTAGGATAAAAGTACCCTCAAAATAAATAAAAGGACATCGTTTAGCCTATCTAGAAAGGGTCCGCGATATGTCCGTGACGCGAAGCTGTCGTGGATATTTAGATAGCTCTTCCGGTCTTTAGTAAAATGGTCATAACTTTCTACTCCGAACTCGGATTAAGGCGAAATAAGATGCGTTGAAAAACTAATTCAAATATCTCTAATTTGATATATTATGGGTCACCTAACGCATTAACTTTAGGAGATATGGTCATTTGAAGTTGACCCTTTTATCAACTCCAATTCTATTCCCACACTAAGAAATGGTATTTAGCATCTCTGCTCAATTAAGAATCATCAATTAAAATCCTATATCATATGAAGGATGACTCGGTCTTACCTTAGAAAAAATTAGTTGTTACATCATCTTCCCCTTGGGATCATTCATCCTCGAATGATGAGCAAAGGTAGATATCGAGGCACGAATAAAATCAGACCTCTTCTCAAAACTCACTCAATCAATCAAACTCTTGACTCCTTATCAATCTTTAACCATCTCTATTCAGACTTGAGAATTGACACATCAACTCAAATAGATAAATTAGTTCAGATCAAGAGTAAGGATATTATCTTAGACATTCTCACCATCAACCACGAACGGAGCATTGAAACTCAATCAATTTGAATCATTTCAACACCTCGATAATCGATCTTTCGAACTTAGGAGGGAAGCCATCAACTCTAATTGAGAATAGGACAATCGTATAAACAAGACTCTGTGGACACTCTCATGCTCAAGTCCCCACCTCAATTGTGCTCCTTTTCATGGCACTCTACTCTATCAATGCAAGCTCATGGCTCTTATTCAATTGTTAGAAAAGAACTTAGAATGGGGTCTTAGACCCTTTTAAATGACTTGTATTGGTCGTGTACTGAGGTTAGGATGTGTTAGGAATGGATTGAAATGCCCCTAAAAATTGCAGAAATTTCCAGCATCGAAGTGACTCAGCCCGCAACTCTGCAAAAAAATTTTGAACGAGTTTTCCCAATCCGGTCGAAAAGTTTTGGAAAAACATAAGTTCCTCTCCGTGATAGGTCTGCGACGCGGCCCTTTCGCGAACCTTTACTATTTTTCGTTTCGGAACAAAAAATTATCTTTTGACTTGGTAGCTATAAAAATCGATCGAGACCCTTTCCCCACTCAATTTTTCATGTTGATTACAAATCCGGCTTCAAATTTGCCATACGAGCATCGGAAGACGTGTTATGCGCACATCTCTCCTCTAGGGGTATTTTGGTAATTTTACCGGGTGTTACACCAACTCTCCCTTAGCTCTCAAGGTCATTACTCTAAGTTTGTAAATCGATTTCCTCTACTAGGCTATAAGCATATACCTCCACATAGTCAAGGAATCACTATCCACAATAATATCTTAAACTCTTCTGCTATGTTATGGTTGCATACATATAACTTGCCACTTAGACTCTTTTCAACGCTATCACTCTCAGCTCCTTCCAGTCTCTATGGAAATCTCCCTGTATTTGCTATTCCTATGGTGTACATAACTACTTCCCACAACTCTTACAATCTAACCTCTTCTTTTGCCTACTAACGTTCAACTTTTGTGCTCCCATAAATTTAGTTGCATAAGAATTAGTCTATCAGGGAAAACTTGTCGTCATCTATCAATAAGCCCCAAATCAATTTAGCTACTCGTGATGATAAAGATTACTGACATCAGACGACTCCACATCGACAACCCAAATATACTATCTAGATTCTTATAGCAGTCATAACTTAGAGCTTCACACATTTTTACACAATCATGGGGTATACATCACAAGCCTCTTCTTATCTATTGAGATATCTGCATACCACTCGTCTTACCTAAAGGGCACTTGTACCCTGCCCACAGCCTCACTTTCTCACAAATCAGCATCTTCATCTTCGAACATACACTATGACAAGCTTCTTAGAGAAAATCTCTAACTAAGACTATCACTCCCATGATGTTGTATCCTCTTTAACACTATTTCTCAAAATTCAAGCTTAGGGTCTGGTATTAATATGTGGATCTATCACACACCTCTCTAATACCAACTTACAACTACTAGGTAAACATAATCCCACTAAAAATTCATGGCAAATATTCAATCAACACATCCCTTTCTCATAACTCAGTACCATTCACCTATTCAATCATATCTTCTTATCTGACTGAGCTCATAACTCGATGAGTATCATAAACTCTTAATTAAAATCATAAGCCTAATTTAGATCAATCACATTTAAAATACTCTTTTCCCCTCTTCAACATCTACACTTCACCCTCAATAATATGAATACTACAACACATCAACAAAACTTCCTTTTAGTTTGAGCACGCTCTACCATATTTTAAAAATAACTCTTCCTCTATACCTCATCATGAAAATCATAGGGTACTCACGACTCTTTCATCAAACTTGTGGAAATCGACTCACCACCGCATTACTTATCTAATAAATATGTAACTCTAACTACAAGCCTCAACTCAGCCATCTCTCATGCTATCTCGTCCCTTTCTTTCCATTAATCCTTCTAAATCTACGATGATTTGATTCTACTCAGGGTTTATAAGACCTCACATCTCACTCTCAGGTGGTAACATTAAACTCTTTAGAGACATAAATTCCTCTCTCATGGGTCACGTCGAAAGAAAGTTTTGAAAAAAAGGAGGGTCTGGGTACATCTAGAGCGAACTCAAATGCACGATTTATATGAGTAATAGTGCACTCCTTCTAGTCAATCAACTTCGCACACTAATCGGCTTCCCTTTAGCCTGGTGCAGTCTCTCTACCATTCTGATTACTTTATCTAAGAGGATCTCAATCTGTATGAGTTTGAACATTACCGTTGCTGACATCTCATGGATAAGGCATAGTCGAAAGGTTTAGAGCAATGCACGAATCATCATAAATTCCTTAGAAAATAGCTCTATCGCACGATTGAGAATCTGAAAGAAGGGAAAGTTTTCCTAATGTCCTATAGCCTCCTACATATGTAGTGTGGTGCACAACACACCCATAAACAAGACTCTACTAGACACGGCTTCATAGACTCCCTAGGACACTTGAACTTTGTTCTCTGATACCAAGTTTGTCACGCCCCAGGAGGGTACCCTTGGTTTAGACCGACACTCAGAGACTATTGCTAGTCCCAAGTGAACCACTTAGCCTCATCACATCATTCAATCAAATAACTCTACTGAATAACGAAAAGTATAAGTAAGCAAGTGGGCACATCTCATCTAAAGTCTCAAAAGAATATATTAAATAATGAAGAATAGTAGAAAGAACTAGCTCACAATCTCAACATCGACGCTCAACCATCGTCTATGAAGCCTCTATCACTAACTATGTGATGCCAATGACAGATCCATGGCTACCCAAACCAAAATAAAAGAAATAGTCTAATCTAATTCTAGAGCATGATGAAATAAAAGTAGTGGATTATCCGGAGTAAGGGAGGCTCACCAAATCAGCTTCGAATCTCAGATCTTCAACAGAACGCCAATTGATGATCTCTAGTACCTGTCTCTGCATCATAAAATGATGCAATCCAGAGTGGACATCAGTACTTAGAATGTACTAGCATGTAAAATAGCTGAGTGAAACAGAAATTGGTAGAATAGTATGGCAATAACATCAACTCAAAATAAACATCAAAATCACATCAAATAGTCAATTTTCCATCTATGAAAGAATAAAGAGTAGACAAGTGACACATCAATAACTCAAACTCATCAAAAGTCTCAACATCATCTCAAAGGAGCTCACCTCCTCTCATCTCATCTCAGAGGAGCTCACCTTCTCTCATCTCATCTCAAAACTCAGAAGAACTCACCTCCTCTCATCTCATCTAGACTCGGAGTACTCAAGGTAGGAAATTTATGGCAGTTTCTCTTATCCGACAACAATCACTTATGAGCCAGCGAATGTACAATAATCACGCTGATGTTGTCACACCCGTTCCAAACTTGCCAGGTAGGGAACGCTCAAAAACCATATCAGCTCGCCCAATATGGAGTCAAACTCAATAAGTCTGCTATTACTTTCAGGGACTGTTACTCTTGAGGGAACCATATTATATGTGATGGTTCTATGTCTCACCTGCGTTCGGCGGCGTAGTTTGACGAGTTCGAGTCAGACTAACTCTCACTTTTTTGATGCTCGATAATCCTCCCATGACTCAATGCTCATAAAACCTCCATCTCAACCAATCCCATATGGACTCACTCCCCATCAACGATCGGTATCTCATAGGGGCATTAGCTCTTTCATCAATCATCTCATATGGTCCTTGACCCTCTCATCAATCTTCTCATTAATGACTCAACATTGTATAACAATCATAAGAAAACAAGTGAATACACACATCGGGAGAGTTTATTTATAGGAACTCATAAAACAATCAAAATTTCATCAACTCATCATCACAATCAACAATCTCAACTCAAGGCTTTAGACTCAATTCTCAAGTGCATTATGCATGCTTTTCAAATTAATCATGTAGGGTTATGCAAGTTCCCATGAAAAATGTTCAACTCAAGAAAATAATTTGTATGATGATCATCAACATAGAAAACATGTAATTTCAAATCAATTTTTCAAGAAACACCATCAAGAAATCATGCATGTAGACTCTTCAACCATCAACTCACCTATGACCTCTATGGTGCACATGAGAGAACAATTCCATATTTTAATTTATCCTTACATACCTGGAAAGTTGATATTACAATTTAAATTTGATGAATTACTAGCGTTTTTGGAGAAAATCCTCAATCTCGGTAGTTCTTTTTGAGTGGAAGAACTTGGAAAGACATTACTTAAAGGGCTTATCTTTGATTCTTGACTTAGAATCTTTAGAGTTCTTAATGAAGAACCCTAATTCTTGAAAAAGAAGAATCAAGGAATCCTCTCTTCGAATTCTTGAATTAGTTTTCTTGAAACCCTAGGTTATGATTTAAGACTCTATTAGAGATTCATGAATAGATGAAGAGATTTGGGTTAGGTAGATTTGAATTTATGAAGAATAGCTTACCTAGATGATAAATTTTTGAAGCTATCCTTAACTTGATGATTCTTGAGTGTTGATTTAGGAGTGAAGGACAGGGTTTCAATTACGAAAACTGACGTTTTATGCATTTTGGGACCTTAAATAGACCCCCCAAAGGTTTTAGGATAAAATTACCCTCAAAATAAAATAAAAGCACATCGCTTAGCTTATCTAGAAAGGTCCACGATATGTCCGCGACGTGGAGCTGTCACGGATATTCAGACAGCTCTGCAGGTCTTCAGTAAAATGGTCATAACTTTCTACTCCGAACTCGGATTAAGGCGAAATAAGATGCGTTGGAAAGCTAATTCAAAGATCTTAATTTGATATCTTATGGGTTACTTAACTCATTATACTTTAGGAGATATAGTCATTTGAAGTTGACCCTTTTTTTTAGCTCCAATTCTATTCCCACACTTAGAAATTGTCTTTAACATCTCTGCTCAATTAAGAATTATCAATTAAAATACTATATCATACGAAGGATGACTTATTCTTAGCTTAGAAAAAATGGGGTGTTACATGAACCTTAGCACTACTTTCCACCCTCAAATTGATGGCTAGGCAGAGTGGATGATACAGACCTTGGAGGATATGTTGAGGGCCTACATCATCGACTTCAAATGTAATTGGGATGACCACTTTCCTTTTATTGAGTTTTCCTAAAACAACAACTTTCATTCGAGCATCCAAATTGCTCCTTTGAGGCACTCTATGAGAGGAGATGTAGATCGCTGATTGGATGGTTCGAGGTAGGTGAAGTAGGATTGATTGGGCCATACTTGATATATCAAGCCATGGAGAAGGTAAAGATTATCCAAGAGAGATTGAGAAGTGCACAGAGTCATCAAAAGTCCTACATTGATGTTAGGAGAAGGGACCTAGAGTTCGAAGTGATTGATTGGGTATACTTGAATGTGTAACCCATAAAGGTCGTGATGAGATTCGGGAAGAAGGGAAAGTTGAGTCCTCGATACATTAGTCCCTACCGAATTATGAAGAGAGTGTAAAATGTAGTTTATGAGTTGGAGCTACCACAAGAGATAGCAGCCATTCATCCGATTTTTCACATGTCTATGCTTAAGAAGTGTTTGAGAGATCCATCCTTAGTTGTGCCTGTTAAAAGCATTAGACTGAAGGATAGTTTGAGTTATGAAAAGATCCCAGTCCAAATCCTTCATCATCAAGTTCACAAGTCATGAACTAAAGAGGCTGCATCTATAAAAGTGTTGTGGAGAAGTTAATCCAGTGAAAAGGCCACCAAGGAAGATGAAGAGAATATGAAAGCTAGATATTCTCACCTATTTGTGCCTCGTAATGATGAAATTGATGGTAATGATTCATTTCTATTCTCAGAGTTACTCTCCCATTGTTGAGTTGAGTTGTTATCTTTAAGTTGATATTCCTCTTGAGTCTATGAGTATTTGAGTATGCGTGTCTTTAATTGCATTCATGCCTAGTGATAATGTTAGAAGTAGTCTTTTAATTCTGAATTCTCGGTTGAAGTTAATTTCTGCAGTATGAGTATTCGAGCATATGAGTATTTGAGTTCCTGATGGTGTTCCTTTGAGAGGTCTCCTAGATGCTCATCATTCGAGGATGAATGATCCCAAGGAGGAGATATTGTGATATCCCATAACTCTATTCTTACATATTCTATGTTTCAATCCTCATTCCTGTGTGTGGGAAGTGGATTAGGGTCATAAGGGACCTCTAGTGCTTCCCAGTTCAAAACATTACTATAAATGGAGTTTCTAGTGTTAGATTATACAAGAGCCAATTTTAAGTGATCATAACTCTTAAAAACAAATAATTAAATGGCCCATGACCTAACAAATGAAAGGTCTTTGAATTAGCTTTCCAACGCAACTTATTTCATATCATTTAGAGTTTGGAGTAAAAAGTTATGGTCATTTTACTGAAGACTTTCACAGCAGAGTTGAAACTACAAAACCTATTACTGGCTGTGGTTTGAGTTACAGCCTATCTGCTAACTCGTGGTAAAAATTTCTGAAAATCCATTTTTTGGTTCCCGATTTGATGGACCCATCTACAGGTCATAGAAACTTCTATGGACCGTAGATTGGACTCGCGGAATCGATCTAGAGTCCCCAAAATAAGCTCAAAAGTTTATGAAAAGGTTTCTATGGGCCATAGGTGGGCCCATGGATGCCTTTGACAACTTTTTAAGAAAGGGTATTTTGGTCTTTTCACATCTTTTCAAAGCCAAACCTGACATTTTTACACCTAAATAAACCCCTAAACATATTAGTTCAACCTTTTTACGCTAAAAACAACTCCTCCAACTTAGGGCGAGGTTTCAAGAGAGAAAAAACCTAGGGTTTGAGGATAATCTTGTGTGTGTTTTCAAGCTGTTTCAAGATTCAAAAAGTTAAGGTATATAAGGTTAACCAAAACATGGATTATATTCTTTCATGTGCCCCATAACCCAAATGAGTTGTGAGTGAATTGAGTCCCCATGAATGCTTCTTGAAGGTTTTTCTTAAATTCTAATTTATTTCTACATAATTTTACATGAATTACAGTTTTTATAAATTAAATACATGAATTAGATGATTTTACTATTCTACATGTACCCTGGCATGAATTCTTGGTTTTTTTTGCACATTTCACTTAAACGGGTATGCATGTGCATAATTTGAGCCTAAAGAGTCTATGAAAATTCCTAAGTGATTTAACTCTACTTTTGTTTTTTCTGAGTGCTATGAGTTAGAATGATGCACAGTAGAGTCTCTATGAGTCAAGAGTTGAACATTAAAAGAATGAAACCAAAGAGTTGATAGTTGATGTGATGAATTGAGTTGACAAATGTCCAATGAGATTAGATGAATAAGTTAAACATAGAGTTGATGTTTTATGCGCATGTTAAGTCTTGGGAGGCATATTGAGTATCGAATTGAATAAGAGTAAGACCAACTCAAACACAATAACTATGTAGCCGATGTAGGAAAGGATTGAACCGTAAATCGGATGTTTCCTATTGTCTCAAAAAGAGGACTTGATGATACTGAATTTGGGTCCACTGATAGGATGTCCTATATTCTAGCAAGGTATTGGATTGATGTGGCAAGGAAATCGCTTTGTTATATCATCAGCTGCTCATAGGCGATGGTTGTTAGTTAGAGAAATTCTCATATAGGCCTTGATAGTACTGAATGGATTGGACTATATGGTATATGAGTGGTCATTGTCTAAATTGCATTCTTTAGACTCTTGACTTGCTGATTGAGTTTCCTACTTCTTGGGTTGAGCTATTTGAGTTGATATTATTCTTTCCTTACATGTTTTTTTCTACCATTTAATATACACGTATTGACATCCATTTGGGCCTGCATCTTTTCATGATGCAGAGACAGGTACTAGCGGTCATCAACAAGCGCCCCGTTGGGGACATATTTGCTTTCAGCGGATTGGTGAGCCCTCCCCTACTTTTGGAGGACATTATGTTTCTTTCTAGCTTTGAGTTTAGACTTATTTTATTCCATTTAGAGACAGTCATGGGTCTGTCATTTGTTACCATTTAATCAGATGGTTTAGAGGCTTCATAGACTAGACTGTCGAGTTATGACTGGATTATATTTTTGACTAGTTTCTTTCACACTAGTCTTACTTAGTTAATGGATAAATTGTTTGGCATCTGGCCTTTTATTATCATTTTGTCATTGCTTTTCATTTAGTATCTCTTAATCATTGATGTCCTCCTATCAGATTGTGATTGAACGAATGTGATGAGGCTGAGTGGTTCGCTTGGGGGCTAGTGATAGTCTCTGAGTGCCGGCCAATTTAAGGGTACCCACCTAGGGCGTGATAAAGTCGTAACTCTTCAAATTCAAAAAAAATCATAACTCTTCGAAAAAGTCACAATTCATAACTCTTCAAAAAGTCACATGTTTTCAAAAAAAGTCGCAACTCCTTCAAAATTTACAACCTTTCAAAATAGTCAATCCTTTAATTAATGTCTTTAGAAAAGTCACAACCCCTCAGAAAAGTCGCAACCCTTCAAAAAGTCTCAATCCTTCGGAAAAGTCACAACCCTTTGGAAAAGTCATCACTCTTCGAAAAAGTCATATTTTTTTGAAAAATTCACAATCCGTGAAAAAGTTACAACCCTTCGAAAAAGTCACAATCCTTCAATGTGAAAAATTATCTGCTTTCAATATAATATAATATAATATAATATAATATAATATAATATAATATAATATAATATAATATAATATAATATAATATAATATAATATAATATAATATAATATAATATAATATAATATAATATAATATAATATAATATAATATAATATATACTAAATTGATTTTTAAGTTAAGAGTATTATAGTAACCTCTTTAGAAAAGTCACAATTGTTCGAAAAGGTCACAACTCTTGGGAAAAGTCACAACTCCTTGAAAAAGTCACAACCCTTCGAAAAAGTCACAATCCTTCAAATATAATGCTATTAAATAAATATAATACAAAATATAAAAAATATACTAAATTGACTTTTAACTCGAGGGTATTATAGTAATTTAACATTCAAATATGGGAGTTCAAGCACTATTGAAAAATCAATTATATTGAGAAATAATGTTATATTCCAAAAATATAATTGAAGATAACTAAGACTTAACAATATTAAATTAATAAAAGTTCTTGAGATATATTTATAATGCCAAATTTTCTATGTAAAAAGAACTTAATAACTTTACAGTATTTTATTAGTTTTAATATTAAAATATATATATACTTAATTAGATTACTTATCACCACGTGAAGCGCGGGCTAATTACCTAGTTATAGAAAAAGTATATAAGCAAAGAACACATTGTTAATATTACCACAATAATAAAAATAACAAAAAAGGAATAGACAAACCTAATTTGACATTGAAAATTAATAGTACGCTGCAAATAGAGAAAGATATTTGCAATGGTTTGGAAGAAAGTTTTTCTAATTGACAATGGTTTGGTTAGAAAGGAGCGATGGAGGCAATACACATCATTTTGCACTTTTATATTTTGAAATAAAGAAGATAAAGAGGCTATTATAAATAGATATTACCATTATTAATGTACACGGAATAAATATTTATTATTCCAAATATCACTCATTGAGTTATTTTGTACCGTTACAAAAAAATGAAAAAGTTAGACATTATCCATATAATAATGAATAATTATTTGTATGACATTTATTCACTAAAAACTTCCATGAGATAAGGAGGCTTCAAGTGAAGTATTAACGTATGCAAATTTATGGCAAAAGTTAAACTGAAAGTTTCAATAATTAAAGTCAAATCAATAGCATAGGGATGTTAGAGTTCTTATCATGTATATATTTTAGTAAAGTTGAAATTATATATTCAATTAAAAGTTTTTATTTTATTTCATAATTTAGTGAATTAATTTTTTATGGACATTTTCATAATTGTACATAATAAAATAGAAATAATATTCAAATGAAAGGCAAAATGATAATTCAACTTTGAGGATGGGAGTTTCCCGCTTTTAGTTATATATATGATGATATGATACTAGCTCAGGGTACGTGTTTTGCACGTATGTGCCATGTCAATTTAAAAAGTATATATAATTAATACTTGCCATTAAATAAATGTAATATTAATGTAAATAAAAATATAAAATTATATAACTATTATTAGTTTGATGCAATATTTTAGTCTATTTTTAAATGGCAAATATTTGAAAATCAATTAAATTTCTTATAATATAGATATGTTAATAGGTTTTTAATACATAAAGTAATAATTTAGAGTTGAATAATTACACATTAAATAATTAACTAATTAAAATTTAATGTAACAAAAAATTCCTAATAGTCTAATGTTTCCAACATAATTTTACTAATTTTTTTTCTTTTTAAATTTGTTATATTACATACTTTTATTAACATAATATTTGATAGTCAAAATTTTAGTTAATTATTTACATAAAATAGTCGTAAATCAAATGTGAATTCAAAATATAAAGAAATTATAATCCGAAAGTAAATCTTGAAACTAAATAAATAAAAGATTAAATAATCAATTCAAAATAGTGAAAATACGATTTTGTCTAAAGAAGAGTGTCTTAATGAAGGTTAAAAAGTTCAAACAACATTTATAAGAGTCTTTACACTTTTAATATAGTATAGATGATTAATAGAATGTTTATCTTGCATTCAAAATCAGGTTCTATATTCCATACTATTTCCTTGGTCACATTTCTACTCTATCCCTTTTCGTTTCCAAAGTCTCTTTGGAAGTACATTCTTTGTTCATAACTTATCCCCAAGAAAAGATAAATTAGCTTCCCATACTCTTGAATGTGTCTTTCTTGATCACTCTTGAGTGCAAAAAGAATATCACTTGATCTCCAACAATACCTTATGTCCGTCAATGTCACATTCTTTGAATCAACCTTACCGAACATCTCTTGATCATCCGATGTCTCTAAGGTCTTTTCCATAACTTAGGTATTATCTATAACAACTTTTGAGAAATATACGATTGCTCCTACATCTCTAATAGTAGAGAACTCTTGCACAAACCGTCTATAGTATCCGACAAGACCGAAGAAACTCCTTATGTCAATAGGAGTCAATGTGCTTGGCTAGTTTCTTACCGCTTCTGTCTTCTTAGGATCAACTTTGATGCCTTTGATGTCGCCCAAGTTATACCTCATTTTTAGAGGATAAAGCGATCGTTGTCAAGAAATAGAATCTAACAAAGGTTAGGGTCGAACCCACAGGGAAGACATAGACTCGAGGCAAATTCATCAACAAGCAATCAGAGTAGTTAATCAACTCAATTTCCCAAGGGAGTTCTGCAAAAATCAATGAGAAAAATAAACTATCACAAAACAAATATCAATAAAGGAGAGCAACTAGGGTATTGTGTTTCTCATGATTTCCCAACTCAGTATCACAGGATAACCTAATTCTAGTCTAGTGTATAACATGCAGGATGGTAATTTAAGTTCACCAAGCCCTTTGGTCAAAAGTGAGAGGCGAATTTCACTATGCAACTTGGCACATCTCCATAGTGTGCATTACTAACCATTACCTATAAATCCCAGAGGCCCAGTTTGGTTGATTAGATAAGAACACATCAATCGATTACTGTTAATTAATCTTTTTCCCTATTCATTACTATATTAGTCCAGTCAGAAACACTAGGCGGGTTCTAATGTTGGCCACCATCAGAAAAAATGCAAAACAAAGAGTGTTAATTAATACATGCATATACACCTTCCAAGAATCGCGAATTATCTGATTTTACTTTGTTAGTTCTTCATGGTTTCCACAACCCTAGTTGTGGATTTAGCTACTCATGCTTTGTGTAGATGAAAAGATTGTGAGTTTAGATGACATAATTAAACACTTACACAACTGAATTAAGAACAAGCAAATCCAATGTCAATGAAAATCATAAGCTTGAAGATTGCATTAAACCGCAAGTGTTTTCAAAGACTCTCTCACAGATTTCTCTCAAAGAATATTGAGTTCTCTGAGCACTAACCTAAAACTAAGTTAATATGTCGTAAACTGGTCGTCTCCTCTTGAAAAATAACCAAAAAGGCCTATTTATAATAATTAAGAAAATGTCCTAAAAATATTTAGGAAAAGTGGTCAACAACCTCCACGAAAGCACTTTACTACCTGTATTGAAGTTCACGGCCTGTAATCGGGGTCCGTATATTGTTGGTGAAAAACTGGACTTCTCCTTTACAACACCTCTTTATGACTCGTAGAATGATTTACGACCCGTAAAGGGGGTTTTGTGTGATAAACTTCAGAAAGTCTTTATTCTCTGATCCTCAGGGCACGAAACCTCTTCTACGATTCGTACATTAATTTACGGCTCATTTGCATGTTAGTTGAAGTAACTTCAGAAACTTGGCCTATCACTGGAATTCCTCATGAAACTACCTTACAGCTCATAGAATGGTCAATGGCTTGTAAGGTGTCTCGTATAAGAGCAAATCTGCAGCAACTTTGTAACTTTTCCCAAAATCATTGGCCAATATGTAATCCTACAAACATAGACACAAAAACACATAAAACAACTAAAGTCGCATCGAGAACACAAAAAATCCTATGTTTTAAGCATTAAAAGTGTTGTATTTTGGCAGCACATCAACACCCTTAACATAAAATTGTTGTGTGTCCTCAAGCGACGGACTCAATCTATATAGACAATACAGTTACTCATAGATCTCAAATCAATGGCATACATCACATACATCTCAGACTCAAATACCCACACCAACTCTTCAAAACGGGATTAGATAGTTGTTTAGTAAACCAATGTGAACTGGTGCATGTGACAACTCAACTATGGCACACAAGGTATCATCAACAGTCCACAATCACTGAACAAGTCTAATGCTAATAATGCAATGCAAGTGCCCTCACCAAAAGAAGTCCCATATCTAACACTCAATGAAATTTCCATGTTTTAGAATTGGGACTGTACAAACTCACTCACTCACTCTCATAACAGATATTTATGCATACTGTCACACCCCCGGGAGGGTATCCTAGACATTGCCGACACCTAGAGACTATTGCTAGTCCCCAAGCAAACCGCTTGGCCTTATCACATTCATTCAATCAAATAACTCAAGGTAATTTTCGGAAGACAAAGGAGAATAATGGGCATATCTCATCTAGTCTCAAAATAATATTGTAACTAAAAGGGTTAGTAGAAAGAAACTAGCTCAACAAGTCTCAACATCAACATATGATTCTAGTCTATAAAGCCTCTATCACTATTAAGTGGTGCCAATGACAGACCAATGGCTACCTCAAAGCTACTCTAAAAGTCTAACTCTAAAATCTAGATGAAAGTACATATGTTCCTCTGAAGTAAAGGATGCTCACCAACTCTGCGGACTGCAATACATCTTCAATGATGCGCCTATTGATGGTCTCCAAATCCTATATCTGCATCATGAAAAGATGCAGCGCTGAGTGGCATCAGTACGTGGAATGTATGGTATGTAAAATAGTTAAATGAAACAGAAACATATATAATAATATGGAACAACATCAACTCAGAATAATAACAAATCAAAATGTCAAATGTCTATCAAAAGCAAGAATAATGAATAGAAAAGTGACCTATCAACCAATCACCCGTATCAATAAAATTCGACTCAACCCAATGGAACTCAACTCAACCTATCTCATCTCATCTCGACTCAGAGTACTCAATGTGGGAACTTTCCGGGAGTTTCTCTTATCCAACAACAATCACTTATGAGTTAGTAATTATACAACATCCCACCTTGTTGCCACGACCGTTCTATACTTTCTAGGTAGAGAACGAATCGAAACCATAATGGATAATCCAAAATGGATACGGCAATCAACAAGTCCTCTATTGTTTTAGGGACTCTCTCAAGAGGGAACCCACAATATAATGTGATAGTTCTAATCCTCTCCTATGCTTAGCCACGTAGTTTGACGAGTGCGAGTTAGATTAACTGTTACTCTTTGGTGCTCGATACTCCTCCCAAGAGTCAATACTCATAAGACAATCCATCTCAATCAAATCATTCGATCAGCCTTGTGGAAGCACTATCATTCAATCGATCTCATAGAGACTAATCATCTCACCAATCAACATCATAATCAATAGCTCAATGCTTAGAGAAATCATTAGGGAACAATCGAATAGACAATCCATGAGGGTTCGATTATGGAGACTCACAGGACTATCAAGTTCGATCAATTCATCATCATTCTCACATCACAATCACAATCGACATTCTCAAATCAAGGCTCTAGACTCAATCCTTAAGTTCATTCATGCGTGCTTTCAAAAATAATCATGTAAGGTTATACAATATCTCATGAAAAGAATTTAACTCAAGAAAACAAGTTTATAATAATCATCAACAAAGGAAACACGTGTAATTAATATAATTTTCAAGAAAATACCATCAAGAATCATGTAGGTAGACTCTTTAGATCTCAACTCTTCTATGACCATCTATGGGGCACATGAGAGAATAATGTCATGCTTTTAGTTTAGCTTTACATACCTGGTGTGAAGCTTTTGGACAATCAATCCTCAAGAACTCTCCTCACTCAATTTTATTCTTCTCTTCTCTTCTCTTTGACCCTAGTATTTCTGTTAAAGGTTTTGAAGGACTTAGAATAGGGTTTATAACCCTTTTTTATGCTTAAAACGGACCATTTTGATCATATATTAAGTTTAGGAGGGGTTTGAAAAGATCTAGAATGCCCCTCATGAAATTCGAAAAAGGTTTGTCTCGGGACATAAGGTCCGCAACACGGCCTAGGTTTTTTTTTGTATTTTTCACCAAAAATTCACCAAATGAGGTTTCTAATCCCATAGAATTTTTTTTAATAAAACCAAGTGTTGATCCGCGGCAGGTGCGCGTCGTACACCAGTCGCGCACTCTCATTGGTTCGCATTTTCGCATCAAAAAATTATATTTGACCCGATTTCTCTAAAAATCAACCGAGACCATTTCTCCACTCAATTTTTCATGTTGACCGCAAATTCGGCCTCGAAATTGCCATCGGAGCATGGGAAGACACATTTTGCGCACGCCTCTCCTCTAGGGGTATTTTGATAATTTTATCGAGCGTTACACATAATGACTAACACCATTCACTTAGTGGCTTAGAAGCCACCCTATTTTCCTATTGGGGAAGAGGAGTATTGGTGGGTCCTTGTCCACTTTTCCTTTGGCCACCTTGGAATTTGTGACCACCACCCATTGATGAGAGTAGTTCCCGCCATCCACATGAGCCTTCTTAGACTCCCTCGCCCTATCACAAAGCTTCTCTTCCTTAATCTTCTCTGTATACATAATCAAGCGGCAAATGTCCATCTCCTTGACCAACATAGCCGTCTTGCACTCCTCAGAGACTAACTCAAAAACACTCAAAATAAATTTTCTCATGCGAGCTCTCGGATCCGCAACTATAAATGGAGCATATTTTTATAATTTGGTAAATTTGAGGGCATACTAAATCACGCTCATGCTACCTTGCTTCAAGTTGACGAATTCCTGAACCTTTGCCTCCCTAAGCTCGATAGGGAAGAATCGATCCAAAAAGGCACATTTGAATTCCTTCCAACCAATAGGACCTGCTCTTTGGCCTCTTTTATCGGTCCATTGCTCGAACCAAATCGTAGCCACTACTTAAAGTTGGTAGGCCACCAACTCACCTTCTCTTTAGATAGAATCCCCATCATTGACATAACCCGATATGTTTCCTTAATAAACTGAATAGGGTCCTCGTTCGTCTTCGGCCCATATAATTCTGGAAGTTTCACTGTGTAAACTCATGTACTCTCATGGCTGGAGTAGGCAGTTGAGATGGAATAACAACCTCCCTATTGGCTTGGTTTGCCAAGGCTTGTGCCAACAAGGTGAACGCGGCTCTAAACAATGTATAAGACACTCCATTGTCCTGCTGGAGTGGAGGGACTTGCTCCTAAGGAGTGTCTCAGTGATGGGAAGCTCTTCGTGGCGACATGATTTAGAAACAAGCAAAAGCCTATTATTAGTTAGCGGAAAACGTATTCAACTCTAAGGCACTACATGAATAAGAAAGAAGGGTGGAATTGCCTAAACCATCTCATAGCCTCTCACTAAATATAGTGGTGTGCTTCACAACCTTGAATGATACTCTACGCTGTGGGATATGCAAAGACATACGAGGAACATTTTTAAACCTCGTGCTCTGATGCCAAGTTTGTAATGACTTGACCTAGGGTCTTAGTCATCAGATATTGAGATACCCGAAGGCATCTCACCTAAGCCATCTAAGCATCTTAAGCATTTATAGTCCTTAAACTGAACTTTTTAAGAAAAACATACGGGGAAGTGACTATGGGCTATTTTATGCAATGAAGCAACATCAAAAAGCAGTGAAAATAGATAACACCATTTTTATCCATAAGCATAATGGAACCAGTACATTCAATTTCCATCAAATAGAAAGAAAATCCAGAATAGACAACATAGAAAGTAAAAGACTCAAAAGGGCCATCAATACATCATCTAAAACAAAAGTACAAACAGAGTGAAAAATGGGTGGAGTACTGAACTAAGGGCTCACCATAATAATAATCTAGTCTCGAACACCAGCTACTAGCTACTAGCCTATGGAGGAGTACCTCTCTCGACATATTAAATCATACAAGCAAGTATGCATTAGTGCGTTTAATGTAGTAAGTATGTGAGATGCAATGCACGATGAAATTATAATGCCATCATAATTAACATAACATATGGGTATGCATTGGATTAAAGAGTCATGAAATAAGCTTAAACATGCACAAGGAATATGACTTAGGTCAATATAAGACAATGCATAAGAAAACATTCATGATTATTTCTGTGAGGGCACTTGCATTAAATCTGAAACTATCATCATGAGTGGGATATGAGACTTCTTTCTGTGAGGGCACTTGCATTTTATTGTTGATATTAGGCTAATTTAGTGATTATTTCTTATCGTTAATGGCCTTACTTGTCATAGTTGCACTGTCGCATGTATTGATCTATATTAATTTACTTGATGGCTATCTACTATTCATTCATAAGTGGTGTAGGTATTTGTGTTTGAGTTTGAGATGATATATGTTATTAGATTAGGGTCTGTATGTTACTGTACTACTTATGTAGATTGAGCCTATCACTTGAGGACAAGCAACAATTTTAAGTTGAAAGTGTTGACGTGCTGTCAGAAATGGTTTCGTACTCTAAGGATCAGAAACTGAGGAGTTACTGAAAAGTCATCAGACGAAATCCTTCATGGGTCGTAAGTCTTTATACGGCCCGTAGATGGGTCTCGTAGAAGTCAAACTAAAATTTGTAAATGAAGTCCATGAAACCCCAATTATGGGTCGTAGAATTTTATGCGGCTCGTAAAGATCCCAGTTCTCCTATTTTGATTTGGTTTTGTATTTTAAATACTATAAATAGATTTTTAGGTTATCTTTCATATGCAACAATAGTTGTGTGGCAGTAGAAAACATGAGAAACATTGTGCGAAACTTGGAGAACAATATTTGTGATCTTAATTTATACTTATGATTTTCATTGAAGAGTTTGGATTTCTTGTTCTTAATTTCATTCTTGTAAGTGCTCAATTATACTATTCAATATATGATTCTTGCATCTACAATGATAAGGAGTAGTTAAATCCACAAATAGGGTTGTGGGAACTATGAAGAACTAACAAGGTAAAACTAGATAATTTGTAATTCTTGGAAAGTGTGCATGCATGTATTAATTAATTTTCTTCGCTTTGATTGCTTTTTAGCGGTAGCTAACATTAGAACTCGCCTAGTATTACTGATTGGATCAAGGTAGTAATGAATAGGAAAAGATACTAATTAATAGGATTTGATTGATGTTTTTCGTCTAATCAACCAAACTAGATCAAGAGGAGGTTGTACTGGAACAATAGGTAAGGGTTAGTAATATTACACTGCGGGGATGGATCAAATCACGTACTGCAATTTATCTCTTTCCTGGATCAAAGGGTTTGGTAAAATTAACTTACTTGATGCATGCTACACATTAGAAATGAACGTGATTATCTAGTGACACCAAGTTAGGGAATCATGGGGAACACAATGTCCTAATTACTCTTCTTACTGATTTCACACACTTATCTTAATCTATGATTTCTTTCTACAGTTTTACAACCCCGCTCCACCCCCTCCCCCCAATTGGGTGAGATAATAGGTTAATCAACTCGAATTACTTGTAATTACTCTAAATCTACCATATTCCCTATGGGTTTGACCCTAACCTTGGTAGGTTATATATCTTGACAACGACCGCTTTAACCTTCAAAAAGGAGGTGCTGCTTAGGCTACATCATTTTTTAACTCTTGAAAACTCTTCTCACACTCGTCGGACCACTAGAACTTATCTTTCTTTTGAATCAGCTTAGTCAATGGTGAGGATATAAAAGAAAATCCCCCAATAAATCTGTGGTAGTAACTAGCCGAACCCAGGAAACTTCATATATTAGTTGGAGAGGTGGGTCTAGGCCAGTTCTTAATTGCCTCAATCTTCTGCATATTCACTCGAATATCATCACTCGAGATAACATACCCCAAAAATGACATTGACTAAGCCAGAACTCACATTTTGAAAATTCGGCATACAACTCCTTATCCTTGAGGGTCTAAAGAACGATTTGAAAGTGATCAACATGCTCTTCTTCATCTCTAGAGTATACTAAAATATCATCATGAACACAATCACGAACATGCCAAGGTACTCTTTGAATACTCTATTTATTAAGTCCATGAAAATGGTAGGAGCATTGGTCAATCTGAAAGACATTATCGGAAACTAAAAGTGACCATATCAAGTTTGAAAAGTTGACTTCAGGATGTCACATTCTCTCACTTTCAACTAGTGATAGCCCAATCTAAGGTCTATCTAGGAGAAAATAGTGGCACCTTGAATTTGGCCGAACAAGTTGTTAATCCTCGAAAGGGGATATTTGTTCTTAATATTCACCTTATTCAATTCGTGATAATCTATACATATCCTGAGGAAACCATTTTTCTTGCGCACAAATAAGATAGGAGTGTCCCACGGAGAGACACTCGGCCTAATAAATCTTTTACCTAATAGATCCTTCAACTGCTCTTTCAGTTCTTTTAACTTGGCAGGAGCCATTCTATATGGAGAAATAGATATAGGTTGAGTATCGGGGGGAATATCAAACCCAAAGTCGATCTCCCTATTAGGAGGGACTCCAAGCAAATAATCAGCGAAGACATCAGGAAACTCATAGACAATTGGAATTGACTCAATAGGTTGGGACTCTACATCATCAGCCTTAACTCGCATGAGGTGATATATACATCCTTTGGAAATTAATTTTCTGTCCCTAAGGTAGGAAATTAACTTACCTCTGGGCACCACAGAACTACCCTTTCACTCTATAATAGGCTCATTTAGAAATTAGAATTTCACCATTCGGGTTCTACAATTGACAAAGGCATAACAGGCATAAAGTCAATCCATGTCAAGAATCACATCAAAGTCAATCTTCTCTAACTCAACTAATTCTGCCAAAGTATCTCTAGAATAGATAGACACCATGTATTCTCTATATACCCTTTCAGCAATGGACTCATCAACCAGAGTAGAAACACTGAAGGACTCAAGAAGGCATTCAGGAAGGATTTCAATCTTACTAGCCACACATGGAGTTACAAATGAAAAGTGGCACCTGGGTCAAGCAAGGCATACACATCATAGGAAATGACTTGAAGCATACCGATGAAAACATCTGGTGCAACTTCCTGATCCTGTCGATATCCCATCGCATACAGACAGTTTGTAATCCTGCTCGTACTAGTTGTTGTATCTTTTTGGATACAACTGGTTGGTCGTGCTGTGGAAGATTGAGCTTTATTACCTCCACCGTCCCGCCTCCTTATCGGGCACTCATTCTAGAAGTCACCAGTCTGTCCACACCTATAGCAAGCAGTGATGCCCTGACGGCACTAACCTAGGTAGAGTTTGCCACACTTTCACATGGTGGTTTCCCCTTCGAACCTCGAGTCACACTAGCTTGGGATTTAGAACCCTGAGCTCTGGAATTTTGATGGCCTTAATATTTCTAATCATACCTGTTACTCGGAGCTAGTGCACTTACTAAGAATGGTGCATAATTCGAAGACCTCTTTTGAAAATAGGACTTGTCCCCCTTACTTTGATTATGTTGGCTAGGCTCATGCCGTGATGACTTAGCCTTCTAGCCCAAGTACTCTCCCTATCTCACCTTTGATTGTTCTCAAGTTATTGCGCATAGACCATAAGCCTAAAGATGTCCATGTCTAGAATAAGCAATGACATTTTGCACCCCTTTTTCACATGCTTGCCCAAGTTAGATATGAACTTTCTCATTCTAGATCTCATATTGAAAACCATCTCTAGAGCATACCTTGATAGCTGTATGAACTTAAGGCTATATGTTTTTACAGTCACCCCTTCCGGCTTCAAGTTAATGAACTCATCAACCTTCGCTTCCCTCAACTCTTGTGGAAAGAAGTGATCAAGAAAGGCATTATCAACGTCGTCCCAAACAGCAGGCTCAGCATCCTCATATCGGCTCTCTTCCCACTGATTATACCAAATATTTGCCATATCATTGAGTTGATAGGAAGAAAGTTTAACTCCCTTAATCTCCATCGCATGCATAGCTTTCAACACCTTTCACATCTCATTAATAAAATTCTAAGGGTCTTCCTCAACTTTAGACCCTGTGAAGATTGGTGGGTTCATCCTCAGAAAATCTCAAAGTCTCGTCGCAGTAGTTGGCTCTTGAGAGCTAGAGCTAGGAGCTTATTAACTCCGCTTCCCACTCTGGGCAGCTACCAGTCGGCTGAGCATAGTGATAGCTCCTTTGAAATCATCCTCTATAGTAGGAGTAGGCGAAGTAGTAGGTGCTTAATGAGCCCCAACGACTCTAGCATGTCGACCCGGGTCTTCGTCTCTATCTGAGGAGGCACCTATGGTGGGGGATTCTTAGTGTTGTGAGCTGAAGGGACTCTTTGGGTGGCGGTATGATTAGGAGGCATGATTTGCAATCGTGTAACACACAAATTAGATAAATACTTTAATATAGTTAAACTCTATCGCACGAACTCAGAATACAAGAAAATGTAACAATTCCTAATGTCCTATAGTCTTTTTCTTATAAAGTATAGTGCAAAACACACCAACAAACAAGGTTCTACTAGACACGGCTTCATAGACTCCTTAGGACACTTGAACTTTGTGCTCTGATACCAAGTTTGTCACGCCTCAGGAGGGTACCCATAGTGTGACTGGCACTAAGATACTATTTTTAGCCCCCATGAGAACCACTCGGCCTCATCACATTCGTTTAATCACACACTACAACATTTTAGTCCTAAGGCCACACTAAATCTGGACAACACTTATAAAGTGTTGCCTAAAATATTTTTGGTGTCACTTCTAAAGCGTTGCCTTAATTTTTAGCTTTTGGCAACAATAATACTAGAAACACTTGTAAAGTGTTCTCATTAATGGTATAGGCTACATATTATATACGTTGGCACATCATCCTATAATTGACAACATATATTTATACATGTGACAACACTTTTAAAGTGTATTATTTTTATAATTGTAAAAACAATACTTTATAAGTGTTGCCTTTATAACTGTTAAGACCTCTCTCTGCTAAGACCTCTCTGTACACTCTCTCTGTTAAGAAGATTCATCTTTGTTGTACGCTCTCTCTGCTAAGAAGATTCATACTGCTCAATAATCTTCGCTCTCTATACCACAAAGAAGGGAATATGCTATCTTCGCTCTCTGTACCCTTGAGCTTCGCTCTAGAAGAACATCTGCTCAAGTTCATACCACTAAGAAGAACACCTGCTCAGGCTTCACACTCTGTACGCTCAAGCTTCACTCTCTATATTCTCAAATCAAAAATTCATACCCGTCTCTCTGTTTTTGCCCCAAGTCAAAACGTCGCTTCAAGTTTCATCAGAATTCTTTTGCCCCAAATCTAAAATCTCAAGGGTCACTACAATTTACAGGTATTTCTTGAATTAACACACAAATTAGTGATTTAATGAAAAGTAAATTGAAGAAAGATTTCTAAATAACTCCTAAATTTTCATGATCTTTTGATGTTTTTAAGCCCCATTCATGGCTATTTACCACCCTCATAATTTTGGTATTCTTTTTGCGATGAAAATACCTCATAGTGTTAGTATTTCTTTCAAGGGCAGATCATATGCGAAGGATTTTGCTGGAAAAGAGATTACCAGGTAGAAATTTCTATCTTTAAAAGTGGGATAATATTATTGCATCTGGGTTCATTATGTGGGATTACACATTTTACTTGTGGGTTTTGATTTTCTTGTGATTTTGGTATGATTTGTGTATTCGGATGAATATATTAGGCTTAGAAAACTCAATGGGGATATCACGGTAAAAAATTGGAGGGGACTGTTTGGTGCTGCTATATTTTACTATTTTCAGGTATTGAAAGGGATCCTTTTCTTAGTGTAGTGGCAAAGGTTTGAACCAAATGTTAAATGAATCTATTTAGTTCGCTAATCTATTTACTTATTATTTCTTAGAAGTGTAGTCAACATTCAAAACAACTGTGGAGGATTTGAAGATTGATTTGTCTTAACATAAGTGCCATGACTAGGTAAGAAATTCTTATCATTGTCAGCGCATGATTTCAATAACTTACTCATAATATTTAGAAGTTATTTGTAAATTAACTAATATATTGATGATTGTTTATTGAAAGATTTAATATCAATATTTATCTTTAGGAATCCAAATATCCCATCCAAGGATTGGATGAATTTGGCAAGGTATAGCAAAGAGTATATTGATGGTGTTCAATCTTTCCTAGATTTTGCTTACTCTTATGGGGATCCTCAAGGTGAAGAAATTCAGTGTCCATGTGCAAAGTGTTGTAATATTCGTTAGATTCGAAGAGATGTAGTGTATGATCATCTAATATGCTATGGATTTGTTCAAGGTTATACTAGATGGATTAATCACGGGGAATGGAAAATAAATTTGAATGTTGATGATATGGATGACTCCCATGATGACATTAATGGATTGTTGAATGATCAATTTAGAGATGTTGCACAGGGTGAAGGAGTTTATGAAGGTCCTAATGAAGATACCAAAAAATTCTATAACTTAGTTAAGGAGGCACGCCAAGAACTATATCCTGGTTGTAAAAGATTCTCTAGATTATCATTCACAATCCGTTTATATTTGTTAAAGTGCCTACACAAATGGAGCATTGAATCATTTACTTCTCTTTTAGTGTTCTTAAAAGAGGCAATGCCCGAGTTGAACATCCCTCCGTCGTACAATAAAGCCAAGTCTATGATTAAGAATCTTGGTCTTGATTATGAGAAAATTGATTCATGTCCTAATGATTGTATGTTGTTTAGGAATGATCATAAGCACGATGAATTTTGTCATACTTGCGGAGCTTTGCGATATATCAAATTTTCTGAAATAGAAGGCGAGCTTGAGCCTCCTAAAAAGTCTCATCGAGTTTCAGCAAAGATTTTGAGTCACTTTACATTAATTCCTAGACTTAAAAGGCTATTTATATGCTCAAAGACTGCAGATTCATTAAGGTGGCATGATGAACGTTGTAAAGATGGAAAGTTAAGGCATCCTGTTGATGGCCTAGCATGGAAAGACTTTGATAGCTTACATCCAGATTTTGCACTGGATTCTCGCAATGTGAGACTTGGCTTGGCAAGTGATGGGTTCAATCTATTTCGTACGATGAGTATATCTCATAGCACATGGCCAGTTATGTTGATGGTGTATAATCTACTACCTTGGATGATAACGAAATCTGAATATTATATGCTTTCATTAATTATACCTGGGCCACGATCACCTGGAAACGACATTGATGTTTACTTACAAATAATGATAGATGAGTTAAATTTGTTGTGGGATTGTGGAGTTGAAACATATGATGCTTCAAGAAATCAAACTTTTCAAATGCGAGCAGCTCTTATGTGGACAATCAATGACTTTCCTACATATGTCATGTTATCTAGTTGGAGTACAAAAGGAAAGTTAGCATGTCCTTGTTGTAACTATGGCACTAATTTTCTCTATCTTAAACATAGCCGAAAAATGTGCTATATGGACCATCGTGTTTTTCTACCCATGGATCATCCATGGAGATCTAATAAAAGATCTTTTAATGGGAAAACTGAACTTAGGTCTCCTCCATATTTATTAAAGGGAACTAATGTGCTTAACAGATTACAAAATTTTGAAAATATGTTTGGAAAGAAGAGGAAGAGATCAAATGATGGTCCATGAAAAAAAAGGTCAATCTCTTTGGAATTACCTTATTGGCAGCACAACTTGTTACGCCACAACCTTGACGTAATGCACATAGAGAAAAACATAGTTGACAGCATACTTGGAACTCTTTTGGATATTCCTGACAAAACAAAGGATCATGTAAAATCTCGTTATGATTTGCAAGAGATGGAAATTAGAAAGAATCTTCATCCTGATACAACGGATCGTAAGAAAACAAAATTCGCAAGAGCATGCTTCTCAATGACAAATAGAGAGTAGTTTTTTGTGGAGTTTTGAAGACAGCAAAGCTACCTGATGGTAGTGCCTCTAATATATCTAGGTGTGTGCAGCTGCATGAAAGAAAATTGTCTGGTTATAAGACCTACGATGCTCATTTCATGTTACATTACTTGCTTCCAATACCAATTAAAAGCATCTTTCCTCATCATGTTGTAATTTCTTTGATTCGTCTAAGTTCCTTCTTCCGTCGCTTATATCAAAAGGTTATCACATTAGAGGAACTGGATTGCTTAGAAATAATATATCAGTTGGAGAGGATTTTCCCTCCTACTTTTTTTGATATAATGATTCATTTGACTATTCATTTAGCAAATGAAGTGAGATTAGGAGGTCCCCTTCAGAATCGATGGATGTATTTTCCTGAAAGAGAAAATTGTATATTGAAATCATATGTTCGCAATAGACGTCATGCAGAAGGATGTATAGCAGAGACACATGATGTGAAAGAAATTATAACTTTATGCTCTAGATATATGCATGACGGTGTACATACCAAATTTAATAGAAGAGCTCGAAATAATGATGAATGTGGTCTGGGTGATACAACAACTTTCAGTTTGTTCCCTAACAGAGGTTTTCCTTTAGGAGCTAAGAAAACTGATCCATTTATTTTGAATAACAAGTCACTAACTCAGGCACATGCATATCTGTTGGGCAATTGTGATGAGGTTGAAGAATATATTAGGTACTTTAATTGAATTATAGTATTTTATTTAGTAGAATAAACTTTTAAGTTATTTCATTTATCGTTCTAATAAAAAAATATCTATTATGTAGAGAGCATGAAAGGGAACTTAATAATCAGTCGCGAAAATCCAAATGGAGTAGGGCCAAGAATCATAGTCAAAATCTCTCTCAGTGGTTTGAAACTCGTGCTTTGCAAGAGGATATGCCTGATTTGATAAAACAATTATCCAAATGACCAAATTCAGTTGCTAAAAGATATTCTGGGTATCTTATTAATAGATATAGATTCCACATAAGGCAGCATGATGCAAGGCGCAAAACACAAAATAGTGGTGTTACACTAGTTGCCTCAACTAAAAGTTTTGCAAGCACAAAGGATAAAAATCCGATTGATGTAGATTTGACTTACTATGGAAGAATAGTTGATATAGTTGAGTTAGACTATTATGGTCATTTTAAGGTTGTCTTATTTAAGTGTGATTGGTATGAGGTTGAAAGTGATATTTATGGCCTTACTTATGTATACTATAACAAAATATGCTCTCAAGAAGAGCCTTTTGTGCTTGCATCTCAAGTACACCAATGCTTCTATGTGCAAGATCCATATGATCAAGATCGATATTATTCTATGAAGATGGTTCCGAGAGACTTGTTTAACATGGGCGATCAAGTTGAATCTAATGTCCCACAAAGTTATGAAAATGAGCCCTATGAACAATTGATGGGACCATCTATACCAGAAGATACTGGTGAAGTCCTATTAACAAGGACTGATCCACCAGCAACAATTATTGATGTGCCTCCGGAGGAATTTGTTGCCCAACAACTGGAAGTAGAGTCCAAAGAGGAATTTGAAGACACGTCTGAAGACGAGTTTGAAGATGAGTCTGAAAATGAATTTGAAGATGAGTCTGAAAATGAGTTTTATAATAATTTTGAAGATGATTCTGAAGCGGAGTTCGAAGATGACACACCATGCGTTTTAGTTATTTTGGATGACTTTATACTTCTAATTCACTCGTTTTGTTATTTGAATACTTTTCTAGTACCAGACTTTTAGATATTTAATATCTAGAAATGAGTTTGTTGTGATCTTTGAGTATTTTGTTGGCTGCGATACAAAAAGAATTAGCTACAGTACACTATTTAGATATATGTAGGTATGAATTAAGGGTCCTGTTTATTCTGATTAGATATATTTGTAGTAATCCTGCTTCAGCTTTGAATATGGATTTGAATAGTAGTAATCTTGCTTCAGCTTTACTGTTTTCGAGCACACCAGTGCCCCTTGGTTGTTGTTTGCTTATTCGTTAGGTTGCATTTCTTTATGTGCCGAAGTTCCCTCTTGTTTATTTACTGAGTTTGGATAAAAAAATGTGCACTCTTGTCTGATATCTTTGACTACTTTTCTTGATTTAAATATTTCCTTCCTTTTGTTATTTAAAATTTCATTTCTTATTCCCACCCCCATATCCCTACCTTGGTCTTGTTATTTTTCAGCATATTAAGGTTTTAGTTGATTTTTTTTGGTTCATCGTAGTGTATGGATTCTCGTTTTAAGAATGTCTTTTTGATTACATGTTGAAATTTGAACCCAGAGAATAAGAGTCTTGGTTATTATCTATGCCATTTTTGGCTACTGTTTGGATCTCACTAGTTCATTCTTGGAATTCTTCTCTTTATTCATTTTGTCCCATTTGCATAGTTTTCTTAATCTAACTGTAAGTGTGGCCACATGTCGTGTCTTAAAGGTTCTGTGAGTGCTTCCTTGGCTTCCAATTCTTAATCATTATTGTCGTTTATTTGTTAGTCTTCAAAACTATGTATATGTGTTAAGATTAGATAGATTTGTTTATTTTGGATTGGATATTAATCTTGATTTCTTTCCTCTTCCTTTACTGCTTCAGATTTTCCCTTATCATTTCACTTGACTGGCTTCCAGACTTTGTTTGGGGGCAGGGGGCATTGTTAGTTCATAAATCGATTTCAATTTAGTGAATGTCAGTTAATGGAAATGAACATGAGAAAGGGTATGTGTTTTCTGTGCATACTTCTTGATTTCTACTCGTCATGCTAAGACTCGAGAATACCTTTCTGAGTCAGTTCCTTATGCTTGGAAACTTATTTGCCTTTGTCGAAGAAACATGTTCATGTTGCCTGGTGATGTTTCTTGTCCTCGAAAGAATGTATGTCTATACTGGTTTTTCTCTTGTTATAAAATTTTATGGCAACCATATGGTACAACTATACAGAATCCAAAGAAATCATGAAGTTATAAATATTTGTTGATACTCGAAGTGCAGTATTTGGTCAGTTGGTACATACTAGATGTTCTCGAAAGTGAGCCAAATTTTGCCATAGTTTTTTTTAGTCTTAATGCATCAGGTTTGGATTTGTTGGCTCCACCTCCTTTTGGTCATTGAATTAGGTGCAGCATTCTTACATGACTTGGAATGGATTGAATTTCTTTTTCCCAACTTAGTTTATATTGATTATCGGATAAAATATTGTCGGTCACACTTGAATAAAAGCATGCATGTATGTTCTAGCACACCAGTATTGTTTATAAAACATATTTGGATTCTGTTAGATCAGGCAAAGACTAGGACAGAAATATGAAGAAAATATATGTATACTGTTTACTTGCTCTAGTTAGTAATCTCCTGCTCTTTTAGATCATTCCTTCACAATCCTCCTATTTCTATAAAACTTTGATTGAGGACTTAGCTACTGAAGCAAATTTACGCTGCTGGATGCACAAATATATCCTGCTCCCTAAATCAGGCTGTTCATTGTTGGCTATAGAGGGACAGAAATGATGGCTTTGAACCTCTTAGGGAACATTGAAAGTATGTGCTACTTTACACCTTCCATTTATAATTTAATCTTTTGTTACATCTGTAAGAGAGATATGTTATCTTGACCTTTTCATTGAAGATATATCATAAATTCCATCCAGGACTTTTAGCTGCTACAACAACATAATCAATATAATCAGGGTCTAGGAAGGATAGGATATAAACTTTGAGTATAATTTTCTGAATAAGTCTTCAATCATTGTAGGCGGGTGGGACCAATCCACTGATTCGGTGATTTTTTTTAAGCACAAAATATTCCTTTGGTTATTAACAATGATTGAAGAATAGTTTATTAGTGGATCTTTAATTTTAACTATTTTATGATAATATGGGCACACTGATTTGATTTTCTTAACCTATTCTTTTAGAGTAAATTAGCCACCCATAATTCAATATTCCTTTTAGTTTTCCACTGTTATTTGCTATGAAACTTGAAAATATTTCTATATTTTGTTTCACAAATTATTGTGACTTATAACATATATTATGTTATTTTTAAATAATATATGTTACTTATTTTGTTTCAATGCATTTTTCATATATGAAATTTTGACAAATGGGTGAATGAAGCTGAAGTTCCTACTATACCTGCAACTTTAAAACTGTACAAGGAGCTACAACAAGTAGGATTTACTAAATTCTTGTTGACTGGTCTGAGTGAATATCAAAGGAATGATACATTAAAGAATATGGTGTATGCTGGATACAACAATTGGGAAAGGCTTATTTTGAGGTATTCAAATAAGTGTTTTTCTTTGAGAAGGCAAGGTAATTTTATAGATGAACCAGCACTAAAGGTTGTCGCCAGTGAAGTCATTGGTCATCCATTTCAAGAACCCTGTCGCCAGTTAAGTCATTGGTCTAGTATCTTTCCAGCATGAAAAATCAAATTCTAAAAATGTTTTTCCTACCATGTATCTGCATATTACAGATTCGAGTCAAACTAAATATAAAAATTTGATGGCTTTTATTTCACAAGTCCTTAACTCATTGTTTATTTTGCAGGTACATAAAGTAAAGAGATTAAAGAAAAAGACAAAAATGAATCAGGCAAGAATACTAAAGAAAAAGGTCCCGAATCCGAACAAAGCTCAAAGTCCATTGAAGAATGTGAATTCTGATATGCAATACCGATCAAGTGCTGAATTGATCAACAAGTTTAAGATTAAGAGCGAACAACTTGAAAAACAAGACAATGATAAATTGAGGAAAGAGCATGCACCAATAGCGCATAAAAGACGGAATCTTGAGGGGTCCATTCCACAAGACGAAAAGAGTAAACTGTTTAGGCACAAAGCAGTGACTCAATTGTCTTCAACGGAAGAGCTTTGAAATTCACATATGATTGCAAGGAAAGGACAAAATATACAAATGTTGCTTCAATCTGGAGTTTCCATTCAAAAGAAAGGAGTCAAATTTCCTATGCAAAACTCTAAGTTCCAACCATCTTCAAAGGAAGATGTTAATACTTCTCATATGATTGATACAACACTAGGTGAAGGGGAGGAACAACCTGATATTCAAGAGCTGCAAAATATCAAACAGGTGAAGATAAAGTTAGTCTTACCAGCCACCACTCTTGATCAATTTCTGAAAGAACAGGGAATAAATGAACAACATGATATTCATGATGAGCTACCAAACTTCAAATAGGTAAAGAGGAAGTTGGTGCTACCGACTACTAATCTTGATCAATTTCTCAAAAAACAAAGAACACGCCTAGGTGATGAAATGAAATATGATAACCGCACAACAAATGATGTCAAATGTATGCATGCTCCTCTTATTGATGAACATAATAAAGTATTGGATGATTTTGTGGATCAAGAGAAATTGGTGAGGATGGGTGTCCTATAGATGAGGAAATTGACATCGATTGTAGTACAAAAGATATATCTTAAACTTTGTAAAATTTATTACTCATTATAAATGACATATCTTATTTGGAAGTTGTTACATTAATCTAGGAATATCGGAGAATAAAAATGTACGAGGACAAACAACATGTAAGAAAATTCATGCAAGAAATTTGGAAGAAAGAGAGGAGGTGACATTTGATAAAGGACAAGAAGTGGGACCAACTGATAAGATCATGTCTGATATAATCTACTTTCTGGGAACAATTGCAAGGAATCCCAGATTTATCAACTTGATTTACACTAGTTGGCATGTAGTGCCAGATGTTACTAAAAAGCGCATGTAGGAATATGTCAATGTAAGAACAATAAACTTTGAGATTTTATATTTCATTGCATGCTTATTATTGATTGAAGCTAAATATTTATCTATTTTGCATAGTCCAAATTTTTAATTCCAACAGAAGGAGAGAAGTGGGTGATGACAGGTCTTCGTAAGGCTTGGAGACGACACAAGGGAAATATTAAAGAGAGATTTTTTTATAGAAATAGTACTATTGAGGATATGTTAGCAAAACGGCCTGATGATATGCCTGAAATTCAATTTCGTCAGTTGATCGAGTATTGGAAGCATCCAACTATTCAAGTCGGGCTAAAATAATGCATTTTTTCTTTGACATATTTTGTGTCATCTCTATTCTTTATTTTTTTTATTTATAAATTAATACATCTTTTTGTATTGAAATTTAGGCTATCTCTGAGGTGAATTCCCAAAACAGAAAAAAATAAAAGTGGAGGCATCGAATGGGACGGATTAATTTTGCAAGAGTCTGCGTGCCATTGGTAATACTAATTAACATACATTTTGTAAAATTTGAATTTCATTTTTTGGTACTTTATTAGAACATGTTAATATTTTTTAAGATTCATTTTTGTATAATTTGTAGTGTGCAGCTAAAGAAAACAATGAGGAACCATCAAAGTGTGAAATGTTTATTGCAACTCATACAAAGAAAGAAAAAGAACTTTAGGTTGATACTCAAGTTGCAATAGTAAGTTATTTATAGTGGATTAGTGGTTAATTTTATTCATACTTATAATATTTATATTGTGGAGAGTGTGACTTCGCTAAATGAATCATAAACTCCTTTTGGTTGAACAAAAAGTAGTACTTAAATTTAATTGTGCCATGTGAATTTTTTTGATAGGCTGAACTTCGGAATCGCCAAAATGCTGGAGAAACAGCAGATGATGCATTTAAGGCAGTGTTTGGAAAGGAACAGCCGGTAGATCACTGACAACAAGTTCTCTTAAAAAGGAGGAGGAAATTAACAAGCTTAAACAAAAGCATGCCAATGAAATAACTACTCTAAAGGAAGAAATGAGAGAGGAAATGTGAAATTTGTTTAGTCAATTGTTGCAAAACAACCCAGGATTTTATTTTCAAGATATACCAGGGTGCGTCGGATCTAATCTTGCTTCGCTTGTTGATGCAAGTAGTGCACAAGAGGAAAGAGATCAATATCTTCCACATTCTTCTGGATCAACTCATGCTTCGGTCCTTAACTCAAAAGGTATTTTATCCTAAAGAACCATATCTTATATGATTGAGAATCTGTGAGAGTTGGCTAACAGTGCTCCTGTGTTGTAATCTTGTTGCCTAATGTTTCATGCTCCTGTGTGCGACTCCACTAATTTCTATGAACTGATGAAAGGGTATTTCTATACAAGAAGTTGGGATAAAAAATTCAAACACTAAATCCACATTGGTTTTTTTAATCTTACAAGTCATACAAACAAATTAAATTGTTGCGGCAAGGCTCTGAAGTTGCATACTGCTGAAAATTAAATTAAGGCTGCAGCAATGTTGAAGTGTTCATTTTGTGTATTTTTAGTGACTTAATTTAGTGGGTATGGTGTTTGAAGCTACAACAATGTTGAATTGTTCATTTTTTGTATCTTTGTGATAATTGGTGTTTGAAGCTTGATAATTGGTGTTTGAATCTTGGTGTTTGGAGCTTGTCTCTGTTCAAGTTGTTATGTCATGTTTGGGCATACGACTTGTGGAAGCACAAACAGGAGCTGATAATTGAAAATTTAAGAATTAGAAGTCTTAAATTTCATGAAGGTGGCTAGCAACATTTTCTCTGGTTAGCCCAGAAACATTGATCCGTTCCTGGATATTCTTGGGAACGACCTCTGCAATCATATCCAATGTTGAAAGGTTTAAATAATTAAGTTTACATAGAATTCCATCGTCTCTGATCCATGCACCAAAATATAATATCAAAGAACAAGTATAACCTGAAGAGCCAACTTCTTTGCTAGTTGTTGCACCAAAAGAATATCCTAGACCTCTAGATAAGTAACCCTCCCATTGAGAACTGCCTTGGAACTAAATTACATCTCTTTGCCTATACTAAGAATTTTGTAAAAAGTTTTGTTCATATTTTTAAGGTCAAAGGCATTATTCGGGGGTGATGGGGTAGAAGTCCTTTTAGGATTAGAGTCAAAAGGCGCACAAGTGATGAGGTAGGGGCTACATGAGATATACAACTTGTCCAGAGTCATTTCCAGCTAGACTCAACAGCCTCATCAAGGACAAATATATAGATAAATTTGCATAAACCAAGTTGTACAGCAAAAAGATAAATTTCCAGCATTTCCAACCATTATATCCAGCTTTATTTCATTGTTTCTTTCTTCTTTCTTTTAGTAACATATCATGCTAAGAAAATTTAACCTATAAATTAATGCTTCTATTAGTTCTTGAGCTGCAAATAGTTCTTCAATAATGCTGTTTTTTGTTTCAACAAAGCTCCAACAATGCAGTTTTTTATCTTTCATTTGTTTTGATTTCTTTCTAATTGTTTTATTTTTTTAATGCGTAGGAAAATGCGAGAGATCAAATTTGAATGACAGCCACAAGTTAATTTGATTTATTGAAATGAATAGGAAGTGTTTTTGAACTATTTTTAGAGTTTAAATACATTTGATTTTGTGGAATTCATTGCAAATATGCACATCTTTAAAAGACTCTTATAAGAATTTGTAAGACATTATTATTTGAAGTTTATTGCATATCTATACATTTAATTATTTGTAAGCAAAATTATACATAGTGTGATTAGTATACATATAAAAACAATTCAAAGAAAATTTTGGCATATAAATTTTTTTTAGTCAATATTGCAAAACTTCAAAATTGAACGTCAATTATGGTATGAATATTAGCAAATGATACACTTTAAAGTGTTTTTTTAGAGATGTTATAAATGGCTACACTTATAAAGTGTTGCCAATAAGTATGAAGAGGCAATGCTTAAAAATGTAGTAGTATGTAGTAAAAGTGTTGTTATATAGCTATTAAAAAGTGTTGCTTTTGCACCCCATGGGTAACGCTTTTAAAGTGTAGCTGTTGAGGAAACACCTACAAAGTGTTGCCTAAAGTCAAAGGCAACGCTTCTTTAGGTCACTCCTGCAAAAGTGTTGCCTAAAGCCAAAAAGTGTTGCCTTTGATCAAAGACAACACTTTTTCATAGTTTAGGCCACACTTAGTCGGGGTGCTTAAAAGCCAAAAATGTTGTAGTGACAATCTAATAGTGGAAGACGTCAATGATAAAAAATTACTAAATGAAAACCAATGACAAAACGATAATCAAAGGCCAAAGGCCAAACAATCTATCCATCAACTAAGTGAGACTAGTGTGAAAGAAACTAGTCAAAAATATAATCCAGTCATAACTCAATAGTCTAATCTATGAAGCCTCTAAAATATCTAACTAAATGGTATCAATGACATACCCATGGCTAACACTAAATAGAATAAAATAAGTATAAACTCAAAGTTAGAACGCAACATGATGTCCTCCCAAAGTATAGGAGGTCTCTCCAATCAGCTGAAAGCAAATAGGTCCTCAATGGGGTGCCTATTGATGACTGCTAATACCTGCCTCTACATCATGAAAAGATGCAGGCCCAAATGGACGTCAGTACATGAAAAGTACTGTAAAATGGTAGAAAGAAACATGTAAGGAAAGAATAACATCAACTCAAATAGCTCAACTCAAGAAGTAGGAAACTCAATTAGAAAATCAAGGGTCTAAAGTAAGAATGCAGTTTAGACAATGAACACTCATATACTAAATCCAATCCACTCGGAGTACTATCAAGGCCTATATGGGAGTTTCTCTAACTGACAACCATCACCTATGAGTTGGTGATGATACAACAAAGTGATGTTATTGCCACATCCATCCAATACCTTGCCAGGGAATAGAACATCTTATAAGTGGATCTAAAATCAGTAATATCAAGTCCTCTTTTTGGGACAATAGGAAACATCCAATTTTATGATTATATCCTCTCCTATGCCAACTACGTAATAGTTATTAAGTTCGAGTTGGACTTACTCTTACTCAATTCAGTGCTCAATACTCCTCCTAAGACTCAACATGCTCATAAGACACCAACCCTATGGTCAACTCATTCATCTAGTCTCATTGGATATTTGTCAACTCAATTCATTACATCAACTATCAATTCTTTAGTTACATTCTTTTAAGATTCAGCTCTTGACTTATAAAGACTATCATGTATCATTCTAACTCATAGCATTCAGGAAAACAAAAGTAGAGTTAAAGCATTTAGGGACTTCATAGACTCTCTAGGCCGAAATTATGTTCATGCGTACCCATTTAAGTGAAATATGTGAAAATATCAAGAATTTATGCTAGAGTTCATGTAGAACAACAAAATCATCTAACTCAAGTACTTAATTCATAGAAACTGCAATTCATGCAAAATTATATAGAAATACATTAGAATTTAAGGAAAACTTTCAAGAAACATCAATGAAAGACTCAATTCGTTCACAACTCCAACAATTCAGGTTATGGGACACATAGAAGAACATAATTTATGTTTTGGTTAGATTTACATACCTGGAAAATTTGAGTCTTGGAACAACTTGGAAAACTCACAAGATTATCTTCAAACCCTAATCTTTCTTCCGTTGAAACCTTTCTCTAAGTTGGAGAAGATATTTTTAGCGTAAAAATGTTGAACTGATATGTTTAGGAATTTATTTACGTGTAAAAATGTTAGGTTTAAGCTTTGAAAGGTTGAGACAAGATCAAAATAACCTTTCTTAAAAAGCTTACAAAGTCACCCGCAGGCCCACCTATGGCCCGTGGAAACTTCCACGGCCTATAGGAACCATTCTGTAAACCTTTGAACAATTATGGGGTCTCTAGATCGATTCTACGAGCCCAACCTACGGCCCGAAGAAGTTTCTACGACCCATAGATGGGTCCATCAAATTTGGGACCAAAAAATAATTTTTCAGGAGTTTTTACCACGAGTTAGCAGACGGGTTGTAGCTCAAACCACGACCCATATGTGGTTTCTTAAAACGATTATAATTTTTGACTCCTGACTCCAAATGAGGTGAAATCAGTTGTGTTGGAAAGCTAATCTAAAGATCTTTCATTTGGTAGTCATGGGGCACCTAATTCTTTGCATGCTAAGATTTATAATCATTTAAAGTTGACCCTTGTATAATCTAACACTAGAAACTCAATTTATAGGAAAGTTTTGAACTCGACTTAGTAGTAGAGATCCCTTATAACCCTAATCCACTTCCCATTTGTAAGAATGAGTCTTGAAACATAGGTGCATTTAAGAATAGAGTTGTGGGGTGTCATAGACTATTTCGAAGGGTCATGACTTTTTTGAAGGGTTGTGACTTTATTGAATTGCTGTGACTTTTTTGAATGGTTGTGATAGGCTAACGTATCATTTAATCAGAAATGACACCTTTTCAGTTTTTTTTTTTAACTTCTGTTGGACTATTTCATTAATTTTTAAATGATTGAAGTATTTTAAAAAATAAATAAGAATTTCTGAAAGTGCCACATAGGTGGGTCTAATATTCTCTTATATATATATATATATATATATATATAATTGTTATCGGAAATTTGTACATCAATTGTAAAATTGTTCCCTTGAAATATTAAAAATCGATCTATCTAACCTTATTTATGATTTGGAAGAATGTTGCCCTAATGTTTGGCTCCATATTTAAATCATTCTCTCAATTTTTTCTTTTTACCTTTGATGATACGAATAATTGTTTTGTTTAGCATAATATTTGTTTTTCTCCAGATTATGCAGGCTAGCAATTCTTAAAGTTGCAAAGTCAACTTTCGAATAAATAGTTACATGGCAAAAAAATTTTATTTCTGTTATATTGTAAAATATATAACACATTGATAAAATACTTTATCATTTTTTTATTCTTACTGTCATAATTGCTCTTATTTTGGATAAAAACTTAATACTGGTGCTCTTATTGACATATTTTTCTCTACACAATCAAACGTCAAAGCAGGTAGCAGAGAGGCCGGCTGCCTAAATGGTCCAGTTGCAATGAGCAGAATTTGTGTACCCTAAGAGATGCTGTGGACCAATTTGACATATAGAAGGGGAGAAAATAGCTATATGATGAAAAGTTTTGAAGAGAGAGTCTGTTCTTTTAGCACATGGATGATTCCTTTTGTTCTAACAATCAATATATGAATGTGCCTTATCAAATCAAACAGAGACACACACAAATAAAAAAAGGCAGAAGACAAAAAGTATAATCAAATAATCAAACTTTTGGCTTTCTAAGTGATCCAATTTGCTGTTTCCGCAATAGCGATGCTGATTAATCAGTAGTGGCAGTGTTGCTGGCAGTTCATTTGGAATGGAGGGACTTTGGATCTACATAACTAGCTGGCCAAAGTAACAAGACCTCCATCTTACCATTGACATCTGACAACGCAACTGTAAATTGTTATGAATCACAAAAAGAAACATAACACGTGGAATAAGTGTGGGAGAACCTAATCAAGCTGAGCATCACACAAAATTTGTTAATGCTATTAATTCCCTCTGCTTTACTTATCCAAATCACCAAAATGTCCCTAACGCAACATTACCAATTAGCACCCAACAGAAAAATGTTAACTCCATTTTAGCCTGGAATATGCAAGTTAAGAGACTACCAAGTACCTTCCACATACAAAAGTTCAACCAATATTCTTAGGTCCAACGCAAATTCAAAGATGGGAATAAGTGAAAAGGTTTCGGAATACATGCTAAACCTAGTTCATAGATACATAAACAAAACTAACCTCCACAAAAGGGGGTGGGGGTTTGGATGGAAGGTAAACAAACTCAAATCTTTTAAATGAAGCACGAGTTTGTGCAATTGAGGGCTATATCAATCATGCGTGTATAATGAAAAACTGGCTGGTTCTGACTACTCTGCGGAACAAACATAAGATCTGAAATTCTTATATTTTCCCTTTTGAACAAAAAGGCACTGCAAATTAACCAACCTCCTCAGCAGCAGCAGCAGTAGGAGGTTGCCTCAATCCAGTTTCAACATCCCCTGCTGCTGTGGTTGTGTTCTGTTCCAGCAACGATTGTCGACATGTTGGACATGAAGAATGTAAAGCCAACCAAATATCTATGCACTTCACATGAAACCCATGGTAACATCTAGGCAAAACTCTCACTTTCTCACCATCCACGAATTCACCGAGGCAAATGGGACAGTCGGTGGCAGGAATATTAACTTCTGATCGATAAACAGACAGGGGAAGTTGCCTGAGTGTGCTCTTTTTCAGCCCTGTGGCAGCTAAGCGTGCAGCGGTGGCATTTTCCGACTCGAAAGCAAATCTCCGGCTGCAACGTAAGGCACACTTGACAATGGAATTCAGGCCAAGAGCACATATTAATGCACAGAGAAGAGCAGCTAAAATGATCACCATGTTGGTATCGAAATTCGCTTCGTTTGAGTAACCATGGTGGGGTTTGCTTACTGTACTACTTGGTGGAATCACAGGATGAGGATCAAGAAGTAGCCTGTAAGGACGATGATAAACCTCCATGATCTTCAAATTCTTAATCTTGAAATTTGCACTAGAAGAAGAATATACCCAATTATTGGATGGGACTAGAAATTGGAACTGGACTTCAAAGGAGAGGGAGTGTTAAAGAAGATACTCAGCTATTAGCACACTTCCGAGAAGAAAACATAGAATAGCAAAATACGATGATCATTATAAATTCACGAATTAGAAATATTTCATCTTCTTTTTCATATGGCAAATTCTGGGAAGCAGTTGTTGCGTTCTGAGACTTTATGGCAGTGAATGAAGGACAATATATATATAAGGAACAAGTGCTGGGCGCTTTGTGTTCGTTTATCTTATGAGAGTGGTAATGAAAAAAATAGGCGTGTTATTTAATTATCACCTGAAAAATTGGGAATTCCAATTCAGAAACAATTCTTTTCTCGCCTCCTTAATTAACATAGACAAGACAGTATAATTAGACTTGTTGTTTAAAGCAGTACTGTAATCATAATTAATATACGTTAAAGTTCAATAGGGGCAAATCTTTCTTTTAGCTGTTTCATGTCCTTTCCAAGTGAAGAAGCTGCTTTATACAACAACTAATATCTTTATTTTTCCATTGGCTACACACAAACAAAAAGTATTGGCATTTATTTAGCGCTAAATATCAATGGCCATCAAAACCATCTAAAATTTGCCTCTTACATTATTCTTATTGACACATCCTGTTGGCACTAAAATTGCCACAAATTGGTAAAGAAAATACTAATATTAAAAAATATGGCGTTTCAATAAAATCACAATAAACAAATAAAAAAAAACTAAGTATTATGTTTTTTGGTGTAGTGTGCCGACCGTCGCATGAGATATAAGTTTTAAATAAAATATAAAATTATTTTATTGTTCATTTAATTGGAGATGTTGATAGTTCTTAAATAATTCATATCATAATACTAAAATAAAATATTTTATATACATGATAAAATAACTTATTTTAAAATAATTAATCTCGATGTGAACGAGGCTATCCGTCAGTATAGAAGAATTGACAATGCTATTCAAGAGTAGTAGAGAAAAAAAAGGTTAGAGCGGAGCAGGGGGCTTATGGTACCTGATCCTCCCTAAACAAATGTTTATTCTGAGCACCAAATCCTACTTTAAAATTGATAATATTTGCCGGTCACTCTTACTTTTACCACTTTAATCACTTCTCTGTTTAGCTAGAGAGGTCAAAACATTACCTCATCATTTGTCTTTTTCTTCTTTTCCAATTTTTTCCCAACAATATGAAGGGTAAAAATGGAAAAAAGAACTTTAAAATAGTGATGATGGTCAATTCCCCTTTCTGAAATGCAAACTAGTGCTTGATAACCAAGGGTATATTACTTTAAAAGATGCTGCTATCTTGACTTGGTAAATCTATAATTCAAAAGTTAAATAGACTTCCACCTCATATTAATTTGTTGTATGACATAAAGTACATAACACAATGGATAGAGAAGTATGTAATCTTTTTATCTTTTCAAATAAAAAAACAAGAGTGTCTTCCTTATTTTCTTATTATAAGTACATATGGACTTGGAGCTCTTGAGAATAATAATACATTTTGCCTTAGTTGAATTGAATTAATAAGCAGTTCAGTTGTCCAAGTAATAACAAAAGTTTGATTTGTCCTTGATGTTAGGCTGCTAGTGGGACACGATCTTGTTTGCTTCAGCACATATCAATGGTCTTTGATGTTTATCTTCTTGAAAACTTTGACACGGACATTTTAGATGACAAAATATTTAAAATTCTAATCTGAAATTTCTATTTAAGCATACAACAATCTCAACTATTCTGTCACACTTTTCATAAATATGTTAAAGAAATTACGTGTTCATGAAATATTGGTTTCATGAATTCCCAGTAGCCTAGGCAACTAAAGCATGGCCACCCAAATAGCAAAACATAGGTCCACATGATAAATTCATAGACAGGTGTTCATGTTCCCTAATCACTCTTGTCTCATTTAAGTTCCACCATCCTATATGTCCCTCTCAACAACTTTGGCTACATCACATTTATTAAATCTTACTTAAGTCTCACAAAAAACTACCATTGTTTTGTAAAAAAATTCACTAATATAATTACCTTACTATTATACCCACCATTCATGAGTAAAAACATAATTATTGTATTAAGATTTAGTCAAATAATAGAATCATATGTAGTGTCTGTTTTCTCAAGAGAAATATTGTTTATTTTAATTAAAAGAATATTTTATGATATCAACAATCTTTGTGAACAGAAGTTGTCGCCTTATTGAAAAAAGGAGTTCGTCACATGCTGCAGTAAGCAGTGTAGCAAGTAGAAATGGACGAGCAATTTGTATTGTCCAATGTCTATTATCAGAACTAGATGCCTCCAACAATCTCTTATCTTTTACTTATATGCCTTTACCTTTAGTTTATCTTTTGAAATAAATAATTAAAGATTTCTTATACAATTAAAAATACATTAACTTTAAAATTCTTCATTTTAACTTTAATAAGAAATTTTTAGGGGAAAAAAATATGCAAAAGGGCCCCTCCGTCCTTTTCTTTACACAAAATTAGTCCAATTTTTTTTTTTTTCCAAATTATCAGAATAGGCAAATATCGTTCTTCTTCCTTTCTATTTCACAATTAATTATCACAGAAATTAGTTTTCTTTTTTTTTTTTTTAATTTCACCATTAACGATTGTTGTTGCTTCTGTCACGCCCCGGGAGGGTAATCCTGGCGTGGCCGGCACGTGAAGAACCATTGTTGATTCCCCAAGAGAACCACCTGACCTCATTGTCATATCAACTCAACAGCGAAAGAAATACTCAAACAAAAGGACATCATAAGGATAAATATAATTTTACTAAAGCATAGTTTCAAATGAATAAGTTTGGAAATACAAAATACTCAACAAATCCTCTACTCAATATCTATGAAGCCTATAATCAACAATCTAGATAGTACCATGTAAGCCATGGATACCCCAATCAAAGGAATAAAATACTCAAATAAAGTAAGAAAATGAAAGGACTCCTCCGAAAAGCAAGGAGGGCTCACCAACTCTGAGAATGCACTGATCTAGACCTCAACGACACGACTAAAGTCTTCTATCACCTGTATCTGCACCATGAAAAGATGCAGGTCCAAATGGACGTCAGTACATAGAATATACTGGTGTGTAAAATAGCTCAAGAAAGTAAAGTTCAACTCACTCACCTAAACTCAACAACTCATACTCAACTCAATAGATATGCAAGTTTAAAAGAAATCATGTTTCTAAAATAGACTCAATGGTACTTGATTCAGTTTAAAAACATTATTCTCAATCAGCGTTTGCTTAGAAGTTTTTCTTAATCGACATCTAATATCACCACCTTTAGTTTGGTAATTCACCACGAGGGCGATGTCGTTGCGACGCCCATCCTAAACTTGCCAAGGTAAAGGACGATCAACTCTCTCATGGATCCATAGTAAATGTCCATCTTTTAGGATATGAGTCGCTAGAATGTGTTGTACGACTATCCTACGCTGACAACGTAGTTCTGTGGGTTAGAGTAATTATTTACTCGCTCCCAGCTTGGTGCTCAATACTTCTCCCAAGACTAAAACATGCTCAACTCATCGATCAACTCAAATCTCAATAATACTCAATCAGTCGACTCAAACCTCAACCTCATTAGGTAATCCCAACTCAGCTCATCTCAGTGTATCATCAACTCAATCAATCAAGAGAAATCAATCAGACTCAAATAGTCATTCGGACTCACTTAATTGAACTCATCATGTAATACAAGCAAAATGCATAAAAGTACATGCGATTAAAATGCAACATGCTTCTCATGCTCAATTATGCTCAAGTTACTCAACTCAGGTAATCACACTCAAACCTCAACTCAATCCATGTACAGAATTTCAGAATAGTCATGTAGTTCAGGGTTAATGCTATCAAATATAAAATTATATCCCAATTTCATATCAGTAGTTATGCAATGTAGTAAGTACGTCATACATCATCATAAGAATTCATAATAAATGCAGTAAATTTGGTATTAGGATGATAGAATTTTTCAAACTCAACTTTTAATCTCATTTCAACTCAAGTAGGTGAAAGGGGCATGTGAACGGATGTAGTTCCACATATTAGTAAGTGATGACTCCCAAGTTGCACCTCCTTTATAGAGGATAAAGCAATGGCTGTCAAGAAATAGAACCTAACCAAGGTTAGGGTCGAACCCATAAAGAATACGTAGACTCAAGACAAATTCACCAAAAAGCAATTCGAGTAGTTAATCAACTCAATTCCCCAAAAGGGGGGGAGGGGTTTGCTAAAAACAATAAAAAAAATAAACTAACTAACTATCACGAGAGAAAAAACAATAAAGGAGAACAACTTGGGTATTGTGTTCCCCATGTTCCCCCAATTCAATATCACTAGATAACCTAATTCTTGTCTAGTGTATGACATGCAGGACAGTAATTTAAGTTCACCAACCCCTTTGGTCAAAGGTGAGAGGCAAATTTCACTATGCGACTTGGACCATCTCCATAGTGTGAATTACTAACCATTACCTATGAGTCCCAATACAATCTCCCCTTGACCCATTTTGGTTGATTAGACGAAAACAAATCAATCGAATCTTGTTAATTATTCTCTTTTCCTATTCATTACTACCTTGGTCCAGTCAATAATACTAGCTAGGCAGGTTCTAATATTGGCCACCATCAGAAAACATGCAAAATGAAGAGAGTTAATTAATACATGCATATACACCTTCCAAGAATCGTGAATTACCCGGTTTTACTTTGTTAGTTCTTCATGGTTCCCACAATCCTAGTTGTGGATTTAGCTACTCATGCTTTGTGTAGATGAAGAGATTATGAATTTAGAAGACATAATTAAACACTTACACAACTGAATTAAGAACAAGAAAATCCAATGTTAATGAAAATCACAAACTTGAAGATTGAATTAAACCACAAGTGTTTTCGAAAACTCTCTCACAATTTTCTCTCTAAGAATATTGAGTTCACTGAGCACCAACTTAAAACTAAGCTAAACCTACGTGAACTGGTGGTAACTTCTCTGTACTTCTGAAAAATAACCTAAAAGATCTATTTCTAATAATTAAAAATAAGTCTTAAACAAATTAGAAAAACTGGTCGGCAAACTCCATGAAATCACTTTATGACTCGTATTGTCTTCTACGACATGTAGTCAGGGTCTCGTAATCAGCTGCTGAAATTTTGGACTTCACTTTTATGGCACCTCTTTACGACTTGTAAACTGGTTTATGATCCATAAAGGGGGTTACGTCTGATAACTTCCCTGCAAGTCCACCTCTTTGATCCTCAGGGCAGAAAAGGTATTCTATGACTTATAAACTGCTCCACGACTCATTTGCATGTTCGTAGACTTCAACTTCAACAAATAGCCCCTCACTGGAATTCCTCGCAAAACCAATCTATGACACGTAGAATGCTCTACGACTTGTAGACTGTCTCATAAAACAGCAAAAACCAGCAACTTCTGCAATTTTTTCCCAAATCATAGCCAACCTATAATCCTGCAAATCTAAACACAAAAACACATAAAACCCACAAATATCGCATTGAGAACTTACAAAATCCTAAGTTTTAAACATCAAAAGTGTTGTATTTTGGCAGCACATCAACACCCTCAACTTAAAATTTTTGCTTGTCCTCAAGCGACAAACTCAATCTATATAGACAATACAGTAACACATAGACCTCAACTCAATGGCATACATCTAAGACTCAGATACCCACACCAGCTCTTATAACAGAATTACATAGCTATTTAGCAAACCAATGCAAACTGGTGCATGTAATAACACAACTATGACACATAAGGTATTATTAGCAATCCACAATCACTTAATAAGTCTAATGCTAATAACCAATGCAAGTGTCTTCACAGATTGAAGCCCATATTTGACATTCAATGATATTTCCATGTTTTAGCATTGGGACTGTGCAAACTCAGTCACTCTCACAACAAATATTCATGCTTGATGACTAATACCTTAGGGTTGCCCCTATACTCACTTTCTTGCACCAACACGTGATTGTTCTCCTTTTTCTTTGTATTCCTAACTCACCTCCCTTATTTTTGTGCTTTACCCTTACACTAGTCACCCTCAACTTAGGCTTTTGGCCTGTGTTGAGGTGCACACTATCCATCTTTGGAACCAGGGCCACTTTTGGTAGCTACCCTCAACTTAGGTTTTTTCCTTCAGTCAAGGTACATAATGTTTAAGTAAGGACCAGGGCCTAATTTAGGATTCTTCACTAGATAAGGCTGGGTTAATCAGGTGTTTTGAAAGAATAGGTACATGTTAGGTTTGAAACATTAGGAACAAGGGATATATCATCAATTTAGTTGGTTATTTTTAGGCTAAAGTGGACTATTTAAGAACAATGGCCTCAGATCCTTTTCTAATCCAAATAATCTACAATCTAACTTAGAGTAACCGGGCAAGTTCTGAATTAGCACAAAAAAAACATGACTTTATCAATTAAAGCTCACACTCACATGGCACTGCAAATATTATCAACGAAAGACTCTCAGATCATGCTTCTTATCTCAATTTAGCCTTACTTATCAGAATATATTGTCAAACAGCTAAACATGCATGGTTACTATTTAACTACTAATCAAAAGTTTTGGTGGGTACTATTTTTTTAGACAAAACATAAAAATATGTTATATGCCACAAATATTGGTACTATATGCTACATATATTATCTAAATATCCTAAACATGTCGGTTCAACAGAAATTAAATATCCACAGGGAAAAAGAACACAGGCAAGAAAACCCCGGGATAAAAAATTAGGGTAGTTATGGACCATAAGCTACTCAAACTTCACTATGACCCATAACTATCCACACCCCATCGAAAAAGATGTGTATTGTCCCCAATTTACAAAATTAAGACAAAATAGAACATAAGGGGAAAAAAATACATACCTGGGCGCCTAAGCGCCCGTGTGTGGTTGAGTCTGGTCACGCTCCTCCTGTAGGGTAGTCTACTCAGCAATGGTACTTTGTCTGGAGGGGCCAACACCCCTCACTTGCTCCGTCGCTCAAACTTGTCTCATATCCTCATCATGCCTCAATATTCTCCGGGCAATCTCGATCTCATTCTCCTCTATCATCCTCGCACATACATGTTTCCCATCTGGCCTTCATCTATGCAAGGTCTCTTCCCAAAGGAAGACTAGATAGGTTGCTTGGGAGCGAACAAATCAACTGTTGGGATCGGAGGTAGAGTCGCTGGTAGTGCAACCGGTGCCGCAAGAGCTGCTATCAAGTCATCTTAAAGCATCTTGATCTCTTTCAGCATAGCTGAAAAATCTATAGGTCGGGCCTTGCAAAATCTCTGCTTTACTCTATCTTCGAAGGCGTCAATGTGGGCATCCATGATAGAACTATGATCCTGAATAATTAGGATAGTGAATGCATGACTCCGACCCTCCAAGTCAGCAATAGCTTGACAGACCTATGGCTTGATCTGCTGAATAAGCTGAGTCAACTGTGCCTCAGCATGTGCTAATCTCTGCACCATGGCCTGTATAGAAATGGCGGACACGTAGGCCATGCCCGTGGCAAGAGGTTTTTAAGTAGTGGCCTCTAGTGTAGGGATAGTAATAGTGGGCCCCCTATCCTCAACTGCCTCAGGTTGTGGGGGCCTCTCTCCAATAGCAGCAACAGTAGTTGCTGTGGCAATCTCAGAACCCTCAGGTGGTGGCATTAGGACGAACATCTCGGGTAAGGTGAAGGCTATGCCCGCCGGAGTGCCACCAGGTTCTCGACAGCCTTGATTAGGCTAGGATCTAATATATGTTGGGCCTCAATCATTTGGTCCAGCTGATGTAGTATCTCCACCCTTGAATCTAGACAAAGCTTGTAAATCAAGTGCGGGAATGGGATGGAGGTGAACCTATTCAGTGCAACCTCATCAATTTGCTCAGCAATGGGGCGGGCCCAATAAATCTCATAGCCAGTTAAGATGCTGGCAACCAAAATCGCATGCTCCGGCGTCACAGGATTATCAGTAAATGTCAGCCGGATGCGTGAACGAACAACTGCCCACCAAAATTTGGCAGGGAAACTGAGCAAAGCCTTAACTATAGGCTCCAAGTGAGTGGTGACCCAAGCAGGTTTTAGACCCTGCTCTGCAATATATCTGGCCACCCATCTCATCAATGTGGTTCATCTCTTAGGATCCTTCATAACTAGTGGGTCCCTTGTTTGCTTCACCCTATAGTCGAACTTTGCGGTGGATCTGAGAGCACAAGACTCGGGACCAAATAACATATGGCGAATGGTCTCCTTTGATATATCTATCCGCTGGCCCCTCACCCTCGTCTCTGTCAGTCTAGGCTGAGCGAGGGGCTTATTCCCCTTGGGAAGAGTAAGTTGGATGGTGGCTGCGTATGATGCATAGAACTCCCTCACCATAGTCAGGGAGTATCATCCAAGAGAATCAGATAACCACTGGAGCCCATGTTGAATCATCATATCCTGGAGGCTAGGGACACCATCAAGTCTATTAGCAATAATTCTGGATTCCTCATAAATGGAGTGGGCTAGCTTTCCCCACTCTCCTGGCTATGTTCCATCTTTGTAGATCTCTCACATGCCCTCGATGCACCACCGACTAGTGAGGGCATCCGGTGCAGATGATGATGATGGTGCAACTGAAGACTGGCTCTGATCTATCCTCAGAGCCCTCCTTAGAACTAGACTCCTCTCTAGATGGATTCATCTGTAATAGCTCGCTCCCATCGTTGTCTCCCTCCTCAAACTAGGGAGTACGAGCAGTCGGAGCCTAAGTACACCCAGCTCTAGTAGCGGCTCTGGTCTGTGGTACAACTACCTCTGGATCTGGTTAGACATCAAGGATCTCAAGTGAACCACTTAGTTTAGTGGTTTGATCATCATTCGAAGGCTCGTCCTTGAGCCTCCTCTTCATAGCCTCGATCTTTGCGCGTTTGTATTTTGGGGTCATAGTATCTGAAACATCAACATATATGCACTATGGTTAGCCCACAAATCAAGAATTAAAATGCAGGAATTCATCTGGGTTGGGTCTAGTTGCAGAAGGGTTCTACGAAGGCCCCTTTACGAGTCGTAGTGAATACTACGGGTTGTAAAGACTTTTGTAGGCCAGTGGTTCGAGAAATTTTGGTTATTAAAAAAGTCTACAAGACCAGGTATGACTCGTAAAGTAGTTTATGAGTCATAGATTGGGGTCCTAGAAAATTCCAGTGAGTAATTACATTTAGGCAGAAAGTGATCTATGACTCATAGAAGGCCTCGTCTGATGGATACTCAGAAATATCAATTTTCTAGAATTGTGCACGAGGGGCAATTACGACTCATGGATTACTCTACAGTCTGTAAAAGCCACTCGTGAACCAGAAAACTCAGTTACCTGAGTTTCTAAGTTCATCACACGAACCCTGAACGACATTTTCAACAAATAGATTATCAGCAGAAAGAATACATGCACCAACATGGTTTCAACATTCCACCCATCACCCCCAATATGTTCAACACACATACACCCCATCAAGAGTGTTTTAGCATAACTTATCCTACGATTCTGACCACCTCTAATTGGTTTAGGCAATATCATGTATCTATGTCATCACCTACCAATATACAATCATAATCATTCAATCACTTAAGGTGAGTGACAATATAGGAAAAAATAATTAATATTCATACAAGGCCATAATACCCTATTCCAAATTTAGACAAAAATCAAGCACGGGCAACCTAATTTCAACTAATCACAATCAAATTCAAACAACAATTGTTTTTCAAAACACCATACCCAACATAATATTCAAATCAATCATTCATACAAGGAAAATTAAGGGTTAATTAAACCAAAAGTTATCAAGAATTGGGATTAACTTGAAGAAGAGAAAGGAGGTGAGTAGAAGCAAAACCCTAGGTCGACCGAAGTTCTTGCCGGAATTTAGGTCGATGGTGGACGGAGGTAGTCGGGAATTTGGTGGTGTGGGATAGGTTGGGTGATTTTGTAAATTAGGAAAAATATGGGGTCAAAATAATTTGACCCCTCTACTTATACTTTGACTCGAGTCAACTGAATTTACTGGGCCTGACCCTACGAAACCTCAATTACGGGCTGCAGACAATTTTACGGCCGTAAATCATAGTCTCGTAGAACTCTCAACACTTAGAAAATTTTTAGAGAACTTACCTGGGGTCCATGAGCCCCATTCACGACTCGTAGTTCAATCTACAAATCGTAAAGTTGACTCATGGACTAGAGTGCATAATTCTTTTATGTATTGGAATTTTCTATGAGATAGGGTACAGGTTGTAATGTGATTTACAGCCTGTAGACCCAGTTGTAGAGACCCAACTTGATGTTTTTCACAGCCAAACTGGCTGACTTAGTCCTGTACCTGCATACTCCTCATAAAATTCATTGTTACTCTATAGGCAACCAGCCCAATGTCCAACTTTACAATCAAGCCAAAAGAAATAAACTACCTATGAGTCCAAGAACTGAAAGTAAACCTTTAACTATGCTATTACATCAAAAACCTTGGGTTGCTTCCCAAGTTGCATCTGATTTATTGTCACGGCATGACTTGGACACATTGGTTACTCAGACTTCGCCAAATGCCCAAACTTTACTCTTCAACTAATCTAGATGCTTTATGGACTAACAGAGATCAAAGATAACTTCTTTGTCATTCAATTTAAACCTAAGTTAACCATCTTCTATATCCACTAGGGATCTTCCAGTGGCTAGGAAGGGTCTTTCCAAGATGATTGGAATGTCAAAGTCAACTTCATAATCTAGGATCACGAAGTCTACAGGAAATATGAACTTCTCAACTTTTACTAACACATCATATAATATCCCCACAAGCTTCTTTACCATACGATCCGCCATCAGCAACCACATATTAGTGGGATTAGGGGCCCTCAATCCAAGCTTCTTGAAGACTGTAAGGGGCATCAAATTGATGTTGGCACCTAAATCACACAGTGCCCTTGCGAACTCCACATCTCCAGGGGTGCAGGGTATGGTGAAAGCACCTAGATCTTCTCTTTTCTGAACCAAGGACTTCGTAGTGACAGCACTAAAATGCTAAAGCTCTTAATAAAGCTCCTGACTCACAGTGCACTTTTTGGTGACCAAGTCCTTCATGTACTTTGCATATCCTAACATTTTCTCCAAAGTGTCGATGAGGGGGATATTGATAGAAACTACTTTAGCATGGAGAGGAAGTTCTTGAATTTGCCTTCTTCCTCCCTCTTTTTGAGTCTCTGAGGAAAGGGAGGAGGAGGCCTAGGGACAGTATTAAACCTTTGTTGTGCTTCACTTACTTTACTCACCCCATCCTTGTGACAACCATCTCCTTCATATGTATCCTTAGCTGTAACCATCTCCTCACGAATATCTCCCTCTTCGACCGGCATAAGAGGATCAATGGTGCTCTTTCCACCCCGAGTAGTAATAATAATACAGTGTCCATCATTCTTAGGATTTGCACTATATTACTAGGAAATGTACCCCTCTGACGCTGATTCAACTGATTTGACACTTGACCGAACTACTGTTCCAGCTGTTTGATAGCCACAGATGAGACTCTATCTTTTGATTGATACTAGAGATCTCTGTTTTCATGCCCCTTAAGGTATTATCCTGTGTCTCACCCTTCTTCAACAGACGATCAAACATCTCCTCAATTTTGGAATTGCTTACACATGTGTCGCGATTGTGCGGTGGCACATAAGGACCATTTCTGAAGCCTTCTCTGCGACCCCAATCTGCTTCCGGGCCCCTGTTTTGATCATAGTAATCATTGCGGTTGTCTTTGTAAGCTCCTTACCTACCAAAGTTCCAACCTTGGTTTCTTTGACCTTGGCGCTAATAGTCCTGATTGGACCCTTGGGCATTGGTCTGGAAACATCCCATTTGATAATTACCCAAGCATGCATCCCCCTCATAGTATGGCTCCTCGTACATGGCTGCACATGGAGGTTGATGAACCACTGCATTTACTCTCTCTTGGTTCTGCTTCATTATCACCTCCATGTCTGTGTAAATTTGAGGAAGATGTTGCATGATCTCCTCATTGCTTCTGGCTTGCTCTAGACCTACACTAACTGCACATAAACTCTTAGTGGAATCTCTATCCCTCTTCCCCATACACGATTCGTTTTCACTACTCTTTCCATTCGTTCAGCAATCCTTGCAAATGTTTGATCTAGAAACATGCCCCCATAATAGTGTCAGCACAGGCTTGACTGTTCTTATCAAGATCACGGTAAAAGATCTCCACCAAGGCATCGTCAATTATCTTGTGGCCAAGGACGCTCCTCAGATATTTTGTAAACCGCTCCTAAGTAGTGCTTATGGAATCACCAGAAAGTTGCTCGAAGTTATTGATCTGGTCCTTTAACTTGAGCTTCTTCGATCTAGGGAAATACCTCTAAAAAAGGCCTTCTACAAGTCTACCCAGCTGGCGAATTAACTCTGTGGGAGCTTAGATAGCCTTAATGTAGCATTGCCTGTGAAAGACAATGGGAAGACATGAAGTCCCACAACATCCATAGATAGATTTTGTGTTCCCATCACACTCTTACAAACAAATTCCACATTGTGTAAGTGGCTATGTGGATCCTCTGATAGTAAGCCCGCAAATAGCCCATGGTTCTGCAGCATCTGAAGTAACCTACTCGAGACTGTAAACTTTGTAGCTATCCGTAGTGGTGGCAACACAATAGCTCCAGTCACATCCATAGCCATGAGATTCAACCGCTACTGATTCCACTGGTAGGCATTGGCGTTGAAGTCCGAAGGTTGTGGAATATCCTCCAAAGGAGGTGGGTTCTTATTCTCATCTCATTATTGTTCTGATTTAGAGCTGCATTGGTCACGTTGTTGGCATTATCTTGGGCCATTCTTCTTATCATTCTGTGGATCTCTGGATCAAATGGAAATAAGGGGTTTCCTTGACACCGAGTGTTAGGCATAAACTACTCGTACACACTACAAACAAACAAAAGTAAAATAAAGGAAGCTAAGGATTAACACTCGCAATGCTAATGAATTTACTAAGTCTAGTTGTATTCCCCGGCAATGGCACCAAAATCTTGATGTCTCCCAAGTTACATCTCTTTTTTTAAAGGATAAAGCGATTGCTGTCAAGAAATAGAACCCAACCAAGGTTAGGGTCGAACCCAGATGAAATACATAGACTCAAGACAAATTCACCAACAAGCAATCCGAGTAGTTAATCAACTCAATTCTCCAAAGGAGGGGGTTGCAAAATCAATGAGAAAAATAAACTAACTATCACGAGAGAAAGATCAATAAGGGAGAGCAACTAGGGTATTGTGTTTCACATGATTCCCCAACTCAGTATCACTGAATAACCTAATTCTTGTCTAGTGTATGGCATGCAGGACAGTAATTTAAGTTCACCAAGCCCTTTGGTCAAAGGTGATAGGCGAATTTCACTATGAGACTTTGCCCATCTCCACAGTGTGCATTACTAACCATTACCTATAAGTCCCAGTACAACCTCCCCTTGGTCCAGTTTAGCTACTCATTCTTTGTGTAGATGAAGAGATTATGAATTTGGAAGACATAATTAAACACTTACACAACTGAATTAAGAACAATCAAATCCAATGTCAATGAAAATCACAAGCTTGAAGATTGAATTAAACCACAAGTGTTTTCAAATACTCTCTCACAATTTTCTCTCTGAGAATATTGAGTTCTCTGAGCACTAACCTAAACTAAGCTAAACTTACGTGAACTGGTGGTAACTTCTATGTGCTTCTGAAACATAACCTAAAAGACCTATTTATAATAATTTAAAACAAGTCCTTAACAAATTAGGAAAACTGGTCGGCAAACTCCACGAAAGCACTTTACGACCCGTATTGTCTTCTACGGCTCGTAGTCAGGGTCTCATAATCAGCTGCTAGAATTTTGGACTTCACTTCTACAGCACCTCTTTATGACTCGTAAATTGGTTTACGACCTGTAAAGGGGGTTCATCTGATAACTTCCCTACAAGTCCACCTCTCTAATCCTCAGGCATGAAAGGTATTCTACAACTCGTAAACTGCTCATAACTCATCTGTATGTTCGTAGACTTCAACTTCAGCAAATAGCCTCTCACTAGAATTCCTCACGAAATCAATCAATCTAGGACTCGTAGAATGCTCTACGACCCGTAGACTGTCTCGTACAACAACAAAAACTAGCAACTTCTTCAATTTTTCCTCAAATCATGGCCAACTTGTAATCCTACAAATCTAAACACATAAACACATAAAACCTACAAATATCGCATTGAAAATACACAAAATCCTATGTTTTAAGCATCAAAAGTTTTATATTTTGGCAACACATTAGTAAGCCTTACATACCTGAAAATAGAAGAAACAATCAAACTTCAATCGAACCTTGCGGTTGAACTTGAAATTCTCACTCTTCTCCTTCCTTTGGTGTTCTTGAGAAATCCCTAAGCGTGAAGAATAGTGAAAATACCCTTAGGGTTCTATTTTTGGACTTTATATAGGTCTAAAACGTCCAAGGATTTGATTAAAAGGGATAGGAATAGACAAAAATACTCTTCTTAAAAATTTTTGATAGATTCTACGAGACCCCGTTTACGGGTCGTAGACCTTTCTATGGGTTGTAAATGACCTCTTATAGATGAGGGGTCCAACAGGTTAAGTTATTGGAATTTTCCCTCAAATCCACGAAACCTCTTCTATGGGCCGTAAATACTTCTACGGGCCGTCTGATAACTCATAACTCAAGATACTAAAAAGTTGATATTTGGACCACTAACTCACGCAACCAATCTACGGACCGTGGAATATTTTACGAGTTGTATGTCGTCTCGTTCATGGGCCTCTGACTTAGGATTATTTGACCAAGTCAGCTGGGAATCTACGAGGCCTCATCTACGGGCCATAGATGGACCTCGTAGTTTTCTCTTCCAGTAACTTTTCCCGGTCATTTTTTCAGTTTTTTCTGTGCATCTAATCGGACTAGGTGGAAAGAATTGGGATGGGGGGGGGGGGGGGGTTACATCTTCTTTCTTCTTCTTGGTTATTCTTTTTTCTCTTTCAAATAAAATAAAATTTGACATATCGAAAACATAAATCATTTCGGCCAAATTATATAATTGATTAAGAGAAAGTATTAAAAACACCCTTAAGCTTGACACAAATTATTAGTTTCATCTCCGAACTATTGACAGTATTAAAAACACCCCTCTACTTGACTGCATGTTCTTGTAACAAGAGTGAAATACACCCCAATCCCGTATTTTTTTAATACTTGTGATAGATTGAGGGTGTATTTTAGTTTATTTAGTCAAATGGAGGAGTGTTTTTAAGATCAATAATTGGGAAAGGAAATTAATAACTTTCGTCAAGTTCAAGGGTGCTTTTAATACTTTTCTCATTGAGAAGATTCCATATCTAAATTTTAGGATTATTTAGAGGTGATTTCAAGTTGATCTTGATTGATTCATCAGTGTAGACTTCATGTATAAGTAAACTATATTCAACTTTTTGAGTGTATTATAATATATAGTCGGTATATAACTCATGTATAGGTAAGTTATGTTGTATAATGAGTGTATACTTTCTATCACTTTTGATTAATTATATTGTATAGTTAGTATATATTTTATCTGATTTTTTTAATTATTTTTTATGTAAATAAAAAATATAACTACATTTATTATAAATTAATTACACTGTATTATATATTTGGAAGACTTGCCCTTAATATAGTCACAAAAATGTTAATTAAGAATACAAATTTTCAAAAAGTTTTATCACTATACAAATATTTGACGTATTTAATATCATTACTTTTTTGAAAAGAATATTTTCTTAAAATAACATGTTGAGTGAAATTATGTTAAATAAAATAGAGGCAAAAGTTTAACATCGTGGATTGTTTATATCAAATACCATGAGTAGAGGTGAAAATTATAATGCGTTGACTGTCTTAATTTATATGGCATATGACTGAAAATCACATAAAAAAATATTATAAATTATAATAATTAAAAATTAAAAATATTTAAAAAAATAAATATAAAACAATTACGGCAAATAAAGATTTGTTTAATCTCTAAATGTGAAAATTACCATATAAATTGAAGCAAAAAAAAAAAAAAGTAATTAATCATGATTTTATGTGAGAAAATATTATGCAAATTGTTGTCTTGATTTTGAAATAAATTTACCAATATATCATATAATTTTAGCACATGATTTTTGTATACCATTAATGCTACCTTTAATTGTGAGTAAAATTTAAGTTTAACAAAGATGAATTACTAAATCGGTCAAATTTATTTATTTTACAAACATATTTATTTTACAATTTTAGTTACACAAATAAAACTTAAGCAATTAAAATTACTAAAAAATAAATAAATTAATGTATAAGATACCTATATCGGTCAAATTGCCTTCAATTGTAGAAGCCCCCTAATCAGATTAACATCGGTTAAATTGCCTTCAATTTACTATTCCGTTATCAATTCAAAGTAATATAAAATTATAGAAGCCCACTATTCTATTTTTTCAGAAATATTAACCTTCTCTTAAATTTTTTAAAATTAGTTGCTCTCCAACAATCATACCACATCTGATTTAATTTCAGAACAAAAACAAAATACAGCATTTATGAATAGATTCAAGAGATTTTATAAATAAATTCTCAATATAGAGATAATAAATATATAATATTTAGGGACGTGTGTGGAGGAGATCAAACAATAAGATACATAGATAAGTAATAAATCAAAATCTGAAGAAAATAAAGATTTAAAAATTTATAAACAAAGAAAATGTAATGCATTGGATAGCAATCATGGTGAAAAATAAAGCCGGCAGAAATCACAATTTCATTATTGTAATCTATAACGATCCAATCTACAATTCATAATAGTAATCCGTGAGTAGAAAAGACTACTGACTTTTATAAAAACGTAAAATCAGGTGAATATTCATCATACTTTTTAATTGTTACCTTAAAATTCTATGTTCTTTCCCTACTTTAGGCAATATTTAATTTGTTTTCATAATTATAGCCAAACACACACAAAATAATCAAATTGTGTGATCATCAGGTCAACCTCAACATATAGTTCCTTGTTTTTCCTCTTGCTCTTAGTGTGGGTGGCTACATTATTTGATTTTTCAACTTATATACAATTTTTTTGCCTGTAAACTTATGAGACTGTAATTGGTCAAAGAGACGAAGATGATTAAATCTAAATCATAAGACCCACATTTGTGATGCAACAGATTAATAGCTCGAAGCATATGTGCTTATGTAAATATGTAACGGTAAGGTGATGCAAAGTCAATATTTAAAAATGTTTAATACATGATTACGAAATTGCATTTTCAATGTATACTATGATAATCCTGTGCAATTATAACAATCTTAAAATAATAATTAATATACTTAAGTAAAATTATTTTAACAAAAGGTATTCAAGCACTCGCCCTTCAATATATGTGATTCTACAACTACTCACTGATAAGGTATCACACGAAGAAGGTAAAAGAAATAAATTTTTTATTCAGTTGATAGCAAAAAATACATCATCAAACTAAAATCATGACATTCTTTTGATGACCAAGTAAACTTCTTCACATAAGATGTAAAAAAATAATAATTATAAAATAAGATTAAGTTAAAACAAATTACATCTCATCAAACAGAAAAATTCTATTGTCACGACCCAAAAATGGACATGATGGCACCTGCTCAAACCCACCAGAACAAGTCAGTCTAAACCCAACAAGAAATCGAAATAACGTGCGGAAGTACTAAATAAAAAAAAAAGAATACTAAAAAGAGAAATCTTCACAAACTTAATTCCCATCGAAGGATTGGTTGTCACGTGTACAAGCCACTAGTCATACAGAAATCCAAAGAATTACAAGTTTGAAACTGTCTTTCTCCTCAAATAGAACAAAGCAGAAAAGAGACAGGAACAAGAGAGTCAGCCAGATGACAACAACTACCTCCCTGAATCTCCTGGGAAGCTTCGGATGATCAAGGAAAAATTACTACTCATTGTCCGGGCTCAAAACCTACACAAGTGTAGAAGCAAGGGTGAGTACCAAAAACAACGCGGTACCCACCAAGTCAACTAGCAAAACAAAATAAGTCTAATAGAATACACAAACTCCTTTCACACCCAACCACATACCGCCGAACTACACATCTGCACTCAGAAAAGTCCCAGTCCAACAACACATAATACATTCTAGAGATAATTTCCAGTATGTCATAAATATCAAATCACAAGTCACAACTCACAAGTAGCAACACAATCAAATGCAGGAATAACATCATGCCACACAAGAAATATGCAATGATGTGATGCAATGCTTATGCAATAATTGTCGGCAATGACCTCGACATCACAATATCAATATACAAAGATCTCAATATTACAATATCGCCGGCAAAGACCTCGGCATCACAATATCACCGGCAAGGACCTCGGCATCACAGTATCGCCGACAAAGACCTCGGCATCACAATATTGCCGGCAAAGACCTCGGCATCACAATATCACCGGCAAAGACCTCGGCATTACATCTCGACCGGTAAAGACCTCGGTCCCAACTTTTTACCATCTCACTCATATCAATATTCAGAACAATGCAAATGTGTGTGTCATAGAATGAATGAACATGAGATGAAGTCCACAAACAAATCCACTCCTCATCACCAACCACAACAATATATCTCAAAAGAATATATATATATAATTCTCATCACTTAAACATATGTGTAATTCAAGTGTCACAACCACACACCAACTCACATCTTATATTTAAGCACCCTCATTAAAATATTTTACAAATCACATATAGGAGAAAAGATAGTTCGAGAATTCTACAAGAATTACAAAGTTTTAAAAGTTCACTTGCCTTAGTCAAATCGCGATCAATCAAATACTCTAGCCTTTCCCTTTCGAATGGAATCCGTAGCACCACGATCTAGTCAAATAAATTATCACAATAAGATTTCAAAACTAACGACACCTAAACTACTATATGTCTAGCCTAGACCCAAAAACTCATCTAAAATCTTATAATCAAGTTTAGGGCTAAACCTTAATTCCTTCAAATAATTTAAGAAAAATATACATACATAGATACCTACATCAGAAGGCACACAACATAGGATTTAATTGCTAATGAGAACCAAAAGCACTGACGCAGACAAGGATAAGCAAAAGTGCTTCCTCTGCACTTAAATTTGGAAGCAAAAGTGCTTCTTCTGCACTTTAATTTGGAGAAGCAAAAGTGTTTCATCAGCACTTATATTTCCAACGTTTACACGTGCCCACCACACTGCTATATAGCAGGTGGTTGACACTAATCAAAGTTTTAAGCAATTTCCTTTAATTCTTCATCTATAACATATATAAAATTAACAATTAGGTTAGCAATTACCTGCAATCCAACCGCTTGTTCTCGCCGATTTCTGCTTTTTTGTTTTGTCGAAACCCTCGCTCTCTTCTTCTCTTTATTTATTTTTTTAAAAAAACTGATTATGTACTAAAAGTGTTAAATTAGATTAACCTAATAATTAGTAAATATGGTATAGACTCTTAAAAAAATTAACATTTAGCCCACCACTTATTAATTGCTCAAACTTACCCATAAATTAAATAGTCTTAGTAATTAATAGTCCAAAATACCTATTTAAAATATTTTTAGATAAATCTTGTAGTAAATCAAAAGGACTGATTCTAGAAACGATATTATAGGTCGTTATATCTATGAAACACTACGTCAGCGAGTACAGTTGTAGAAGCATGAAATTTTACTTGTACATAAAATAAGATAGAATCAATCCAATCAGTATGTGCATTTTGATCAGCAAAAACTCTCTCAACCCGCTCACCTTCTGTAGTCCTCTAGATTTTCTCAAAATCCAATGCTATGAAATGCTCCCAATAAAATGATTTTCAAGTGTTAAAACAGTAATTATGATTTGATGCTATTTCCCCCAAGGAAAATTATGATATTTCTAGTATGATACGTTAAGCTAAATTGTTTATTCTCTTATGTTATGCTTATATTACTTTATGAATGCTTATGATATGAATTAACACGAGGCTTACACAGGATGCCTTTGGGTGTCACTCTCGTCGTGTCATGCCTAGGCCCTAGGTCCCGAATAATTGTAGAATGTAGAAAAGAAAAGAAATTAGTCTTATTGTGGGTCTGGGGAATGCTCCTTGGGCAAGTTAATTAAGGGTGACAAAGAGTTTCTAAATTAAGAAAAACTGACATGCACAAGTTTTAATTATTAAGTAGAGGTGACAATTTTAAGATTAGTGTTAATGAAACTAATTTTAAAACCCCAAAATTTTATTATTTACACAAAAACTTTATTTTTCCCATCCCATTTCATCCCTCCCCACCCTTCTGCCACCAGCTGCCAGCCACCCACCTCCCCTTCTGTCGCCATAGCCATCGCCGTCACTGGCGCCGCCACGGCCAATTTTTTCTCTTCTTTCTCCATCACCATCCACTCCCACATATTCTCCCTGCTCCGCCAACAACCATCATTTCTTCCAACATCACCACCACTTTCTCATCCTCCATCACAACCATTTTCTTTTGTTCTTACTCCTCCACCACCACCGTTGCCACTTTCTTCTCCTCTATCACCTTCGCTGCACCTTCACTTCGTTGTTACCACCAACACCTCCTTTGTCGTCATAACCACCCTCCCTTTCACCTCATTTTCTGTAATTGTTGACGTCATTAGAGCAACTATGCAGAATTTGTCATATTAATTTTTACAATTACTGCAACAACTCAAACAACTGTTGAAATTGCTATAACAATTATGATACTTGTTGTAACAATTATCGTTGCAACTAATGTAGCTGCTGCAACAAATTCAACAGTCGATGCATCTGAAAATTTTCTTCAATAACATAAAAAATAAAAATTGTATCTGTAGATTTTCTTCAACGACTTTAAAAAAAGAAATTTAAAAATTTTAAATTAAAGTAAGATAATTTGTAAAAACAAAGACCAAAAAGAGAAGAAGAAAAAGAAGAGCATAATAAAAAATTGATGAATAACGACTGCAATAATGACAACAACAAAGACGATAAGAAAAAAAAAAGAAAGAAAATAGCAGAAGAGAGAAAGAAAGAAAGAAGATAAAAGAAGAGAAAAATCATGAGAGAGAAAGAAAAAATGAAGGAAAAATTTTCAAAACTTGAAATTCAGAAACGGAGGAAAATCTTTTCAAATTTTTAAAAATATTAATATACATCCCAAATTTTTAATCACTCAAGAAAAAATGAAAAAATAATGAAGGAAAAATTTTTAAAACTTGAAACTTAAAAGAAAAGAAAAGTCTTTTCAACTTTTTTGAAAATATTAATATACACTCAAAAAAATTTAATCACTCTAATCAAGTTCACATTCCATTGAATCTCATACGACCAAGCCAATATCACTTTTTTTTAAATTGAAAAGTTTTTGGTCACATCTTACTCAATTGTCTAATGCTTCTTGGAACATGAAACAGAAAACAAGAGGAAAAAACTATTTTTGGTTAACCACTTATTTTATTTATTATAATACAAAATACGAAGATTATCAGAATAATTAAATGGAACGAAATCGTTATTAACTCATCCTAAAATAATTAAATAAAATAGCGATACATTAATAAGTGAAAATTTCAGTCACAGTACAACAAGATTTGATGGTAAAGAAAGTGATTAAATCACTAATAGAAATAATTATCTTTTTGTACCATGAACCGAGGTGAGAAATATGAGTTAATAATATGATTTTTCACTCATTTTTTATTGAATATGCTCATTGAAAAAAATGCACTTGGAAAAATAAATTTTTACAAAAATAGTGAAAAGACTACTAATTTTTCATATGAAACAGTTATTATTTTTCTTTCTTCACACGAATTCAATTAAAATATCTATGAAAATATTTTGAATGGAAAAACAGTGATTTTTTTTTTTTTTGGTAGGGAATGAGAAATGTCCAAATTAGCATGATAGCATTAGAACTTCATATAGTTATAACACCTATTTGACATGGTGTTGAATTGTGATAATAAAATCTGAAATGCAAATATTAAAAGAAGGCACGACTGAATAGAAATTATCATAAAAGGCAACAAAAAATCATTAGTAAATGGAGTGAGCATATTTTTATAGGTGAATACAATATAGAGAAACTAATGTTCATGAGCATTCATGAAATACAACAATATTCATTAGTATAATTGTTATGTCCACTTCAGTATTCTTCACTTCTGGAATATGCTGGGATTCATCAACACCACAAATCATACAAATAACATCTGTAAATTAAGTTGCAAGCCTTGCTTCAACACTGAATTAAGTGCCTGGTCATGACAAAATAGTTGGAATTAGTAAAAGCTCAGACACCAATTACTTCCCGTCTCTCATTTTATGTAACACCTTTTTTTTTTGGATTGTCTTAAAAATAATGTCACTTTACTTTATTGGAAACGATTTAACTTTAAATTTTTTCTTTTTGCCTTTAAAGAAAGGATTCTCAACTAAATAAATTAAACAAATATTTTTTTTTCTTAAACACCATGTCAAATGAATAAGTGTTATATAAAATGGGACGGAGAGAGTATTATTATTTATATATAGTAATACTAGATGAGTTACTACCATAGAGTAAAAATATATCTTTTCACTTTATATTAAAATATTAATACTTATAATATTACTTTTAAGCTAACATAATTAAATGGATCCTCTTTCCAGGTTTAAAGATAATCATTTGAAATATTATTACATCAATGTTCATATATAAGGGACATCTTTTAAACCAAATTTACAGCTCAAATCAATATTTTTCACAATATGTGAATGTGCTTAATTGTTCTTGCAAAAAAATAAAAAAAAGTGATTAAAGCAGGAAAGATGAAATAAATAAATAAATAAATAAATAAATAAATAAATAAACACATGCACTTACCAAGTAATAAGAACAAATAAATAAAAAAGTATGAAAGTTGAAAATTTTAAAAAACCAAACATATCAATATGCCCTTCTAATTAAGAATCTAGCTAATCATTACATCCACTTAAGAAAGTATTCATTAATACATGCCTAACCCTACCGCAAGGATTCATTCCTCACTAATTACTTTCTAAATAGAACTCTTCTCTAGTTTCTCAATGGCATTTCAAGATGTATTAAACACCTGTGTTAAATTTATACTCTCTCTGTTTAAGAAAAAAATGACCTGATTTTATTGAATGGAGTTTAAGAAAATAAATAAAACTTTTAAATCTATTGATCCTAAATTAAAGTTATATTAAATATATCAAAATGTTTTTTAATTTTATGGCTTTAAACATGCCACATGGAATATTGAAATTAAAGTTTTGCTAAAAAAAAATAGATCATTCTTTTTTAAACAAATCAAAGAGGAAAGAAGGTCGTTTTTTTTTTTTAAACGGAGGAAGTAGAGTTTTGTTTTTTTAACATTTGAATAGAAAGGAAATTAATACTTTGCTGGATCTCTATAGGATAAAAATAGTCAAGATACATAATCGTATCAAATCATGACATGTAGAAAGTAATAAACACAACTTAATGCGTATTTGAATTGACTTACTTTATACCTTTTAACTTTTAAGCACTTTTTTAATTTTGAAAGTATTTAGATAACCAAAAAAAAGAAAAAAAAATTTAAGCATTTTTTAAAAAATTAAAAATGTACCAAACAAAAAAAAAAGTCAAAAGCTAAAAGTTAAAAATTCTCAAACTTATTTTTTAAACTTTTAACTTATAGGCTATTTTAAAAAAACCCAATTCAAATGCCCCTTAATGTGAATCTGGAAAAGACATAAGATGGGATGATATATTACATTGGATACGAATAATAAGATCTTGTAATACCTTATACCCAATAAGAGTATACATGTCAGTTAAATTTATTCATTTAGAAAATAAAGAGGGGGAGATTATTTATCTATTTATTTTGACCAAACAGAATTGGGCTAAAGCTCTAAACTTGGCAGCAACCAAAATATTAAAGAAAAAAAAAATAGATAGAGAAAAGGAAAAAAAAAAAGTAGGAAGCAAGGGTGGTAGTTTAGGGAAAGAGAAAAGTTCATCAGAGATTTAATTAGGTTAGAGGTAAATCTTTTCTTCCTTTACTACACTACCTTGAGCCTTAACAAGTTTTCTATATCCTTGGTATTTTTGACTATGATCAATTCTTAGTATAGGTAATATAATTTGGGTGCTGAAAATTCTACCAGCGACTATTACTTAGATAATAAGAATAATTTGGAGACAGAAATTGATGCATAAGCTATGCAAATTAGCCAATGTTAGTAGATTATGATGAGTTAGTTTACTCATGCAATGGATAAATATATTTTAGCAAATCAAGGGTCACATAGGATATCTGCAGGATTAGGTATTTTGAATTTATCCTGGATTAGCCTTAATGAGAAAATTAAGAAATTTTTACACAAATATACAACTTTGGGCACAAAATTACACGTCCTACCGAATTCTTTGAAAATACCAAAAAAAGTACAGTCATTCATTTTTTTTCCATTTCCCAACACTATTATATCACATCACACACCACAATAATCACACTCAAAATACCAAAAATCCTAAATTTATAAATAAAGTTGGTATTTTACATGGTATTTTTCAAAGAGTTCGGTAGGGCATGTAATTTTGTCCCCAAAGTTGTATATTTGTGAAAAATCCCCAAAATTAATTTGAGTTTGGTATGATATGATTATAGATTGATTAAAGGAAGTCATTTAAATTGCTTGAGTGATGAGTCTGACAATTGAATATGAGTACTATGAGTAGTAATCTTTTCAAAATTTGTATTTTATAACTTTCATAATTAATTCGTTGTTTACAAGGTGAATGTTTTACCAAATGTTTTAAACTTACATATGGGATAAGCCTTTTAATTGATATGATTTCTTGATATAATCTCACTTTTATAAGATAATTTATTAATAATTGATAAATGATTACCAAAAGCGTTCGATACTTACTTGAGAAATAGTATTTTTACATATGCTGTGTTAAAAATTTGACACTATATGATTGATAAGACTTAAAAGCTCTATTTGAATTTTGAAAATGTTTTCCTACAAGTACCTATCGTTCATAAGGAAAAATATAAATGGGAGTGCACCATGATGGATCCTGTAATTAACGGCGGGTTTATCAGACTTGGTGCATTGTCACAATCCAAATTAGGGCCTAGATGTGACACAATAATTTATATTCCCTAAGAAATCCCAACCAAGCCACCATAGCATGTCAAGCATAAATAAGGCAAGTAAATCAATAATAGGAAGCAACATAGTAGGTAAGTCTCAAAATAAAGTCAAAAAGTAAAAGTAAAGCTTAGGCTCGATTAAAATGGACTTACACATCACTTTGTCTAGATATGGCTCTAGTATACTAATATAGGTGGGGGCATAGAACAAGCCACTAGCTCACCAAACAAAAGAAAAGAATGGTCTCAAAGTAAACAACATCACCTAAGCATAGCAAAGAAATATAAACTTAATAGGCAGCTCCCAAAATATGAGGACTCACTAATCAAGTGAACACATCATCTGTCTAGCCACGAGAGTGTGTAGAATGATTGCCAAACCCTATATTTTGAAGCAATATAGGCATAGAGTATGTGTTAGTATATTGGAATATACAGAATATGTGAGCATGTAATACCATATGAGGTGCAATCGACCAAGCTAAAACCATGTACTCATATGAAGTACCATTTAAATCATGGAACATGAGAACCAAAATAAATCAAAATAGAAAGAAAAGACCCTAATTGCAAAAGCAAAAAGGGCTGCTTTGAATAGGTCATATATCAATTCTCTTTCTCGAAAAATATGGAAGAAAAAGGTTTGCGCACTTGAGAATAGAGGAGCTGTGGTGGTCTCCTCAGGACTGTTTGGATCCCACGAGTTAAATCAAAAGTTGAATCTACTTTGAAGCTCACCCGTATTGCCCCATTAGTTTCCATTGAAATAGGATCCACACAAGAAAAATCACTTGCTATTTATTGGTCATTAGCGGCATCCTGAAAACGTCCGGGTCAAAATATGGCTTTCACCTTCTTCGATTTCTTATAAAGAGCAATATGATCAATAAAAAAGCTTGTGAGTAAGGAACATATATACTTTATGATGTAGTAAAGTCTATAAACCATGGGAGAAGCATGAACCTTATGAAAGATAGTGGTAGCAATAATAAGAACTACTTTAATGTAATGTCGATAAAGAACCTTTTTACCTTTAAATGAAATATTATAAGCACAATTAAGGGACACCTTGAATATTGTGAAAGAAATTTTTTCCTTTGTGATAGCTACCATTAACCGGCATAAATTATATGCCTATAACATGAAATCCAAATGTTTACCCTACGTCGGAGGAAAGGGGGAGACTATTTGCCAAGGTAGACTTCTAAATACCTATGTGGATCCACTAAGATACAATACTGCTCACGCCTTTACTGTGGGTGACCCTTAACCCTATGGGGTGACACTTAGTTAAGGGACAGTAAAATCTTACTCCGGGTTTCTTGCCTTTGCTATATGAGATTGCCTTCTCTATGGGTTTCTTGCCATTACTACAGGAGATCATCTTTATCTCAAGATCCACTCAGTGTTAAGTAAACTCTCAACGAAATAGAAATCATAAATCATAAAGTAAACATCATGTGGGAGGGAACTTATTTACTACCCATCCACAACTCAAAATATAGTTATAGAATAGCTCCATAAACTTATGTAACGTAAGTCTAGGCCTTTATCATTATACATTCATACTTAGGTGAGAAAATACTTTCATCAACACTCATTTATTTAGGACTTTCATAGATCATACATAAGCATTTTCATAAACATAGGTTAGGTCCTCATTTATATATTATCATAGTTCATCATACACTAGGGACATAGTGTGGGTTCAATCTTCAAATAAACTTGAAAACATGTAATTTAATAGAATTCATGCATAATTACAATAGAGATCGTCAATTGAAACAACCTCTCTATCTGTGAGGTAGTAGTAAAGTTTGCGTACATTTTATCCTCCCCAAACCCCACTTATGAGATTTCACTGGGTATGTTATTATTGTTTGTATCATGAAATTGAAATCATAATTGTAATGATACACATTAGGAATCATGTATTCTAGAAAATCTTGTAGAAAATTTTCTTACAAATCATCAAAATCATGAAATTAAATATAATTCATGCTTAATTAGATAAAAAAATTAATAATTAAAACTTATATCATGCAATTGCAAGGGAATTGAACAAGACTCATTATGAGATCATAACTCCTACATAGAACTGATAGAGATTTCATGAGAAGATCACCAATTTCATGCAATTAACATTAGAATGGATCAATGATCATAATTTAAATCATAATTAAAGAAATGCGATAGAAATTGAGAAGACCCCATAAAAATACATAATCAAAATTGGACAAAAATTGAGGAATTGAAGAAGCTCCATAAAAAAAGGTCCATGGATGAAGATCTACATACTTTCGATAAGAATTTGGAAGAAACTTGAAAATTGGTGAAAATATTATCTTGAAACTTGAAGAATTTGGCTTGGTCTGTGGAGGTTTAATAGCCCTTTTTATAAAGAGGGAATTTTTGTAATAGATATAGTGTGAAGAATGAGAAAAATTTAGGGGTATTGGGTACTTAATAGGTGAGGATTTAGTTCCAAAAATGTTGCGATTTATTGATTAATAGTAGGGAAGAGTCTAAAATGCTCCTACTTAAAACTAAATTTGTAAGAAAGAATTCGGCCTACCAGACTTGTGGTATATCATATATAGGCTAGTGTCGTCTTTTTACTAGAGTGTGTTTTGGTCTGGTCAATTAGGGCATCGCTTTAGGGGTTGCATTGTAACACCCCCTAGTTCTTTCCACCTAGTCTGAGTAGATGTACAGAGAAAACTGAGAGAATGACTGAAAAAAGCTGCCGAACGAGAATCCACGAGGGCCATCTACGACCCGTAGAGAGATCTAAGGCCCGTAGAAGAGGCCTCCTAAACCCCCCCAGATGACTCGGTGAAATTTTATAAGTCTGAGGCTTATGTACAAGACAATATACAACCCGTAAAAGTATTCCATGACCCGTACATTGGTTTCGTGAATTGATAGTCCAAACACCAACTTTTCAGTATCTTGAGTTATAAGTTATCTGATGGCCCGCAGAACCTTTTACGACTCGTCAAATAGGTTTCGTGCCAAATTCCAATAACTCAGATTTCTGGACCCCTCCCTTACGAGAGGTTGTCTATGGCTCGTAGACTTAGTTGACAGATTTTAAGAGGGTGTTTTTGTCTATTCCTATCCTTTTTCATTAAACCCTTGGACGTTTAAAACTTAATTAAGGTCCTAAAACAAAACTCTAAGTGTATTTTCATCATTCTTCATGCTTTAAGGATTTCTTGAGAGCACTAGAGGAGGGAGAAGAACGAGGATTTCAATTTAAACGCGAGGACCAATTGGAGTTTATTATTTCTTCTATTGCCAGGTATGTAAGACTTACCAAAGTGTGGAACTACATCCATTCACGCGCCCATTCCCTTACTTGAGCCAAAATTTGAGAACAAGAGTTGAGTTTTGAATTTCTGTCATCCAATTACCAATATTTTGGCATCTTATTTGAGTTCTTATGATGATATATAAGATAATTATTGTATTGCATGACCACAGATATGAAATTGACATGTATAGGTAAACTTGATAACATGAATCCTAAATCGAGTAATCTTTATAAAACCTATGAATCGGTGAAGTTGGGATTTAAGTTGATTGTATAAGTTGAGTAACTTGAACATTATTGAGCATGAGAAGCATGTTGTATTTAGTCACATATATTGTGATATATCTTGCTTGCATCATATGATGAGTCTCATTGAGTGAATCTGAATGATTGTTTTAGTCTGAGTTAAGTTTGATTGTCTTTATTGATTGACTGAGCTGATGAGAAACTGAGGTGAGTTGAAATGAGATAACCTAATAAGGTTGAGATTTGATGTGATTGACTGAGCATTGAGGATTGAGTTGATTGATGAGTTGAGCATGTTTTAGTCTTGGGAGGAGTATCGAGCACCGATTTGGGAGCGCGTATATATGAAGTCTAACCACAAAACTGCGTTGCCAGCGTAGGGTAGTCATACAACACGCTCTAGTGACTCATGTCCCAAAAGATGGACATTTACTATGAAACCATGAGAAAATTGATCGTCCGTTACCGTGGCAAATTTAGGAAGGGCGTGACAATGACGTCACTTTCATTGTGGATCACCAAACTAAAGGTAATGGGATTAGATGTCGATTAAGAGAAACTCCTAAGCAAACACTAATTGAGCATGATATTTTAAATTGAGTTTATTTTTACTAAGCCTATTTTTAAAGCATGATTTACTTAAAACTTTCATATGTTGAGACGAGCATAAGTTGTTTGAGTTGAGGTGAGTGAGTTGAGCTTTACTTACTCGAGCTATTTTATATACCAATTAATTCCATATACTGACGTCCATTTGGACCTGCATCATTTCATGATGCAAATACAAGTGATAGAGGACTTTAACCCGCGCATCCTTGAGGTCCTGTTTAGTGCACTTCTAGAGTTGGTGAGCCCTCCCTTGCTTTTTGGAGGAGCCCTTTTATTTTCTAATTTGACTTCATACTTTCTTTCTTTGATTTGAGGTATCCATGGCCTATCATGGTACCATCTAGATTATTGAGTAAAGGCTTTATAGATATTGAGTAGAGAATTTGTTGAGTATTTTGTATTTCCAAAACTTATTTATTGGAAACCATGTTTTAATATAGTTATATCTATCCATATGATGCCTCTTTACTTCAATGTCTTCTTCCGCTATTTAGTTGATGCGATGACGAGGCCAAAAGGTTCTGTTGGGAATCAGTAATGGTTCTTCAAGTGCCGGCCACGCTAAAGGTACCCCCCTGGGGCATGACAAACTTGGTATCAGAGCACAGAGTTTAAGAGTCCTTGGAAGTCTATGAAGTCATGTCTAGTAGAGTCATGTTTATGGGTGTGTTGTGCAGTACACTTTATAAGCAGGAGGCCATAGGGCATTAGGAATGGTTACACTTTCTTGTGTTTTAAGTTCGTGTGCTAGAGTCGAAATTCTACAAAATTCCTTTCTAACTCATGCGTAGCGCTTGCAGATCATGCCTCCTAAGCGTATCGTGACCTAGAGAAATTTTGCAGCCTAAAATGCTGAGAATCCTACTTTAGAGGTGGCTCCTCAGATGGAAACAATGGGTCGAGTTTGGCCAGCCATAGCCACTCATGTCCCCGAGACACCTTCTACTCCACCTTTTCCTACCACATAGGCCGACTTTAGAGGAGCTATCACCATGCTCACATAGTTGGTACTTGTCCAGAGCAGGAACTAGGGTTCACAGACTCCTAGTTCTAGTTCTCAAGAGACAACAGTTGCCACCAGACTGAGAGACTTTCTAAGGATAAACCCACCAGTCTTCACTGTGTCAAAGGTTGAAGAGGTCCCTCATAACTTCATTGATGAGATGTGAAAGGTGTTGAAATCTATGCATGCGACCGAGACTGATGGAGTTGCGCTCACGGCCTATCAGCTCAAGGATTTGGCTAATGCTTGGTATAATCAGTGGGAAGCAGGTTGAGGTGAGGATATCGAGCCTGCTACTTGGGATGAGTTTGAGAGTGCCTTCCTCGATCACTTCTTTCCTCAGGAGTTTAGAGAGAAATAGGTTGAGAAGTTTGTGAATCTAAAACAAGAGGGGCTGACTGTTAAAGAGTACAGTCTGAAATTCATCTAGTTATCTAGGTATTCCCCAGAGATGGTCCAGGATATGAGAGCGAGGATGAGAAAATTCGTATCTGGGTTGGGTAGACATGTGAAAAGGGAGTGCAAGGCGATATTGCTGATCTTAAGTATGGATATCTCCCGAATTATGGTGTATGCCCAACAGACTAAGGAGGATAAGAAGAAAGGCAAGGAGGAGCATCTGAGCAAGAAGGCCAAGTCATTAGGGCCTGCGCCCACGCAGACTAAATAGGGTAAGAGAGATAACTCCTACTTCTAGAAGTGGTCCTCTAGCTATGTACCATCTTCAGCCAGTGCATCAGCCTCGAGCCATAACTATGATTAGAGGTCCCAAGGTCAAGCCAAACATTAGGGCACAAGGTGCACATTCTCAAGCAAGTGTGACCCTTGGCTCAAGAGGGAAGCCACCTTATGGAAGATGTGGCAGGATGCATCTAGGAGAAGTAGAGATGGAGGAAATGGTTTTTACAAGTGTGGCCAGCCGCGCCATTTTCATAGGGAGTGTCTAATGTGAGGCAATAAGGCCTAGTCTTCTACCAAGGCACCACCAATGAGGGGTACCCTGAGAGGTGCTACACCAAGGGCAGGCGGTGGGACAAACCATCTATATGCGATGGGGAACTGATAGGACCAATGGGTTGCACCAGATATTGTGATGGGTATGTTTCGAGTCTTTACCTTTCCTTTCTATGCTTTGATTGATCCGGGTGCAACTTGTTCCTTTGTGATGCCATATGTGGCTGGTAGCTTTGAGATCCTTCCTGAGTGCTTACTGAGCCATTTTTTATTTCTACTCTTGTTGGTGAGTCCATTCAAGCCAAGAGAATCTATAGAGATTGTGTGGTGTCCAGATTTATTTCTTATTGAGTGGAAGGGTGATTTTATTGCACCTAAGGGTAAGTTTATTTCTTACCTCAAGGCCTGAAGACTAATCTCTAAGGGATATATCTATTACCTCACGCGAGTAAAGTCTAATTATGCTGAGCCTCCTACTCATGAGACCGTCACGATTGTGAGTAACTTTTCTGATGTATTTCCTGAAGATCTGCCCGGAGTCCCTCCTGATAGAGAGATTGATTTCAGAATTGATTTTCTTCCTAACACCCAGCCTATTTCTATTCTACTATATAGAATGGCCCCTGTACAGTTGAAAGAGTTGAAGGAGCAGTTAAGAGATTTGCTAAAAAGAGATTCATAAGGCCGATTGTCTCTCTATGGGGCGCTCCAGTCTTGTTCCTTCGAAAGAAGGATGGTTCCCTTAGGATGTGTATTGACTGCTAGTTGAATAAGGTAACAGTCAAGAATAAGTTTCCTCTTCTGAGAATCGATGGTTTGTTTGACCAACTTCAGAGTGCCACTATTTTCTCCAAGATAGATCTCCGGCCAGGCTATCACTAGTAGAAAGTAAGAGAACATGACATCCCAAAGACGACTTTTCAAACCTGATATAGTCATTTCGAGTTCTTGGTGATGTCCTTTGGGTTGAAAAATGCACCTAAGACCTTCATGGGCTTAATGAACAGAGTATTCAGATAGTATCTTGACATGTTTGTGATTATATTTATTGATGATATTTTGGTGTACTCTAGAGATGAGGAAGAATATGTCAATCACCTCAGAATCGCTTTGTAGACGCTTAGAGATAATGAGTTATATGCGAAGTTTTTGAAGTGTAAGTTTTGGCTCAAATCTATGGCATTCTTAAGCCACGTGGTTTTGGGCGGATGGCATTCGAGTGGATACCTAGAATATTGAGGCAGTTAAGAACTGTCCTAGACCCACCTGTCCGACTGATATAAGAAGTTTTCTAGGATTAGCTGGCTACTATCGCAGATTTGTGAAGGATTTTCCTCCATATTTGCACCATTGACTAGACTGACAAGGTCAAGTTTCAATAGTCTGATGAGTGTGAGAAGAGTGTCCAAGAGCTGAAGACGAGGTTGATTACTGCTCTAGTGTTGATTTTGCCTGATGGAACAGAAGGATTATCATTTATGTGATGCTTTGTGAGAATGATTGGGATGTGTGTTAATGTAGAGGGGGGAAGTTGTTACTTATGCTTCTAGACAACTTCAAGTGCATGAGAGGAATTACCCGACTCATGACTTGGAGTTGGTAGCAGTGGTGTTTTCTCTCAAGCTATTGCGCCACTACTTATATGGAGCACACGTTGACATATTCACAAACCACAAGAGTCTGCAATACGTCTTCACCCAGAAGGTGCTTAATCTGATGCAAATGAGATGGCTTAAGTTACTCAAAGACTATAACATGAGCACCCTCTACCACCCAGTAAAGCTAACATAGTTGTTGATGCTCTTAGTAGGCTATCCATGGGGAGCACTTCCCATATGGAGGAGGAGAAAAGAGAGTTAGCTCAAGTGGTTCATAGACTGGCACGATTGGGAGTCCAATTAGATGAAGCAGGCAAAGGGGGATTTCTTGTGCACAATGGAACTGCATCATCTCTAGTAGTGGAGGTGAAGGAGAAACAAGATCAAGATCCCATCCTACTACAATTGAATGCAAATGTGCATAAGCAGAAGGTGATGCGTTTCGCCAAAGGGGGAAATGGAGTATTGAGGTACCAGGGCAGATTGTGTGTTCTAGATGTTGACAGTATCCGAGAGAGGATCATGTTAGGGGCCCATAATTCTAGATATTCCATCCACCCAGGATTGACTAAGATGTACCGTGACTTGAGACAAGTCTACTTGTGGAGTGGGATGAAGAAAACATTGTTGAGTTCGTTTCCAAGTGCCCAAATTGCCAACAAGTTAAAGAAGAGCACCAAATGCCATGTGGAGTAGCCCATAATTTGAGATTTTAGAGTGGAAGTGGGAAATGATCAATATGGATTTTGTAACAGGTTTACGAGGTCTCGAAGATAGCATGATTCGATTTGGGTGATAGTTGACGGAATGACAAAATCTACACACTTCTTGGCAGTGACGACGACTGACACTATAGAGGATTATGCTCGACTGTACATAAAGGAAATTGTTAGATGCATGGAGTCCCTTTATCTATCTTCTCAGATAGAGGATCTCAATTGGCTACCTAGTTTTGGAGATCATTTCAGAAAGGTTTGGGTACAACGGTGCACCTTAGCACTGGTTTTCACCTGCAGACAGATGGCCAGGCAGAGCGTACTATTCAAACCTTGGACGATATGTTGAGAGTCTACGTCATTGACTTTAAAGGTAATTGGGATGACCATTTGCCTTTGATTGAGTTTGCCTACAACAATAGCTTCCATTCGAGTATTCAGATGGTCCCATACGAGGCACTTTGTGTGAGGAGGTGTAGGTCACCGATCAGATGGTTCGAAGTAGGTGAAGCAGAATTGATTGGGCCAGACTTGGTTCACCAAGCCATGGAGAAAGTAAAGATCATTTGAGAAAGGTTGAAGACTGCACAGAGTCGACAAAAATCCTAGATTGATGTTAGAAGGAGAGATTTGGAGTTTGAGGTCAAATTTCACCCATGAAGGGTGTAATGAGATTTGGGAAGAATGGGAAGTTGAGTCTGCAATACATTGGTCCTTACCAAATTGTGAAGGGAGTAGGAAACATAGCTTATTACTTGGACCTACCACCAGAGTTAGCGGCCATCCACCCAATTTTCCACATTTGCATGCTTAAGAAGTGTTTGGGAGATCCTTAGTTGGTTGTGCCTATCAAGAGATTGGAGTAAAAGACAGTCTGAGTTATGAGGAGATCCCTTTCCAGATCCTTGATCGTTAGGTTCGCAAGCTAAGAACTAAAAGAGATTTCATCTATTAAGGTGTTTTAGAGGAACCAACTTGTAGAAGAAGCTACTTGGGAGGCAGAGGAGGATATGAACGCCAAGTACCCTCATTTATTCGTGTCTGTTGATGATAAGTGAGTTGATGGTAATGATTTCCCTCTAAATACTTGAATTTCCTATTCCTTGAATTCTCTTTCCATTCTTAGTTTGATAGATAATAGAGCTCTAGAGTCTGAGTGAGGATTGACTTGATATGTTGATTATTTATTTTTTTTACTTGCTGAGTTCTTGACTGATTAATTGCATGAGAAAGATGAGAGTTGTCTGATTTATAGAGTCCTAAGAAAATTTGTGACTTGACTAATCTCCCTGAATTTCTCTTCGTTCGAGGACCAATGATCCTAAGGGGGAGATAACGTAACACACCCTAATTCTTTTCACCTAGTCTTAGTAGATGTACAGAGAAAACTGAGAGAATGACTGGGAAAAGTTGCTGAATGAGAATCTACGAGGGCCATCTATGACCCATAGAAGAGGCCTCGTAAACCCCCAGATTACTTGGTGAAATTTTCTAAGTCTGAGGCTTATGTACGAGATAACATGTGGCCCATAAAGTATTCCATGAACCGTAGATTGGTTTCGTGAATTGATGGTCCAAACACCAACTTTTCATTATCTTGAGTTACGGGTTATTAGACGGCCAGTAGAACCTTTTGGGCTTGTAGAAGTGGTTTCACTCAAAATTCCAGTAACTTAGATTTCTGGACCCCTTATTTACAAGAGGTTGTCTACAACTTGTAGAATGGTCTACGACCCATAGACGGAGTCTCGAAGATCCAGTCGTGTAAAATGGTTTACGACCCCACAAATTTTAAGAGAGGTATTTTTGTATATTACTATCCCTTTTAATTAAACCCTTGGACATTTTTTACTTAATTAAAGTCCTAAAACATAACCCTAAGTGTATTCTCACCATTCTTCACGCTTTAGGGAAAGCGAGGGTTTCAATTCAAACGTGAGGATCTATTAGACTTTGTTGTTTTTTCTATTCTCAAGTATATAAGGCTTACAAAAGTGTGGAACTACGTCCGTTCACATGCTCATTCCCTTACTTGAGTCGAAACTTGAGAACAAGAGTTGAATTTTGAATTTCTATCATCCAATTACCGAATTTTCTACATCTAATTTGAGTTTTTATGATGATATATAAGCTAACTATTGTATTTCATGACCACTGATATGAAATTGACATGTATAGGTATACTTTATATCATGAACCCTAAATTGAGTGATCTTTATAAAACCTATGCATGGCTGGAGTTGGGATTTGAGTTGATTGTATCAATTGATTAACTTGAACATTGTCGAGCCCGAGATACATGTTGCATTTACTCACATATACTTCTATATATCTTGCTTGCATTACATGATGAGTCTCATTGAGTGAGTCTGAATGAACATTTGTGTCTGAGTCGAGTTTGATTGTTTTTATTGATTGACTGAGTTGATGAGAAACTAAGGGGAGTTGAAATTATATAACCTAATAAGGTTGGGATTTGATATGATTGACTGAACATTGAGGATTGAGTTGGCTGATGAGTTGAGCATATTTTAGTCTTGGGAGGAGTATCGAGCACCGAGCTGGGAATGAGTAAATATCTATTCTAACCCATAAAACTACGTTGCCAACATAGGATAGTTGTACATCATGCTCTAGTGAATCATGTCCCAAAAGATGGAAATTTACTATGGATCCATGAGAGAATTGATCCTCCTTTATTGTTGCAAGTTTAGGACGGGCGTGGCAACGACGTCACCTTCGTTGTGCATCACCAACCAAAAGGTGATGGGATCAGATGGTTGTTAAGAGAAACTCCTAAGCAAACACTAATTGAGCATGATATTTTAAACTGAATTTATTTCTCCTGGGCCTATTTCAAAAGCATGATTTACTTTAAACTTGCATACACTAAGATGAGCATGAGTTGTTTGAGTTGAAGCGAGCGAGTTGAGCTTTTCTTACTTGAGCTATTTTACATACCAGTATATTCCATGTACTGACGTCCATTTGGACCTGCATTATTTCATGATGCGGATATAGGTGATAGAGGACTTCAACCCGCATATCATTGAGGTCCAGTTTAGTGTACTTCCGAAGTTGGTGAGCCCTCCCTTGCTTTTTGGAGGAGCCCCTTTATTTTCTAATTTGACTTTGTTCTTTCGTTCTTTGATTTGAGGTATCCATGGCCTATCATAGTACCATCTAGATTATTGAGCAAAGGTTTCATAGATATTGTGTAGAGGATTTGTTGAATATTTTATATTTCTAAAACTTATTTATTGGAAACCATGTTTTGATATAGTTATATCTATCCATATAATGTTCCTTTACTTGAATTTTTATCTTTCGCTGTTTAGTTGATGGGATGACGAGGCCAAATGGTTCTTTTGGAGAATGAACAATGGTTCTTCAAGTGTCAGCCGCACTAAGGGTACCATCCCGGGTCATGACAAACTTGGTATAAGAGAAGTCTATGAAGTCGTGTCTAGTAGAGTCTTATTTATGTGTGTGTTGTACAATACACATTATAAGCAGGAGGCTATAGGGAATTAGGAATGGTTAAACTTTCTTGTGTTTTGAGTTCGTGCGCTAGAGTTGAAACTACAAAAGTCCTTTCTAACTCGTTTGTTACGCACTTGCAGATCATGCCTCTTAAGCGTATCGTGACCCTGAGAAATTTTACAGCCTTAAATGCTGAGAATCCTACTTCAGAGGTGCCTTCTCATATGGAAATGAGGGGTCAACTTCGGCAAGCCAGAGCCACTCGTGTCCCTGAGACACCTACTGCTCCACCTTCTCCTACCACATAGGTCGACTTTAAGGGAGCTATCACCATGCTCACATAGTTGGTAGCTGTCCAGAGCGGGAACCAGGGTTCACAGACTCCTTGTTCTAGTTCTCAAGAGCCACAATTGCCACCAGACTTAGAGACTTTCTGAAGATGAACCCACCAGTCTTCACTTTGTTAAAGGTTGAGGAGGACCCTCCGAACTTCATTGCTGAGATGTGAAAGGTGCTGAAAGTTATGCATGCGACCGAGACTGAGTGAGTTGCTCTCGCGCCTATTAGCTTAATGATGTGCCTAATTGTTGATATAATCAGTGGGAAGAAAGTTGAGGTGAGGATACTGAGCTCGCTTCTTCGGATGAGTCCGAGAGTGCCTTCCTCTATCACTTCTTTCCTTAGGAGTTGAAAGAGGAAAAGTTTGAGGAGTTCATGAATCTGAACCTAGAGGGGTTGACTGTTAAAGAGTACAGCCTGAAATTCATCCAGTTATCTAGGTATTCCCAAGAAATGGTCCTGGATATGAGAGTGAGGATGAGGAAATTCATATCTGGGTTGGTAGACATGTGAAAAAGGAGTGCAAGGTGGCATTACTGATCCTAAGTATGGGTATCTCTAGAATTATGGTTTATGCCCAGCAGACTAAGGAGGATAAGAAGAAAGACATGGAGGAGCATCTGAGCAAGAAGGCCAAGTTAGTAGGGCCTAAGCCCACTCAGACTAAATAGGGTAAGGGAGATAATTCCTACTTCTAGAAGTGGTCCTCTAGCTATGCAAATACAGGTTATAGAGGATTTCATCCCACGTATCATTGAGGTCCAGTTTAGTGCACTTCCGGAGTTGGCTTTTCGAAGGAGCCCTTTTATTTTCTGATTTGACTTCATACTTTCTTTCTTTGATTTGGGGTATTCATGGTCTATTATGGTACCATCTAGATTTTTTTAGTAGAGGCTTTCTAGACATTGAGTAGAAGATATGTTGAGTATTTTGTATTTCTAGAACTTATTTATTGGAAACCATGTTTTAATATAGTTATATCTATCCATATGACGTCTCTTTACTTGAATGTCTTCTTCTGCTATTGAGTTGATGTGACGACGAGGCCATGTGGTTCTCTTGGAGAATCACCAATGCATCTTCAAGTGCCGGCGACGCCAAGGATACCCTCCTGGGGCCTGAAAACACTACATCTTCAAAAACTTCCACTCAAAGCTTTACTTAGATACCTTCACCAACTAAGACTACTCGTAATGATTCAGGCCCTACTATCATAAAAAATAAAGGTCGACGTTTATAGATTGGGTTGTTAGAAATCAAGGATAAGGAAATGCTAGTAGAGTCCAGTCAAGAGTTTTTGCTTTTACTACACACAATATTCAGGAATCAAACACAGTGGTTATAAGTATTATTTTAGTTTGTTCATTTGATGCACATGTTTTGATTGATCTACCATCTACCGTCTCCTATATTCCCTCATACTTTGCTACAAGGTTTTTTAGATGACAAGAGATATTAAATCATCCTTTTCTTGTTGCTACTTTTGTGGGAGATTCTCTGTTAGTTGAATATGTGTAACATTATTGCCATATTAGAATTAAAGGTATAAACACTCTAGCTAACCCAATTTTTCTTGACATGATTGATGTTGATGCATTGATGTGTCTAGGTTGGTTATCTCATTGCTATGTTGTAGTCAATTGTCCTATAAAGATAATCAGGTTTGAGATACCCAATGAGCGTATTTTTATATTAAAGGGTAGTCAGGAGCCAAAGTTGAAAAAATATATCTCTTATAAAGTATAACACCTCCCAAGCGATTCAGAATGCCCTTATGGTAGATTTCTTAAATATTATAAGTTGCGTATATTTTTCGGCAAATCTGAGATTGTATTATTTTTAAGAAGGTAAAATTATGAAGAAAAATAGGCCCCTTTAGATTTTTAAGTCAACCATATCGAAAAATAATTTTTCGCTTTATTGTGCACTAACCAGAAAAATATACTACATCTCCGCGTCACGAAGAGGGTTCATGATAGCACAAAAAAAGTGACCTAGACTTATTTCTAGGCCAAAATAGAAGAAAATTGAACTTCACATAAAAATGAACTATGGTAGAACAAGTCCACATCACGGTCCCGTTTCATCCATGAACAAAGTTTTTTAACAATTTTTAGATTTGAGTAAGGTAAATTGAGACATATCCTTGGACCCATATAGACACGAATACTAAAAAATTCCATAATTTTTTAGGCCAAAATCACTCTCTAAACAAAAATATTTTAGGCCTAAAATCACTCCTTGTTGCATTTCACCCTGCATACTTAGTACATTCCAAGTACTAATACATACTTTTTGCCTACAAGATCTAAACATGTGGGAATCAGAGCTCCTTTCATCCTTCTCCTCCATGTGGCTAGACGATTTGTTGAATATTACTTTTGGTGAGTCCTCCACTTCAAGGACAACATCCACTTTCCTTTCATGCTTTATTAAGGTTATTTACCTCTGACTACTTACTTTTAAGGGTGAGCCAGGGATATGTCTTAGCCGTCATTCCACTTAAGATTAGAGGTGTCATTAGATATATGTTTATGTATGCTATGAGCTTGACTCCTATTATGCTTATGTAATTATGGAAGACTTCCTTTAGTCCCTATTCCTTTTATGTGTTAATTGAATGTGATGGAATTCCTAAGCCCCTACGATCTCCATAGTGTGAGTCATACTTTCCCTCCCCTTAGTCTTTTCTTTCTATGTGATGGTAGAAAGTCTTATTCCTTTAAAAAACCCCATAGCTTGAGTCCAAAGTCTCACTCCCCTTAGACTTAATTGCTTGTTGTTTACTTATGCTTTCACAACTAAGGATGTGCTACTTATGCTTAGAGCCTTGTTTAGGGTCATTTTGGGTTCCATTCACTGTGTCACGTCTAGGACCTAGGCTTGGGTCATGACAAAGTGGGAGGAGGTGAACATGTACTTCATCAAGGATTTTCATAAAACTCAAAAACAATATTACTGAATTTGGGTGGTCGTGGGTAGAATGACAAAATCACACCATTTTTGGCAGATAAAGACTTCATATAGTGCCAAGGAATATGTTAAGATTTACATCCAAGAGTTGGTGAGATACATGGGTTTCCATTGTTAATCTTATCAAACTGTGGAACTTAATTCACTTATCATTTTTATAAATCCTTTCAAAAGGATCTTGCTACCAACATAAAGTTAAGTAGCATTTTCACCCATAAATTAATAGGCAAGCCGAGGGAAAATCCAAACATTGGAAGATATGTTGAGGGCATATGTACTTGACTTCAAGGGTGGTTGGGATGATCACCTACCTCTTATTGAATTTTCTTACAATAATAGTTACCACTCAAGCATTCAGATGGCATCATTTGAAGCCTTATATGGTAGACGATCTAGGTCACCGGGGATGGTTCAAACTTTGAGACATGTCATTTATTGGACTCAACTTGGTATTAGGTACTATAGAGCAAGTAAGGGTTATAAGAAAAAAGTTGAAGGCTTCCCAAAGTCGCAAAAACTCATATTCCGACATTAGAAGGAGGGATCTTGACTTTGATGAAGATGATTGGTTCTATTTGAAGGTTTCACCCAAGAAGGATGTAATGCATTTTAGCAAAAAGAGTAAGCTAAGTCCTAGACATATAGGATCTTATAAGAGCCTAAAAAGGGTTGGGAAGGTAGCCTAAGAACTAGATTTTCCATTAGAGTTAACTGTGGTTCACCGGTGTTTCATGTGTCGATGTTATGAAAGTTTATGGATAATCCAAACTCCATTGTGCGATTGGAGGATGTGAGTATTGAAGAGAATTTTACTTATGAAGAAATATTGGTTGAAATTTTAGATCAGCAAGTGAAGAGATTGAGAAACAAGGAAGTTGCATCCATTGGTATTGTGGAGGAAACAACAGGTGGAGACTACTACATGGGAAACATAAACAAACATGATGAAATAATATCCTTAATTCTTTCATTCTATTCAAGCCTAAGGTCTTTAGATATGAACTCTTTCTCTAAATTTTTGCATTTCAGTTTTTCATGCCATAAGACATGCATGCATATTTATGAGACTGTTGTTAAATGATATTTGATGCATAATTTTAAGAATTTTATGAAATTGATGTTGAAGTTGTATCATTGCATTCATGTTGGTTTGTTGGTTGTTTTCTACTCTGCTCAAGTTTGATTTTGCCTCATTTGAGGACGAATGTTCCTAAGGGCGAGATATTGTAACACCTTGTACATTGGAAATTCAATAACCAGAAAAGTTAAATTCTGGACGGAAGGGTACGAGCCCATCTACGGATCATATATTAGTTCATGGGTCGTAGATAGGTCTCATAGATGGGCCGTATACTTGGTGAAATTTTTGAAGCATGGATGTCAATGTACAAGAACACTTGGGTTATAAAAAGGGGCTATAAATGGGATTCTGAAATTTGGAAATTTTTCTAAGTATTGAGGAACGAGGTCAATGTATGGACTGTAGTCCACTTTACGAATTGTAAACAGGGTTCGTAATTGAGGCCAGTGATGAGAATTTTTTTTTTAAGTTTGAAAGGGTTTTACAAGTGGTCTTTATAATCCATAATCAGTTTCATGATTTTAAATTCAATTGACTATGAACTCATATTTTACTTTAATTTCTATTTCAAGCTATGATTCATGATTAAGAATTCAAGTACTCAAGTATGATTAATGATTCATGATTATGATGGGTGATTCAAGACCCTATTTTTATGTAAGTTGACAAGTTTGAAATTTTTATCCATATTTCATGCAAGCTAGGAAGATGGGCTATTCTTATGATTTTATTTGAACTGCTTGGTTTTTATACCCACATGACTAGTTATAAAACTTTAACTACTATGAGTTATGAATTTTAATGTTGATTATTATATTGCATGTTTATATATTCTGTAGGGTTTTGAATACTATGAATTATGAATTTCAATGTTGATTACTATATTTCATCTTTATGTATTCCATGAGGTTTGGCTTAACATCAAATGAGGCTTAAGGTGGGGGCTTGACTCAAAAAGTCCTTATATAAAGTCTCAAGTCTTATAACTATGTGCCGCCATAGGTTTATGCCACCAGAAAGGCTTAGCTAGTGGATCTAGGTATAACATCATGTTCATGACACCTACTTTGTAGAGTAGAGTTCTATCTTGGGAAGTAGACTCCTCCTTCTCCAATATGGAGGCAACACCGAGATTTCATGTAATAGCCTGCATAGTCTTAATATCAATTAAGGATTATTCCAACAAAAGTATACATATGATGATTTTAAATGATTTTATGGTTCCTCCATTCATGATTTAAAGATGCATTGATCATTCATCATCTCTTGTCCGTTACTTCATTGATATAATTATGTATATTGTTACTATGATATGACGTTTTCTTATTGCATTGCATACCTATATACTTTGTACATTTCAACGTACTAATGCATACTTTTTGCCTACATTATGTCATAATTTGGGGGGGGGGGGGGGGAAGACGATACTACTCATCTATACCGTGGCTGGATTTGGACATCACTTTTAAAGATTTTGGTGAGTTCCTATGTTATGGGAATAAGATTTTGCATTCATGTTTTTATGTTTCTATGACTGAGACATGTATTTTCTTTATTTACTTAAGGGTGAGCTAGTGTTATGTTCTAGTCCCCGCCAAGATCTATTATGTAAAGGCATATTTGAAGATAGTGATGTAGCCCATCTAATGGGGAATGCTTGACTTTTATTCTTCTATTTGACCTTGATATTAATGCTTAATTACCTTATGTATGCTTATGATATGCTAAGAGGCTTGGATGGGGCACCTTCAGATTCCATATTGTCTATGTTACAACTAGGACCAATGCTCGGTGGTCGTGACACCAGGTCAACCTCAAGATCCTAAATCCCCTATTCAATAGTATACTAGGATCCTAGGTCGCCTTTCAGAATCCTGAATCTCCCTGTGGGGACTCAATGTTCTAAATCCCCTATCATAATCATAAGCTTGTGTAATGATCCGACCTAAGGGCCTAGTCGTTACACGACGAATGAGATGCCCAAAGGCACCTCATCCAAGCCATCTCAAGCATTTTAAGCATTCATAGGCATTTAGTGGAAACATTTGTAGAGAAACAAGGGGAAAGGGATATGGACTATTTAAGCAATGAAGCAACATAAAAAAGCAGTGAAACAACTAACATAAATTGTCTATAAGCATACCACGAATATATAACAGACGAAACCAGTACAGTCGATTTCCATCAAAAAGAAAAAAATCTATAATAAGGGAACATAGAAAGTAAAAGCCTCAATGGGCCAACAAATACATCATCCAAAAATAAATACAAGCTAGAAAGAGAAAATGGTAGAGTCTCGAACTAAGGGTTCACCACAAATAACAGTGCTAGTCTTGAACGCTAAGTACTAGCCACGAGCTGGTGGAGAAGTTCTTGTCCCTACATGATTAAATCATGCAGGCAAAATATGCTTTAGTATGTTTGAATGTACTAATTATGTGAGATGCAATGCATATATGAAATTATAATGACATTATTCTTGAATATAACATGTGAGCATACATGAGATAAAAGAAACACAAAATAAGTTTAAGCATGCACAAGAAATATGGCACAATATGAAAAAAGGTTAATGCATAAGAAAGCACATGTAATAAAAACATATCATATGATCATAAACTTGGGGGAATAGACCATAATCAACATATAAGACCATGTGAGCTACTACGTGGGATCCAATGAACTCCTTCCATTGTGAAAAGGACAGTGCACTCCTTCCATTGGGAAAAGGGGAATCTATAGTGGTGGCAATTTGGTGGGTTAGGTCAAATTTGAGGGGGTTATAATGTGGTCAAGATAACAAATGGGTCAAGACCCAACCCAACTCAAATGTGCTTAGCCATATTTCTTATTTTCCTTGTCCTCATTCCACGTAAACACCCTATAGGTCGTACGTACTTTCACGGGACATCTGGTAATACGTAGGTCACGTTTCAGCAAACTCCAAATTTTCTTCATGTCTGATAGTCTCATTTATGAACCTTCATATGGATCTTAATGTCTCTTATGAGTCGTCACTTGTTCTATGGGTTACCCCATACCTGGAAACTTTTCCCCTTTCTAAAGATCTATGTTTAAGAACAAAACTTGCGGGCCATATCTCCACTTAGGGGGTCATAAGTCACCCTGTAAACAAAACTCTCGGGAATATTTGTCCCCGAATGCACTTAAAGGCAGGCTCTAAAGAGTAAACTAGTAGATAACAACCCATTATGCATGCAAAAATGCAAGTTAAACTTATTTTTCAAAATATTCAGATTGCACGCTAAAAACATGTCTCAAAACAGTCCATAAACATCAAAGTAAATGCATATATCATGAAAAACTAAAATGCATGGAATTTCAGGGTTTTTGAAAGAATTTCTTAGTATCTTAGGCTTGAGTAGAGAGGAATAGATATGGATAACGATTCATTGTATCCGCTTCCACTTCTCATGTAGCACCCTCAACTTGTTAGTTTCTCCAAAGCACTTTGACAGATGCAACTTTCTTGTTCCTTAGTTTTTTCACTTGTCGGTCTAAAATTTCAATTGATACTTCTTCATGACTCGAATTCTCTTCAATGTTTACATTATGCGAAGGAACTATGGAATTTGGATCACCTATGAGTTTCTTTAACATCGACATATGGAAGACCGAATGAATCAAATGCAACTCATTAGGTAGATCCAACTTGTACACCACTTTTCCCACTCTTCTAACCATCTTATAGGGCCCTACATACCTAGGGCTGAATTTTCATTTCTTGCCGAACCAGATCACACCTTTCATTAGAGACACCTTTAAGTAGACCCCATCATCAGCTTGGAACTCAAGTCCCCTTCTTCTAACATTGGAGTAGGACTTTTATTGACTTTGGACCATTTGTAATTTTTTCCTAATGCTTTTAATTTTTTTCATAGCATTCATAACCAAGTCCGGTCCTATTAATGCCACATCATCAATTTCAAACAACCTGATGGGCGATCTACACCGCTACCATATAACGCCTCTAATGATGTCATCGTAATGCTTGCATGATAACTATTATTGTAGGCGTACTCGATAAGTGTAAAATGTTCATCCCAACTCTCCTTAAACTCCAACATACAAGCTATTAACTTATGTTCCAAAGTTTAAATAGTCTTCTCAGTTTGTCCGTCGGTTTGGGGATGAAACGTGATACTCAACTTCACCCTACTGCCAAGCCCCCTTTGAAAAAATCTCCAAAAATGAGAGGTGAATTGGGCACCACAATCCGATATGATCAAAAATGGAATCCATGCAACCTCACCAACTCTTAGATCTACAAGTGGGCATAATTCTTGGAACTGAATGTAGTTTTAACTGATACAAAATTAACTGACTTTGTCATACGGTCAACTATCACCCATATGGAGTCGAAATGCTTTTTGGTCTTTGCAAACCCAACTACGAAGTCCATATTGATCTCTTCCCACTTCCATGTAGGAATGTCAATGTCTTGTTCTATGCCGCCTGGTCTTTGGTGTTCAACTTTGAACTGTTGGCAATTAGCACACTCAGACACAAATTAAGTAATGTCTTTATTCATTACATTCCACCAATAAATCTCTCTCAAGTCTCTATACATCTTCGTGATTCCAGGATGAATGAAATTTGAATATTTATGGGCTTCTTGCATGATCAACCTCTTCAACTCACCATTATTGGGCCCCCACAACCTCCCTTGATATCGAAGTACACTATCTCCTCCTTGCGAGAAAACTTCTATTTTTCCATCTTTCACTAAGGCTTTCAACTCACCCAAGGTGGGATCAAGGCCTTACTTAGCCTTAACTTCATCAACCAAAGAAAATGCGGACCAAAGAAGAACCATTACACCACCATTTCTAGAATCACTCCCAGTCTAGCCAATCTATGAACATCCTCCTTTTTCCATCATCTTCAAGGTGAGACACACTACCTATGGAAACTCTACTAGGGGCTTCAGCTACCAGATTGGTCTTTCCAGGGTGATATGTCACACTCATATCATAATCTTTGAGTAGCTCTAAACATTGTTGTTGCGTCAAATTGAGATCCTTTTGGGTGAACACATGTTGGGGACTTTTGTGGTTGATGAAAACATCCACATGAACTCCATACAATTGATGTCGCCAAGTTTTCAAGGAAAATACCACAGCTGCAAGCTTAAGATCATGAGTTTGTCAATTCTTCTCGTGCATTTCCAACTGCCTTAAAGCATAGGCAATCACTTTACCATTTTGCATTACACGATGAACCTATCATTCCCTTTTGGTAATGTCAATATTGGGGCTGAAGTCAATTGATCCTTTAAAGTTTGGAAACTTTTCTCACACTCATCGATCTATACAAACTTAAGCTTTTTTTGGAGTCAACTTGGTAAGTGGAGAAATCTTACACAAAACTTCTATAGTAATCAACTAGGCCCAAGAAACTCCTTATGTCGGTAGGAGTCAATGGCCTTGGCAAGTTTCTAACCACGACCCATCACCTGACTTACAACCCATAGGAACCTTTGTCTGGCAATAGTTCAACAATTAAGCATATTTTCTGATCTTCAGCACAAAAATAGGTATATATTCCATCTAAAGGTTTACCGCTCGTCTGATTACACGTAACTTCAATATCTGAAAATCAACCTTTCACTAGATCTGACCCATGAAACCCATAAACAGCTCATGGAATACACCATGGCCTGCAGAAGGACTCATACATTATTAAAATTCTGCAATCAGCATAACTTGGCCCAAAATCATCCCAATTCCTAAAATGCTAAAAAATCAACACAAAAGCACATCAAACCTCCTAATGTCGATTTGAGAACACAAAATGTTCTAAGTTTAAAACATCAAAAGTGTCATATTTTGGCAGCACATCAACACCCACAACTTAAAATTGTTGCTTGTCCTCAAGCGACAGACTCAATCTCCATGAGCAATACAGTAACACACAGACCTCAACCTCATGGCATACATCATATCTCTATAAATTCTAGACACCCAGCCAAACTTATCAATGTATACAAAAGACAGTTATCAACCAAACTCATACGGATCAATGCACGACAGTGCAACTATGACAAGAAAGGCAATCACAGATAAGCAACAAACATCGAAATAGCCTAGAGTCAACAATGTAATTCAAGTGTCCTCATAAAAAGACATCCCATATTTTACTCAAAATGCTATTTTCAAATTCAATGTATGACACTGACAAACACTCGCGCTTGACATCGCTCAACCCGGCTACTCAAAGGAATTGGCGGCGGTCGTCATCGGTATAATAACCCAACTTTAGATGTTGGGGTCGATCCCATAGGGAATCGTTATTCAGGGAAGAAGTGAATCGATGGGCCAAGTAATTGTAGGATCTGGAGGGTTGCATAATCAAAATAACAATTCAACTAAACACCGTTCTAAATATTGATTTAAACAGCAATTAACGAAAGATGTTGGGAATGTGCAAATATGGGAGTCGATCTACCAACTGGGTCTAGACATTTGACTAAATGAGTTAATATTGAGTGAATAGGCTATGTTATTTTTAAGCCAATATCAACTATGATACAAGGGTGTTTCACATGAATCAACTAAGAAATCATACGAGGACCATCGAGGACACACTCTCCCTAAGAAATCTAAGAAAACTCCCTAATATCTTGGCCATTAAATCCTGATTGTGGACTTCAACTGAAACCCCAATAGGTTTCCAGCCATTATATCCATTCTACACTCTAATCGTTCCGGCTAAAGCAACAATCAAAGATCTAAAGTAAAACCCCAAGTTTGCAACCTTGAAATTATAGATCAAACATGAGAATGGATATAAATTCACTAAAATCAACTACAGATTAGTCAAAATATCAAAGACCCAATAAATAAATCAAAGATCCATATTAATAGCACATCCCCAACATGGGGGGTTTTAGTCACACATGCTAGAAATTAAAGTTTGATACCAGACATAGCAACAACAGTCATGGGTAATAAGATTGAATACAAATTAATTGATTATCACAAGTCAATCTTTTCCAATGTGCTCCCCAAAAGCTTCAAAACCCTAACTCCCTTTTGTACTCTAAGAGTAAAGTTCTATATACTACTACTACAAACTAATTGTTCTGATATGGTATAAACTGATATGTAAAAACTCCTTTCTAAAATTTCATATATACTCCGTCCAAATGTGTTAAAGTTTGTGCTATGAAATTCCATTCGGCGGCCAAGGCTGACAATCACCAAGCACTCCAGTGATGTGCTGAATGTGCACTTAATCGCTTTTTTGTGCATCCTTATAAGGCTTCCTCTGCTGCAACATTACATGATGACTCTTGATTTTGCTGATCCAATTTGGCGATCCCCCAAAATATTCCTCATATCGTCTTTCTATCAGTGTTTGGGGCTTTGGGTACTACAACTTTAGGTGATCTCGTGTGCAATTTGACGGTGTGCTGAACATGCTTTCGGATATCTAATCTTGCCACTTTCTTGACTTGACTTAGAACCTTGGTTGTTGCAATGATATGCGATCACCTTGAGTGGTCAGCAGATCACCGAGTATGTTGGCGATACTGCTTTTTTCCTCCTTTTTGTATTTTTGCTCCCTTTCCAAGATTTCACAAAGTATTATCCTATTGTGCACTTTTAGTCCCCTTTCCTATCATAGCACATGCACATTTGTTAGAAGTTGGAAATATCAGCACACTAAGGGCAATGTTTCTTTGCAATCTATCCCCAAAATGAGACAGAAATATAGACTTATCAATATGTTAGACCCCGTGTTTCTCGTCTTCCATTATATAAATAGTGTGGAGTTATATAAGGCATATGTGATTTTTGCTTGCCCCTAAGGATAATAAGGCTGCCCATAAGTGGTAATATCAAGGACCTAAAGTTTTAAGCCAATTAATACCCTAAATACACGTTCGGGATCAAAGAAATGACCCGAGGGGTACCTCGCTCTTTTCAGAAGGTTTAAATTAGGTTTCACTTTACAAATGGGACTAAAAGTTTATAATCATCTAATAATAGATTCTTTTAAGTTATTTTAATAGCATAAAGGTCATACATTATGTTTTGGAATTAAGAAAGTTGCAAGATAAATGTTGGCCAAAGTTACCATAAGTTTCTTTAAGAAATCCTTCTTAAATTTGGGTCAAATATAACAGGTCATATGTACCAAAATGTAAGGAGTTATAAGGTACATGACCTATAAAATTGAAGATCTATTAGTCTAGTTTGCAACGCATAAAACTGTGCATCAAACCAACCTCAAAATGATAAGTTATGATAGTTTTATTGGGATTGCCCGAGTAGAAAACCGGGTCATGGTCCGGGTCGGGTCAAACCCAACTATAAGTCGGCTATTTTGACATTTTAAAGCTCAAAAATGAACCATTTTCGTCCCAAAAATAGTAAGAAACAGAAGAGAAAGCTCCCAAAAGTTCTCTAAGTGATTTAGGTAAGTTTTCGCATTTTTACTGTTAAAATTTGTCCCCATGCCTAGAAATGTGTGTCTTACGCTTTGTAATTATTTTTCCCTCATATTAGCTGTGTTTGGAACTGGTTTTGAGCTGTAAAAATTGTGGTTTTCTTGCTGGTATTGTTGGTTTGCAGCTGGTATGTTTAGGTAATAATTTTGGGGCTCTTTTACGGTCATTTTTATGAAGTTTTACGGACATTTCCTCGTGTAAATGCTCCTTGCCGAATCTAGTCATTAATGCTAAATTTTTTTATTGTATATAGGTGTCTTTAAGCTGCGTATATATAGTTGTTGCAAAGATTAGGACTTTAGGAACAACTTTTGTGAAGAAACTTTTGGTAATTAGACATTCGTTGGAGAGTATGTTAAGGCTAAGTTTCGTCCCTCCTTTTGGCACGAAATCCAGGAAGTTTTCCAACACGTCAAATGTGATATCTTACTATTCTATTACTAGAAAGACCTATCTGTGAAAGGCACTGGGATTACAATTGAGTTATTTTCATGATGGTATTAAGTTGAAATTCCATTTGTTCGCTTAAACTGGACATTCAATATCTATATATCATTTTGTCGGTTTTCCCAGCTACCTAATCATATGTTCGATGTGGTTCTCCTCTTGGTGTAGTGCCTTTAAAATAAATGTAGAATGCGAAGGGAATGCAGTATTCATAATCAGTCCTTCTTCCATATAAAAATATAATTGAAGCATCTAACAAGTAACGTGTTGGTTTCCAATATTCTCAAGTGAAATACTCTTGTTTAAACTGCTAAGGCACATGATCCTGTTTAAATACTTTCTTTTACTAACTGACATGGGACCAAGTATAAGCATTATGTAAAGCGCCTTTATGAATATTTTCAAAGTTAAGGCTTCACTCTAAATATTGGGTTAAGTTCCCAAACTTGTTAAAAAGGACATATAAGATCCCACGAGTCATGTGTATATGCTTTGACAATGATTATGATATTATGAGAATAAGTGTACCAATGAGCCAAGATTGGCTAAATGACAATAATTATGATGCTAGGAGAATAAGTGTACCAATGAGCCAAGATTGGCTAAGTTCTTGCTATGACTTACTATCTGCATTTAACATGCATTTGCATACTCGAGCATACCATGCATATTTGATCACTAGGAGGTTGCTTATTGGCTATTAAGGCTACTTGAGTTTTGGTTACTGGTGGTATTTCTATTAACCTTTTTACTACAGTTATATATGATTTTACTTACTGCCTTACATACCAGTACATGTTTATTCGTAGTGACGTCCCTCTGCCTGGGGACGCAGAATTTTATTTCGTGCATGCAGGTTCAGGTAGGGGTTCTGATTTACCCCTCCACTAGGAGCCCCGTTCAGCTGTGAGTTGGTAAGCTCCACCTCTTCCTGGAGGTTTCATAGGATGCTTACTTTTTATTGTATAGTTGGGTATAGTTGGGGCCCTGTCCCGGCAGTGTTAATGATTCTCTTAGAGGCTATTGTGGACATGTTATTGTGGGTTGGTTCTTTTGTGCCTTTCCGTCTCCAGTCATCAGATTGGTATGTATATATAGTGTGTGCTTGCACCTCTATTGTTGCAACCTTGTCGGCTAACTAGTACTTGATCGTTTTTGTTTATCTATCTTGATGTACATGATTTACTGTTGACCAGGTCATGACCTAAAATGTCCAGGCTTAGTCTTTTAGATGTTATGCTGCTCGATTTTCTTCTGGTCCCTAGTTTAGTTAACTAGCATGTTTAGTGGCTTACCCGGCCAATAACGGTATCGGGTGCCTGTTGCGCCTCCCCTCTCTTTGGGGCGTGACACAACACCCCCAACTTAAGCCTTTGCTTGCCCTCAAGAAAATCAAACATCAATCAATCCAATTTAGAGCTTGCAAATAGGGCCATAGGGAGCAACACATACATCTTCACCTTTTTCATCCACTCTCAAACTTCTACAAACCACTTATGTGACTTTGAAGCCCCGAGAGATGACTAAGGAGTAATCAAAATACAATTATGCTCACAATTGCTTGTGTAGTTGCTAATCAGTGCCTAAAAGCATCACCATGTGCCCTTACACCAAAGAAGATCCTATACACTCATGATTATGACATCACTTTCGAAGGATCTCTTCAACCCTCACTCTCCCAAATGATAAATAGCATGCAAGCTTTAACCCATAGGCTTGCCTTTATTCTCAATTGGAGTTCACTTGACTTTCTTCTTGACTAAGATCCCAAAGGACTTTTCTAAGACTGTAATGTAGGATAAAGGTCGGGTGTGATAGCATATGGTCAATAGTGGCTCATCCCTCCTTGAACTTGATATGTTCTTCTCGGGCTCAAAGGTTCTTTTGGTCCCTTTTTCATTCATTTTCTTTTTGACATCTCTTTTGTTTTTTATTTATCATCCTAAGTGTCTCCCTTTTGCACTCCTTTTCACAACAACAAAATTTTTTTGGACGGTCCTCAATTTTCAAGCATTTTTTTCACTTTTTCTTTTCATTCATTTCTAGGACTCCTCAATGTCTTTATTTCATTCTTGACCCTCTTTTTTCGACTCTTTCATGGGAGACACCCCTTTCTTTCTACTAACACCCCCAACTTAGTCTTTGGAACTGCTCAACATTCTAAGCTCAAGGAGGGACCGGAAGGAAACAAGAAGGAAATGTCTTTAACAAACATGAGTCAAGGTTACAAGGTTACCAATGAAGGGATCAAGGCTCAAAAGGGCTTCAGTAAGGATTCATTTCACTATCAAGGAATGTCACTATGGTCAAATAGACTAATTGAACCAAAGGAGGCTTAAGGTCCTCTCCTAATCCAAAATTAACCAAGTTACTCCTCAAAACAAACCGGGCAAGTTCTAGATATTGCAAAACAAGCATCTCAAGAAAATAACTAATCCCACATTGGCAAAATTTGCATTCAACCAATGGCAACAAATTTGCAATTTTTCGATCATCGCATATCCAAGCTCAATTGCTCACACAGTCAACTCAAGATCCCTCAAATCCATTCATGGATTGATTTATCAAGAAAAGACTAATTAGTGAGTAAATATTCCTCGTCCATGGCACCATCAGAATCAAAGATATAGAACAACGATGACTCGATTGCTAAGGACTAGAGACACAATATTAACATTCGCACGGCTTGTCATCTATGCACAGGGTTTGCCAAAAATTAAAATTCAAGAACATTATTTGCACATCCATTCAACACAAAAAGAAAGAAAAGTAAAAATAACAAAAATAAACACTACTATATTACAACCCAACTTAAAATTTATTTACAACCCAAAAAGATTAAAAATTGTCTAAATATCTATCAATGTATCAACATCAAAATAAAACACCATTGTCTTATCCTAAATAAAAATATAAATCATCCAAAAGATACAGAACTCCTCAAGCTCACCCCTCCTAAAAATGTAAACATTACCCTCAATATGCAAGGGACAACATAAAGTAAGCATAAGAGAGACGTGAGTACGAGAATCCACCTATCATAACAATCCTGTTGTGGTGTTGGTGGAGCAAGAGAAGTATTCATAGGGGTATCAATGCCCTCATCTACTGGTGTGCTCTTGAGATCAATATCAGGCCTCACAAGCACAGGCTCACTCACACCGGATGTGTCTATCATGGATTGGTCTAGAACAAATGTCATTTTCACCACATCCACGATCTTGCTCTCTAATCAATCTTGTTTCTACTAGTCCTCTCAACTCTGCTCCTCTCCCAATGTCTCCTCATCAGTCTCTAGGGTGCTCACCTCCTGGTTTTCTTCAATGCTATCACCTGGAACCTTCACAGTCAATTTCTCCCTTGGAATCATATCCTCATCCACCTTGAGTGGTGGATCTTCAAGGCCATCAAAGAACGTACTCAAATCAATGGACCGGAGGGCTATCACCTCCTTCTTCAACACTTTGAGATCAGCTTACAAAGCTAATGTGTGTACACTTCCACCACCTTTCTTCTCGATTGCTACCACTCTATCTTTTAATTTGGCTAATTCCTTCCCGTGGTCTTCAATCATTGACTCAAGCCTATCCATCCTCAACTTATGAGCCTCTATAAACTCATGTTGTTTTGCCTCAGCCTCAACATATGGCCTCAAAGACATGGCTATAGCTGCCTCAACTAAAGTAGTAATAGATGACTCAACCCTAGTGGCCCGAAGATCAGCTATTTTGGCTAACTGAACAAATGCAAGAACAGTGGCTGTAGTCAAGGGGGTTTGGTCATCTGTAGCCTCTGCATCTGTGGATAGAGTAGGATCAGAAGAAGAGTGTAAAGTAGGAGAGGAAGCAGGTATACCTGCATTGATGCCCAGCTCTACAACGCCAGACTCGAGGGCCTCAACATCTACAATTGGTATTTTGTCGCTCGCCTTCTTCCTAGACCTATCCTCTTCATCTCTCAACTACTCAGTCTTGATCCGCCAAATATTAGTGAATATCGATGGAGTTACCTCCGCATCAATTTTTTTGTTCCTTGGAACTTCAACCCTTTTGCACAACGCAATGATGAGGCTGGGAAAGGAAAGGGCAGTGATGTCTGGAATTACTTTGCCCTCGTGAGGATTTTAGGGGCAATGATAGCACCAAGTTCAGTCTCAAGCGATCCATGATGCTCCCAACCAATGCTATTTTAGCCTGTCAAAGCACGTATTCATTTTGTGATGGCATCAAATTATTGTTGATTAACCCAAACCAAAATCTTGCCGAAATATTCATCTCTTTCTTTTCAATAATAGCTCCCTCCTCTAACCACGAGGGAGCAGGAATACCAATCATTCGAGTCAACCAAGCTTTCATATCATCAAGTTTTTTTAACCTTAATCATCTCTTCCGTCTCATTTTTATCTCTACATGCACATCCCAGGATATTGTTGATGTCAGTCTGACTATATGAGACTTGCACACCCCGAACTTCTACAACATTAAGGGGTTTGAGCATCGACTTCACCCTGCTTCAGTTCTTTGGAATGGCATTGTCATAGGCCTCATAAAATTCATGGACCAAGGTTGGAATATATGGATCCCGAGGTTTGGTGAACATTTGGAAGTGTTAGAACTTGAGAGTCTCTCGAACTTTCGGATATTTATCGATCACTCCATCATTGGATAACTATTTCTCTTCTAGGATTATTCGTTTTCCCTCTGCCCTAAGCCTGTTCAAATGTCATGGGGTTGTTACCCTGGATTTTTTGGGATGTGTGGAGTACAGGATCATGAAGAGCTTTTGACCTTGCCTAACTCTAGTGCCTTTTTGGACTTGGCTCCAAAGTAGGCTTCTTATAATGTATAGATTTTTATTCTTTCTTCTCTGAACTAGTCCATGTTACATTCAGTGGTTCTTCATCATCACTGGTGGCTTCTCAGTGTTCAGCTACTTTCCTTACACCTCTTTTGAGGCCGTTGAGATCTTTGTTCTGCTCTATTGGGAGCTATGACACTTCCCCTAGCTGCTCGAGATCCACCTCAAGTGACCTGCTCCTTGGATTTTACAATCCTACACCATAATAAACTCCAAATATCTTGTGAGAGGTAGTGATAAAAATTAGGTGCAAGAATTGATCATATGAGAAATATGCATGGTAGATAGGTCAATTTGACCAGGGAACATGATCAGTGATTCATTGAACTGATTCTACGGTCAAAATGACCATTGCATTTTTGCATAATATTTAGACTTAAAGCTGCTGCTACTTTTGATGATACTCATGCAGATTCAGTGATATGCTGAATTGATTCGGCACTAAAAAAGATCAGTCAATGAAAGAAGTGCATGTGACAAATAGGCGCACCACCAAATGCTCTTAGGCAATTAAAATGACCATCACCTATGGTGACCGGCGAGGCCTTTCATCCATCTACTCAAAATTCAACAATTTTTCTATAGATCATATGGATGAAAGTCACATACTAACCCACCATGACACATCAATGCATGCTTAACTATTGATTATCACTATCATATGGTTTCCATGGCTATATAGTCAATCAAACAATGACTTACCCTTAAGAATGACGTCACCCAATCTATCATAGGGCAAGTTCAATTGCTCAAAAGAGATTAAGGGTTACTCAGACTTCACCTATAGCCCATAAGAATAATTAATCTAAACAATTAAGCATTTTCAAGAACACATTCATATGATCATGGAACTACCTCAATTGAAAATATTCAAGCACGACAACAAGTTTGAAATTGAGCCAATACCCAAAAACAATCCACCATTGGGAAAGAATTCCTTCATTCATATACCTAACCCAACTCATAGACATCACCAATTTCAATATTCATAAAGGGAATCAAAACCCGCAATAAATCACCCATTCATGTAACACTAGGTTTAAACATCACTTTAAAGATCTACCCACTCAAATTTCAATAAGATTTTCAAGCCTTAAGCATGATTATGACATTACAAACCCCGATCAACCTTATAAGTAATGGAATTCACCAAATGAACTAAAAACAAGGGCTAAGAACATACCTCTTTAGTAGTGAGACATAATGAAAACCGCATAGATACCTTTCTGATGAATATCATCAACCTTTAATATGAAAATATTTCAAAGAAATGCAAAGAGGGGGGTTTTGGCATGCAAAGGAAGTGAATAGGAGGGAAGATGGACAGTGAAAGGGCCAAGGCATTTGAAAAGCCTTAAGTAGACTGGTGAGCATGTGTGTTCAGCAATACTGAATCACACTACCTAGCATAGTCGGCGCTGCACCAAGTGTGCTAGGGACCACATTTTCCAATAATATGCATACCTTTCCTTTAGCCTTAAATTGCGGTGGAATTGACCATCATCAATTAGATTCAGTGATTCACCGAATTTACAATTTGTTCGCCTAATTTGACAGCAGCTCAAGAGTCACCAATTGACTCAAAAGGTGGTTAAACTAATGGTCATCTTTTTTACTCGGCAATACGCCGAATAGTTCTACTTGGTCGCCCATCTCAACTCCCCACTCTAATTTTTCTCTTTTTCAACCTTGCACAATTCAACACCCATTATTCAAACTAGAAAGTAGTAAATACTGCCTTTAGCTTGCCTCCCAAGTAGTGCTTTAGTTAATATTGTGGCACGACGTAATTTCTCTTCTTATCAAGTCAACGTTGATTGGCCATTAATGACAATACCTCAGGATCATCTCCTGGCTTCAAATCTTTGTATATGTTGAAAACAACCTCCTCATCCTTCACTCTGAACTTAAGATCTCCACTATCAACATCCATTACAGCTCGTCTAGTGGCTAAGAATGGCCTGCCTAAGATTATTGGCATGTCCGTATCTACCTCGTAATCCAAAATCACAAAATTTGTTGGAAGAATAAATTTATCAACTTTCACCAACACAACGTGTAAAATTCCTACTGGTCATTTGATAGACCGATCAGCCATGAGCAGTGCATTGTGGTCGATAAAGGGGTCTCAAATCTCAATTCCTCAAATATGGCTAAAGGTGTGAGATTTATACTTGCCCCCAAGTCACATAGTGCTTTACTGAATTTTGAGGCTCCTATGGTGCATGGAATGGTAAATGTATTTGGGTCTTCCTTCTTCGCTACCAATGTTTGTGTCAAGATTGCACTATAGTTGTGAGATACTTCAATTGTCTCACACTCAAGAGTTATTTTCTTCGTCACCAATTCTTTTAGGAACCTTACATAACCTGGCATTTCAATCAATTCCTCCACAAATGGAACATTTATTAACATTGAATTAAACATAGAGAAGAATTTTTGAAACTTAGCATCCTCCTCTTTCTTTTTCAATCTTTGCGGAAATGAAGGATCAACCTTAACTTGAGGTATTTTCAACCTCACAGCTAGAATTGAACTTTTTTGGGGAAAGCTTTCGTGGCATTCAAAGCAATATCTCCACTCTTCTCTTGCTTATCGCTCTCAGGATTGTCAAGAACATCATCATCTTCAACATGAGCTTCATATTCATCAGCTTCAACATCAACCACACCTTCTTTTTCTTCTACCGCCTTCAGGCCTTCTTCAACAACAAGTGATGGTTTAGTGTGTTTAATCACTTTCTCACTACTAGTGGTTATGGCTAGACACTATTGATCATTCCCTTTTGGATTAGCCACCATGTCACTAGGCAAACCTCCCTTTGGATGTTGATTTAGATGAGCTACAATATTCCCAAGTTGAGTCTCCAAATCCTTAATGGACGCTGAATGAGAAGTCACAGTTTGACTCAGCTGAGAAAGTCAGATTCGATTCCGTCCCTAAAGCTAGCTCCTACTCCTCCTTCTCTACCTTACTCAAGATTGGGGAGAGCATATCTTCAGTTCGAGGATTTTCTTGATTAACCACTAGTTTAGTAGATTTCACCCTATCATAAGGTGGAATATACCTATCTCCATCACGGTTCCTCCAACCCCCAACTTGAGGTTGGTCAGCCCATGCACGATCTCACCATTCGGAGTTATTGTTCCAACCTTGATTCTCGGGTGGCCTTGGTAAAGCTGGTAGAAAATCCACCATTTGATTTTCCATGTAATGCACCTCCTTATTGGAACTGCCTTCAAATAGTGCGCCCTCAAATGTCACATCTCCCTTGGCTTCCACAACATTCACAATTTTATGATTTCATTCCATGACATGCTTGGTCAAAAGATCAAGTTGATCAGCATTTTAGACTTGTTCTCATCCCTTTCTTGATCCTTAGCAAGCTGCTCCTTGGTTGGACCTTTGTGTATCAAAGGTACCATATCATCTCTTGTGTACCATGATCGGTTAATTTTTTGTCATGCCATCTAGGAGGTTGCAAGCTTCATCGAATGTTTGTGTCATTAGGCCTCCTCTCACTAACTGATTAGCTACTCTTTTATTTGCAGTGTCGAGGCTCGCATAGACGTATTGTAGAAGCATATGGTCCAGAACTCCATGGTTAGGACATTGGAGTAAGAATTTCTGAAACCAGAGCCATGTTTTATGCAACGGCTCACCCTCTAGCTTTTTGAAGTTCTCAATACTTATTCTCAACTTTATCATCTTTGAGGGAGGGAAAAATCTCTCAAGGAATGCATTCTGTGGCTCCTCCCATGAAGTAATAGAATCACGAGGTAGCTCCGCTAGCCACCTCAATGCCTCTCGGGTGATAGAAAACGAAAATAGCCTTAATCGAATGGCTTCCTAACTCAATCCCCTGAAGTTGAAAGGGAGACATACATAAATAAAATCCCTTAAGTGTTCATGAGGATCTTCATGGCCGAGTCCTCCGAACAATCCCTTTAGTTAGAGGACTTGCAATATAGTGCTTGTTACATGAAAATTACTTCCTCTCTTCAATGGGGTTAGTCGAATAACACCAGTGCTCCCCACTTGATCCCAATTTACACCTTGTATATCATTCATGTCTCCAACATTCTCGCCATGGACACTCTCATCATCCTCCATTTTAACACTTATATTTTACCAGCAAACATAATAAAAAAATAGTAAAAATAATTTTAACCACAAGAACAAATCTCAATCAAACACTTTCAATATGAACACGCTAATTTCTTGACAAAGGCGTCATTTTTTATGTTGCTCAACTCAGCTACTCAAAGGAAGCAAGGTCGCTCGTCGTCAGGATAATAACCTAACCGTAAAGGTTGGGTTTAACCTCACAGGGAATCATTGTTCAAGGCGAAAGTGACTCATTGGGCCAAATAATTGTAGGATCTGGGGGGATTTCAGTAATCAAAATAAGGATTCAGCTAAACAAGTTCTAAATATCAATATAAATAGCAATTAACAAAAGATGTTAGGGATGTACAAATATGGGAATCGATCAACTAGCTCGGTCTAAATATTTGACTAAATGAGTTGATGTTTAATGAATAGGCTAGGTTACTTGTAATCCATATCAGTCATGATAAAAGGGTGTTTCGCATGAATCAACTAAGAAATTATACGCAGACCGATGAGGACACGCTTGGCCTAAGAAGTCTCAGCAAAACCCTAAATACCTTTAGCCATTGAATCCATGGATGTGGACTTCAATTGAAACCCCTAAAGGTTTTCAGCCATTATATCCATTCCACACTTTAATCATTCTGGCTAAAGCAACAATCAAAGATCTAAAGTTAAAACCCCAAGTTTGCAAGCTTGAAATTATAGATTAAACATAGAAATGGATATAAATTCACTCAAATCAACTACAGATAAGTCAGAATATGAAAGATCCAATAAATAAATCAAAGATCCATATTAATAGCACACCCCTAAGATTGGGGGGGAGGGGGTTTAGCCATACATGCTAGAAATTAAAGATTTAATACCAAACATAGCAGCAACAGTCATGAGTAACAATATTGAATACAAATTAGTTGATTATCACCAACCAATGTTCTCCAATTTGCTCCCTAAAAGCTTCAAAACCATAACTCCCTTTTGTTCAATAAGAGGAAAGTTTTATATACTACTACGACAAACTAATTATTCTGATATGGTATGAATTAATATATACAATGTCCTTTCTGTAATTACTTATATACTTCGTGCAAATGTGTGAAAGTTTATGCTGCAAAATGTCATTCGGTGATCATGGCCAACTATCATTGAGCACTCTAATGATACGCCGAATGTGCACTTGACCGCTTTCTTGTGCATCCTTATAAGGCTTCCTCTTCTATAACATTAGGCGATGACTTTTTAATCTGCCAACCCAATTTGGCGATGCACTGAAATATCATTGTATCGCCTTTCTGTCGGTGTTTTGGGGCTTTAGGTGCTGCAACTTTAGGTGATCTCTTTGCAATTAGGAGGTGCGTAATGTGCTGCCAAAATACAACACTTTTGATGCTTAAAACTTGAAATTTTGTGTGTTCTCAATGCGATGTTGGTTTTATATTTGTTTTTTGTGTTATATTTGTAAGATTCCAAGGTTTGCCTTGATTTTGGGAAGAAATGCTGAAGCTGCTGATTTTTATGCAGTACGAGACCTTTAGGGGTCGTAGAATATTTTATGAGCCGTGAAGTGGGTTTCATGGAAGATTCCATTGAGGAGCTGATTTTTTGAATTTGGTTCACGAACATGCAGACTGGTCGTAGATTTATTTACAAGCCATAGACCTTGGTTCGTGCCTTGAGGGTCAGAGATTGGGACTTTCTGAAGATTCATCAGACGAAACACCCCTATAGGTCGTACACTACTTTACAGGTTGTAGAGGGGGTGTTTTATGAAAGTGCAAGAGGGGGGATGAATTAAATTTTCTTCCTTTTTCCTTAAACTTAAACCTGCACTTGGTTAGTCAGCTAATATATCAAGTAGTCGGCTTTAAATAAGAATATAGAAATTTAAAGTGTGTAAAAAGGAAATGCAACACCGGATATTTTTGTACTGGTTCGGATTCAATGTGAATCCTAGGTCCAGTCCCCTTGGGTTGCAAGGGATATCCCTTCAAGCCTTTTGGTAAAGTGATGGTTACAAGAATTAATTTACTCTCACTAGTTTTCTTGTTTTTTTATATGGTCCTTTCTATCAAATTTTTCTTCTTCTCTCTCTTTTTTTCACAGTAAAGGTAAGAATTACAATAATTTTAAAGATAAAGAGCTTTGAAGAAGGTCTTGATTGCAGTACGTTTATATAGGTGTTGAGATATCTGGATGCCTCCTTTTATATGAAGAGATGGAGTCCCGAGGGAATTGATCCTTGGAGTTAGGAAGGATTCCTTCATCAAAGGATAAGGGCAGGGCTTTAGGATAGGTAATATCTGCGCAGATCAATTTTTGAGTTGATTGTGCAAGTCTTCAATCATGGAGTCTTCCTGATCCAAATTGATTTGTCGAGATCTGCTTGATTGATCAAATTTGGAGTCTGCTTTGGTTCTTGATTGATCACTGATTTGCTTTCCTTTCTCCATGTTATTTGATTGATAGACTTCTAATTATGTCGGTTTTGATAATCTTCTGATAGATACATCTGCCGCCTTTTTTATCCTTGTTTGATTCTTCTTGGATTTTGCTTCTGCTTATATCTTGGGAAGGATCTTCTTGCTGATTTAGTCTATTTTAATCTTGTTTCCTTTTTGGTGTTTCCCTGCATAGTCATCATTCAAAGTAATTAGCACTAACAATCTCCCTCTTTTTTATGATGTCAATATGACAATATGTAAAGCAGTCAACTTCCCTGTTTATTCATGGTTCTCCCCCTTAATACGTGAATTTGGTGATAGTCGACTAAGTTGACTGAGAATTGACTCCCCCTGACTATATGCATATAGTTTGCAATGTTTTCATATAGTTTTCATTTTCTTGCTTATTTGCTTATTCTCCCCCTTTGGCATCAACAAAAAGGAAACAAGAACATACCCCTAATATAGTCCAAAATAAAAGACAATCAGCCCTGAGGACGCATAAAGTAGCAGATGGGTGTTAACAGTAGAAGTTTTAAGATTCTTAAAGAGGTTGGTCAAGGATGTAGACGTAGCATCAGTGTTGTTCTCGATCTTTTGAGCGACCTTTATAGCTTCCTTGATAACCTGAATGAGATGATGTCGAATCTTCCCAACATCAGTGCATGTTTCCTTCGTGATAGTCCTGACTTTTTCAAGGGTCTCCAACATGTTGTAACACTTGAAGTGAGAGGACATGATAAGATCCTGGAGATTTTCAAGTTTAGTGTCCATGCTGGAGATCTTTGCCATCAGTTCAGCAACAAGTTGTCAGTCAGGAGGGGAAGAGGGCTCCGCCTTTATAGGAGAGTAGTTGTAAGGAGAGTCTTGAGCAGGACTAGTGGGATTAGATTTGAGCAACCAAGAGTCATTTGACGGAGTGTAACCCATGCTGCTAAAGCTCCGAGCATTGTAGCGCTGCTTGACAAGGAGGGGAAGAATATCAGACAAGCAAACATTATTTGCTTCAATAATCCTAGAGATTATCATACCATAGGACATACTCTGAGAGTCAATGGGGGAATCTGGCATATGATAGAGAATATAGGAAGAGAGTTTGAATTTTTTTCCTTAAAAAGAAGATAATAAGTGAAAAAAGAGTCTCTGACGGATAGAGTAGACAAAGAGCCAGCACGAGGAATAAGGGTGGTAGCTACAATATGAGCAAGAACCCTAGGTTTAAGGATCCATCCTTTGGACCAAGGTTGGAGGGACAGTAATTAGAGGGATTAGAGATAAGGGCTCTTTTGACATCTTCAAAAAAGACATCAGAGGGCCACGAGTTCTTAACAGGAGATTAAAATTTAAAGTAATGGATTCCAAAATATCATCAAAGAGATCAGCATCAAGAAAAATTCTTTTTCCCAAGACTGGGGTTTAAACTTCACCAGGAACAGAAGATCGCAGGTTATCGTAGAAGAGACATACCAGAAGTTCATAAATGACCTTGGGTGAGGAGGAGAAGATCTTCGCCCAACCCTGATATTCAAAAAATTCTTTTAACGGGACAGTGAAGGGAGAGAAGAAGATCTAGGTCCACTATACGACCATGAAAATGGTCTTAGATTTCAGGGATTGAAAAACAGATTCATTGGAAGAGTTCGAGAAGTCAGCTTTGAGGTCAAGGGAACATTCAATGTCAAACTTGTGCTTCTTCTTGGAGTCACCAGGGTGTGGAGAGGGTGCAACATGTTTGAAAGGGGAGATGGGAGCATCAGACGAAAGGGGGGAAGAATGATATGAAGAGTTCTCAGAGTCGACAAAGACAGGATAATGGAAAATGCCCTTCCCTTTGTTCCTTGTACTTTTTCGAGAAGGCATGATGATGAAGGAATGGTCTAGAAGAGAGAGAAGGTGTAAAGGAATATAAAGAAGAGCGAAGAAATATGAAAAGAAGAGCAGGAATCGAGGGGATTGAAGTGACTAAGCGCAGAAGATGAAGCGAAAGGCTAACACACGAAGGGTTACACACGCATAGAATTGTCAAAACAGTAAAATAATTAATGCAAGTAATAATGGAAACTGAATCAATTAACATGGAATCGTAACAAATAACCATATCAAAAAATTGAAATAATATTTAAGGAATCTCTTAGTTTGCAAAATCTTTCTTCAGACAAGGGTTTTGTAAAAATATCAGCAAGCTAATTTTCAGTATAAATAAAATCAATTTCAATATTTTCATTTAAAACATGATCTCTAATAAAATGATACTTGATGTTGATATGCTTAGCCCTAGAATAATGAACAAGATCTTTTAGAAAGACAAATTGCACTAGAGTTATCACAGAAAATTTTTGCAGGAATAGAAAAAAATGTCATAATTAACCAAATTGATGAATAATCCAAAGAATTTGAGTGTAACAAAAACCAATCACCACATATTCTGCCTCAGTGGTGGATACAGAGACACAATTTTGTTTCTTGCTATTCCAGGAGATGAGTGATTCTCCAAGGAACTGGCAAGATCTAGTTCTTTTGCGATTAACTTTATCACCTATGTAATCAGCATCGTAAAAACCACAGAGATCAAATGTAAATGATCTTTTTTATACCAACGACCAAAAGAAGTAGTCCCCACCAAATATCAAATAATTCTTTTTATTGTAGTTAAATGAGATTCTTTAGGAGCATTATGAAATCTAGCACATTTTCATACACTAAACATGATGTTAGGTCTACTAGTAGTAAGATAAAGTAATGATCCAATCATACCTCTATACCTGGATGCATCAACACTCTTACTATTTCGTCCAAGTCTAAGTTGCATGATGGACTCATAGGAGTATTGATAGACTTTGCATTCTCCATTCCAAATTTTTGAATTAACTCCTTAGCATACGTACTTTGGCAGATGAAGATCCCATGATCAGATTGAAAATTTTGTAATCCTAAAAAAATGTTAACTCACCCAGAAGGCTCATTTCGAACTCACTTTGAATGAGATCAGTAAATTCCTTGCACAAATTATTATTAGTGCTTCCTAAAATAATGTCATCAACATATAGTTGAACAATAATATTACCAGAAGAGGAATTTTTTTAATAAAAAGAGTGATATCAATACTCCCTGTAGAAAACCCATGATTTAGCAAACATTTACTTAGCCGATCATAGAAGGCTCTAGGTGCTTGCTTGAGACCGTACAAAGCTTTAGACAATTTAAAAACAATGTGAGGAAATTTGGGGTGTTCAAAACTAAGGGATTATTTAACAAATACATATTCTTCTATAAAACCATTTAAGAAATCACTTTTGACATCCATTTGAAATAGCTTAAAGCCTTTGAAAGCAGCATACGCTAACAATATACAAATAGATTCTAACTTGGCAACAGGTTTGAAAGTCTCATCGTAGTTGACTCCCTCTTGTCGAAAGTAGCCTTGAGCTACAATCGTGCTTTGTTCCTGATCACTTTTCCATCTTCGTTCAGCTTATTTCTAAATACCCACTTGGTTCCAATGATGGGAGTGTTTTTAGGTTTGTTAACCACGGTCCAGACCTGATTTTTCTCAAATTGATCAAGTTCTTCCTTCATATCCTTGACCTATTCGCTTTATTATAATGCTTCTTCAACTTTCTTGGGTTCTAGCTGAGAGATTAGTGTTATATTAGCACCTTTCTTACTTGAGGATCTTGTTCTCATTCCATCACTTGCATTCCCAATGATGAATTTTTGTGGATAATCAGGTTCACTTCTCTATTTATTTGGGATAGATTCAGTTACCAGTTGACTCTCACTCGTAGAAGTCAGCTGGTCTTTCTCTACTACTTGTTTGGAAGAGATAACTGCACTTTATGAGTTGATAATTTCATCATCGTCATAGCTGCATCTTTACTCAGAAATTTGATTAGATTCATCAAATATAATATGAACAAATTCTTGTACGGAGGATGTGTGTTTATTTAATACTCTATAAGATCTACCAGAATTAGAATAACCAAGGAAGATACCTTCATCACTACGGGGAACAAACTAACTTAAATTGTCCTTACCATTATTATGGATGAAGCATTTGCAACCAAAAGGATAGAAATAGCCAATGTTTGGCTTCTTACCATTCAAGAGTTCATATGGAGTTTTCTCCAAATTGGATCTAATGAGACACCTGTTGAGAATATGACATGCAGTGCTAACAGCTTCGACCCAAAAATGGTGAGGAAGAGCATGCTCACAAATCATGGTTCTAGCCATATCCTGTAGGATTCTGTTCTTTCTTTCAACTACTCTATTTTGTTAAAGAGTTTGTAGAGCTGAGAAGTTATGCTCATTCCCTTATTCATTACAAAAGTTTTCAAAAGCTTTGCTTTCAAATTCTCCACCATGATTGTTTCTAATGGATGTAATGTAGAAGCCTTTTTCTCTCGATACTTGCTTACAAAATAACTCAAAATTCTTTAAGGTATCATCTTTGTTGGCCAAGAACATTACCCAGGTAAATCAAGAATAGTCATCAACAATAACGAATAGGTACCTCTTTCCTCCAATGCTGGTAGTTCTAGTGGATCCAAAGAGATCCATATGTAGAAGTTGTAGGGGTTTCGAAGTAGAGACAATATCTTTATTTGCAAAAACATTTCTTGTTTATTTACCTAGTTGACATGCGTCGCAGATGTTATCTTTGGTATAGTCTAACTTTGGTAGACCAATGACAAGATCAAGTCGGGAAAGCTTTTCAATGAGTCTCATGCTAGCATGTCCCAACTTCTTGTGCCAAATCCGTGGATCCTCTGATATTGAGGCTAGACAGATGTTCTCAGTGGCTCCTTTAATAGAATCAAGGATATACACATTTTTAACCCTGCTTCCAGGGAGAATTTCTTTTCTAGTGTTGTCTTCAATGATGCAGCCAGTCTTTTTGAACCTCACTTCCAGATCAGAGTCACATAGTTGACTGATGCTTAACAGGTGGAACTTTAACCCTTTCATAAGGTAAACATTTGTGATGTCGCAAGACTCATTGAATGAGATAGTGTCAATACCAATTACAGTTCCAGTGGAGTTGTCTCCCAAGCGAATCTTTCCACGCTTGTAGTTAGCAACAGATTTAAACAGTGATTTTTGCCTGTCATGTGATTTAAACACGCACTATCGAGATACCATTTCCCTTTTGATATAGTACGATGTTCCTACAAAACACAATTAATTTTGATTTTTAGGCACCCAAACATTTTTGGGTCCTATTTGATTAGCAGTATCTTTAACTTTTAAAACCATGTTAGATGGCTTTGAGAGGCGAAATTGATATTTGGAATAGGTGTGACCAGTTTTTCCACAATAATGACAAGATATTTTATTGGACTAATCATAATCAGAATGATTAAGAAATTCACTTTGAGAATTAGTCGACCTAAATGATTTGTTTAGACTGGAATATTTTTGAACATTTTTCAGACAATTCCTTAGAACAAAATTCTCTTCATCTAGTAGATCCCTTTCAACAACACAAACTTCAAGCTTGATTTCTGAGGCATTTTTCTCATTTTGAATTGATCCAAGATTCTCAAAGAATATTTTTAAGTCTATAATGGCTCTATCTAATAAAGCTTTTAACTCAAAACAATTTTTGCAAACATCATTGTTTACCTGGCTAGTTTCATCTATTTCCATGAAGCAGACATTTGAAGAGTCCTCTTGATCATATTCAGACATATCTTCATCACTCCAGCTGCTAAAGGCTTTGTGTTTGAATTGTCCTTGAGGTTGCGTAGTCTTGGCTTCAGGATATTCATTTGCATTGTGTTTGAACTTACTAAATTCATAGTACCTACTATCATTCCTATTATAGTTAGTAATTTATTTATTCCTTGAGTAGTTTTGCTTACCTCTCCTTTGGTTTCTTTTGCACTTGTATGTTTCCATCACTGATTTTCTAATTAGTTCAATTTCATCCTCATTCAGATCTTTTTCATCATCTTGATTTTCATTAGTGGCTTTGAATGCAACAGATTTTTTCTTGTCATCCTTGTTCCCCTTTTTATCTAAGTGTGTTTTCTCAAAAGCAATCAAATCACCTCTGACTTCGTCATAAATGAGGCTTTTAAGATTCATGCTTTCAAGAGCCACAACTTTAGCATGCCATTGAAGAGGTAGACTTCTAAGGATCCTTCTGATGTGCTTAATAGGTGGATATTTTTTGCCTGCAGCCTTGAGTTCCCTAATGATTTTTCTGAGACGAGCAAACTTACTTTACACAGATTAACCTTATTTCATTTGGAACAGTTTATATTCATAGACCAGTAGACTGATGATTGTTTCCTACTTTGTTAGTTCCTTCATAGGTGACTTTCAATTTGTCCAAAATTTCCTTGGTAGTTTTATAACTGGAGATCTTCTCATATTCCTCTTCACTAATAGCATTATAGAGAACATTTTTTGCCCTGAAATTAATTTGAATAACTTCCACTTGCTCATTTGTGTAGTTCTCCGGACTGGGTATGACTGGTGCTTGGCTCCCTTCAGTGTTTGTTTGACCTTCAGTTGTTGGTTTGGCGACAAGAATGGGAATGCAACCAATTTGATAACTCTCCATACCTTCACATCATAGGATTTAATGAATATTTTCATTCTTATTTTCCAGTGAGAGAAGTGTTTCCATTGAATTAGGGGGGTCTGGTTTGAGAAGTTCCCTCTTGAAACCAGGCTTCAATTGTTTGCTATTGATTTTTCATAATCTGTTCTCACATGTGGTTAGCTAGAAAACGTAGTAAGACCAGGCTCTGATACCAATTGAAAATGCAAGAGGGGGAGGGGGTGAAATGAATTTTCTTCCTTTTTACTTACTTAAACCTGCACTTGGTTAGTCCACTAATATATTAAGTAGTTGACTTTAAATAAGAATGCAAAAATTTAAAGTGCGTAAAAGGAAAATTCAACACCAAATATTTTTATACTGGTTCGGGTTCAATGTGAATCCTAGGTCCAGTTCCCTTGGGTTGCAAGGGATGTCTCTTCAAGCTTTTTGGTTAAGTGATGGTTACAAGAATTAATCTACTCTCAATAATTTTCTTGTTTCTTTTTCTTTTTGATATAGTCCTCTCTATCAAATTTTTCTTCTTTTCTCTCTCTTTTTTTAACAATTTAGCTAAAGGATTACAATGATTTTAAAGATAAAGAACTTTGAAGAAGGTCTTGATTGCAGTAGGCTTGTATATGTCTTGAGATATTTAGATGCCTCATTTTATATGAAAAGATGGCATCCCAAGAGAATTGATCCTTGGAGTTAGGTAGGATTCCTTCATCCAAGGATAAGGGTGAGGCTTTAGGATAGGCAATATCTGCGCATATTGATTTCTGAGTTGCTTTAGTAGGTCATCAATCATGGGGTCTTCCTTGATCCAAATTGATTTGTCGAGGTCTGCTTGATTGATCAGATTCGGAGTCTTCTTTGGTTCTTGATTTATTTCTTGATTGGTCACTGATTTGCTTTCCTTTATCCATGTTACTTGACTGATATCCTTTCCAATTCTGTCAGGCTTGATAATCTTCTGATAGATACATCTATCACCTTTTTTATCCCCTTTTGATTCTTCCTTGGATTTTGCTTCTACTTATATCTTGGGAAGGATCTTTATGTTGATTTAACCTATTTTAATCTTGTTTCCTTTTTGGGGTATCCCTACACAGTCATCATTCAAAATAATTAGCACTAACATCATAGACTAGAAACTCGATTTTGCAGCAGCTCTATACGAGACCCTAGTTACGGGCCGTGGAATGCAACACAGCCTGTAAACCCTTTCGTGAGGCGTGCCGACACAATTATCCTAATGTGTTTAGGACTTGTCCTTTAAATATTATAAGTAGGTTTTTTAGGTTATTTTTTATAAGTTTTTGCAGAGTACACAAAAAACTTAGTAATTAGAGAGAGAAAAATGTAAGATAACATTAGAGAGTTTTTTTAGAACTTTTGTACTTTGATTTCATCTTTAATCTTGTGATTCTCTTTGAAGTTGGAATTTTTTATTATTAATTCAGTTGTGTAAGTTCTCTATTATATTATTCCAATTCATAAGTTTTGCATCCACACAAATCATGAATAGCTAAATTCACAACTAGGGTTGTGGGAACCATGAAGAACTAACGAAGTAAAACTAGATAATTCATAATTCTTGGAAAGTGTGCATGCATGTATTAATCAACTCTCTTTGTTTTTCATGTTTTCCAGTGGTGGCCAATATTAGAACCTACCTAGTGTTACTGACTAGACTAAGGTAGTAATAAATAGGAAAAGAGATTAATTAACAAGATTTGATTGATGTATTCTCGTCTAATCAACCAAACTAGGCCAGAGGTTGTACTGGGACCAATAGGTAAAGATTAGTAATGCACACTATGGAGATGGGCCAAGTCGCATAGTGAAATTCGCCTCTCACCTTTGACCAAAGGGCTTGGTGACCTTAACTTACCGTCCTGAATGCTACACACTAGAAGAGAATTAGGTTATCCAGTGATACTAAGTTAGGGAATCATGGGGAACATAATACCCTAATTTCTCTCCATATTGATTTCACTCTTGTATTAGTTAGGTTTATTTTCTATTGATTATTGCAAACCCCCCCCCCCCCCCCGGAGAAGTAAGTCGGTTAACTACTCAAATTACTGTCATTGAATTCTCTTGGGTCTACGTATTCCCATGGATTTGACCCTAACCTTGGTTAAGTTCTATTTCTTGACAACTACCGCTTTATCCTCTAAAAGGAGGTGTATCTTAGGCGACATCAGTGCACCGAACATGCTTTGTGACATCGAATCTAACCGTCATCTTGACTTGACCTGGAACTTTGGTTGCTGCAATGATAAGTGATCATTCTAAGTGTTCGGTGGATCACTAAGTATGTTGGCGATACTGTTTTTCTCCACCTTTTTGTACTTTTGCTCCCATTCCAAGATTTCACCAAGTATTGTCCAATGTAATCCCATTTCCTGTCGTAGCACATGCACATTTGTTAGAAGTCAGAAATAATAGCATACTAAGGGCAATGTTTTTTTGGAATATATCCCCAAAATGAGTCAAAATATGGACTCATCAGTGCTCACGGTTGATATTCAAACATTGCGTACAATACGATAGGTTTGCCCCAATACTCATGACCATGATATTCAATTATCGAATTAGGATCACTATAGGGCTTTCTTAGCTTATAACATATGCTCTGGGGCTTTGGTATGACATGTTTGGAGCATAGTGACTATCGCCATCCTTGAGTTTGTGCGATTTTGCACTTTTACCCTCCCAATACTGACATTTACAACTCATAGATCCCCTTTTTCTACTTCAATTTTCTTTTAGATGCCTTATTCAAATTTTTCATCTCATTGCCTTTTATTTTTCTCAATTCTTTTACTTTTTAGCTCATAACTTAGGCATATATTTATTTTACTCACACCTATTTCAGATTTTCCTTTTTTCTTGTTGCGTCATTATGCTCCTACCCCTATTTGGTGTGATTTCCTTACAACAGCCACCCTCAACTTAAGCTTTTGGCTTGAGTTGAGGAGCACAATATCCAACCTATGAACCAAGGCTACTTTTGGTAGCCACCCTCAACTTAGGCTTTTAGCTTGAGTCAAGGTGCTCAATATTCAAGGAGGGACTAGGGTCGATTTCAGGATTATGCAAACAAAAAAGCTTTGTTACTCAGGTAACTACAAAGAAAAAGGTACATGTAAGGCTTGAACATTAGGATCAAGGGATACATAAAGCATTTGGTTGGTTATTTCTAGGCTAAGTGGACTAATATGAACAATGTCCTATGATCCTTTCCTAACCAACTAACCTACAGTCTCAGTCAAAGTAACCGGGCAAGTTCTAATTTAGAACACGATATAAGAATCATGTAATAAAGCTCACACACACTTGGCACTGAATACACTGTCAACCTAAACTCCAGAATCATGTTTTTTATCACAATTAAGTACTACTTGTCCGAACAAACACTATCAATCACTGATTCCACATCGTTGTTATCAGAACTACCTAACAGCGCATCATTAATCACAAAAAATAGGTGGGTATCATTTTTCAACAAAAGCTAACATATGCCACATATTTTAGTACAATATGCTACTAGTACTACTTACACATCCTAAACATGTCGGTTCAATAGAAAATAAATGCCCTTAGGGAAAGAACACAGACAAAAAAACTCGTGGACTTAAAATTGGGATAGATATAGGCCTTGACCACTCAAACTTCATCGAGGCCTATAACTATCCATAATCGATCAAAAATCATTTGCATTGTCCTCAATGCAACAAAATAAGCCAAAATATCATATTGGGGTCAAAAAGAGACATACTTGGGCGCCTTAGTGTCAGTCTCTATCTGCGTAAGCAAAACTAACAAAAATACAAAAGAATTGCAACTAATATCTTGTGTTTCCTCTCAAGTGGCTCCTGATTTAATGTCGTGGCACGACTTAGATAACTTGGCTACTCAAATTTCACCATGTGTCCATGCTTCCACCTTTAGATCATCAGGTCTCTTCATGGTCTAAGATATTTAAGACAACTTTTTCGTTGTTCACTCTAAACTTGAGTTATATCGACTCCATGTCCAGTAGTGCTCGTCCAGTGGCTAGGAATGGCCTTCTCAAGATGATTAGGACTTTGAAATCGACCTCACAATCTAGAATCATAAAGTCTGCAGGGAATATGAACTTTTCCACTTTGGCTAGAACATCATACAATATCCCCACAAGCTTCTTCACTGTCCTGTCAGCCATCAACAATCACATACTCATTGGTGTAGGGGCTTCCAACCCCAACTGCGTGAACACTGCAAGAGGCATTAAGTTGATGTTGGCTCCTAAGTTGTATAATTCCTTTGCAAAGTTGACATTTCCAATGGTGCAGGGTATGGTGAATGCTCCAGGGTCCTCTTTCTTCTGCACTAACGACCTTATTGCAATAGAACAACAATACTAAAGCTCTTGAGAGAGCTCTTGGCTCACTGTTCTCTTTTTCGTCACTAGGTCCTTCATGAACTTGGCATACCCAGGCATTCACTCTAATACCTCAATGAGGGAAATGTTGATAGATAGTTGCTTCAACATGGAATATAAAATTCTGAAACTTACCTTCCTTCTGCTTCTTCTTGAGTCTCTGAGGGAAAGGTGGTGGAGGCCTAGGTATGGACTTCAACTTCCTTGATGTCACCACTTCGTCGCTCACCCTATCTAAAGCTTTTTCACCTTCAGTCTCTGCATATTTTCTCTCTATTATGTCCTCACGAACCTCATCATCATCTACTGGCATCGGTAGGTTGATCATCTCCTTACCACCTCGTGTTGTCACTGCCATGCACTACCCATCATTCTTCAGATTCTGCACTGCATTGCTTGGCAATGTATCCTTCTGACACTGGTTCAACTATGTAGACATATGACCAAATTATTGCTCCAGCTGCTTAATAGCCACAAAATGAGACTCAATCTTTTGATTAATACCTGAAATATCAGCTTTCATCCCCTTTAAGTTCTAATCCTATGCATCATCCTTCTTTAACAACCTATCAAACATCTCCTCAATTCTCAAACTACCAACCCTAGAATCACAATTATGCGGAGGCACATATGGACCATTCTTGTACCCATCTATATGACCCCAATCACTGTCTCTGTCTTATCCCCTGTTTCTATCATAGTATTCTCCTTGGTTGTTGTCCTTGTAATACTTCTGATGTTGATTACCTGGGCATTGGTCCAAAAAAAACCCATCTGATTAGTCATAAAGCACATATTCTTCTCATAATATGTCTCCTCATACACGGGTGCTCATAGAGGCTGATGATTTACTGCATTTACTCGTTCCTGACTCTATTTCATTAGTAGCCCCACATTAGTACTAATCTGCGCTAGCTCTTGCATCACATCTTCATTAATCTTAGCTTGCTCCAAATTTGTACTAACTAAAAAAGGAACTCCTCATTGTAGATTTATCCCTTGTGCCCTATGCAAGGTTTGTCTTTTCCACCTTCTCCAGTCATTCAGCTACAACAGGAAATGGGTAATCTAAGAATGAACCTCCAGTTATGGTATCAGCCGTAGATTTGCAATTGTCATCTAAGGCCCGATTGAAGATCTCCACCAAGGAATCATCAACAATCTTGTGGTTTGGAACACTCCTCAAGCATTTTGTGAATTGCTCCCATGTAGTACTTATAGAATCACCAGGCAATTGGTCGAAGTTATTGATCTGATCTTTTAGCTTCAGCTTCTTTAACCTCGGAAAATACCTTTCCAGAAAGGCTTTCTACATCTCCGCCCATGTAGTAATAGAACCTTGAGGGAGTTTAGATAACCATATTGTTGCATCACCTATAAGAGATAACGGGAAGACACGAAGTCCAATAGCATCCATGGACATATTTTGGTTCCATCATGCTCTTACATACGAAAACAACATTGTGTAGATGGTTATGCGGATCCTTTGATGGTAAGCCCATGAAAAAACCCTCTATTCTACAACATCTTAAGTAACCCACTCGATATGACAAACTTAGTATCCTCTGGTAAAGGAGGCAACACTATAGCTCCGGTGACATCCACTGTCATAGGGTCAAGTCTGTATTGATTCCACACATTAGCAGCTACTTGTTGACTCTGTGGTGGTGGATTCACATCCTCAAGTGGTGGTGGGTCCTCATTATTCAGATTTCGTGCAAGGTTTGTAGGGTTATTTGCATTGTCTTAGGCCATTCGTTGTAATTTTTTAGATCTCTGGATCAAATGGAGTCAAGGGGGTGCCTCGGCTATGAGTACTGGGCATACACTACACTTGTATACTGAAATAAAATAAAAAAAATAGAAAAATGTAAAATAAGGAAAATAAGGATTAAACTCACAAATCACTCTAATTACACCAATCTAAAAGTTGTATTCCCCAGCAACGGTGCCAAAATTTTGATCCTGCCCAAACTATACCTCCAAATCAAGGTATAAGTGGTCGTTGTCAAAATATAGAACCCTAGGCTAGTGTTGCATTACTAGCCCTTACCTTGCCCCAATACCACTCCTTGATCTGTTCAAGTTAATTAGATGAGAGTAATCACATCAAAACCTGTTAATTATCCCTATCCCATTCATTACCCCCTTGATCCAGTAAGTAAGAATCAGGCAAGTTCTAATGTTGGCCACTGTAAAAAAGCATTCAGATCCAAAAGATAATTAATACACATATTCTCATGAGTTATTCGGTTTTTACTTTATTAGTTATTCATGATTCCCACAACCCTAGTTGTGGATTTAGTTACTCATGTTCATTGTAGATGAAGAAATCATGTTATAGAATAGCACAATTAACTACTTACAATGATAAATTGAAGAACACAAAATTTGAACTCTTCACAGAAAATCATAATGTAATAGCTCGAATGTAAAATCAAAAGTAATCTCCAAGAACAAAGTATAATCATAAGTAATGAGTTATAGACATTCTAACCATTCTCTTCTTCTAAAAAAATCTAAAAGAAAAGCTATTTATAATAAGTGAATCAAATCCTAAACGAAATAGGATAACTGGAATTGGAAATTCAGATGAACATGGTTACGAGCATAGATGAAACCATGGCCCATGACTGGCCTTCATAGACTGCAATGCACAAAATTTATCTTCCACACACGAAATCATCCTACGAACCATCTTCTGATTTACGGCTCGTAAGGGGTTTCGTCTATTGACTCTTCAGCAAATCTTCAAAACTTTGATCCTTAAGGTATGAACAGATTTACGACCCGTCACCTGACTTGCGACCCGTAAGAGCCTTCTTTTGGTAATGGTTCAGCACTTAAGCATATTTTCTGATCTTCAGCACACGAACAGGTATACAGGCCATCAAAAGGTTTACGGCTCGTCTGATAACACATAACTTTAATATCTGAAAATTACCCTCTCACTAGACCTAACCCACGAAACCCATCTACGGCTCGTGGAATGTACCATGGCCCGTAGAAAGACTCGTACATCATCAAAATTCTACCATCTGCTTAACTTGGCCCAAAATCATCCTGATTCCTAAAATTTTAAAAATTCAACACAAAAACACATCAAACCTACTAATATCACTTTGAGAACATACAAAATTCTAAGTTTAAAGTATCAAACGTATTGTATTTTGGCGGCATATCACTAATCATACATACTTGAAATCTTATACTTTTGCTTAAATCATGTAATTCTTTATAATTCATGCATACTTACGTATAATAACCATAGAGTATTCATAATTCATGCATTGGGAATCATAGCATAAAAGCCATATAAAATTATCATGAAACTTTAATAAAAAGGAGATTTTGGACTTCATGGAAGAAACTAATCCATGAATGAAGCCCTACATGCCTTAAATGAGAATCCTTAAGAATTGGAGTAGAAAAACCTTGAAATCCTTAGCAAATCTTGGAACCCTTGTTCTAGAGAGAGAAATATTTGAAAATTCCTTAAGAGAATTATGAGGATGAATGGATTAGGATGTGTTAGGAATAGAACTTATAGGGTTAGAGTCGGTTAAGTTGGTTAGAAGGGCCAAAATGACGTATTTGGACTTAAACGAATTAGAAATGTCAAAAATAACCTTCATTAAAAACTGACAAAGCCATCCAACAGACCCCATCCACAGGTCGTGGTTCCATCTACGACTCGTGGCTTAGCTCGTGGAATTTGTGTCACCAAAAGTTAAGTCACTGAAATTTGCATCTCTCAAACCACGAACACGCAGGATGACCTGTCGTTCCTTTCACGAGTTGTAAGTCTTTCTATAGGAACTCCCCATACTTAGAAAATTTTTCCATCTTTGAAAGGTCCATTCGACGATGTCTTTCATGGGTCGTGGTTCTATTGATGACTCTTCCTGTTAATCGTGAAGCCACTTCCGGAAACTCCCAAAAATTTTCATCTTTCCAAACTCAAGTCTACAAATCTACTGTATATACGTGATACCATCAATGAGCCGTAGAGTGGCTCATGTGACTAAGTCAGTTCCAAAATATCTCAACTTTTGTTTTCCAAGCTAACAACATGCAGGGGGTTATAGATCCTTATAGGGAGATTCAGGATTCTGAAAGGCAACCTAGGTCACTAGTATGAAATGAGTTACTCTTATGAATAAGGATATGAACTATGAGACTACGATCAAGCTTATAATGATGACGTACAAGTATGAATTATGATAAATTGTGATGACTTATGATAAATTATCACAAGTATAACTTCATGTGTATATATTATGTATTTTGTGGGATGTTGACTTAGAATTGAGAGGACCTTGGGATTACGGGTCACCTATTAGTTGAGGCATGACCTGTTGAAGTAAATCTCAATGTCCTATAATTACGTGCCATAGTAGGTATGATGATGATCCCAATATGGGTTGCTAGTAAATCCACATAGCTTATGATATGAAATGTAGTCTCCTAACTTGGTAAGTAGGATCCCCTTTTTCCGATGTAAAGGCAACACGGAGATTCCATATTATAGCTCGCATGGTCTTACTGTCAATTACTGTGCATTCCCACATATGTTAACGTACCATGATATCATGCATCATTACACTCATGGCATATTGGTATGATAATTCCTTTCCCTACTTTAATTCTATATATGTGTGTGCGCATTGTGTGTGTATGTGTGTGTGAGAGAGAGAGAGTGCACCTCATGTATCATTATTATGTAGTTATTGACATTATGTATTATTATTGTATTGCATGCCCACATCATTAGTACATTCAAACATACTAACGCATACTTTATGCCTACATTATATCACAATATAGGTGCAGGTGACTATCCTCCTCATCCTCGTGGCTAGATCCGGATTGCTTTCATAGTCAGATTAGGTGAGTCCCCATGCTTTATGGACGGAACCTACTATCACCTAGCTTATATGTTATTTTTGAGACTATCTTTTATTTTCATTAAAGGTGAGCTAGGGATATGTCTTAGCCCCCGCCCAGTCAATGACTTAGAGGCTTGTTGGACATGATGTATGATTCCTATGTCTCATGTACTTCTTATCACTTTTATGCTTTAGTTTATGATTATGTCTAAGCTTCTGCTTATGTATCTTCATTTATTACCTTGATTGCTTATAATATGCTAAGAAATCTAGTTTGGGATTCCTCTGGGAATCTCATTCGCTATGTTACGCCAAGGATCTCGCTTGGATCGTGACATATAAGTAGATTTCAATAAAGTAAAATCACATGAAAAAAGGTATTACACTTATTTTAATATCTAGTTCATACCTCAAAAATAAAAAATGTGTATAACTTTAGCGTATGTAATGTGTATATAAACTAGTTTCAATAAATATACTAACTAAAGCTAATGCAATCATACTATTGAAAGTTTGCATATATGATTGTAATTTTAAACATTAGTATAACTTCAAAATTTCATGTAAAGAACCAATGTCCCTATTTTAATACTATTTCATACAATAAAATGCTTATATATACTAAACTAAACTTATTAATAAATACCAACTTTTATACATTTTCTAAACACTGGTGAAAAGTACAATAGTAAATGCAATTTTTGATAATTAGTTACAAATTGCACACCACTTCGAAATAAGAACTATTTTATCTAAGGATAGATTAAGTTTCTTTCCAATCAATAATTACATTTCATTCCATCTTCAGATCAAAGAGTAGTTTAGAAGGGGCATTTTAATCAGTTCTTCAAGGATGAAGTAACTCGTTGACGTCTTATTTTAGATGATTCATGCATTGATTGAGAAAGAACATTTTAGTCGGATTTTCAAACAAATCTACCGCCTTCTCTATTGATTCTTTGAAAGTATATTGACTATACAATGTAGACTATTTATGCATGTGCTATACACTGAATATACATTACAATAAACTCAAAAACTGAATATAGCTTGACTACATTTGATATATACACTAACTATGCATACTTATATAGCGAATGACTTTTTTTATTAATTATTTTGGGCAAACGGTCATGCTCTAGGTCTAATTTCAAATATATACAATAAACTAATTGATTTACAAGAAATATAATGCCATTTTATTTATATAAAAAATAGCCTAAAATCATAGAAAATATACATGATTATACAATATAATTTGCCAAAAGTCATAGAAAGTATACATTGACTATACAATGTACATTACTTGTACATACGCTATACTTTGAATACGATACACTCAAAAACTAAATATAGCTTAACTATACATGAATATACACGGACTATACATGTCTATACAACAAATGAATATTTTTTTGGAAAATACCCAACAGGGGCAATTACAGTGCACGGCCGTATCGCCAAAATATTTATCAAAAAAACAGTGATTTGTTGGATGGACATGTATAGTTAGTGTAAATTCATGTCTAGTTAAGCTATATTTAATTTTTGAGTGTATCGTAATGTATAGAGCATGTATAAGTAATTTACATTGTATACTTTTTATAATTTTTGGCAAGTTACATTGTATAGTCATGTGTATTTTTTAAATAATTTTGAGATATTCTTTATATAAATTAAGTTGTAAATTAATTAATTTATTGTACATGTTTGAAATTATCTCATATAATTCGAGAAATGAATTGAAGAAAATCAAATGAAAAACACAAAATTAGGATGAAATATGGTTGAAAAACACAATTAAGATTTTTCATTTGAAAATGTTAAAAGACATGTATCCTCATTTTTTTTTTTAAATAGAGTAATAATCATTAGTCATCTCAAAACAAAAGAAAACAATGCAGGCAATGCGATGATACTATAATAAAAAATGAAATAATTTAATTATTGAAAAATATAAGTTGTAATAGATTTTTCCGTATCCTTTGGCTGGATGGAAATGGGATGAAATCATTATAGAGTGGACCCCACGAAAGTTCGACGACACTCATCCCCTTTTCTTTGTTTCGCAAATCAAGTGTAAAACTTTTTTCCAGTTAAAATAAGTCAAAACAAACCGCTTCAAACAGTTAACTCACTCCTTAACTCTATCAATCTTCTTCTTCTTCTTCTTCAACTTCATTGCTGTTAACGCTATCGAAAATGCAAGATCCCTCCAAGTCATTTTCAGCTGCATTCCGTCCAGCTCATCACCGACGAGCTCACTCGGAGGTGAACTTCCGGCTTCCGGAGGATCTAGATCTGGTATTCGATGCTCCCGCCGGAAGTTTCGACGAGGAGGAGGATTTATTCTCTACCTACATGGATATTGAGAAGCTCGCCGGTGGATCTAACCCCACTGATATCGATGCTGCTGCTAGAGTGGGAACGGAGAGTAGTGATGGAGAGAAGAGCGTCATGAGGCCACGTCATAGGCATAGTAATTCTGTCGATAGCACCTCAACCTTGTTGCTCACGGACACTATTGAAGCTAAGAAAGCTATGTCTCCTGATAAGTTGGCTGAGTTATGGACCATTGATCCAAAACGTGCCAAAAGGTACGACTGCATTTCTCATGTTTAATTCTAATGTATATCAGTTTGAATGCCAACGAAATTAGTGATAAGATTTGGAAATCTAGAGTTTAATAGAAGATCAAGTTTGTTTTTGTATCTTTAATTCGGTTCTTCTCGGTTAACTTATGCTCCCCTGCTTTCTTTTGATGGATCTGAATTTTCTGTGTTAATGCAGTAGAGGAACCATCCTATCAGTTAAGTCCTTTATGAAATAATTTCTATTAAGCTAATCAAGTTGTATTTCCGCTCTAATGAATTAGGAATGTCATGCTTTTGTTTTTCTCATTTTTGGTATTGAATATTATTGAAAACTCCATGCCATTGAACTCAATAGAGCAGCTACTAAACACACACAGTAGAAAGAAGCGCAGCACAGCATCTAGATGAGTCAAATCAAAGCTTTTAGTCTAAAGCTTCAACAAGTTCTTATGCTAGAACATTGATCAAACCTTTCTGCAATGAGTCAAGTCATGAGAATTGCATATGTACATTGCGTGGAGAACAATTACGATACCAAATTTTGGGGTCTGAAATTGGTAATTCTTCATTTCTCACTAACAACCATTCTGTGATCTGGATTTATCTTCTATCAAGGCTTCATTTCGGAACTTCAACAATCAGATTGGATAAGGTTAATCCAGCAAATTCCTGCAGATGCTTGTTTCTTGTTTCGTACTGTAACTTGGCTGCAAGAAGATGTTCTTTACATCCAATTGTATTTCAATCTATCTGTTTTTGTTGCATTTAATCAGTTCTGCATATTTCTTATTTAAACCAGTTACACAAATACACCAAGTTGCTTTCATCAAATCCTGATTAGTGAGTTTTCTAAACACCACCAGGTCTAACCTGAATTTTCAATCTAGATCATTAGTTCCTAATAGTTATCACTGTTCATTTAAAGTCGACATTGTTTTAGAAAGGTCTTGCGACTGGTCTGGTGAACTTTTTTTTGTTGTTCCGAAATTCGATAGAGCATATTATTGATTTTTGGTCGAAGTACAACTTTTTCTGTTTACTGTATGAATGATAAGGCAAAGTCTACTTGTTTAAATAAAATAATGTCATGTCCATTAACATTCACTTCTCCCTCTTCTAAGATGACCAACTTGGAGCAAAGAAGTCCAACTGGATGATTTTGTTTGCTTAAATCAGGCTAAGCACTTGATGAACAGGGATGCTCTTCCAGGACTTTTGATTGCTTGTCCAAAGAGTTCGGCAATCACTACCATTTTCATTCTGCTCCAAAAGCTAGCTTGTCCCTCTAGTTTCACATGATTTAAAGTCCTGAAATTCTATCAAACAACCTAATGCTTGAGCCTTGAAGTGAAGTATGCATGAGCCAAAATTATGGTTCTTGTAATACTTAACAATCCACAATGTCCAGTTTCAGCATAAATTGCTTGCTATGAGGAAGCTGATAGAAATAGAGATGGAAAGTATCAACTACCTTTCTTCTAAAGAAGACTCCATCTCTAGTCTGTTCTAATGTTTGATTTTGTGATATCTAAATTTTGATGTAGCTGCCTAGAATGAGCATTCACTTGTTAAGGCCACTCGATGCCTTTAACGGAACATGGGTATTAATTGGTCTTCAACTAAATACTTCGCGGATTGCCAGATTCTGACTTCTCCAGAGCCTAATTTTGCTTGGATTTACTACCATTATATAGGTATAGAATCATAAGACTTGCACGATATCATAAATTTATTCTTTTCACTATTACGAGTGGATAGATCGTAAGTAGATATATGTGTAAAGCGGATATCTCTACTGAACATAGTTTAGGATATGTGGAACTGGTATACACTTTCTACTGATGAAATATATGCTGGAAAACTATCTGAAACAAAGCTATGGAATTCAGAGTTCTTATTGCAAGTACTTTTATGAATACTAAATTGCGTCTTGTCTAAGAAGCACGAATACTCTGTAGAGGAATTCATGCTCCTATAGCACAAAAAGAGTCTCCAGCAATCTGCAATGAGTACGTGCACACACGAGTCTTACTGCTTCCAAAGACAAAATTTTAGATACCTATGCCGTATCAGTTTATGATCAACTTATATGAAAAATTTTTGCTATTAAGATGAAATGCATAGTATCACTTAGTAGGTTTGTTGAGTCTACACATTGATAAGGGAAGAAACAGAGAAAAAATTCTTAATCTCAGATCTGCTATTCATCTGACTTTTGAGAATTTCACGCAGGATTTTGGCGAATCGGCAGTCTGCTGCTCGTTCTAAAGAGAGAAAGGCCCGTTATATATCTGAACTTGAGAGAAAAGTTCAGACCCTTCAAGCAGAAGCTACCACTCTTTCTACACAACTGACCCTTTTCCAGGTACTTCTTCCTTTTTAGAACTTACATTCTAAGTTCTAAAATCTCTAGATAATAGCAGAAACATACAACTTAGGTTATTTTTGGTCTGTAACTATACAAGAACAATAATTTTTTTTATTCGGAGAAAGGTAGTTGGCAAGAACAATATCTTGAATGAACTCAAACAACATCTATTTAAAGAATTGAATCTTTGATGACAGAATTCAAGAACTTTAATTCCTTTTCTGAAAATCTAACATATCCAGAGAAAATTTAAAATAACTTCCATCATCTGGGTAAAAAAGATCTTTTTTCAGCTAGATATCTTCCCAAAATTTTTAGGTTTTTCTCTGAAATAAGCCTTCCATGTATGGCCAGAATCCTACAATAAACTTTGTAGTTATGTGCCCTTGAGGGGTCCATTCTCACAGGGAAGTTCAGCAGGGTATACTAAGGAAAACCAAAAAATTTAGCTGTCAAAGTTTCAAAGAAGTTTTGATGTGTTCATCAAGTCAATTTCCTATATATCTCAGCATTAATTTCCTTTGAAATAATTTCATATATTTCTCCTTGCAATCATCTAATATCATGGCTATTTTTCTTTCCTTCTGTAGAGGGATACAACTGGGCTTACTAATGAGAATACAGAGCTTAAGCTCCGGTTGCAAGCAATGGAACAACAAGCTCAATTACGTGATGGTATACTCCCCATCTATTGCTTTCCTCTGCACTGTTGCTATATAGTCTTTGATTTAAATAGTCATTTTCTCTTCCATCTCAAAATTGTCAGTTACTTATAAACTCATGGCCCAGAGGATGGACTGCATAAACAAAATCTAATATTACCCTTTTAATCAATAAGACAGCTTACCTTATCCCACTATACTGAGACAATAAAAGTCTCATCCGTGATGGGGCAACTACTGATGTTGTGCAAATCTTTCTCATGTCGTTATATTTACAGCTCTGAACGAAGCACTGAAACAGGAAGTTGAAAGACTTAAAATAGCTACAGGGCAGATATCAGCTTCCTCAGATGCATATAATTCAGGAATGCAGCAAATTCAGTATAACCGACCAGCGTTCTTTCCTCATCAACCGCAGCCAGGGCCAAGCGAAACACAGAATATACAGAGGCCGCAGTTTCACCAACTCCAGGGCAGCATGTCTAATTCGCGTCACCCTCTGCTTGCTGGTCATGCACAGGCTCTAGAAGATGCAATGCAACAAGATCCCCTCGGTCGTTTTCAGGGTCTTGATATCAGTAGCAGGGGTTCTCATCTTGTCAAGAGTGAAGCCCCGTCCATTTCTGCCAGTGAAAGCAGCAGTACATTCTAATTGAGTTGCCAATTTGTGCACTACCCTCCCAACCCTATTTATTTTAACTGTCCATAGACTGACACTTGTTTAACATCTAGAACTTCATTATTCTTAAATTTTTTTGATTAGTTATTTGTCCCATTAGGCTTGCGTCTAGGTTTGACAGATGATGAGTTATTTCAGTTCTCTGTTCAGTTTCCTTTTTTAATCTGAACCAGACCTTGTGATTTATTCATGTAATGCTCAGAGGAAGGTTGTCCACTGTCACCACTACTCGATGGCTATAGCGGTGTGAGATGTTGCAGTGTCATTGACTTTGTGTTGTTGCATTCTTTAGTTTGTGAACTACTTCACTCTAGTTTTGAGTAAGTAATGTATGGCTCCATAAATGGTACTAATAGTTCATTGTAAACTTGCCTTGTTTCTTACGTACCGTGGTTTCTCTTGCCAGTGAGTAGTAGAATATGTTTTTCACTTCATTTTATTGGCAGGACTTACAACAATATGTGGGGTCTGGGAGGGTAGAGTGTAATGCAAATGTTACTCGGGAAGTAGAGTGGCTGCGTGATTGGATGGAGTTGATATGCAGGCTCCTTGTTTATGAGGAAGAGCGTGAATGTAATAGTTTTTAGCTTTTCTCTTTCTACGACCTGCTTTTCTCTATTATTTTTAGCTTTTCTTTACTAAATAATTCATGTAAAAGTTTATATGCCAAATCTATTAGTCTTTACACATTTATTTCTAACTACTCAATACTATTTTAATATTGCAACTGATGAATTTTAAATAATACTTACATTTTTGGACTCACAACCATAAAATGAGAATATAACAACTTGTAACTGAAAACTTGACATATATATAGTACTTTCGTTTAAAGACAACTACATACTCAAACATAAAGATAAAAGTCTATGCATATTTTAAAAGTATTCGCCTCTAAAATTATCTATATATTATGCGTGAAAAATATAAGTTCATTTTTTTTATTTCTTATCTCAATGGAGTTCAAAGATATAATTCTTTATTTATTAATCGATAATTAATATAAAAATTTTTTATGATCAATCCAAAGTCATTAAATCTTGCTTCAACTCAAACATATGAATTATTTTTCTTCAAAAAAAAAAAACAAATTAGAAGTAAAAGACAAAGGGAAAAAATTATACTATAGTACTTATTGTAGAGCCTAAAAAAGAGAATAGAATATTGCATATGAAAAATATTTGAAAAACAATCAAAACATAGAAATATGAAAGAATAATAAACTACCAATTAATGTGCTTAATTAAGTACATGAAACTGAAGATGATGAAGAAGAGGAGAGTCTGAAAAGATTATATTGTTAAAATAATAATAACTTATAAAAAAAAAAAAGGAAACATGAGATATTTATACTAATATGTATGGAGACTCCGCGAATTCTTTTTCCATCATTATTAAGACTATAAAAAAATTAAAAATTAAATTAAAAGAGTTAAAAAAAAAAAGTGATTTAGATGAATTTGCAATTATTATAGGAAGATGAAAGGAACAAATATTAAATGGACATTTTAAAGATTGACATGCATGGATACATTTGTTAGTGAAAGATGAATTCATTTTTAGAAATAAATTAAACAAAATATTTATGTTTAAAAATCAATTATGCAATAAATAACAATAACTTACCGTTATGATTTGACAAACAATTCAATGTCACAATCATTTGATTTTTCAAATTCACAAAACAATCTGCATACTTTTTTTGTACTCTTTATTATTTATTAATTAGGAGTAGTAAAATTGATCAAATTTATTCTCAAGATTGGAAAAGAAATAGCTAATGTTCAAAAATCAATTTTAATGCATTTTGAAATTGATTTCATCTGCCTAAAATGGTGATTTAATTTTAGATGGAGCGTATTTTGGTAATCCAACTTGCTCTTAGAACCTTCCCACATTTAATATAACCTATTTGAGATCATGGATGAGAGGTGGGCGTAAAAAGTATAATGAACATAATTAGTGGAAGTTATTATATTTACATAATGGAGAGTCGGTGGAAAAAAATGTTTCATACATTTACTATTTACTAATAAATTTGTTAATTTTGATTTGATGCAGGGGTAAAACGCGTGGTCTAAGCCATTTGGAGGGAAAGTTCCTGTCGTTGTATATCATTCATTTATGTGAATATAATCTATAACATTTCCAATGTTGTTCAGGAACCATTCTTTCATTAATGATGTACACAATTCGTGCTTTCACAATAAATAATGCTTCTCAACATTTTGTAACCATCCCATTGCTTGTAACTTTTTATCTTCTTGTCATTATGATCAACCATAATTCCATCACAAACCTAACCATTCTTTTTTTTACTAAAAATATTTTATCCGTTTTAAAAATAATGATCTACTTTTTTTTTAATCCATTTCAATGTAATAATTTGTACTGCTGATGTGGTCTCATGAATAAAATTCTTTTACTTTTACTAATGGTTTTCGAATTCAAATTAAAAAGCGAATACGAGAATTCTTTGTTTTATTCAGTGTTTTTTCTTTTTATTAAGCAAGTCCTACATGACGAGTTTTCAAATTAATCAGCTAATAATTATTGGATTATAAAATTAAAATAATTGGTTTTACAGGTAAGAGAGAAACTGATTGAGAAGAAATTTTGTTTTCGTGTATGGGTATTTTGTGCGTGGCCTATGCTGAAAGTGGATAAATTCAACAGACGTTTAACCGAAACCGATGTGTCACTCCATATACTATAATGTTTCCCTTTCATAAAATACACAAAATGGGACCAAAATCACCCTAAGCCATAAGCAGAACATAGAATTGCACATGGCAAACGTAGAGAAAAGCCACTTATGACAGGGAAATCAAATGACCATGTCATTAATTGTGTCTTGTATCTTCATGTATAGGAGGCAGGCCCTCTTGCATTGTGTTTGCTAGGGTCCATTTCCCATATATTAGTAGAAACAATGGGACAATTCGCACTTCCTATTGGCTCCTAACCTAATAACATTACACATGATTCCAAAGCTATCTTCCCATCTTTCATTAGTCATGTCATTATGGAATTTTTAATTAGAATGTAACAATATAATAGTAATTACAGAGGAATTCGACATGAAACCATTCACATTACTTTGTCATTATAATCTTTTTTTTTTTTCTGAAAAATGCAAGATACCATCATATTTTGTTCCATATCACCGTCCATGATTTAAAAGTCAATGAATTCAGAACAATATGATTTTATATATATTTTTTTAGTAGAAAGCATTCATCTTCTATCCGCCTTTAATGTGAATAGTATTTAATATGAAGAAAATAGCAGTCGTACAGAAAATTTAATTAGCCAAGAAACTTCATATTTGGTATGTTTTCAATTTTCTCATGTTCGTTTGGTGTAGATGTTTTGAAACATATTTTTCAAATCAACTTATTTTCCTAAAATCTAAAGAAAATAAATTGCCTCCAAGTAAAATATTTTTCAAAACTCTTTTTTCAACCTTACACCTCAACTTTCCATCCTAACTCAAGCCTCGAGTAATGACTCCTGATAATAATTTAGGATTCCAACTCATAATTTCCAATTTATACTGTCGACCTCAATTCAAGACCCAACTGTTGAGTCCCAAATTGAGCCAGGGTCGAATCTCAGTCAGAGTGTCGAGTTTCGAATAAGAATTTGAGATTAATCGATTCAAGATCAGGTATCGATTTAGGTGTCAAGTAGGGTTTGATCGAGCCAAGTTTTTAGGTCTCAATTGATATGTTGGGTTTGAGTCTTGGATCGATTGTTTTGGTCAGTTGTTGGGATCAGATCCTGATTTAAAAGTTAGATCTCGAATCGAGTATAGGGGATTATGTCTTGCATCGATTGTTGGAGCCTGGTCCTTATTCAAAAATTGAGTCTCAAATCAAGTATTGGAGCCGAGTCTTAATTTGAAAGTTAGGTTTTAATCAAGGATTAAAGTCGGTTGCCGATATGAAAGTTAGGTGCCGAAGGCAGGTCCCAATTCAAGAGTCAAGGTTGGGTTCTAATCTAAAAGTTGGATCTTGGATCAAAAGTTGAGGTCGGGTGTCAAGTTTGGATCCCTCATCAAACATTGGGGTTGGGTCCCACATTAGGTGTTGGTGTTGGATCTTGGTTTGGATGTGGCTCTCGAGTTTGGGTCCAAGTTTAGAAGTCGGGTTTTAGGTAGAAAATAGTGTTGGGTTTTAGTTTGAAAGTTGAGTCTTAGATCGGGAGTCAAGTCTCGGATCGAGTGTATAGATTAGGTCTTGCATCGGGGAGTAGAGGTTTAGTGCTAGCTCAAGTGTCGGGGTTCCAATTCAAAAGTTGAATTTCGGGACAGGTGTTGGGTCTCAATTCTAAAGTTGGGTCCCAACTTGAAAGTTATGGTTGGGTCTTAATTTGAAAGTCATGAGTTAGATCGTGAATTAAGGTCGAGTATCGGGGTCAGATCCTGGCTCTAAAATCAGCTCTTGATTTGGATGTTAAGTCTCGTGTCCAAAGTCAGGATCAAATCTTAGATCAGTTGTCTAGGTTAGATCTTAGGTAAGGTCTCAAGATCAAATCCTAAATCAATCATTAAGGCCGTGTCTCGATTTGATTATTAGGTCGAGATGAGATCCTAATTAGAATGTCATATGCCAAGTCGGTAGTCAGGGTCAAATCTCTGGTTAGATGACTGGTCGAATATCAAATCGATTGTTGAGATTGTGTCTCAATTTAGGTGCCGAATCTATTGGAATCACAGATCTATCAACAAAGTTGATTTTTCTTAGTCAAAAACTACTTTTCTAAGAAGTAGTTTCTACTCTTTAGCAAAAAATAAAAGATACATTTTTTAAATTATTTTTCATTTACTATCCAAATACTAGAAAATATTTTTTGAAAAACATTTTTCTCTCATCAACCAAATATGAGAAAATAAATTAGAAACCAACTTTTTTTCCAAAGAAAAATTTTCTAGGAAAAAAAGTAAGTTCCTTATTTATTTTCAAGTGTTTGATTAGCAAGTAAGAAAAATACCATTTCAAGAGCATTGACATGTTTTCTAGCATAATACTATGGAGGTGGAATGATATGAGAAGTGGGGATTCGGGCAGTGGGATGGTCCAGGGCAGCATTTGGAGGATTGAGTGGATAGGGAGAAATAATAAGGTTTTTGAAATGCCACTTATACAACTTGTTTTCTCTTTTTTTAATAGAAAAGTTATTTTTCTCATTTTAAAAAATTTTATTTTTTTTGAGAAAGTATTCTTTAAATATTTCAACCAACTAAACATTAAATTGTAAACATTCCTTCGTACCAAACACAAAAAGACTTATGGAGAATAAAAGATGATGTAGCTCATCATATAATTAAATTGTTCGACTTATGGAGAAGAAAAGTGGCACGGCCCAAGATGGGTCGTGAGTGGCACCCACGCTTATCCTCCTAGATGGGCAAACTAATGATATAAATTTCAACCTATATAATCATTCAACTTATAAAATATGATAATAATACGAAAGCTTAATTTATAAAAGCAATAATTAACAAAACTTACTTAGTCTATTACATAACGTTTCTCCAAAATTTGAAAATCATCACATCGAGGACATCTAATCTCAAATACTAAGTCTAAGAGTAGCAACACCAAAATAGACGAATAAAGTAGTTTATGTCCAAAAATTAAAGACATTATTCCCTGATCGAGAGAATCCAATACGAGTTAGGAGGATAGCTCGCCCTAGAATTTGATATGTTAGAAATCGGCTAGAGCTTATGGCGAGTCGAAGTCGATAGAATACTCGCTGCACTTCACAAAAGCAATAACAAAAAAAAATAAGTAGGGGTCAGTACGGAGAAAATGTACTAAGTAGGTATCATCGGCCGACTCAAAATAGAAATCAATATACTTAAAGTAATAGCAGAAAATCAACTATAGCACTTAACAGTGGCAACCAACAAGTAAGCAGTATAAGTGACAACATAATGAAACAAGTACATAATCATTCAACAATATCAAGAACACACACGAGGATTCAAGCCTCCACACCATGTTTCTTTTGGGAAATGGGTTATTGAGATTTGGTATATTAAATCATTTTAATATGTTTTCCTTTATTATTATCATGCCAGAACGTGACACCCGATCCAATATATATCATGCCGGAATGTGTCACCTGATCCAATATATATCATGCCAAAACGTGACATCTGATCCCATAATACCGTGTCGGAATGTGACACCAAATCCCATAATATCATGTTGGAACGTGACACCCGATCCCATGATATTGTATCGGAACGTGACACCGATCCCATAATATATTTAATTCATTATTCTTTATCATTACTTTCCACTTCATTAACCATATTTAATCAAGTCTTCTTTGTTTAAGGCATAATTTTGATAAGGCTAGTTTAAGATTATGAATTTCATGGTCTTGGGTTTACAGACCAATCACAACACATATCAATCATTTAAACCACAATAATTAAATGCATAGAATAATTTCACAACATCACTCAATGAATATCAATTACTATTAAGAGTCTTTCTAACACATAGAATAAATCATAACCTACCTCAACTACAACAACAACAACAACATACCCAGTGGAATCCCACAAGTGGGGTCTAGAGCGGGTAGAATGTACGCAAACCTTACCACTACCTTATAGAAGTACAGAGGTTGTATCTTGGGAACCCTCGTCTCAAAAACCCATAAGCAAAATAAGCTAGATATGACAAAAAGGAAAGGAAAAGGAACAGAAAGAGCGACTATTAACGAAAAGCACATGTCAATATGTAACACACACGCCTAGTTCTGCTACTTTACATAACCTACCTCAACTGAAGAACTGAAATCAAGTTAGTTAATCCACCAATGATTCTCCTTTCTTCAATGCCTTGAAATATAATATTCATAAGAACATAAGTCTATAGACACTCATATCATTATATGTCTAGCTTAGACTCAAAACCTCACCCAAACCTACAATCACGTTCCTAAATTTCAAGCTTAGAGTTAAAGTTCAATTCCTCTAATACTAAGAATCTAATGCTATTAATGTGATACAATACCCCCAATACTTAATTACATATTTTAACATATTAAACTTAAATTATATAAAGTTGTCATTGAAAGGACAAAATTTAAGTTTAAAACATATTGTATGGACCCCAATACAAACAAACTAACTCCCCAGTTCCCCAAACCAAAACTAATTCCCCAATTTAATCAATTACTACTCTATATTTCATATACAAACTAACTTTAATCCTAACCATTGAAAATGAAAATAGTGGACTCACCTGAGATTATCTTTTCTCTTTGCACGCTGCACGGGTTCGTTTTCGTGCAACCCCTCATCTTTCCTACTATTTATTTTTAATAAATATAAGATAAAGTGAAATAGATTTTTAAATAAATTCCCACTTTAGCCCATAAATTAAATTAATTATCCAAAATGATCCCTCAGCTTATATAATTAAAGTATCAAATAGTCCAAAATATCCATTAAAATTTTACAAGATAAATCTTTTATAACATACGAAACTCTATGCCCCATAACGATTTAACGGATTGTTACAAAAAGACAAAGTAGCTCGTGATATAATCAAATTATTCGTCTCACATATCATACAAATTTTGCTTTTTCATTATTTTAAAAATGTTTTTCGTACATTACATATATAAGATCAAATATATCCAAGGAATTTATAACAAAGAATGGAATGAAAAACGAGTATTTTGAAAATATGTTTCCAACTAGTAAACCGAGTTAAAGCAAAATATTTTTGAAGCATATGAAAATTATAAATCCCAAGATGTAAATTGGTACATTTTCAACGTGAAAACGACAAAAATTGAAAAAAAAAAATAATTGCATAGTAATTGGACGTCTCCAACATTTTTTTTCCCAAAGAACTCTTAGAAGAATTTATTACCAACCGAGGCATCTTCAGTAAATTATTTTTATTATTAATTTAAAATATGCAGAGGTCCATTCACATTTGGTTTCTACAAAATTATGGTATTATTTTGGTCACCATCTAAGATATGATAATGACGTACGGATTCTAGGGACCGTTATGTCCGCTTCTTGCATGTTACCCTTACATGGTAGGCCCTAAAACTCTTAAACCTTCCTACATTATAATTAACGCTCACTTAGTTCGTTTGTCCTATTATAACTTGACACAAATTTTTAAAAAAAAATTAAAAAAAGACTTAAAGCTGATGATATATTTTAATTTTATAGTCTTAAACTCTTAATCATGTCAAATGAAAAATTAAAATTAAGAAATTGTCAAATATAGCAAAATAAATACTTTTAGAGAATGACATAAACTATTTTACAGATGATATAGAAAATAGCTTTTCCTTGAAAGTATTTTTTGAAAAAAAAAATAAAAATTTAGTATCATCATCTATAAAAGTTTGATCAAATACTAATTATAGCTCAAAAATAATTTTTAAATTGATTAATCAAACACAATCTATTTCTCATAAAACATCCATTTTTGGATATCACTTTTTAACAAAATAATATTTGTAATAAATTGATTTTAAAAGATTAATCAAACATGATATAAATCCGAATGAATAAAGTAGTAATGGTTGATACAATAATAGGAAAAAAAATGAATGATTATAATATCATCACGTACGTAAGCTAATTAATTGGTAGATTTTGTCTTATTAAGCTAACAAAATTGCATAATTTGTGGACTAACCACGTGTACTTGTTTAAAAAAATTGTAGGACGGTTACCTATGAAGTCTAAATTGACTTGCAATAGTTTGTTTGTTGGAGTATATGGACCTAATTTTAATGTTAGAACTAAAACTAAATAGCCGACAACTGTCCATGGCATCTGTTTAGTAAATTCTGATTTAAAATAATATGCATTTTTCTTTGTACCTAATTTGTTTTAGGAAGTTGGAAAAGACGAAAATAAAAGTGACCAATTAATCACCTTTAGGTACGTGATTAGGGATATTTTAAGAGAGAATTACTATTCTATATACCTCCTGTTTTTTTAATTCATCAAGTTGAAGTTTTAAGTTTTGTGTCTTAATTACTACGTATCTATGCATGTCATATTTTCGTAAATAGCTTAGGTTTGAAACTTAATATGGTTAAGATAACTATATTTTACGTAATTACACGGGATAATCTCGGCTATGTGACCGAGAGGGGAGGAGAGAGACGAGCAAGATCGAGAGAGGCAGGCGAGAGAGGGAAGAGAGTGGAGAGAAGCGAATTGTATATGTATATTTGTCGAATTGACTACGTATATCTGTCAAAATAATTGTATATATGCAGCTGATTTACATATGTAATTGTATATTTAGCAAGAAATTACAGAGAGAGAGGAAGAGAGGAGAGAGAAAATAGCAATAAAATCATAACTATAGTTATAAATTGTAATTTCTTCAAACTATAATCATATAACATAAATACATATCATATATTTGCCTAATTACGCTATTTTTCCATATTTTCATATTTATTTTATTTAAATAGTTCCTTTCAAAGTACCACTGATAGTATGGCTTTATAGAGAGTTTCTATGACAATCTTTGGTAATAATTGGCCTTGCTAGCATGTAATATTTTAAGAGAGAAACTAAAAATTAATTTGTAAAACTTACTGAATCAACTTAATTCTCAAAGGAAAATGGGACATTTCTTCACCAGCAAACCAGTGGACCCTTTTGTCACAAGTGGTGTCTTCTTTTGTATCTAGACCTAACATATATTATTTAGTAAAAAAAAAAAATTGACGATTTAGAACGAGGTAAATTTTCTAATGTCTCTTTATCACGAATTCAAAATTTGAAATTTATGAATTTATAGTGTCATTTTAAATTAAAAAATAAAAGCCTACGTAATATATAATCAACAAGAGTAGAATCCTCAATGAAAAGAGCAGCAGAGCTTACACAAGATGAATAACACACTTTACCGTAGAGTAGGTAGACTAGAGTAAATTCGGTTGCTTTTAATAAATTTACTTTTATTTGTTTATTATACAAAAGGATAAAAGTTGCATTTGTATTTTGTATTCACCTATTTTATCATATCAAGAGAAAGATAAAATGGAAATTTATTTTTACTTTTACAATTAACTATTCATGTTAAATTATTTTCCACTTTTACTTGCCCGCTTTAGCATATCAAGAAAAAAAATATTTTTCTATATTACATTTTAACATTAGTTATTTATCCTAAAATTATTTCTCAAAAATCATTCATTTTTTAAGTTTTTATAGAATGTGCAAAGTGCACTCTCTTAAATAGGATGCCATATCACATTATCTTTTTTTTAACAATAATTTTCTTTTTAACTATGCTTATTATATTATTGAAATTTTTACACAAATAAAAACTTTCACCCCCAAAATTACACTTTAAAATTTATTTATCAAAATACCAAAAAAAGCACACTCTTTTTCATTTTCCAACACTATTATATCATACCACACACCACAATAATCACACTCAAAACACTCTCTCTCCTAAATTTGTAAATAAAGTTGGTATTTTATATGGTATTTTTCAATGATTCGGTAGGAACATGTAATTTTTATCCAAAAACTTGGTATTTTTGAAAACTCCCCTATTATATTTACATTAGCTCTACAATCTCTCTGCAGGGGAAATTTAGTTTCTACTCCCTCGTTCATCTTTTACCTATTTACTTGTTCAGTATAAATGTAACATATAGATATAAATATAATAAATTTCTTACTATATCACTCTTTGAATATAATTAATGGAAGGTTTTCACAAATCAATTACTAGATGACTGGACTTAATAATAAAAGTGATATGATAAATGCCAAAACAACTTTATTTTTAATATAATAAATAAATTAAAGTAGATTTATTAAAAGTAAATGGAGTTTAAAATGTGACATGACATTTTTAACAACAATGATAAATCCTTTCTAAAAAAACAATACGGAGAAGTAATAATTTTTTATTAGATAAAAGTGTGATGATTTAAAAGAGTTAGCAAATTTATAGTTGAAACTAGATATCGACACCGTGTCAGCGCGGATCTAATATTTATTATTTTTGTATCACAACTTATGTGATATAGATAGAATTTAGAAAATCAATTAAATTTTAATATGATTTTTAGATATTTTAAATTATTAATTATTGTGAATTATAGTGCTTTTTTTACATAATTTTTAAATAAAATATGTTATTCCTCTTATCCCATTTTACGTGGCGCTGATAAAATATCGAAAATCAATTCTTTTATGTCTTTTACTTTTTAATCTTTCTAATTGTTATGATCTATATTATTTGTTATACATCTATCCTTATTTGTGCGACACCGATTCAAATGTTAATTGAACTTTTTGAGTGTCTTTTAAATATTTTAAGTTGTTAATTCTTGTGATTTATTGTATTTTTTATTTAATTTCATATATAGATATATTACTATGGTTAATTATCTAGATTTATGGTAATTTTTACTTAGTTTCCTAATTAAATAATACATGCTATTTCTTTTGTCCTTTTTTATGTGACGTCGATAAATTAATTTCAATAATCAATTAAAAAAAATTGAAGTTGTCAAATACCATTATTTATAGGATTTTTTATACTTGTCTAGATTCATAGTAATTTTTACGTAGTTTCTTAATTAAAAAATACATGTTATTTCTTTTATTCCTCTTTATGTTTTTAAAAAAATTCAAAATCAAGTAGCTGAAGCAGGCACATCAATGGACAACTGCTTGCTTAAGCAAGCAGCTGGAGCAGACTTTTTCGTTTAAGAATCAGAGAAGAAATGGAGATACCCTGCCATGGAGTCGGTTGAAAATAGAGAGAAAGAAGAGACCTTTTATTTCATATGTAAAAGTGATTCTGTCTCATTACAATACACTAAGCCTTATAGATATGCATATTGTACGGAATGTAATAAAATGAAATTGAGTACTTAAAAAAAATATTTCCCAATAGCTTTAAAGTATCAACAGCCCCCGCAAGCTCGAATGGGTAACCAGACCAAGCTTAGAGTAAGAAGTGCGATGGAGAACACCCGGAAGAGACTTGGTCAAAACATCAGCAACCTGGGAACCAGTTGAGATGCCACGAAGGGATATAAGACCATCACGAAGAACATCACGAAAAAAATGGCAATCAACCTCGATATGCTTCATCTGCTCATGGAACACAGGGTTCGTAGCAATGTGAATGGCAGAGGTATTGTCACAAAATACAACAACAAGGGCAATGGAAGGAACAAACAACTCTGCTAATAAACGATCAAGGCAAACAATTTTTGCAACCAATTAACGAAGGGTTCTATACTCAGCCTCAGCGGATGAGAGAGCAATAGTAGGTTGTTTCTTGGAGTTCCATGAGACTAGGCAACCATCTAGAAGTAAAACATACACTAACGGATTTGCGACTGGAAGAACAACTAGTCCAATCAGAATCACAATAACCTTCAAGAGAAAAAGTGGGAGAACTGTTGAGAAAAAAACCCAGATCAGGGGTTCCAGCGAAATATCGAAGTACATGTAGAGCAGCTTCATAATGAGGAATCCTAGGCTGAGACATAAACTGACTCAAATGTTGGACAATGAAAGAGATATCCGGTCTTGTATGCTGGAGGAAGTTCAGTTTGCCAATAAGCTTTCGATACATAGAGGGATCGGGCAGAGGATCCCCCAAGTCAGTTGCAAGCTTAATATGTAAATCCAAAGGAGAAGACATAGGACAAACATCAGCATAATTAAACTCATGTAAAAGATCAGTGAGAAACTTTTGTTGAGTAACCAAGAAACCTTTTGGAAATCTGATTAATGAAGTCCCAAAAAATAATGTGCCTCACCCAAATCTTTGATCTTAAATTGATCATCTAGAAATGATTTGAGAGAAGCAATCGCCACCTTGTCATTCCCAGTAAGAAGGATGTCATCAACATAGATAGCCACAATAGTGAAAGACTATCCATCAGACTTAAGAAACAAAGAATAATCATTCTTGCTACAATAGAATCCCTTAGACAGCAAAGTAGAAGAAAGTTTGGCATACCATTGCCTAGAAGCTTGTCGCAGACCATAGAGAGATTTGTTGAGTTTGCATACTAAAGTGGAGGAAGAAGACTCAGGTGATGTAACTTGTAAACCAAGAGTCACTTTCATATACATCTCTTCTTCAAGATCCCCATGCAAAAATGCATTATTAACATCTAATTGATGGACCACCCATCCATTCTTCGTAGCAACAGTCAAGATACATTTAATGGTGGTCAATTTCACAATTGGGGAAAAAGTTTTAGTGAAATCAACTCCTTCCTTTTGAGTATCACCCTTTATCAATAGTCTAGCTTTGTATCGCTCAATGGTACCATCAGCCTTCTGCTTAATCTTGTACACCCATTTAAAGGAAATAGCTTTCTTACTAGGGAGACAATAGTCCAAGTGTTATTGGCCTGTAAGGTCTCAAATTCCTGGAGCATAGCCTGCTGCCAAGCAGGATTAGAAATAGCCTGATGATAGAATTAAGGTTAAAGCAAGTCATTGTCAACAGTATTAGAGATATCCTTGGATTTAAAAGCACTAGAACAATAATATTGTTGCAAATAAGGAGGTGGAACTGAGACCCTGGATGACCTTCTCAATGGTACAAGAGCAACAACAGGGGAGATAGTGGGAGGAATAGCGTGTGGATAAGTTGGAGAAGTGGGAGCGAGAGCAGAAGAAGGATGAGGAGAAGTAGAAAAAGGAACAAAACAATCAGGAACATCGGGTGGAGGAGAAGGAAACATATAAGTAAGAGAAGGAGAGAGTAAGGAAAAGTGGTCTCATGAAACAGGACATCTCTAGAGAAGAAAACTGTCAGTTTGTACAGGTCAAGAAGTTTATATGTTTTTTTGGTCATACTGTAGTAAAGAAAAGCACAAGTGATGGATCTGGATATAAAGTTATCCCTATAAGGCTTAGATACTGTAGCAAAATTAAGACAACCAAAAGGTTTGAGATGAGAGTAAGATGGAGTGGTTTTATATATGAGACTATAAGGAGTGTTATTTTGCAATAAAGGTGAAGGAAATTGATTAATAAGATAAGTAGCAGTGAGGACACACTCTCCCCAATACTTGACAGGGAGTTTGGACTGAAATAACAAAGATCTAGCAGTCTCCAATAAGTGTTTGTGTTTTCTTTCGACAACACCATTTTATTGTGGGGTATGAGGAGTAGAGGTTTGATGGACAATGCCAAGAGAAGAGAAAAAAGAGAATGCCTCAGTGCTAGAACCCAACTCAAAAGCATTGTCACATCTTACAATCTGAACTGTGGGACGAAATTGAGTTTGTATCATGAGAACAAAGGATTTGATCAGGGAAAATGCATTGGACTTGGTAGATAGTAAATGTGTCCATGTGGCCCTGGAAAAATCATCCACTAAAAAATATTTATAGCCGTTATAAGTTTGAGTATGGTAGTGTCCCCAAATATCAATGTGAATGAGTTGAAAAGGGGAAGAGGTTTTAATGGAACTTTCAAGAAATGTTAGTCTTTGTTGTCTAGCCATAGGACACATTTTACTGATGAATTCTTGCCTTTTAAGTAATTGAGCATTTATGGCATCAATGGATTTCATATTATGATAAGGCATGTGCCCTAATCTTAAATGCCAAATTAAAGCAAGGTCATTCTGAACAAAAGGGCATATAAAAGAATGAGAATCAGAAACAGTTTTATTATGAACAGTAGTAGAAGTAACAATTTTATGATCAATCGAAGTAGTAGGAGCAAACACTTTATCGTCAAAATAAGTAGTAGCTACAATGGAATTTACAGAGTGAGAAGTAACGAGAGATTTTGGATGCAGAATGTAGAGCCCTTGAGACACTTTACCAAGCTCCAGTGGCCTCTTCAGAGAAGGGCCCTGTAGAACACAAGTAGAGAAAGTGAAGTAAGCCCCACAATTTAATTGGACTGATAACTTGTGTACAGAAATCAAGTTATACTGAAAAGAAGGGACATAAAGAACATATGTTAATATTAATTCAGGGGATAGAGTAAGTGTTCCGATACAAGTAACTTTGACCATATAACCATAAGGCAAGGTAATGAGATAAGGAATAGGAAGAGGTGTGATGTTACTAAGAAAAGATTTTATTGGGGTCATGTGATTGCTAGCACCTGAGTCATGATCCAAGGATTATCAACTATCTTAAACATGTGACAAGCAATGAAACAACAATTGCTAAAATCATAAGTGCTTACTAAACCTGAATAGATAGCAGATTCATTCCCATTCTAGTCAAGGTACGTATTCTTCATCTGTTGTAGCATATTCATCATGTGAGTCAACTGATCTGGTGAAAATGGGGCCAAATTAGCATCATCAACCTAGTTAGACTTCCCTGCAACTTCAGACTTCACATCAGTGTGTGAATCAATACCCTGAACACAAGCAGCTGTAGATTTCCTATATGGAGTGAAAGCTTTAGAAGTGTTGTTTTGATTACTATGTTAGTTTGGTTGGGAACCATTCTGATGTTGAAGCTTCCGATAGTTTTTAATAACATGACCAGGTTTCTTGCAATATGGACAAAACAAGTTGTTCTTTTTGTTATCAAAATTTACCTTTTGTGAATATTGAGGCCTAGGTGGATAAGAAGGCTTAGGTGTGGCAACAAGAAATGAAGCAGCATCAGTGTTAAAAGAGGGAGTCATAGTATGTGCATCAAGTTGACACTCTCATTAATTAGCATAGAATATGTTGTATCCATATCAGGAAGTGGTTTCATCAAAATATTTCTCCTTACTCCTGAATACACCTTATTTAAACCCATCAACAGCTGATGTAATCTTTGTTCCTCTTCCATTTTCTTAAAAGCTTTTTTGCAACCACATGTGCAATGAGGATAAGTAAGTGAATATGCAAGTTCATCCTATAACTTCTTGGTTTTTGAAAAATAGGATGCAATACTTGAAGACCCTTGGGTAATGGGAGCAATCTCTTTCCTAATCTGATGGACTTTTGTTCCATTTGCCTGTCAATACCTCCTCTCAATATCTAACCACAATTTATCTGCAAACTCTGTGTACATGACACTCTCTCTGATCTCAAGTTCAAGACTATTCAACAACCAAGCAAGGACCATATTATTCGCCCTAGACTATGGCTCAAAAAGAGGAGTATAAGGAGCCGGTCTACTTAGGGTTCCATTGATAAGCCCTAATGTATTCTTACAAGAGAGTCCTATCAACATGCTCCTTCTACAACTCCCATACCCTGTGCCATTGAACTTAGTAGTGACTAGAATCATGCCTGGGCTATCAAAAGGATGAAAAAAATATGGATGTGAAGACTCAATTGTGAAAGGAGTAAAACCTTCCATTGATGCACTAGCAGTCGTATCCGGAGAATTCGACATATCTCAAAAAAAATGATGAATAGGTACGCTAGGAAAATTAGGGAAGAAACCAAATTGAAAGGAACAATTAGAACATAATACTGAAACACCTTCGCCGTTGAAGAGGAGATTCTGTAGTAGATAAGAAAACCTTCATCTTCGTTTAGAAATCGACAACTTTTTGAAAACCTAACTTCTCATTTGTTTAACATCGAAGTACCCAAATTAAGAAAAATAGTAACAAGGGTAATATCGCTCGAAAGCTGAGATGAAGAGCTGCACAATCACATGCTCTGATACCATGTTACGTTCAAGAATTAGAGAAGAAATGGAGATATGCTACCATGGAGTCGGTTGAAAATAGAGAGAAAGAAGAGACCTTTTATTTCATCTGTAAAAGTGATTATGTCTCATTACAATACACTAAGTCCCATATATACATATTATACAGAATGTAATAAAATGAAACTAAGTACTTAAAAATAATATTGCCCACAAGCTTTTAAGTATCAACACAAACATGTCGTTCAACAGTTGCCTGCTTCAGTTGCTCCTTAGCCTCTTCTATATATTAGAAATTTGAAGTTGTCAGATATCAAGATCTATAGTATTTTTATACTTATCTAGATTCATGGTAATTTTTATGCAGTTTTCTAATTAAATAAGACATGTTATTTCCTTTGCCCTTTTATGTGACGCTGATAGATTAATTTCAATTATCAGTTGAATTTTTTATTTGTTTCAAGCAAGCATGTCATCCAAAAGCTGCTTGCTTCAGCTACTTCTGTAGACTCTTATATATTTTATACTTATCTAGATTCATGGTAATTTTTACGTAGCTTCCTAATTAAATAATACATGTTATTTCTTCTTCCCCTTTTATGTGATGTCGATGGATTAATTTCAATAATTAATTAAATTTTTTATTTGTTTTCAAAAAATTTAAAATCAAGCAGCTAAAGCAAGCACGTCAATGCAGGCTACTAAAGTAGGCATGTCGTCCAACAGCTGCCTGCTTCAACTGCTTATGTAGACTCCTATATTTATATAAGAAAAATAGAATAATGTGACATGTACCTATTAGGATAAAGAAAGATTTTTTATTATGTCAAGCATATTTTGAGAAAAATAAAAATAGTTGGATGATATTATAATGAGAAAATAGTCAAATGACCCCCAACCTATTACCGAATTTCAACTACACACCTATACTCCACAAGAGTCCTATTACCCCCTGAACTACTTTAAAATGGAATAAATGACCCCTTAAGTGATGAATTGACATAGAGAGTGAGTTACCCATTTTTTTCATTTCCGATCTTTTCTCTTTTTCTTTTTTTTTTTTTCCTTTTTTTCTTTCACTCTTGTTATTTATCTATACAACTATACCTTCTTCACCATTACAATTGTTAAAGCTTTATCAATGAATGTTGGTATAAATATTATCAAATATTAATACATTTTATGAATAATAATCTTTCAATAGACTTACTCATCTAACAAATTAATTTATTTTTTAAAAATATACTCATTTTTTAATTTTTCTTTTTTAAGTCATGGACCCAATAATAATAAAGTCAAAGAGAAGTAGTTTTGTTTTTATTTTCGAACTTATTCAAAGGAACTGAAACAAAATAATTCTTCTATATTTTTAAAGATGGATATTTTATTTCCTCCAAAAACTCATGAAAAATCAAAATCAAAAACTCAAATTATAAATTATTCATGAAAATTTTAGAGAGAGAAAGAATGAGGAAGAGAGAAGGATTTCTCAAATTGGTGTTACAAATTGGGGTCAAATCGATTTTCTCATGTGTGATGGTTTTAAGCCGTCAATGCAATCACCAGAGGATGAATCTAATCTCTAATTTTCATGACCCATTTAATGTGCATGTGCAATTGTCATGGTTTTATCCTCTCTTTCTCCTCATTCAACACTCAACCATCACTATTTACGCCACCTTGAACCATCACAAACACAGCAGTCCCATCTTCTCATCCATTTTCTAATATATTTTTCACGATTTGTCTCACCATTGACAAAGAAATTTCAACACAAAACTTTTTCTCTTCTTTCAATTATTTTATACAAATTTTGAATCAGTAACATTCATCAATCTCCATCTCCAGATCTTACCTTCATTTTGTATATATTGTTGTTTGGTGACCCAAGATTTTAACTATCGATAACCCGTAAAAATAATTGTGAATTTGGTTTGATGAAGACAAAGAAGGAACATAATAAAAAAAATTCAAAGAAAAAAAAGAGACGGGTGATTAAGCTCAACGTGCCTGAAGAATGCCATATGGTGATGCAAAATGATGATGAAGACGGCTCTGATTTTTTTGCACGGTGATTGAATTGGAAGAAGGGAATGAAGAACAAAAGAGAAAAATAAAATAAAATAAAAACTCTTTTGTAATTAATGAAAAATAGGATAAAGAGAGAAAAATAAATATAAAAAATTAAAAATGACAACTGGTAGTGAGTGCACATCACTATATATTAAGAATGTGATTATTTGATTTTAGCGTGGTATATATTCTATATTTAAAAAAATTAGGGGGATAATAGGACCCCTATGAAGTATAAGTGTGTAATTGAGAACTGACTAATAGGTTAGGGGGGCATTTCACTATTTTCTCATAATATAATTCTTGAAAAAATGAAATTCTTAGAAGTTTCTCAAATATAGGTTACTGTTTAGGAAATTTACTTAGTATACTATTAATCAAGTCGTTAAGACATTTTTCATTGAGTATTTACATAGTCGGATGTTCTAATAATTAGAATATTCTATAGAATAAAACACACACTGTTCTCTTTTTCATTTATGTAATTCATTTGTCTTTTTAATTCTTCATATATATGTGTGTATATATATATATACTAGATAGTTTGTGCCCGTGCAAAGCACGGGCTATGGTAATATTATGGCTAGTTCCCGGTGTGGAGATGAGCGTTCAAGAGAGTAATTAATAATTCCAAAACCTTAACAAGCTGTCATGCGTTAATACATGCGTAAGGCTCTTTTAAAGTGGGGTTTCTTAGTACAACTTGTGCAACAAAAGTCCTACTTCTGTGGATGCACCTAGGCCGACATTTCTGGAAGCTTCATTTAGATGCCGAGAGTTTTTTGATAGAGCATAGCCTGTGATATGACCAAATGATCAGCAGAATGCCCTGCCTCTCCATTTTCAGCATCGACGCTCTCACCATTGCTGACAATAATTAAATAAACCTCAACACAGTTTCACCAACTTTTGAACCATCACCAGTAGAAATAACATTTTCAGTTCTCTCACTATTGTTTAAACCAGCCTCAATAATAATTTTAATTAAATCTGAACTAGCACCAACAAAGTTAACATTAATAATGCTTTTAGGATCCCGTGTCTAAGGTTTCTAGGATTTCTCCTTAAAGTAAGTAGAAATGCGCTTCTTTTCAGGCCTTCTGCTCTCACCATTGTTGACAACACCTAAACCAACCTCAACAACAATTTCAATAATTTTCAGATAATCACCAGTAAGATTAATATCATCCACAGTACCAGATCTAGATAAGTATGATGGTTCAGGGAATGCATCCATATTGCCATTGTCCCTTATCCACGTATGGGGGTTGCAGCAGTGGATTGCGGTTGTAACCGTGTGGTGTAGGGGAAGCATGTTTGGTGTGTTGGACCAGCCGGTATGACTCTCTGGATGATGAGCTTTCTTCCATGTGCTTCGACACTGCAGGACCGAGAAGAATTTTACAACTCATTATGACCAAAAGTAGCTCAGCTTCAACAAATTCACTTATCATCATCACATGACAAATAATTAAACCAGTTAAAAGTCATTGTAGTTTAGATATCAGCTATAGGTTGTCACGACAACATGTCCCCCTTTTTTACTCACACTCTACAAGCTATTGAAGTGGTTTCAATAGTTAATGTAGTTGTGCATGGGTAGGAAATGTTAGTGTCAGAGTTCGGGGGACATTAAATCGTGTGAATGCATGCAGTATAGGTCATTAACTGAAGGCAATAATGCGAATTTGTATGTATCCCTGCTGATTCTCTAAGGAACTGAAGCAACAGCAGAGACACCCCCCTTTTCCAGCACATCTTGATAAACAGTTTCAACAATCTATCCACTCACAAACTTTATCATTGAACGGCTAGAGACAACTGCTTTAGTCAGAACAAACAAACCTCGTCATTTCAACAAACACTTAAAACTAAAAAAACATGGATATAACCCAGTATACCTGTTTTGGTCGTCGATTTTAGTGACCACGCCCACTTAAATACCAAAGAAGCAACATTGTTCGAGTATTTCTCATAATGTCGGAAATAATCACCTTTTTATTTTTCATTACTATTATTGCTACCAAGTGTTCCTAAAGTAATTGAATGTGTTACACAAGATGATGTGTTCTTAATTTTAACTAAGTTAAGTCGAGTAGGTAGAAGTTATCATAATATATTTAGAGAAGGAATAAGGAAGGAATTGTGTTGATAAAATTAGAGATGGAAATACCTGGACAACATGCTGTCAATCTCACTGAGAGGATTTCTTCGTTAGGGAGATTATCAGGTGGATACGGAATACATATGTGCAACTTGAAGAGACAGTGGTGCTTTGCATCTGAACCTTCATTGAACTGCAAGTAGGTAGAAGGCATACAAATATTTGTTAGGGGAAATATTGTGGGCAGGTAGATGTAGAAGTTAATAGTTCTTGCTGCTTCAGATCATATAGCTTAAAAGAAACTACAGTACGAATATACCTGAAATAAGAAGACCAATGCCCATTCTCTGCAGCTGAGTGAATCCTCGTTCATTGCTTGTATACTTTCGTGCTAAGGGGACGATCATAAGGTCATAGATAGGTGCCCAGAAAAGAACGCTAAGCGTGTCAAATACGGATAGAGATGCTGATGGAATCTCAAAGTGGGGTCCCATCTTATTGTCCATTACGTTGCCTTGGTTAACAAACATGGTGCTCATCTGACCATAGACACAGGAAAACACGATACCAGTAGCCCATATGGGAGTAGACGGATGATCGACTTGACCTCCTCAACTTGAGTCACTGTGCAGAGCCTCCACGGATTCACAGATCCAGTGACTTTATGAGATTTAGTTCCATAGCAGCCTTGTCTAAGAACCTGAATTTCATTTTTCAAGTGGCCAATAAATTAGCGAATGGCCGATATAGCTAATCCCTTAAATAATAGATGCTACACCATTTTGCGGCACAATGCAAGGAAGACTTGGAAGAAAAGAATGCAAAGTCAGAAGTTTGAACCGATTCTCAATTGCTTTCTTACAAACACTTTCAAGCCACCACACAGTAGATGGAAGTAACAAAACAGATTGTTCTATCCTTGATTGTGTGGTATACTCAGACTTCAAATCAGTAAATTGGCTGTAAGAATATGTTGTCGTTGGAAGAACGGCAAATTTAAGTGTTCCCCTCATCAATATGATGTCATGTTACGATGACCAATATGGACTGTTTAGTTGCATTTGAAAGTTCCATTGATGGAGCTGTGAATCCTATCCGTTACCTGATGTGATGAGCTGTGCTTCTTGCTTGTCCGCTGGGGAGACCTTTACTTCCAAGACTCCATTTCACAGATCCAGGAGATATTAAAATGGTGTCCCTTTCTGTAGCAAAACTGCATATTAAAAGTACCGTATCAGAAAATGAGCATCCTATTTCGGTTTCAAACAATGAAGTAGAGCGGCCAAGTTCTTTCTTTTCAACTAAAGTAGCTTTAACAATGAGTAGCATAAACAAGAATCATACAATATTCTGAGCATTTATTATTATTATTATTTTGCTTTTAAATCATTTTTCAAGGAAAATTGCAGTGTATGTATTTTTTCTGAAATTGCTAAATGTAATGAATTAGTTTAACTGCAGTAATTTAAAAAAATTCATCACAAATTATGAGCCGTGCTACGTGTTACTCATTAGAGAGTAATAAGGGTGACCGCAACAGGGTGTAATAGTGGACTAAAATAGTGGGCAAGGACGTACCAACAGGAAAAGGTGATCATACAGCAACGAACTGTAGTTGCAGCCTACACGAACGGGAAACCTGTTAAAGTAGAATTGGGTTAGTCCGAAAGAACTTGTTATGTGTGGATGCTTCTGCTGAAGTAATGTTTAAGCATGAGGTGTTTAAACATGAGGTGGACCATCTTGCGGAGTTTGAGGTAGAGGTAATGTTTTAGTGGCACCGAATGAGTCATCGCCTCCTAGGAAACAGGAGTCACGATGAGGCATTCGACACCAGCAGAAGGGGAGGAGGGGAGTTTAAAGTAAGTTGAAGGAGTCTTTGTAATAGTGAAGAGTAGAGGGGAGTTTAAGCAAGTAAAGGAAGGGAATTGGGAGTGTAAATTTGAAGAAAACATACAAACAGAAGGGGGAAGACGGAAGAATTAAGAGAGAGCTAAAGAGGTGAAGAAGAAGAAGAAGAAGAAAGAAGAAATGAGGAGAAGGGACATTACTTACAGGAAGACTTGGAGAATGAAGGGCGGGAGTGATGGTTTTTTTTTGTCTTGCCTGGTGGCGTAGTTGTTGTAGGATTTGAACAACTATTTCTCATATACCTTCGGAGCTGCTTGTGAAGATTTCCATAATATTGCAGCACAAGCTTCAGGACTGGTCAAAGAAACAGACTTTGTGAGGATACAACAAACATCGAGATATTCAAGAAAACAATGCAGGAGTGTAAAATCAAAAACTACAAAATCTTTGCTTCAACACAAGTACAATGTGTCCGCGTCTTTAATCTGACACATAGCATTGTCCAGTTGAAGATATTGGACTAATTCAGAAATATAATCAGCAATTTGCACAAACTGTTCTAAAGAATAGTCCATCTTAGCGCAAATAACATACCATCATTATGCAGGCATAGGGATGCATGCCTCGGGCATCGTGGCACTCATCAAATATTATAACTTTTATCATGTCTATTTGTAAAAAACTGTCTCTCAAAGCAGCAAGTAGTATTGCCGGAGTAACAATAAGTACCTGAAAGACAACCCTGTGGTGATTACTTATGACAAATCCAAGTAATATATATTCACAACGACTAACTTAATTCCTAGCATATAAATGCTGAGCATCAGATCTAATATATTCGAAGAGAGCCCTGGCAAACACAGAACCTTAAGGCACACAACAACTCATTTGCAACTTTCCTTCAAGAATAGCATTTAGCACATTACTATTCCATGATATCCCAAAACCAGCAAATATGAGCAGGTAGTTGCAATGGCTTTTACAACCATTACTTTTCTTGGCTAATCTGTACAAAATGTTGCTTTGGTTCACTGCAATTTTGATCTCTAATGGTTACGGGGATGGGATAGACAAGGATATCACATACGTTGGGATAGGTTGGGATATCCCACTATTTTAGTACAAAATGCATTCTGGGTGTAATTAATACTCATAACCAAACGAAAAATAAAATAATTACAAATTTTTATCCCGAATTGTTATCCATCATCCCACCAACCAAGCAACTCCTAATTGTCCAAAGTAAGGTTGTGGTGGATTTGACCCTTCAGCTATCGGGTTTTTTATATACATGGGGGCTTTACTTCAGCCAAGAGTATATACTCCATGTACCATTGCTTTTGGCAATAGAGAGGATTGATAAACAGTGACTTCCATTTTATACCCGTATTAGTTGTTTAACTGGAATTTTTTCAAGACAACGTAACTATATTCATTGCCAACTCAAGCAACTTCTAATAATTTATCGCTGAAGATAAAATATAGTTCATACACACCTCATGATCGTCCACTTGTTGTTGCCATGTAGCAGCATCCCAATAATCAACACCCATCTCTCCCTAATATTTGCCCACTTTTAAGTTGGTATGCATCATCAAAGCATTGTAAATTATCAAATCACAACATAAACATTATGAGAACAATTCTACAATTTTTATACTGGAGAGAAATTAGTGGATACATCTATTCATAAGAATATACACATTAAGATGATGAATTTTAAGGGACAAGATTGAGAAGCTAGAAGTACTACCTGAGTCACCAGAACAACGGTCGGGACCAAGAAAACAGCTATGTATGGAGACGGCTTTCGAAGAAGGTAAGCGTAGCTTCTAAGAAGCATAATTGCAATCAAGGTCTTTCCAGAACCAGTCTCCAAGTAAACAATGGTGTTCTGCTTTAATGCAGCCTTCAAGGCTTCCAACTGATAACTACATGACAAAATCAACACATATTACAAAAGTTCATTTTGTTAAAATAAAATATCAGTTGTTTTTATTTAACTCCATTAAAAGAGAAAAAAACTGTAGGATGCCAACCTTCTTGCAAAAGGCAGAGGGCCAGCAGAGAGCTGTTAGTTTCCAGAGACTGCAACATCAGTTGGCTCCATTCTCTACATTAACATCAGACCAAACAAAACTAAAGGCATCAACAAAGTAATACAAATTAAACAACACACTCTCCAAGAAAATGGCAACCAGGTGATCATACATAAAACCACTTATTTTATCTACACACTTGAAAGAAACACACAGAGCCCACAATCCAAGAAAAGTAAAGGAATCAAACCAGAAAAATAGAACAACGTTTTGCTAGTTCAACACATATAATCAAAGATTTAATACCTCATAGAAAAATTCATTTCAAAAAATGCATAAAGAGTGATCTTTATGAAAACAAACATAGAAATAGTCAGCTTGTACCATTATTTATCATCGACGTTAACATCAGACCAAACTAACATAAAGACACCAAGAAAGGAACGAAGGAAAAATTCAAAACAATCCCAAGGAAATGATAAACAGGTGACAAAATCCTTTGTAATGTTTCAAAGAGAAACAACAATCTAAGAGCACATACATCAAATCAGAAAGGAAAAAAAAGACTATATGTAAGTAAAAGAACGTATAATCAAGGATTTATCTCCCATGGAAAACCCCATTTCAAAAAAAGCATAAAAGATTGATCTTCATAAAAAAAGAAACACACAGATAATCAGCTGATTCCATTGGTTTGTTATCTACATTATCATTGAACCAAACAAACATAAAGACACCAAAAAGTAACAAAGATGAAACAGAGAACAACCAGGTTACATACCAGGGCTAAAGCAGCCTATTTATGTGACACACTTTGTACCATTTCAAAGAAACACACACCCCCAAAAAAAAGCAATATCCAAGAAAAGTACACATATCAAATAAGAAAAACTAAACAAGATTATGTAAGTAAAAGAACATAAGATCATCCATTTCATAAAAATGTATAAAAGATTTTTATGAAAAGCAAACACATAAATAGTCAACCGACTCCATTAATTTGCTATCTACATTATCATTGAACCAAGCAAACATAAAAGACACCAACAAAGTAACAAAGATAAAACAGAATACAAACATGTGACATACCACGGTAATGCACGAGCTCTAAGAATATTTCTCTTCCAATTTAAAATTTAAAATCAAGATATGAAGAGTGAAGTAACCAGAACCAAAAACTGCTGATGTTGTTAAAGTTAGGAATGCCTACTAAATGTAGAATCATATATGTGTATATGTGACTGATCCATAATACATTAACAGCTTTCACATCCCTAATTTGATACTAAAACAAACAATAGTTGAACAAAATATTTCAACATGTATGAAAGTAGTTCAGTGACTTATTTCTTTACCTAAGGCACTGGGCAGAAATATAATCAGATGCCGCAAATGATCTGAAAAGTACCAGATTTGTGCGAGTATCATTAGTCAGTCTTACTCCTTTCCTACATAAAATGAAAGAAATTTTATATTAGTCCAAACTACAAGATAGCAAGCAACTATTCTCCAACATAAACATGTTGAAATTATTCAAGAAATCAATTAACATTACAGAATTAATTCCACTAACATGTGATGTGCCTTGTTGTATATAATAATCATAAATAAGAATTTACATGAATATTAAACATATATTGCACAAAAGCAGTGAAGTGCAAAATATTATCAATGAGGGGCAGATTCAAGGTATTGGATGGGGATTCCCTAAAACTTCAGTTAGTGGCAGAAAAAGAACCGTTTAAACTTTATTCCCTCTTGGTCACCATCACGCCTGTATTTTGTTCAACAATGAGAGGTACATTCATAAAGATTTGAAAACAAGTACTCATAGTATATATTCATAAATAATTTAGAAATTCAATACAAATTGGATCAGCTACTCTAAACATGCCTCCTATAATCATAATAATTTGATGAAGAATTCAACTTTTCACATTTAAGAAGCACTTAGCTAATTTTAAGTTGTTTGGATTCTTGCAACCTGTGGAACATCAACAGGGAACTGATGAATTTCATCCATCCAGGGATTCTTCTCCTTGGCTGGATTTATACTTCTCAAAGCCTTCCAAACAGCAATGTTACATTTAAATCCTGAATCAAATGCTATTTGCCACGTTCGATCTCCTTTCCTGATCCTTCCTTTAGCTTCTGAATAGGCCAATTCATACCCAAGGGAACTACTTGAAGTGTTCCTGAATCGGTTGAGTGTCATTCTTGAAGGCTCCATATGCCAATCGGAAAGCTGTAGATTTTTCTCTAGTTCATCCAGTGCAGCTCTTTCACCAGCATGAATGCAGAACCAACTTAAAGTCTGGGATATAAGGCCTTATCTTCGCCTTCAATAGCTTCCTCCCCACCAATGTGGTGAAGAAAAGGAACTGCTCAGACATAGGATACTAACATTTTTAATGAGCATAAAATTGCATAGAAGGGAAAGGACTTAGTTAAATAAAAAAGCTAGGATGTAAATTTGGAAAACGTACAAGCCATCAACAGGTTTCCAACATTTTGTTCTGTGCATTAGAAGCCCAAAAAACAAAAGTATCTGCACTCAAACTTGCTAAACCTGAAACCATTTAGTATTTTTTCGTGTAAATATTAATTGTTCTCATTCCCTTATCCAAATAAATCAATCCCTTCTCCTTCAAGGACGTATGTTTCTCAGTGAAAGGGAGCAGCTAACATTGGCTAATTAAGAACAATAAAAAAAAGAAACATTAAGAGCTACAAAGACGGAAAACGCAGCCAGTAAAGTCGGAAGAGTAATAAAGTTAAATACAGTAATAAAGTAGTCAAGTCAGAAGCTTCTACAGCAAGTACTTCCACAGTTTTGTGGGAGCTATCCAAACCGTAGTTCAGTTAAACCACATTCCAAGCATAGAAACATGAAAATGGGAATTCATAAGCACATAATATATTTAGGACAGCATTAATCGGAGAGGATAAACGGAGAATAAAACGTAAAGCGAACAGGGGGGTTAAAATATAACAATCGGAACACAGCACCAGCAACGCAGTCATATTGTCAAACAAGTTACATGCACAAATGAAACATTGAACCAACAACAGTACCCCGCAAACAAACCCACGGATTCCAACCTTTTAAGCAAAGGAACAGGGTACATTGTCTAACTACGATAATTAATAAGTGAGACAGCAAGAGTTACAAAGAAGAGAAGACGCAGCCACTAAAGTAGGAACACCAATAAAGTTAAGTTGACGTATTAGCAAGAACATTAATAGGTGACCTCGTACATGGGAAATTCTAACATGCATGGGGAAATCGCAGTGGGGAACTTAAGGCAATTACAAATTTTCGACCTACAACAGCAAAATTAAGGACCCCGAAGAAGCTGTTAAACAAGGGGGGAAGCCTAAGAACATGAATAACCATACATAACGAAGAAATACTTGCCAATTTTCGAATTCTAAGCTTCCATCGAAGAAGGAAAAACCCAATTTTAAGCAGCGAACAAGAAGGGAAAAGGGAAAAACCATATACATATGAAAAGCAGAGAAATCTGTTTTTCTAATTTAATTCTTTAAGGCAGAAGCAAAACACAATTCGAGAAACAACCAAAGAAGAGAAGAAAACCTGCAAAATCAATGATTCTTACCTGGCCAGCACGAAGAGAGAGCTAAATTTGCAGCACCAGGAGATGAGCAAAATGCATGTATTTGGGTGAGCGGGTGGAAAACGGTGGGGAGGAAGAACCACGTGTAGAAGACAAACACTGATTGGCCATTGAGGACGGCCGCGAAATGACCCTGGAAAACCTCCTTATTACGACTGTGCCACTATACATAATGGCCCCAGGAATCAGATTTATTACCAAAATGCCATTGGTCGTCCACCAGAAGTGCCACTTATTAATTGTTCCTAATATATATATATATATATATATATATATATATATATTGTATTTAAAAATAACTTAATTTTAAATTTAGCACTTAATGAGATGATTCATGATCACATAAAATTTTATTTTACGCAAATTTTATAATCATTTCATTGTTAAATTCAACAATATTGCCCAATGAAAAAGTATCATATAACATAGAACGAAACGAATAATATTCCCTCTATCAAATAATCGTTCTCTATTATTGATTTGACACATGATTAAGAAGCAGTAATGTCACATTCCGAGTCTACACCCTGGATGTGGCCGGTACTCGAAAATCATTGTTGGTCCCCAAGCGAACTCTTGGCCTGGCTAATTTACTCAACTGGAAATTTTAACATGTATGCAGAAGCTTTACAAGATGAACCTTTTAAAATATTTAATAAAACTCAAAAAATCTCAATCATGCTTTATACAAAGTTTGAAAACATCTCTAAACAAATAACAATAATAATGCTTAAAATGCCTAAATGAAAAGACTAGACTGATTCACTAACTCTGTCAATGAAGCCTCTACTATACAGAAGATAGGTGACGCAACAAGACCCACGGCTACCTGACTGTAAAATAAGATACATAAACCAAACTAACTAGAGTCCTTGAAAGCAAAGAGGTCTCACCAACTGCTTCTGGAAAGCTATCTTATTGAATATTTGCTATCATGTGGATACCTGAATCTGCATCATAAAACGATGCAGCGCCAAAGGGCGTTAGTACATGGAATGTACGGTATGTAAAAAGGCCAAAACAGGAAAAACTCAGGATTCACTACTCAAAATCATAGGCTTAATGCTGAAAATAATTCAATAACATAAGTAATGCATTATAGCAAATAACTGATTTAATGCATAAATAAATGCAACTCTGTCTGTGTCTGAAAAATAATGTATACTGTAATTTGGGGAGTTTCTCTAACCGACAACCATCACTATCAGCCTCGTGATAATACGTCTTGCGCACGTTGCCTGAACCATTCCATACCTTGCTGGGGTAAGGGATGAAGTGCTGGAGATCCATATAAACTGGCTCATGTCAGTGGCATATGAAGAGTTGTACATCTTGTACAATCTTATCTTATGTTGGCTACATAGTCTATGGGATTAGAGTTATATGAACTCCTACCCACAGCAGTGCTCAATACTACTCTCAAAACATGCATTGTGCTCATTAATTATGAAAATGTCATACTTTAAAAATCTGCTACTTGGAGCCTTGGCTCAACACATTTTCTTTAAACTAGTTTTTCTTCTCAAAACGGATAATGCTTTCTCATAACCGGCAATGCTTTCTTTAAAAAAAGAATGTAGTCATGTTCTTTGCTGATAAAATAATGCATTTGAAACTGTCAAGTTTTCTCGAACTCTGAAATTTATGCATGATAAATAGTAATGTGAAATACCTTAACTGACTAAACTGCTCTTTCAAAACTGATATGTTATGCTCAAAAGATAGTGTAGTAAATAAACTACTTGTAGAACTCATGCCAAGGTACTTTTTAATCAACTCATACTTTGAATTGAATACCTTTTCATGAATTTCATAGAGTCATAATTATATGGACATAGTGTCTTATTAATCAAAGCTTAACTTGACAATAGAGTAATAGTAAAACATAATTGGGAAAATAATTCTTGAACTAGTAAGGGTTCTTGTAACTGTAGTAATACTTCAAGAGTTTAAAAGGGATGTACTCACCACTAAAGATCTTAGCATAATAATGATAAAATAACAAGGATTTTATGATAAGGTTCTACAATTTCTCCATAAAATCATATGAATAAAACTTGACTTGACTTTTGACTAGTATCTATCTGACTGATAGTATCACTCTCATCTTGCTATCCCTTTTTTCATAATGCTCGCCTAAGGTTCAAGTTTAGGGTCTAGTGCTAAACATGTACATCCATACTTCTTACATATGATACTAACTCTAAACTATTAGATAAGTCAAAAAAATGTTAAACACTAAATATCATGATAAGAAGTCAACCTTTATCTCACAGCCTATCTAAATATAGTCGATTATCACACTCTCTTTTCTAAGTTAAGCAGTATCCACTCATCCATTGTACCTCCTAATCTAGCTAAGCTTATAACTCTTTAAATCTTATAGGACTCTTTTTCCTGAATCATGAGCCTAATTTAGATCTACCACCTTATGCCCCCCGCTCTTCTATTCAATATTTATACTTGATCTTTACTAACACAATGACACATCACATCAACTCCTTACTTATTCGAATACACTCCTTCTCCTACTAACTAACAACTCTTCCTCTACCTTCTATCGTGGAAGTAGATGATACTTACTAGTTTTTAACCAAAACTTAGAAGGGACTCTACTTATCACCGCATGACTCTAAGCTACCAACTTCAAGAAGTTACTATTCCCACTCTTCGTGATTTCTATATCTTTCTAGTTCTAAGATTATCTACTACATATGGTTTACAAAGGCCTTCAATCACTTTCTCTCAAGGGGAGGGGATACTACTACGTATTTAGAGGCATAACTTAACTTTCCTCTCAAGAATAACATATGAAGAACTATTTAGAGAACAAACTCTGAAAAATACATCATATCTTGTAGCTCAAACGCACGATTCATATGAATAAGAGTGCATCATTTTGGATCGATAAAGATAAGCACGCTAATTGGCTCCTCTCAAGCCTGGTGTTGTCTCTTTACATTCTGAATACTTTATCTGAAGGTAACTTATTAATAATGACATGGAATTTTTAGTTCCAACCACCTTAAGTATGAGAGGTAGTCGAAAGAATCTGGGAAACACACGAATCTGGACAAATTTCTTAGAAAGTTACTCTATTGCACGATCTAGAGTGTGAAAAAAGGAAAACTTTTCTTAGATGCAATAGTCCCTCATTTATAGAAATGGGGCCCTCACAACCATAAATAAGATCTTACAGACACGGCTTCATAAACACCTAAGGACACTTGAACCTGTGCTCTGATACCAAGTTCGTCATGCCTCGAGTCTACACTATGGACGTGGCGGGCACTCGAAAACCATTGCTAGTCCCCAAGCGAATCCTTGGCCTGGCTGACTTACTCAACTGGAAACTTTAACATGTATGCAGAAGCTTCACAAGATGAAGTTTTTAAAATATTTAATAAAACTCAAAAAATCTCAATCATGCTTTATACAAAATCTAGAAATATCTCTTTAAACAAATAGTAATAATGTTTAAAATGTCTGAATGAAAAGACTAAACTGACTCACTAACTCTGTCCATGAAGCCTCTACTATATTGAAGATAGGTGCCGCAACAAGACCCATGACTACCTGACTGTAAAATAAAATACATAAACCAAACTAACTAGAGTCCTCTGAAAAGCGAAGAGGTCTCACCAACTGCTTCTGGAAAGCTATCTTACTGAATGTCTGCTATCATGCGGATACCTGAAACTACATCATCAAATAATACGACGCCAAAGGACGTCAGTACGTGGAATGTACAGTATGTAAAATGGCAAAAATAGGAAAAACTCAGGATTTACTGCTCAAGATCATAGGCTTAATGCTGAAATTAATTCAATAACATACGTAATGCATTATAGCAAAATATCTGATTTAATGCATAAATAAATGCAACTCTGTCTGTGTCTGAAGAATAATGTATACAATAACTTGGGGAGTTTATCTAACCGACAACCATCACTATGAGCCTCGTGATGGTACAATGTCTTCCCCATGTTGCTAGAGTCATCCCATACCTTGCTGGGGTAAGGGATGAAGTGCTGGAGATCCATATAAACTAGGCCATCTTAGTGGCACGTGAGAAGTTGTACATCCGGTACAATTCTATCCTATGTTGGCTACATAGTTTATAGGGTTGGAGTTATCTGAACTCGTAGCCACATCGGTGCTCAATACTACTCCCAAAACATGCACTGTGCTCATTAACTGTGAAAATATCCCACTTTAGGGGAAAACTAAAAATCTGCTATTTGTAGCATTGGCTCAACACATTTTCTTTAAACTGATTTTTCTTTCTCAAAACTGATAATGTTTTCTCATAACTGGTAATGCCTTCTTTAAAAACAGAAAGTAGTCATGTTCTATACTGATAAAATAATGCATTCAAAATTGCCAAGTTTTCTCAAACTCTAAAATTTATGCATGATGAATAATAATGCGAAATACCTTAACTGATTGGACTGCTCTTTTAAAACTGATATGTTGTGCTGAAAAGTAAAAATAAATCGAAAGAACAATAATGAGACATCTATAAATTAAGGAAACGGATCTCCAAGCTTCCTTAATGCATGACCCAAGTGGACACATGCACCATAAAATCATGGCTCCAATATTTAGAAGAAATTCATCATTCAATTTTCACTCATCCCCTTAAACTTGTTTCTTCAGCTCTAAGTTTAAAACCCTTTGACCAAATCTAGGCACTTTTCTTTTTGTACGGAAAGACGACTTTCTATATTTGTTCACACTTCACACTACCAAGTGTACGTAATTACCCCTCCATTTACTTTTATCTATCTGAGTATTATTTTTATTTTTTTTACTTTTATTTATTACTTTCAGCATGTTAAGAAAAGATAATTAATTTTTTCATATTTTTAATTCTTTATTTCACAAATCATTTTAATACCTAACACTAACTATCAATTAATAAGTATAGTGTGGTAAAATAATCATATTAATTATTGTTTTCTTAATTAACAGGTGTGCCAAATCTAAATATGATAAATAAAAATGAATGGAGAAAATAATAGCTAAAATTTAAGTCATCAAAAGAATCATTATTTACGAATACTCCCCTTTGTTCAATAATAGTTGTCCAGTATTGACTTGACATAATGATTAAGAAGCAATAAATGAGAGAAGGATAATTCTATCAACTCACCCGTAGCTTATTAAATATAAGTCATCTAGATATTGAAAAATTAACACAATTTAATAACAAGTGTAAAATATACACAAAATAGTAAATTATTCATTAATTTTATACATTGACTAAGTATTGTTGAACAACCCAAAATAGTACTGTGAACAAACAAAGATAGACGGAGGGAGTCCCTCCGTTCCTTTTTAATTGTTACAATTTTCTTTTCAAGAGTCAAACGATATGAATTTTTACCAACATTTTAAGATGTATTTTACATAATGAAAAGAATTATGTACAATTTGTAGTACGTACTTTTTGTATAATTTTAAAATATCTAAATTTTTATTTCAAAATATTAATTTAATGTAATTTAATTTTGCAATTACTCAAATTAACTCTTAGAAAACAAAAAAAAGACAACTAAAAAAGGATGAGGGGAGTGTATGATATAATCTGCTCCCTCTAGTATTATACTGAATTTCTTAATTCGTTACAAAACTTCACTGCATAAATAAAATAATTATTTTAATTGTAAATTTACCTAGGTATATTCTGGGGCCTTAGTGAAAATTTTAGTTTTACCATTAACTATATTACAATGATAACGGTATAACCTTTTAACATACTAACAATATCATTTTATCTATTATAACATGTTAGTTATTATTTTATGAGATCACTAACTAATATTTATTATAAATATATTTTAAGGGATGGCTTAAGATTCAATAGATCGAAATTTTTTTGATGAATTATCAAGTGTCATGGGAATAGTTTGAAGAGACGATGAGAAAAATACATCAGATTACTTTAGTCACTAGCAAACAATAGTTTTTTAGTTCATGCATATAAAAAAAAAAGATTGATATTGATACCTCAATTTCAACATTCTTGCTTTTATATTTTAGTGTTACTTAAACATTCTCATTTGTAATATTATTAACTCTATTATAATCATAAAAAGCCTTTTTTTTATGATTGTTAATTAGTAGGGGTTTGTTAACTCGTTATAATTACCTCATTAGAATATGTAAGACATAAACCCACCTACCCGATGAATTCACTTAGTGAGTTTGTTGGCTTGGACAACACGCCTGCCTGCTGAATTGGAATTCAATCATAATAGAATATTCATTCAGCTAGAATTGACAAGTTTTATTGTTGTATGATAGTAGAATAGTCAATTCACAATTAACAAGTTTGTTGAATAAAAACAAAAGCGTATATTGTACTTTCTTCGAACTCGAGAAACTCCACGGAATATGTTGTACTTTCTTCGGACTTCACTTGAAAAATTCCGCGGAATATGTTATTGAAGCAAAAGCTTTCAACTTCATAGTGAAAATTGCATGTGGTAAGTAGGGTCAATCAAATCTCAAGTGGAACAACTGCATGTGCGTTTTGGTCACTTTAAGAAAAACAAATGGTTCTAACCACTTGAAACTTGTCACTATAATTAATTACCATATCTTATGCAGCTTCTATTTTTTCTGTATAAATACATCTTTTCTCCCTAACCCTTATACCTCATCTCTTATCCTCTCCTTAGTTTTAATGGCTTCACTTCCACTTGTCTTCTTTTTTTTAAGCTTTTCCTTTTATGCTACTTTTGCTGATTATGGAGGCTGGCAAACTGCTCATGCCACTTTCTATGGAGGGGGTGATGCCTCTGGCACAATGGGTATTTTCACTTTTACTTTCATATTGTTTTTCACATTATTAAAATCAAGTTATTATACATTTAATTTGTAAATTACCGAGTGTACCTTTAACTTGTTTTAATAGGTATTACTAATCTCACTTTATTATGGAGGGGTTACCTCTATATGATTATATAATAATGTAAAAACTATTTTATACTATCAGTTAAGGGCAGAGGCAGTAGAAGCGAGGGGTCAAATCTGCTGTTTACTTGTTTATATTTTGAACCTATGCTACTGTATAAAAGTTAAAGTTGTTAGAATTGTCCAAATGCAGGGGGTGCTTGTGGATATGGAAATTTGTATAGCCAAGGGTATGGAACAAACACTGCAGCATTAAGTACAGCACTATTCAACAATGGATTAAGTTGTGGGGCATGTTATGAGCTCATGTGCAACAATGAAGCTGAATGGTGTCTCCAAGGGAGTATCACAGTCACTGCAACAAATTTTTGCCCTCCAAACCCATCACTACCTAACAATAATGGTGGTTGGTGCAACCCTCCACTCCAACACTTTGATTTAGCACAGCCTGCTTTCTTGCAAATTGCCAAATACAAAGCCGGTATCGTCCCTGTATCTTTTCGAAGGTAAGGCCCTATTGTAGGATTTTTGAATTTGCAGTGTGTGAATGAACATGTCCTAATATTGTTTTGAACAGGGTGCCCTGTGTGCGAAAGGGAGGAATAAGATTTACAATAAATGGACACTCTTTCTTCAACTTGGTTTTGGTGACAAATGTTGGGGGTGCTGGTGATGTTCAATCAGTTTCAATTAAAGGGTCCAACACTGGATGGCAAGCAATGTCAAGGAATTGGGGCCAAAATTGGCAGAGCAATTCCAATCTTAATGGCCAGACTCTTTCATTTCAAGTCACTACAAGTGATGGAAGGACTCTCACTAGCAACAATGCTGCACCATCTAACTGGCAATTTGGACAAACTTTTGAAGGGGCTCAATTTTAATTTTCTTACTTTCACAAGAAGAAATTGAGGGATTGTATATGCAAAATCAAAGGGTGAGTAGGTTTGGGAGAAAGTTCCTCATGGCTCTATTGCTGTGGTGGCTGGGTAGCACCCGCTTAGGCCTATTACTACTTTTTTTTTTCTTTTTTACAACTTTAGATGAGTGGCCATTTATGGATTTGTCTATTAGTCCCTAATTTATTGTGTAAGCAGAATTAGGGCAACTTAATTTGTTTTAATAGCTTTGGCACATTGCCTTTCATTTGCAAGGTAAGTGACCAATAAGATCAAGAAAATGCTTACGCTAATCCTTCTCTGTTTAAACAAAGATTGTGTTTGTAACCTATGAATTTGTAATATAACCACATAATTAAAATGTCAGTATAAGACGATAATTATAATACCTTGAGGGTTTTGACCAAACGTATAAGTTGGTCAAACTAACTTATAAGTATGGTTTGGCATCTACACACGTGATATACACTAAGGGGTCATTTGTTACAAATATCAATAACGCAGGGATTAGTAATGTAAGGGAATAATAATGCAGGGTTTATTTTTTATCAAGTGTTTGGTTCATTACTTCTTCCTAATCTTGTGGTTGGTTTAAAATTTTACAAAAACCTTCTTTTCAAATTATATCCTTGAATTATTATGGGATATTATATTTCATGTAATTGGGTCAAGTAGATAATTGTCGGAGATTTTTTTTTTATGGGTAGCCTTCTAACTAGCTAGGAAAAGAACAAATTTGTTGTCATGTTTTCTACTTAATTTCTCACTTGAGTTATTTAAAGATAAATAATTGTCATCTTAATGAATTGATTATTCACAAATATCAATTTTTAATTTAATAAAGATAGAACATCTACTTTTAAAATCGAAAAGACCATAAATAATAATAAGATCGAGTAAACCATCTACGTTTACACATAAAAATTGCAAGTTGGACTTTTAAACGGAGCTAATATCTTAAATCACTGAGCTTTGAGAATTTATCTATTGAGCTTTATTTTGTATAATAAAATCACTCAACAAGGCATTTGTATCAACAAAATAACTCAACTAAATCAATTATCGAAATAAATTTTTGACATGCCAACTTTATTTTTTATATTATGTAAATATGAACCCATAAATAGATAAAATTTAAAAATTTGATATGACAAAAAAAATATTTTATGTTATGTAAATATGAACCAAAAAATGAGAAAAAAAATTGTAAGTTAATTTATTTAAGTAAATTTATTAGTACAAAACTACAAATATAAAACATAACATCAAGAAAATTTAAAAAACGATTAAAAGAATTTGAGGGGGTTGAGGGATAGTTTGGTCATTTAGGGGGCTTATCCTTGGATTGTTAAACCTTGGATTAGCCATCCTCCATTTTCTAGGGATAAAATAATACCGTGAATGAGGTATAACTAATCCATGGGTTAAATCAAATAAATTAACCAAACAATGAATTAGTTAAATTATTCAAGGACTATTTTTATATAATACATCCTACCAAACGGCCTAGTCAAAATGCTTAAAAGACAACTTATGATAGAAATGACACCAGATAGCCATTTTTAGGATTGTTGTTCAAGTCTTAGCCAGCGCTTGCAAATTCAACTTGAAAAGCAGAGAAATATTGTTGCTGCTGCTTCTACGCCTACTCAAGTTTTAGGACAGCGACCATAAGTTCAATTCTTAGTTCAAAATTTAAGCACATTCTATTTTTGGTTCAAAACATTGTCCTTAAGTTTATTTTTTCTTAATGAGCTTTATCGTCCTGAAGTATAGTTTCTCGTTTGAAGCTTCAGGAACATTGTGCCCTGACGTTTGAATGTGTTATTCAAACCTCAAGCTTAGTCTTCAATTAATTGTGATTTCTTCTTCTGCCAATTAAGAAAAATGACAATATTGCTTTCTTACTAATGACTAAACAATACATATATTCATGAAATTGTGTCATTAAGTTTGAACTCAACAGATCACACTTCAAGATTCTGTCTGTTAAGCTTGAGCCATGTAGTTCAAAGCTCAATTTAGTACTGATGTAAGATTTTAACATCTGCCATCTTAATTCTGAAAATCCCAACTTGAAGTTTGGAAACAGTTTGACTTTCAGAGTCCCCCTCACTCTTATGGAAAAGGAGATCAGAACCAAAAGCTTTGTCTCGTGAAAATCAACATGCTCCTACTTGGTAAAAGAAGAATCTATAGTTCTTTGTCCTTCGCGATACTCCGGGGCAACCTGCTAATGCTCTCATCCACTATTTTGTAGTGCCTTGAAAATTGTCTGTGGATCTTCCCAGCATATCGATCCACGTGGTCTTCAAATTTATTATACAAGGCGGGCACAGTAATGAATATTATTGTTCCTGTGAGGAATTGTTTAGGCAAAAACACACATCAGAATTGCAAACTGACCGTGGTGTAGAAAAACACAGTTCAAATCACGGAAGATGCAAATTGTTGCTGTAACTTTGGGAAATATGATTGAACCAAACAAATGCAATGAACACAATCTTTGCAGAAATGGGACTGACTAAACTGAGAGGATGTTTATTGTGGTGGAACTAATCATCTGCATGGGATCATCAGAACTGCTTGCAGTGGATCAACAAAAATTGTTGGATATGAAACCAGTAAAAATAACTGCATAGTGTAGTGAAATCATTCGATAAAGAAGTGTATACAATATTCTATTTGGTCAACCCACCCGATTAGATGACATTCAAAGGTTTCACAGGGAGGCCAGTGCATAAAATCTTCAAGATTTATTCATGCAAACTTGAGATTTTCTTAGCAACTATGATATTATATAAGCCTCATAGATAAAGTCAATCAATCAACTGTGATTCAATCTCAGATTCATCAGGGTCAGCTATATAAATCTTCTATAGCCATCTCGCTCTATTCAAAGCTGTTTTAATTAATACTACTAGAGACTAATTGATCTTTTAAGACAAATCAAACTAATCTCTACATGAAGATATTCAAACCAAGGAGCGTGCAATATCTTCATTTAGAGATAAGCTTAATACTAATAATAATAACCAAAAGTGTGGCCAAAAAATAATTAAAACTGGAATAGACTATACCTGACCAAGGTCTAAACCCTACCAGAGGCTAGTAAGCAACCTCTTTCCTGTCTAAACTTGGGTGGCAGTGTTGCCCAATATTCATGCTAATGGAAATAGTAGAAATCTGGCAGATTAGTCGAGATGCATGCAAACTAGTATGGCTACCACTGATTTCAAAATAATTATTAAATAAATAAGCATTCACTTTCATATAACATTGTTAGTTTCACATTAGTCGTAAAATCTACATGTCACTTCATTAGGTATCTTCAATCACATATCACTTATGTACCACCCCTCCATTTTCAATCATCTTATTTTACTTCTATGTTACATCTTCACTTTCTTTGTTCTTCTTTTTTTGATAAAAGAAAGATTTTATCAATGTGATGAGGAAAATCCCCGTTCTACTAGCGTTAATATAGAAAATAAAGAATCTTGTACAAAATATGATTCTATAAAGTATAAAGACCACCAAATCATCTTAACAGTCTGGGACCTCATGGCACTCAAAAAATTGACCAGAAACAAAAAAAAGTGATCTCATTTGTAATTAAAGTGTTATCCGCCCATTCAAAAGCTCTCTTATTTCTCCTTCTATAATCCACAAAAAGGCCAAACAAGCTACATCTCAAGCTTTCTGCCTTCTTTTTCTATAGTCTTGACACCTAATTGAACAACACATCCACAAATACAGGTAGCATTGACAACAATATTCTGAAAATTTCCGGTATAGCTTATAACTAGACTATGACTGGACAATTTGATTGTAAATGTTCAAGATATTCTCCCTAGTCTTTGCACATGTAGCACAAAGTTCACATACATAATTCTCTTCTTCAAGTTTTCCACTATGATAATCTCCCTTCTTACTGCTAGTCAAGCGAGAGAACGTAATTTCCTATGAGCTCGAGGAATCCAAACTGCAAGTATAAGAATATTGATCCTCTCAATTCAATAAAGTTTTGTAGAAGAGTTTTACCAGGAAAATCCAATCCCTTTCCATTCCATAGCCAATCATCCAGCTCCATCAATCACTTATTCTGCTTATACAGTAGGACCATTGAATTGCTGTTACATCTTCAAGCATTGCCTAAATATCTTAATTGTCTATTTTTAGCCACCACAATTATGTCCCATCTCACTAGTCACTTCACCTTTGTTCTACTAATAGGAGCTAAATTTAAGCATGTCATTCTTAGAAGAGATTGATCCTAGATAGCTTAATTGTCTACTTTTAGGAATTACAATTATGTCTCCTCTCACTTCACCCTTGTTCTTCTTATGGGAGCTAAATTTACTACCTTATTTTTACTCATCATAAAAATCATTATGAATTCAACTTTGGGTCGACTCCCGCACTAGGCATGACCCAGAAGGCAAAACTTTACTTTCACTGGCAAGCAATTTCGAACTTGAGACCTCCAACATGGAAGTTCCAAGTCCAAACCATTGGGCCACCTTGAAGGATAGCAGCTGCAGGTCTCCCTTGTCATCGAAAAAAAAAATCTCATCCATAACTAAGGACTATAAATACAAGCTCAACAAAACTCCCAATATAGACCCATGTGTATAAGAGACACTTTTAAATCTCCTCCAACTATTCTCAAACATGTAAGCACTCCTTAAATATTTTTCATAGTATTTATACATATATGTGTGTACTTTCTTTTTAAATGTTACTGCTGATACGTATACAATTGTCTCAAAGACAGCTAAGAACTTTCTTACTCTATCATATATTTTCTCTAGGTAAACAAATATCTAAATTACTATTGAATTATGTATCTATATTATTAATAGAGATCTATTCATAGACACTATAATAAAATTCTCTATCAAGTAGGATACTACATACTATTTCTATTCCTATCCATATTCCAAGTAGGATTGTATTCTTATTCCAGGTAGAATTGTATATTCCTATTCCTATTCTAACACTACCCTTCAAGTAGGTGTATACAAATCATATGCACCTAGCTTGTTATTGATAAAATTAATACGCGGGCCAGTGAGGGACTTGGCAAAGATTTTGCAAGCTGATCATTTGACTTCACAAATTTTGTAACAATATCCCCTCAGAGTATCTTTTCTCTAACAAAGTGACAATCTATCTCAATACGCATAGTCCTTTCACGAAACACTAGATTTGATGCGATATGAAGGACCGCTGGATTATCACACACAAGTTTCATCTGATCGTTTTCGCCAAAATTAGCTCTCTCAACAACTCTTTAATCCGAACTAGCTCACAAGTTGTTGCGGTTATTGCTAGATATTCTGCTTTTATACTAAATCGAGCAACCACACTCTATTTCTTACTCTTCTAGGAAATCAAATTACCTCCTACTAAAACACAATATCTAAATTTAGAATGTATATCAGAGGATGATGTTGCCAAATCAGTGTTTGCATATCCAGTGATATGCTCTTAGCCTTGATCCTTAAAGACTAGTCCTTTACCGGGAGTTGACTTTATATACTGCGGAATACGAATAAATGGATCCCAATGACTATCACAACGGGAAGTCATAAATTGATTGACAATACTTAAAAAAATAGAGATGCCAGGTCTAATCACTATGAGATAATTCAACTTTCCAACCAACCATCTGTACATTTCAAGATTATTGAGTGGCTCCCTTTGTCCCGAAAGGAGTTTAACATTAGGAGGAGTGTCAATGGGTCCTACATCCTATCATTCCTATCTCCTCAAAAATGTCTAAGGCACACTTGCATTAAGAAATAACAATACTTAATCTAAACTTAGAACCTCAATACCAAGAAAATACTTCAACCTGCTAAGGTCTTTATCCTGGAAATGCTTAAAGAGAAGTTGCTTCAAATTAGTGATACTATCTTGACCATTGTCAGTGATAACAATACCATCAAAGTAAACAGCAAAATAAATACACTAATTAGGTGCAAAATGCTGATAAAACACAAATGACCAGCTCCACCACGAGTCATGCCAAACTCCTGCATTATTGTACTAAACTTTCCAAACCAGGTTCGAGGAGACTGTTTCAAAATTCAAACCATAAAGTGACTTATGCAATCAATCTACAAGGCTATTAGACTCCCTCTGAACAATAAAATCAAAGTGGTTGCTCCATATAGACTTCTTCTGCAAGATCACCATGTAAAAGAGCATTCTTAATATCCAAGTATGAAAACAATGACCAGTAGCCATAGATAGAAAAACACAAAACAAATACTATATTTGCCACGGGACCGAAAGTATCTTTATAATCAAGCCCAAATATCTAAGTATGCCCCTTGGAAATAAGGAGAGCCTTAAGCTGATCAACTTGACTGTCTGGACCAATTTTGACTGCATAAACCCAATGATAACCTACAATATATTTACCTGCAAAAATGGAGACAAGCTTCCAATTGCCACTTGTATGTAACGCAGACATCTCATCAAACATAGCCTACCTCTATCCAGAATGAGAAAGCGCTTCACATGTAGTCTCAGGAATGGAAATAGAAAACAAAGATGATACAAAGGCACAATGGGGTGATGAAAGACGATAGTGGGTTAGCATTTCGAGTGAATCGTGTACCTTTTTGAAGTGCAATCCATTGGATAAAAAGAGACAAGTCTGTAGTAGGAGCAAGATTTGGCGCATAATATGAATCATCTAGGACTAGTGCTGGATGCAGACGATGATGATAAGTAAGGAGTGGTAGAGACGTAGAAGTTATTGTAGATTCCTCAAAAGTTGGTATAGGTAAGACCTGAGTTATGAATAAGACCTCAGAGACATCAGATGATCAAAAGATATATAGTAAGTTTGAGATTCAAAGAATGTGAGATCGGCTGACATAAGGTCTCAATGGAGATCATGTGAATAGCAGAGATATCTTTTTTGAACTCGAGAGTAACCAAGAAAGACACATTTGAGAGGAAGTGTGAGCAATCTCAATGAGTTGCCTATTCTTCCTTTCTGCTACATCATTCTGTTGAGGGGTTGTATGGACAAGATATCTGGTAAAGAATTCCTTGGTGAGTCATTAACTTTGGGAGGATAAATATTCTAAGGCATTGTCACTACGAAAAATACCAATAGAAACACCAAATTGATTTTGTATTTCAGCAAAGAAACTTTTGAATAATGAAAATAACTTAGAACGATCTTTTATTAATGATAACCTAGTGTATCTTGAATAGTCATCAATGAAACAAACGAAATAACGAAACCATAAGGTTCAACTAACTCTACTAGGATCTCAACATCTGAATGAACTAATGAAAAAAGAGATTCTAAATGACCCTCAATAAAAGGTAAGCCCGGTGCACTAAAGCTCCCGCTATGCTCAAGGTCCAGGGAAAGGCCCGACCACAAGGGTTTATTGTACGCACCCTTGCCTTGCCTTACCCTTAATACTACGTGAAAATGTAGATGAGTGTATTTTCCAAGTTGACATGACTCACAATCTAAGGTGAATAAACTAGACAAACTATGCACCATCTTTTGTAGCTTGGACAAACTCGAAAGTCCCAAACGTTTGTGGATTAGGTCTAGAGGAGCTATAACAGAGCATGCTTTGAAAGAATTTGAAGAGGTAAGATAGTGAAGACCTTATGATTTATGTCTAGTGTCCTGTATGAGAAAAAATCATCATAAAATGTTATGCCACAATATAAGGCACACGTCAAATGACTAACAGATACTAGATTAGAAGGAGAATCAGGAACATAAGAATAGCGTCTAGAGTGACAGAAGATAGGGATTTATAGGGATCCTATTGGCTAAAGTAATAGAAGGAAGAGATTGTGAACAAACATATCAAACAGAAGAGATCTTTTACCAGAAATATGATCAGAAGCACCTGAGTTCATGATCCAAGAGTACTAGAATGTGAAACATAGGAAAAAAAATTATCTGCAACAGAAACATCAAGTTGAGCAACCAAAGCTACTTGTGGAGACGTTTACTTACTTGATACGAAGGGAACTCATCATATACTATCTGAGCAATATTAGTGAATGGTCAATCACACTGAGCAACAGATGGTACTTGTGGAGATGTCTTCTTACTTGCATGATTCCGAAGAAACTCATTATATTCTTTTAAGTGATGGGATCATAGTTGGGTGGTGGAACATGCAAAATGTAACATATGTCATGAGTGTGTCCAAATTTATAACAATAACTATACTAGGATTGAGGTTTCCCAACACTCCTCATCGTCTGTTCTCTGTAGACTAATATGTTCATTTTTTTTATGGTTTGAGATATGAGAATAGAGGAGTCAATGGTGGGTGATGAAACTACTAAATGACTAGGAGGCGCAACAAGACGTAGTAGTCAGGAGAATAATTCATAAACTGTAGGGACTTTAGGACTGATTAAAATATGGTCACGCCACTGAATCATGATCAATAAGGAGTCCAGCTAGTGTAACAACTAGAAACAATGTTTGTTTGTGCTCCTGTTGTTTTTCCACATTCGTAGTGACTGACATCAATGTTTCAAATTCCTCTATGACTACCTATAATTGTCCCAAGAAAGTAGACATATCGGATTCTTGTTTCTTTAAGTTGATCATCCAAGATATCACATCATAGAATTGAGGTATGTCATTAGTCCATAAAGCACGTGCCTTGTCCAAACTAAATAAGTTTGGAATGGGTGAAACAAGGGCATCAACTTGGAATCAATACAGCCCTCTAGGAGACTACATAATTTAAGCATCCACTTTCTCCTATTGTACTTTGGCTTTTGCACCTTTCTCACTAGACTTTGCCTTTTCATCTACCACACAAGTATTGTTTGTTAAGTGAACTTGAACACCTTGCACCACAACGTAACCGAGGAAACCCAAGCTAAATAGTTTGAACTTCCCATTAATGGTTCTGAAGTGATTATAGGGCTTGAGCTTCTAGTATCAGATTTTTGGATCCCAAAACATCACACCCAAAAGACACTTTCCAAAATTTGACTTGAAAATAGTAAGAAACTCGCCGAAAACTCTCGAAATCTACATGAAGTGGTCTGGAAATTCTAATTTCATTAGAATTTTTCCGGAAACTGCTTGTGAATCGCCGGAACCTTAATTCTGAAAATCGGCATTGGACAAAACTGGCTGGGGTTTGATCGAAAAGATTGGGCAACTCTAGCTGAGGAAAAACAACTCAAAAAGATTGACCTGAGCAGCCCTCAAGCGCCGGCACATGACCCAAATCTTGCAAGGAAACTTCCACCTTCGAACAACATGTGAGAGCATGTGAGGTGCTATTTTCCAGTGATTCTGCCTCGGATTTGGTCGCTTGAACTTCCAGAGCCTAGTGACGGTGTTGGTTTGCACACAACACCCACAAAACGAATATGACACAAATCAGCCTCAACAGTCCCTGGAAATTAATAGAGGGGGATTGAAGTTTATCACCAACACTCTGGTACTACGTGAGAATTATGGGAGAAAATTATTACTGAATTGTGTATCTACATTATTACAGAGAGACTCTATTTATAAACACTACAGTCCAATCCTTTACCAAGAAAGAGACTATATACTATTCTTATTCCTATTCCAAGTAGGATTGTATATTCCTATTCCTATTCTAACACTATGAAATCATTCTGCTACTTATACTATTAAATTTGCGTAAATCTTGTTAGCAAAATAGTCTCTCAATAGCATATCTACCGAAAAAACAAATTGGTTCTTTGTCATCCTTGCAACGCCCTGACGTTTGTACTTTAATGCTCCTTTTACATAGTATGATTCATAAGCTCAATACTACAGTAAACTACATAAGTTTGATTCTCTATTTTGTCCTTACTAAATCGGAACAAGGGTGTTCAGTCATACAAGGGACCAAGGAAACTTGGTCAAGTACAACAAGATATAAATAGGGAAGGACAAATTCATTGAACACATATATCTGTAAAGATTCATATCATGTTACATAAGAAATGTAACGCAGTAGGCACATACCAATATATGCAAGTGTGAAGAAAGATATTACGCTTCCTACGACAGATAGAAGCCACAGAATAATAACTACCTGCAAACATGTCAAAATTTGGCCAACTCAGTTCTATGCATATGACAATTAGTCAAAATTATAACCAACACTTGTATCCTAGGAACATAGTAGGACACAATATTCAAAATATGATAACTACAACCCATTAAGTTAAACCATCAGCTACTATGGCTAGCTCTATGGCAGTATATTACTGTAGCATCATCAATTGCTAGTCAAGATAACTTATTGCACGTAAACCAGAAAGGAGGTGAAGCCAGTTGTGGGCTGCTCCAGAAATTCCCCAGTCCTCAGGTAATACTTGCTATTCACTATGAAATAAATCAAACTACAAACATTGAGATTCATAAGCACCTTATAATTGTTGAATGAAAACAAATACATTACTGGTCATCTGCAACGGATGTCACAGAGTTACTGGACATTCTCTACTCTGTTACCTTGAAAGTTAAAACATCACATAACAATAATGGTATTTTCCCTTTCTCAGCATGATTCTAGGTTAATTCTGATTGTCTCTCTTCAGTTTCTGCACTTGGCAAAAACACTTAATACCTAATTCGAGGTCATTGTTTAAGTTTTTCAGAACTAATGGTTCAGTTTAATTTATTGTCAATGAAGGCAGAATTTCCAGCATTAATCACACCCCTACGCTTTTGGCTCCTTTGTTTTTGGATACGGAATCACATCCTCATGCTTAACGAGCACCAACCTTGAAGAAGAGTTTGAAATCTTTGCCAAGAGTGATATCATGAGCCATGAGAAGCATATAATTAATTTTGACCCGAAATGATGCTGCAGCATTATTAACCAGTTCTTCTGACAAGACTAACTCTGGTAATGCTGGGAGTTGTCTGTCGAAGATAGAAAAAAGAAATATCAGTTAAACTTCTCCATAGGAGAAAAAACCACAGAAAGAGACAACTATCTAAGCGCATTAGGGAAATGAGTGTGAGAATAATACTTCTTCCTGAAGGCTGCATAATTGGCACGGAGAAAGAGCAGAACTATCAGAATCAGTAAAACATCAGAAGAAACTGATAAGAAAGGTAACTCTGAATACTCAAAGATGATCCATGTGACTGTAGCAGCGACAATGATGCCAAAAGAGACACGCCTCCGCCTCCACAATATAATGTCAGCAGCTTATACCAAGTGAAACAACAAGTAAGTCGCAACAAAGTCATCAAGCAACAAAAATGGATTTGCAGAAGACATTAAGGAAAATGTAAACCATTCAGCACTGGCATTGAGATAGCTACTGCACACAAAAAGGAAGTAGAGGAGGTAATGAAGCTAACATATGTAGATTGTCATGAAACATAACTAAGCTGGCTTTGTATCATAAAATGATTGAGCTCCAGTACCAAAATATATTCTTAGACACATCCCTCATACAAGGTAAGACAGACAATACTGGCAGAAAGTGATTCAACCAGTAATAAGTGTAGTAGCAAAGCTGTATACAGTCATGAATAATATCACAAAGTTCAACCGTAAAGCTGCAGGGCCAGATTTCCAGCATGAGCATAAAAGAGAATCATATGTTTTCACTTTACACGCTTCCTAGTCTTAGTCCTTGGGATCAATATATTGTAGACTGCTAACCTAACATAAAATCACAAACTTAAGACTCGGAATTCATATATAATCGAAGTTATAGTATGATAATATCAGCTCCATTACTATGCAACAAGCTGAATGTATTCAAGTCTTGCAGCTGATCTCTATGACATGAAATTAGGAAAATAATAGAGGAGTTTACCTTTTCCGCCGCCCATCATCTGGTGGAAGGAGGTTTGCCGGCCGAACAACTTGTAGGCAGAGGCGGATGTTGACGGAGCACCGTTATTGCCTCTCCCATCTCCATTCCCTTGTATGTTGCAAATATCGTCCGAATGCTCCATTGAATTTCAGTGTAATGCATCAAAATTCATAACCCCAACTTTGAAGTTTTGAACAAGGGTATGATAGATACACGAAACCTGACGATTCGTTAGTAGGGTATGTTGAAGTCTATAAGCATAATCATGATGAAAGGAAGCAAATTTGTTGAACAGCAGTTGAAATCTTCGACGAACCAATCGATGACTACAATGAGAATGAACGATCTCCGTGTGGGGTAACTATGACGTGGTGCGGCTGCTTTAGTTCACCTATATCAATCTTCACGCGCCACTAGTGCTTGTCCTTCACCTTCCGCCATTTTCACCGTTTGACATGGTACCCTCGAAAGGAAATTTTTAAGAGCCTGGACTGGTAATAAATTTGGGAGAATTAAGTGTAATTATACAATTATACCATAATGTGTGAAATTGATTAGGTGTAATTATTTTTTTTTTATTTGGAAGGTTGTGAATTGTAATTGCGGTAATTATATAGTGTAGTTATATATTGGTTATTATTGAGTATGAATTGTCAGGTTCAATAGTCCACAATAGTGGAAGTGTGGCTACAATTTCCAATGGTTTTGGTAGTCCACATTAGTGACTACCATTGCCATATAAATATACTTCAACATTTCATTTGTTCTTGGCACACAGATTAGTGAAAGGAAAATTACACTGCAATATATTATTCTCCCTTCTTCTCAGTTTTAAGCTTTTGATTCCCCTTACATATGTTCTAGTTAATTCTAGATTTATTTTATAACACGTTATCAGCACGAAGCTCTGCCCATTTCAAGTCATTGTAAACAGGTAAAAGGGGTAAGAATTTATTTAATCAAAATGTCTAACATTTCAAAAGTTGAATTTACTGTACTTAATATTTCTGGATCTAATTATTCATCATGGGCACTAGATGCTGAACTGCATTTAGAATCAATGGGTCTGGCAGACACCATTAAAGATGAAAATAAGGCATCCAGTCAAAACCGTGCCAAAGCTTTAATTTTTCTCCGCCACCATCTTGACGAGGGACTAAAATTACAATATTTAACAATAAAAGATCCCTTGAAATTGTGAAAGAATCTAAAAGATAGATACGACCACCTGAAGTTGGTCGTCCTTCCACAAGCGCGTCATGATTGGTTAAATCTAAGATTATTAGATTTTAAAAATATAACTGAGTATAATTCAACAATGTTTAGAATTATATCACAGTTAAATTTATGCGGAGAAGAAATAACTGAAGCTGACAAGCTTGAAAAAACATACTCCACATTTCCACCCGCGAATATGCTCCTGCAGCAGCAATATCGCGGTATGGGTTTTACAAAATATTCTGAATTACTTTCACACCTTCTTATTGCTGAAAGACATAATGAATTATTGATGAAAAATAATGATAGTCGGCCCGTTGGTTCTTCGTCACTCCCTGAAGTGAATCAGGCGAATTATAACCAACGAGAAAGAGATTATGGCCTCAGAAGTGGTCGTGGTCGTGGCCGTAGCCGAGGTCAAAGAAGAAATCATGATAGTCGTCTCGCACCAAGGCACGACCAGCAATCTCAAAAGAAGGAAGAAAAGCCAAAAGTTTTTCCAAAGAAAAATTCAGAAAGTATATGTCACAGATGTGGAGGCAAAAGGCACTGGTCAAGGACATGCCGGTCATCTAAACGTCTTGTTCAACTATATCAGGCATCATTAAAAAGAGCCGAAAATCCAGAGACAAATTTTTTGTCTGAAAATAATATGGAACATATGTATCTGGATGTAGCGGACTACTTAAATTTTCCAGAAGAAAATTTAAATATTAATGAAAATGTGAACGATGATGAGCATGATAATATATAAAATAATTTTCTTTATTTATATGTGTGCTTATGTTTTTATATCCCGTGAAGATAAAAATAATAATAATAATAATAATAATAATTTGTATCTTGTCTTCCTTATTCTTATATATTTAACTTATGCAAGACTTTTCATTAAATACACATGAGGTCCAAATAAATATTTACTTTATCATTTTTCTCTTTGAAGAATGGATATGCCTCAAATTTTGTTTGGATCAATAATCAATCGCGAAGATATTTGTGTTATTGACAGTGGAACGACTCATGCAATTTTTAAAGACGAGAAATATTTTTCTTCTTTACTTAAAAGAAAGGCAAATGTTACTACAATATCTGGTAGTGCAAAAATAATTGAAAGCTCCGGAAGAGCTACTAATTTTCTGCCTAAGGGGACAAAAATCATTACAGAAGATGCATTTTTCTCTTCTAAATCCCCAAGAAATCTACTAAGTTTTAAAGATATCCGCAGAAATGGATATCATATTGAGACACTAAATGAAATGAATATTGAATACCTTGGTATAACCAAGAGTGTCTCAGGCCAGAAATATATTTTAGAAAAATTACCAACTTTATCGTCTGGCCTATATTATGCAGAAATTAGTGCAATTGAAGCACATTCGATCGTAAACCAGAAGTTTACTGATCCAAAAACTTTTGTGCTATGGCATAATCGAGTATGTCATCCTGGATCAATAATGATGAGACGAATTCTTGAAAATTCAAGCAGTCATGCATTAAAGAACCTGAAGATTCTTATGAATGACGAATTTTCATGTGCTGCTTGTCATCAAGGCAAATTAATTGCCAGATCATCAACCTTGAAGGTTGGCATTGAATCCCCAAAATTTTTGGAACGTATACATGGGGACATATGTGGATCTATTCACCCACCTAGTGGAGTGTTTAGATATTTTATGGTCCTAATAGATGCATCATTAAGATGGTCTCACGTGTGCCTTTTACCATCCCACAACCTGGCGTTTGCGAGGCTACTAGCACAAATAATAAGATTAAGGGCGCAATTCCCAGATTATCCAATTAAATCCATTCGTCTGGATAATGCTGGAGAATTTACATCCCAAGCTTTTGATGATTATTGCATATCAATTGGGATAAAAATTGAACATCCGGTAGCTTATGTTCATACTCAAAATGGCCTTGCAGAGTCATTTATTAAGCGCCTGCAATTGATGGCTAGACCACTGCTCATGAAATCAAAATTACCCATTGACGTATGGGGTCATGCTATCTTACATGCAACAGCACTTGTACGTCTCAGACCGACTAATTATCATAAATATTCTCCATCATAATTGGTATTTGGTCATGAACCAAATATAGCTCATCTACAAATTTTTTATTGTGCGGTATACGTGCCTGTAGCACCACCGCAACGCACTAAGATGGGCCTTCAACGGAGGTTAGGTATATATGTTGGGTTCGACTCACCCTCCATAATTCGCTACCTCGAACCGTTGACAGGAGATTTATTTACTGCCAGATTTGCAGATTGTCGATTTGATGAAACAATTTTCCCGCAATTAGGGGGAGAGAAAAAGGAACCCCAGAGAGAAATTGCGTGGAAAGTTTCATCACTATCTCATTTTGATCCACGAACACGCACATGTAAACAGGAGGTCCAGAAGATCATCCATTTGCAGACAATAGCAAATCAAATGCCAGATGCATTTACAGATTTGAAACGGATAACTAAGTCACATATCCCTGCAATGAATGTGCCTATCCGGATCGAAGTCCCAAAGGGACCAACTGCCAGTATCACAGCTTCTGAATCCCAAACACGCCTGAAGCGTGGTAGACCAGTGGGTTCAAAGGATAAAAATCCTAGAAAGAGAAGCATAAGGAATGATAAAAATGATACTACAAAAGGACTTCCTGAAGAAGATCCAGACTTGAGAAATCCTGATATTCCTGAAGAAATCAGTGAACCCGAAACTCAAGTGAATAAAGAACTTCCAATAAGTTCTATTGATGATGAGATAAGTTTGGATCGCTCAAAAATTACAGTGGATAATGTTTTTGTTTATAATGTTGCACTTAGCCTCATGCAAGATAGTGAAAGTCTTGAGCCTAAATCTGTCGAACAATGTCGACACAGAGATGATTGGCCAAAATGGAGAGAAGCTATTCAATCTGAATTGAATTCACTCTCTAATCGTGATGTATTTGGACCTGTAGTCCAAACCCCTTATGGTGTAAGACCAGTTGGCTATAAATGGGTTTTTGTGCGAAAGCGAAATGAGAGAAATGATATTGTAAGATACAAGGCACGCCTTGTTGCACAAGGATTCTCTCAGAAGCCCGGTGTCAACTATGAGGAAACATATTCACCTGTTATGGATGGAATAACCTTTCGATATCTCATCAGTTTAGCTGTACATGAAAATCTTGAAATACATCTAATGGATGTAGTTACAGCTTACCTCTATGGTTCACTTGACAGTGAAATTTACATGAAAATCCCAGAAGGATTCAAATGCCCGAAGCATGTACTAAGTCTCGGGAAATGTTCTCAGTCAAATTACAAAGATCATTATATGGTCTGAAACAATCAGGGCGTATGTGGTATAATCGCCTTAGTGAGTACTTGATAAATAAATGATATATAAATAATGCCATTTGTCCATGTGTTTTCATTAAGAAAACAGGATCGGAGTTTGTAATGCTCGCTGTTTATGTTGATGACATAAATCTCATTGGAACTCCTGAAGAGGTCCAAAAGGCAATTGAATATCTAAAGAAAGAATTTGAGATGAAAGATCTTGGAAAGACAAAACTTTGTCTGGGTCTACTAATTGAACATTTAGCAGACGGGATCTTTGTTCATCAATTTGCCTATACTGAGAAAATCTTAAAGCGATTCTATATGGACAAAGCACATCCGTTAAGTACTCCAATGGTTGTTAGATCACTTGAAGTGAATAAAGATCCATTTCGTCCTCCAGAAGATGATGAAGAACTTCTTGGTCCAGAAGTACCATACCTCAGTGCCGTTGGTGCACTCATGTATCTTGCTAACTCAACCAGACCTGATATAACATTTTCTGTTAATCTGCTAGCAAGGTATAGTTCTTCCCCAACGCGAAGGCACTGGAACGGTATCAAGCATATTTTGCGATACCTAAAAGGTACAATCGATATGGGTTTGTTTTATACTAACAAAGGCTGTGCAGACCTTGTTGGTTATGCAGATGCAGGTCATTTATCAGATCCACATAAAGCCCGATCTCAAACCGGCTATCTCTTTGCATGTGGAGGAACTGCTATATCATGGCGATCTACAAAGCAGTAAGTTGTTGCTACTTCTTCAAATCATGCTGAAAAAATTGCAATTCATGAAGCAAGTAGAGAATGTGTGTGGTTGAGATCAATAATACATTTCATCGAAGAAAAATGTGGACTAAAAAAGGATGCCATAGTACCCACGGTCATATTTGAAGACAATGCTGCGTGCATAGCTCAATTAAAAGGTGGCTTCATAAAAGGAGATAGGACGAAACACATTTCACCGAAATTATTCTTCACACATGATCTTCAGAAGAAAGGTGATATTGATGTACAACAAATTCGTTCGAGTGATAATCTTGCAGATTTATTCACTAAGGCATTGCCAACGTCAACATTTGAAAAGCTAAGATATAAGATTGGAATGCACCGTCTCCAAAGTGTCAAATGAAGTCTTCATCAAGGGGAGTAAAATACGCGCTGTACTCTTTTTTCCTTAACCAAGGTTTTATCCCACTGGGTTTTCCTGGTAAGGTTTTTAATGAGGTAGCTAATGATGCGTATTAAGATCACCTAGAACTTCCCTTTACATGGACAATTCAGGGGGAGTATTGAGTATGAATTGCCATGTTCAATAGTCCACAATAGTGGAAGTGTGGCTACAATTTCCAATGACTTTGGTAGTCCACATTAGTGGCTACCATTGCCATATAAATATACTTCAACATTTCATTTGTTCTTGGCACACAGATTAGTGAAAGGAAAATTACACTGCAATATATTATTCTCCCTTCTTCTCAGTTTTAAGCTTTTGATTCCCCTTACATATATTCTAGTCAATTCTAGATTTATTTTATAACAGTTATTTTTTAATTTCTTTTTTTATTTTTATTTTAATTTATTTTTATTTTGATTATTTTAAATTTTGATTATTTTTATATTATATTTTAATTTATTTTTATTTTTATTATTTTAATTTTTTTAAAATTATATTTTATTTTATAATATTTATTTTTCATTTCTTTTTATTCTCAATCTTTCTCATGTGTTTTCATATAATTTTTCACATTATTTTTTTTAATTTATGTTTTATTTTATTTTTCTCTAGCATGATTTTATTAGCATTATAATTTTTAAATTAAAGTTGAATTCATTGTTGGATAAAGTTATAAATATATATTTTTTTCTTTTAAATCATATTTATACATATTATATTGAAATTTAGCAGAGTATTATGTTAAATTTTTTTATTTTGAATTTAAAACTTATGTTATATTTTTTAGTTTCATTTGTTTTTGTAGTATTGACTTGATATTTCACATTACAAACCATTTATTTTTTTAGTTACATAGAGAGATTGTTTTTTATCAAATATTTTAACAATTTTATTATGACATTATATTTATAATATTTAATATTTTTGTCAAACATATATTTCATGATGTTCGCATAAAACTTATATTTTTAGTTTTTATAACAAATTTAATTAAAATATATAATTTAAAAAATATAAATTGACTTTCTTATAATATTAGTTAAGAATATATATTTACTGATTAATATATTTTTAAAAGACAATATATATCTTAATATTAATTTGGTATTATCTATAAATAAATATATTTGTCTAATATAAAATTTTAATTAATTAACTTTTATATAAATTACATTAATACTCACAAAAATCATAAATTACACTGTAATGTATATAAATTACACTGATACTCATAATAATTTTTCAAATGGAAAACTTTTTAACTTAAAAGGGCAAATAAGTCAATCAACTTTTAGTAGATATTTTGGCCAACAACAACAACAACAACAACAACATACCCAGTAAAATCCCACAAGGGGGGTCTGGGGAGGTAAGATGTACGCAGACCTTACCATTACCACATATAGGTAGAGAGACTGTTTCCTAGGAACCCTCGTCACAACAATCCATCAGCAGAATAAGCTAGATATGATAAACAGATAATAAAGATAAGAACACATGAGTAGATATTTTGGCCAATCAACATTTATGTTCATGCTTTTATAATACTATAAATATAGATATATTAGATATATATTATCTATTAATTAATAGATATATGTTCTTAAGAATGTTATAAAAAATAATTAATTTATATTTTTAAATATAATATATTTTAATTAAATTATCATAAAAACTGAAAATCTATGATTTGTGAACATCATAAGCACATTTGGCAAAAAGATTAATATTACAAATATAATGTCATAAAATCATTGAAGTATTTGACAAAAATATAATCTATCAAGTCGAACTAAAAAATAAATGGTATGCAATGTGAAATATTAAGTCAATACTACTAAATGCTTAAAACAAATGAGACTAGAAATATACATAAGTCTAAATTCAAAACAAAAACTTGAACATAATACTCTAATGTCAAGCTTCAAAATAACGTATATAAATATGACTTAAATAAAACAAAATCATAAGTCTATAATTTTATTCAAAAATTAGTTCTGCTTTAATTCAAAAACTAGAATACTAACAAAGTAATACTAATGAAAAAATTAACATAGAACGAATAAATAAAAAATAACATAATAAAATATATAGAGTCACACAAAGTAAATGCCGAGAATGAGCAAAAAATAAAATATAAAATAAAAAATATATTTTTAAAAAATAATATAATAATAAAATAAAAATATCTTAAAATAATAGAAATAAAAATAAAAATAAAAGAAAGACATTTAAAAATAATCAACTTGTAATTGTACCTATAATTACTAGCAATTCATAGCCTCAATCTAAGAATTAAATAGTGTAATCGCCCCTTGTTAATTACACCTAATTATCTATGTAACACCCTGGTAAAATTACCAAATTACCCCTAGATGAGAGATGTGCGCATAACGCGTCTTCCCTACTTCCGATGGCAAATCCCAAGGTTGGAAATGTGATTATCATGAAAAATTAAGTGGGAAAGTGGTCTCAGTTGATTGTTAGAGCAACCATGTCAAAAGATAATTTTTCGATGCGAAAACGATTTTCAGTAAGAGTGTGCGATAGGACCGCGAGGCGGACCTGTCGCGGAGTTACACTTAGACTTGGGTCCAATATTTTCTACGGGATTAGAAGACTCGATCGGAGAATTTTTGGCAAAAATCCCCAAAATAAATACTCAGTTCGCGTCACGGACTAGGCTTCCTGAGGTGGAGTCTTTTTTTTTTCCTCAGTTTTTCGTGAGGGGCATTCCAGACCTTTTCTGTCACTCCCCGGGAGGGTATCCTAGACGTGGCCGGCACTCAGAGACTATTGCTAGCCCCCAAGTGAACCACTTGTTCTCACGACAGTCAATTAACATCAACATAGCGGAAGTAAAGCAGTGAACTACTTCAATAAAAAAAGCCAAGGGCCAACATCTGTCTCAACATCAAACTAAGTAAGTAAAAGTACTACTCAGTTCATAAGGAAAACATCATCATCAACCTCGACATCATGTCTACGAAGCCTCTAACCTGACTCAACTGTCTAAGATGGTACCATAACAGGCCATGGCTACCGGACTCAATGAATAAAGGAAGAATTAAATAAAAAGGGTCTCCTCCGGCAAGGAGGCTCACCAATGTTAGAACTCGCAATCTCTGACCTCAACGGTGCGTCTGTTGAAGTCCTCTAACTCCTTTATCTGGAATGATTTGCTAACACAAATTTGCACAACCTTCTCTTGATCTCCTCAACCTCAACTCCTCTCAAGCCCTGACTTAGTGACTTCTAGGAAGAATACCTCTTGAATGGGGTTTTTTTTTAACCTTTTTCTTAGAAACCGCCCTTTATTGGTCGTAGGGGAACATTTAGGATTGATACGAGTGGACTAAAATGCCCTCCGTAATTTAAAAGAATTTTTCCCCGACCTGAAATAACACAGTCCGCGACGCGGACTTACCGCGGACAGTGTATTTTTGAAAAATTCAACTCCGTCGAAAAATCACAGAAAAACATAAGTGTGGCTCCGCGACAGGTCCTCGACGCGGTTCTATCGCGCAGTCACACTATTTTTCGTTTTAGAACGAAAAATTATCTTTCGACTCAATCGCTCTAAAAAACGACCGAGACTCTCCTCCTACTCAATTTTCAGTGCTGATCATGAATCCGCTCTCGAATTTTCAATCCGAGCATCGGAAGACGCGTTTTACGCACACCTCTTCCCTAGGGGTATTTTGATAATTTACCAGGCATTACATTATCTCCCCCTTGGGATCATTCGTCCTTGGATGATGAGTAGAAACGGTACTTTGGCACGAATACGCTCAAGACTCACCTCGATACTCACTTATCAACTCACCTCCTCTACTCCTCCTCGACCTCAATAACATCTACTCAGGCATCAGGAATTTATACATATCAACTCATGGTAGGAACATCAATTTACATAAAAGTATGAAGGTTATTTTCAACACTTTCATCAACCTTGGGCATGAACAGGTGCGGGTATTTTGCTTTCATCTTTTCCTCAGCTTCCCATGTGGCTTCCTTAACAAATTGATTCCTCCACATAATTTTGACAAAGGCTATCTCTTTGTTCCTCAGTCTGCGAACCTGTCAATCAAGGATTTGGACCGGGATTTCCTCGTAGGGCAAACTATCTCTGACTCCTGTGCTCTCCATAGGAATTACCAAGGCAGGATCCCCCAAGCATTTCTTCAACATCGAAATATGGAACACCAGATGGATTCCATCCAACTCGGAAGGTAATTCTAGCTCATAAGCAACCTTCCCAATTCTTCGCACAATCTGATAAGGACCAATATAACGAGGACTTAATTTCCCCTTTTTCCCAAACCTCATGACACCCTTCATGGGTGATACCTTCAAGTAAACCCAATCGCTCACCTCAAACTCTAGGTCTCTTCTCCTCACATCTGTGTAAGATTTCTGACGGCTTTGGGCAGTCCTCAATCTTTCTTGAATAATCTTCACCTTCTCCATGGACTGATGGACAAGGTCAGGACCAATCAACTCATCCTCTCCAACTTCAAACCATCCAACTGGTGATCTACATCTCCTTCCATACAAGGCCTCATAAGGGGCCATTTGAATGCTTGCATGATAACTATTGTTATATGCAAATTCAATCAATGGTAAATGATTATCTCAATTTTCTTTGAAGTCAAGGACGCATGCTCTCAACATGTCTTCTACCGTCTGAATAGTGCGCGCTGCCTGACCATCCATTTGTGGATAAAAAGCTGTGCTCAGGTTCACTTTGGTACCTAATCCTTTCTGGAAAGACTTCTAGAAATGAGAAGTAAATTGGGCTCCTCTGTCCGAGATGATGGACAAGGGAACTCCATGCAACCTCACAATCTCTTGGATATACAACTTGGCATAATCCTCTGCAATGTTGGTCGTCTTGACTGTCAGGAAATGCACTGACTTCGTCATCCTGTCTATAATCACCCAAATAGAATCATGCTATCTCCGGGATCTCGGTAGGCCAGTGATGAAATCCATATTAATCATCTCCCACTTCTATTCTGGAATCTCGAAGTTTTGGGCCAAGCCAATTGGCCTTTGATGCTCAACTTTTACTTGTTGGCAATTTGGGCATCTTGAAACAAACTCCGCGATATCCCGCTTTATTCCACTCCACCAATAGACCTCTCTCAAGTCGTGATACATCTTGGTGGAGCCCGGATGGATGGAGTATCTAGTGTTATGGGCCTCAACCATAATCCTCTCTCGAACACCATCAACGTCAGGGGCACATAACCTATTCCGGTACCTCAATACCCTATCTCCCCCTTTGGAGAAGACCATCACTTTTTGCTTTTGAACATCCTCCTTCAATTGGAGTATAATAGAATCTCGATCCTGCTTCTATTTTACCTCAGTCACTAGGGACGATGCAGACCCATTCTGAACATTAATTCCTCCCTCGTTGTTCTCCTTAAGCTGGACTCCTAATCGAGCCAACCTATACACTTTCTTCACTAACTCCTTCTTTTCTTCCTCCACATGGGCTGTGCTACCCATAGAAAACCTGCTAAGAGCATCAGCAACAACATTAGCTTTACCTGGGCGGTACATGATGCTCATGTCATAGTCTTTGAGCAATTCCAACCATCTTCTCTGTCGCAGGTTGAGCTCTCGCTGACTGAAGACATACTGTAAGCTTTTGTGATTCGTGAACACGTCCACATGCACTCCATACAAGTAGTGGCGCTAAATTTTAAGTGCGAACACAACTGCCACCAACTCAAGATCATGGGTCGGATAGTTCCTCTTATGAACCTTAAGCTGCCTAGAAGCATAGGCCACCACTTTCCCTTTCTGCATTAACACACATCCCAACCCAACTCTTGATGCATCACAGTATACTACAAAGCCTTCCGTCCTGTCAGGCAAGGTCAAGATAGGTGCGGTGGTCAACCTAGTCTTTAACTCTTGGAAACTCTTCTCACATTTCTCCGACCACTGAAACTTGACCTTTTTCTGGGTCAATTTGGTCAATGGAGCGGATAGGGAAGAAAATCCCTCAACAAATTTGCGGTATTAGCCTGCCAACCCCAAGAAACTCCTTATGTCAGTTGGAGAGGTCGGTCTTGGCCAGCTTGCAACCACTTCAATCTTCTGACTATCTACTCGAATTCCATCACCCGAAACCACATGGCCTAGGAAAGCCACTGACTTAAGCCAAAACTCACATTTGGAGAACTTCGCATACAATTCATGGTCCTTAAGAGTTTGAAGGACAACTCGAAGATGTTTAGCATGCTCTTCCTCATTCCTCGAATATACCAAGATATCATCAATGAACACGATCACAAATATGTCAAGGTAGGGCCTGAACACCCTATTCATCAGGTCCATGAAAGCTGCCGGTGCATTCGTCAACCCAAAGGACATAACCAAGAACTCAAAGTGACCATATCTTGTCCTGAAAGCTATCTTTGGAGCATCACATTCTTTCACCTTTAACTGGTGGTAACCCGATCTGAGGTCTATCTTTGAAAAGCATGAGGCACCCTGAAGTTGGTCAAACAAGTCATCTATCCTGGGAAGAGGATATTTGTTCTTGACCGTGACATTGTTCAGTTGCCTATAGTCTATGCATATTTTGAGAGACCCATCCTTCTTTCGTACAAACAGAACGGGAGCACCCCAAGAAGATAAACTGGGCTAATAAAGCCCTTCTCTAACAGATCCTTCAATTGTTCCTTCAACTCTTTCAACTTAGCAGGGGCTATCCTATATGGTGGAATCGAAATGGGCTGTGTGTCAGGAAGTACATCAATACCAAAGTCGATCTCTCTATCAGGAGGGACTCCAGGTAAATCCTTAGGGAACACCTCAAGGAACTCATTTACAATCGAGACCGACTCAAGAGTAGGGGACTCAACATCATCAGATCTAACTCGTACAAAGTGATAAATACACCTCTTAGAGATTAACTTCCTCGCCCTCAGGTAGGAAATAAATCTACCCTTAGGTGCAACATAGCCTCCTTTCCACTCTAGGACCGGTTCATTCGGAAATTGGAATTTAACAACTCGGGTCCTACAATCTGTGGATGCATAGCAAGCATGGAGTCAATCTATACCAAAAATCACATCAAAGTTAACCATCTCCAACTCTACCAAATTGGCCAAAGTATCCCTATGAAAGATGGACACTACACAGTCTCTATAGACCCTTTTAGCTAGGATCGACTCACCAGTAGGAGTAGAAATAGTGTAAGGCTCAAGCAAACACTCAGGAAGAACCTCAAACTTATTGGCCACATAGGGTGTCATAAAATACAAGGTGGCACCCGGGTCAAGCAATGCATAACAATTATAAGAAAAGATTCGGAGCATACCCATAACAACATCTGGAGCAACCTCTTGATCTTGTCGATTACTCATCGCATACAGACAATTCGTCCCACCTCCTGCATTTGTAGTAGCAACCTTTTGATGACTGCCCGCAGGGGGCGCTGTAGAAGACTGAGCTCTATTACCTCTATCACACCACCTCTGATTCCTCGTAGGGCACTCACCCTGGAAATAGCCAGGCTGTCCACATGAAAAGCAAGTATTGGTGCCCTTACGGCATGCACCAAGATGCAGCCTGCCACATCTGCCACAAGGTGGCCTTCCTCTCGGACCTTGAGCAACACTAGCTTGGGACTGAGGTCCCTGTGCTCTGAAATTCTGGTGACCAAAGGATTTCTGGTCATACCTGTTTTGCTGAACAGGTGCACTCACCATCGGAGGTGCATGGTTAGAAGACTTCTTCAGAAAGAAAGTTCTATCACCCTTATTCTGCTTTTGCTGATTAGGCTCATGCCCTGCTGATTTGGCCTTCTTACTTTGCTCCTCTTCGCTATCCCTCTTCTTGTCCTCCTCAGTCTACTGGGCATAGACCATAAGTCTAGAGATATCCATATCTGGAATCAGCAATGCTGCTTTACACTCTCTCTTCACATGCCTGCCCAACCCAGACACAAACTTCCTCATCCTTGACCTCATATCAAGGACCATCTCTGGAGCATATCTAGACAGTTGGATGAATTTCAAGCTGTATTCTTTGACAGTTAGTCCCTCTTGTTTCAGATTCATGAACTCCTCGACCTTTGTCTCCCTCAACTCTTGGGGAAAGAAGTGACCGAGAAAAGCACTCTCAAACTCCTCCCACTCAGTAGGCTCAACATCCTCACCTATACCATCTTCCCACTGGTTATACCAGACATTGGCAACATCCTTAAGCTGATACGAGACCAGCTTGACACCCTCAACCTCGTTTGCATGCATAGCCCTCAAGATCTTGCGCATCTCATCAATAAAGTTTCGCGGGTCCTCCTCAACCTTGGACCCCGTATAGACTGGCAGGTTCATCCTCAGGAAATCTCTGAGCCTGGATGCAACTGCAGACTCTTGGGAGCTGGAGCTAGGGGCCTGGGGACCACGATTGCTACTCTGAGAGGCCACCAACTGAGTGAGCATAGCAATAGCTCCCCTGAAGTCTGCTTCCGAAGTGGAGGCTGACTGAGCAGGAGGTGCTGGTGGAGCCTCAGTAGCTCTGGCAGGTCGTCCCCGTCTCCTTGTCCCGTGATGGTTAGGAGCCTCTGGTAAGGTGTTCTCAGTATTAGGGATCGAGGCATCTCTTTGGGCAGCAGTGCGCTTCGGAGGCATTATCTGCAAGCGCGTAACGCACGAATTAGAAAAGGGGGTTCATAGAGTCAAGCTCTATCGCACGAACTCAGAACATCAAAGAAGGGTAACCATTTCCTAATGCCTTGTAGAATCCTAGTTATGAAGTGTGGTGCACAACACACACATAAACAAGACTCTACTAGACGCGGCTTCATAGACTCCCTAGGACTCCTGAACTCTATGCTCTGATACCAAGTTTGTCACGCCCTGGGAGGGTACCCTAGATGTGGCCGGCACTCAGAGACTATTGCTAGTCCCCAAGCAAACCACTTGTTCTCAGGACAGTCAATTAACATCAACATAGCGGAAGTAAAGCAGTGAACTACTTCAATAAAAAAAGCCAAGGGCCAACATCTTTCTCAACATCAAACTAAGTAAAAGTACTACTCAGTTCATAAGGAAAACATCATCATCAACCTCGACATCATGTCTACGAAGCCTCTAACCTGACTTAACTGTCTAAGATAGTACCATGACAGGCCATGGCTACTGGACTCAATGAATAAAAGAAGCATTAAATAAAAAGGGTCTCCTCGGGATAGCAAGGAGGCTCACCAATGTCGGAACTCGCAATCTCTGACCTCAACGGTGCGTCTGTTGAAGTCCTCTAACTCCTGTATCTAGAATGATTTGCTAACACAAATTTGCACAACCTTATCTTGATCTCCTCAACCTCAACTCCCCTCAAGCCCTGACTTAGTGACTTCTAGGAAGAATACCTCTTGAATGGGTTTTTTTTAACGCTTTTCTTAGAAACCGACCTTTATTGGTCGTAGGGGAATGTTTAGGATTGATATGAATGGACTAAAATGCCCTCCGTAATTTAAAAGAATTTTTCCCCGACCTGAAATAACACAGTCCGCGACGCGGACCTGTCGCGGACAGTGTATTTTTGGAAAATTCAACTCCATCAAAAAATTATAGAAAAATATAAGTGTGGCTCCGCGACGCGGTTCTATCGCGCAGTCACACTGTTTTTCGTTTTGGAACGAAAAATTATCTTTCAACTCGATCGCTCTAAAAATCGACCGAAACCCTCCTCCCACTCAATTTTTAGTGCTGATCACGATTTCGCTCTTGGATTTTCAATCCGAGCATCGGAAGACGCGTTTTACGCACACCTCTTCCCTAGGGGTAATTTGGTAATTTACCGAGCGTTACATTTTCCAACCCCTCCTAAACCTAAAACACGATCAAAATAGGTCATTTTGAGCATAAAAAAGGGTTTTATTCCCTATTCCTAAGTCATTTCTAAGTTCTAACAAAGGCTAGGGCTAAAGAAAAGAGAAAAGGAGTGAGAATTCAAGAGATTGAGGAGAGTTCTTACGAGGTTGGTTTTCAAAGCTTTATACCAGGTATGTAAGGTTAAACTAAAACATGAAAATTTCTTCCATGTGCCTCCATTGATGGCAATAGAGGAGTTGAGAATATAATGAGTCTACATGCATGTCTCTTGAATATTTTCTTGTAAATTATATATGTATATATTACATGTATTTTCATATGTTGATGATCATCACAAACTTGATTTATTGAATAGATGTTTTTACATTGAGTTATTTTCACAAATCCTATATGTTATTTTGTAAAAGAATGAATGAATGAACCTAGAGATTGAGTCTAAGGCTTTGACTTGAGTATGTTAATTGTGATTATGATGTGATCACGATGATGAGTTAATAGAGCTTGATAGTCCCATGAGTATTCATAATTGAACTCTATAGATTGGTCTAACTGACTTCTTTCTAATGATTGATCTAAGCCTTGGCTACCTACTGGGAGTTGAGTTGATGAGATGATAGGCTGAAAGGCCCAATTGAAATGAGTTAATGATATGATGAGAGTCTCTACGAGATTAATTGAGATGATTGATGGAGATGAGGAGTTTTATGAGCATTGAGTCTTGGGAAGAGTATCGAGCACCAAACAAATAAGAGTAAGTCCAACTCACACTCATTAACTACGTCGCCAAGCGTAGGAGAGGATTGAACCGTTAATGTGGATGTTTCCTTGTGGTGTGTTAAAGTCCCTGAAATGATAGTGCTTCAGAGGCTGGATCCATTATAGATTCGAGTTGTTCTTCACATGGCAAGTACGGAACAGCTGTGACAACATTAGCGGGATTGTTGTGTAATCACTGACCCATAAGTGATTATTTTCAGATAAGAGAAACTCCCAAATGGGTCCCACACTGATAGTATTCTGAGTTGAGTTGATTGGATGAGTTTGGATTGGCATTGATGATTCATTTGTCTACTCTTTATTCTTGCTTTAGATAGACATTTGACATTCTAATTGAGTATATTCTGACGAGTTGATGTTGTTCTATATTATTCTTCCTATATTTGTTTCATTCAGCCATTTTACATATTTGTACATTCTGCGTACTAACATCCATTTGGACTGCATCATTTCATGATGCAGAGATAGGTACTAAAGATCGTCAATAGGCACATCGTTGAGAATCCATCGCAGTCAGCAAAGTTGGTGAGCCTCCTTTACTTCGGAGATCATTATTTTATATTCATCTAGCTTTCTAGAGTTAGACTTGATTTAGCTTTATTTTGTTTTGAGGTAGCCATGGGTCTGTCATTGGTATGAATGTTGAGTGAATGAACATGATGAGACCAAATGATTCACTTGGGGACTAGCAATAGTCTCTGGGTGCCGACCACATCTGGGGTACCCTCTCGAGGCATGACAAACTTGGTATCAGAACATAGAGTTTAAGTGTCCTAGGGAGTCTATGAAGCCGTGTCTAGTAGAGTCTTGTTTATGGATATGTTGTGCACCACACTTTATAAGCAAGAGGCTATAAGACATTAGGAATGGTTACACTTCATATTCCAATTCATGAGACAGAGTCGAACTCTATGAAAACTCTCTTCTAATTTGTGCGTTATGCATTTACAAAATTGTGATCATGCTTCCAAGAAGAGCTGATAAAAAGAAAGGACGAGATAGTGAGGGTGATAGTTGATTGAGTCTTGTTAGGTAAGTGATGGGGTGATGAGTCAATTGCCATAAGTTTTGATGAAAAAGTAGTAAGTACCTTTTGATTTTCATGACGAGGCATAGAGAAAGAGTTATTGTTCGGATATGTTGGAGTGTGTTCAAACTAGAAAGAGGTTTATATTGATGTGTTATAGTATTCCATTAATGAGGTTGAAGTATAGATGTTAAATAGGGGAATAGAGAGCTTTCAATGTGATAGATCTAAATTACGCTTATGATTCTTAAGTGAGAGTCCATGAGATTCATCGAGTTAAGAGCTGATAAAAAGAAAGGACGAGATAGTAAGGGTGATAGTTGATTGAAGCTTGTGACTAGAGCTATGTGTCCATTAGGTAAGTGATGGGGTGATGAGTCAATTGCCATAAGTTTTGATGAAAAAGTAGCACGTACCTTTTGATTTTCATGATGAGGCACAGAGAAAGAGTTATTGTTCGGATGTGTTGGAGTGTGTTCAAACTAGAAAGTTTTATATTGATCTGTTATAGTATTCCATTAATGAGGGTGAAGTATAGATGTTAAACAGGGGAATAGAGCGCTTTCAATGTGATAGATCTAAATTACGCTTATGATTCTTAAGTGAGAGTCCATGAGATTCATCGAGTTAAGAGTTAGGTATAATGAACAGGTGAGTGGTACTGAGTTGTGAGGAGGGGATGTGTTGATTGAATACTCGCTATGAGATTTTAGTGGGCCTACGTTCTCAAAATTTACTGGTAGTGTAAGTTGGTGTGATATTAGAGAAGTGTGTGATGCCTATGTGAGTACTAAACCCTAAGCTTGAATTTTGAGGAGTAGTGTGAACGAGGAGATAACATCGTCAGAGTGATAGTCTTAGTTGGAGATTTTCTCTAAGAGGCTTGCCATAGTGTATGTTCAAGATGAAGACGTTGATTTGTAAGGAAAGTAGACAAGGTACAAGTGCCCCTTAGGTAAGACTAGTGAAATGAGGATAACTCAATAGATAAGAAGAGGCTTGAGATATATATCCATGATTATGTAAAGATGTGTGAAGCTCTAAGATATGATTGATATAAGAATCTAGGTAGCATATTTGAGTTGTCAACGTAAAGTAGGCTAATGTAAGCATTCTTTATCATCCCTAGTGAATGAATCGATCAGGGCTGATGGATAGATGATGATGAGTTTTCCATCAGAGTCTAATAAGTCTTATACAGATGAATTTATGGGAGCATAGAAGTTGAGTATTAGTAGGAAAAAAGAAGAGGTTAGATTGTAGAGTCTTGTGGAAAGTAGTTATGTACGTCATTAAGAACAACAAATATAGAGAGATTTCCTTAGAGACGAGAAGGAGCTAAGAATACTATCCTTGAAGAGAGTCTTAGTGACTATTATAGATATATGCGACTATAGTATAACAAAAGAGTTGAAGATGTTCTTGTGGATAGTGATTCCTTGACGAGTAGAGATACGTAACTATAGCCTAGAAAAGAGAATTGATTCATAAATTTTGAGGGATGACTTTGAGTTATAGGGGAGATGATAAGGTGATAAACCAAAGTAGATCTTGAGTTCTCAATAGTGATTGAGTGATTAAGATGAGACATCAATTCTTTGCCATACCATATGTTCCTTATTCTTTAGTGAGATGATACTCTATTCCCGCCTGGTGTATGACTGCCATACCCATGACCTAGACCCATGACCACATGTTGATTCTTGTTCATGTTGAGTTTCGGGGATGAGAGGCAATGACTTCATTCATTAATTTTAATCTTACCTCCTGGATCTAAGAGTTTCTAGTTCTATGTTGAATGAGATATGCCCTGAGTTTGACACTATGTATAGTTATGTAAACTCAAAATGAGTCTTGATAGACGAGGTAGTTTGTATTTCATTATGAATGATTCTCATATAAGATTTCTTGATTGAATCGTGCTAATGATCTTTCGTTCCAAGCCCTTTCAGTGACCCTACTTCTCGATTTTGATAGAAATTTGATGATAGTAGAGGAGTGATAGTTAATGAGAGAGAATGAGTGTTCTTGACTCTGATAATGATGTGACACCATTTTCTTTTAAGGTTATCGACGTAGAGGAGGAGATAGAAAAATCTTGATATGTATGGTAGAAGGTAAGAGAATGTTAGTGTCTCTCATGATAAGAGTTCATGTAATTGAGGGTATAGATGTGCTATGATAGGTTTGAAGATTCTCAAGTGATGGTGACCTTAAAGAGGCCATAAAGTGGCTAAGGTGATAGGCTTAGATGTGTGGTTTCTATCATGTGAGTGTGTTAGAGTGATGAGAACGAGCGGTATTCTTTAAGTAAAGGTTACTGTGAAGATATGAAACATAGATTTCGAGGAGTTAGATTGGTATAAGTATGATCATCTTAGGACTAGAACATTGGGACTTAGAGTTAGGTATGAAATGGAATGAGAGAATGTGATTAAGCGTAGATTTGAATGGGAGTCATAAGCTTAAGTTGATGGAGTGAAATGATATGAATAGGAGCACAATTGAGATGAGGAGCTGAGCTTGATAGTGTCCATAGAGTCTTGTATATCATGATGGTCCCATTCTCGATTAAAGTTGAAGGCTTCCTTCTTGAGTTCGGATGACTGATTGTCGAGACATTTAGATGATTCGAATTGATTAACTTCTAATATTCCATTCGTTCTTGATGATGAGAATGTTGAAGGTAATGTCCTTATCCTTGAACTAATTTGAATTGTCTATTCCTGAATCGATGTATCTGTTCCTAAGTATGAGTAAAGATTGATTGAGATTGATGAGGAGTCGAGAGTTTGATTGATTGAGTGAGTATTGAGAGGAGTCTTGATTGGATTCGTGCTTTGATCCCTACCTTTACTCATCATTTGAGAACGAATGATTCCAAGGAGGAGATGATGTAACACCTAGAAAAATTATAAAAAATCCCTAGATGAGAGATGTGCACATAACATATCTTTCCAACCTCCGATGGCAAATCCGAGGTCGGAAATGCGATCAACATCAAAAATTGAGTGGGAAAGTGGTCATGGTTGATTTTTAGAGAAACCAGGTCAAAAGATAATTTTTCGATGCAAAAATTATTTCTAGTAAGAGCGTGCGACAGGCCCGCAACGCAGGCCTGCCGCGAGTTACACTTAGACTTGGTCCCAATATTTTCTACGGGATTAGAATACTCGATCGGAGAATTCTCGGTGAAACCCCCCAAAAATACCTTGTCCGCGTCATGGACTAGGCTTCCCGAGGTAGAGTTTTGTTTTCCAGTTTTTTGTGAGGGGCATTCCAGACCTTTTCCAATCTCTCCTAAACTTAAAATATGATCAAAATAGACTGTTTTGAGCATAAAAAGGGTTCTAATCCCTACTCCTAAGTCTTTTCTAAGTTCTAACAAAGGCTAGGGCTAAAGAGAAGAGAAGAGGAGCGAGAATTCAAGCGATTGAGGAGAGTTCTTATGAGGTTGATTGTCAAAGCTTCATACATGGAATGTAAGGCTAACTAAAATATGGGAATGTTCTTCCATGTTCCCTTATTGATGGTAATAGAGGAGTTGAGAGTATAATGAGTCTATATACATGTCTCTCGAATATTTTCTTGTAAATTATATATATATATATATATATATATATATTACATGTATTTTCATGTGTTGATGATCATCACAAATTTGATTTACTGAATAGATATTTTTACATGAGTTATTTTCACAAACCCTATATGTTATTTTGTAAAAGAATGCATGAATGAACCTAGGGAGTCTAGAGCCTTGACTTGAGTATGTTGATTGTGATTGTGATGTGAGCATGATGATGAGGTGATAGAGCTTGATGGTCCCATGAGTATTCATAATTGAACTCTAGAGATTGGTCTAACTGACTTCTTTCTAATGATGATCTAAGCGTTGGCTACCTACTGAGAATTGAGTTGATGAAATGATTGAGATGATAAACCGAAAGGCCCAATTGAGTTGAGTTAATGAGATGATGAGAGTCTCTACGAGACTAATTAAGATGATTGATGGAGATAAGTAGTCTTATGAGCATTGAGTCTTGGGAGGAGTATCGAGCACCGAATTAAGTAAGAGTAAATCCAACTCGCACTCATTAACTATGTCGCCAAACGTAGGATAAGATTGAACCGTTAAGGCGGATGTTTCCTTGTGGTGAGTTAAGGTCCTTGAAATAATAATGGACTTTAGGGGTCAAATCCATTATGGATTCGAGTTGTTCTTTACCTGGCAAGTATAGAACAACTATAACAACATCGGCTGGATTGTTGTACAATCATTGGCTCATAAGTGATTGTTGTCGGATAAGAGAAACTCCCAAATAGGTCCCACACTGATAGTATTCTGAGTTGAGTTGATTGGAAGAGTTTTGATTGGTATTGATGAGTCATTTGTCTACTTTTTATTCTTGCTTTAGATAGACATTTGACATTCCGATTAAGTATCTTCTAAGTTGATCTTAAACTATATTATTCTTCCTATATCTGTTTCATTCAACCATTTTACATACTTATACATTTTACGTATTGACATCCATTTGGATTACATCATTTCATAATGCAGAGGTAGATACTAAAGATCGTCAATAGGCACATTGAGGATCTATCGCAGTCAGCAGAGCTGGTGAGCCTCCTTTACTTCAAAGGATCATTCTTTTATTTTCATCTAGATTTCTAGAGTTAGACTTGATTTAGCTTTATTTTGTTTTGAGGTAGCCATGTGTTTGTTATTGGCACCAATTAATAGTGATAGAGGCTTCATAAACTTGAGTCAAGTTGTTGAGATTCTGTTGAGCTAGCTTCTTTTTTTACTTATATGTTTTGAGACTTTCACCCATTTATTATCTTTAGTCTTCTGTTGAATTGATCCGAATGTTGAGTGAATAAAAATGATGAGGCCAAGTGGTTCGCTTGGGGACTAGCAATAGTCTCTAGGTGCTGACCATGTCTAGGGTATCCTCCAGAGGCGTGACAATCTATTGATCAAATAATTATATGATCTCCCCTTGCCAACTATATCTAATTACCTGCTGATCAAGTTATTATATGACCAATCTAACATACTAGATAGTATAATATCACCCAATTACACCCTTTTTAATTACCAAAATGACTTTCCAAATAGGCTCTACTAATTACACTCAAAGATAAAATATGTAATTTAGAAAAGATTAACTTTCTTTCAATTTGTGTTGGGTAGAAGTATAACACAACATTTATTACACTATGACAAGAACAAAATCTGTTTTTTCAAACTATTCATTTCAATAGCAATGAGAAAACAAATTTCTTCTTTTTCCCCTTGCTAATTAAAATAATATATTACCTAAAATGTAATTATTTCTTACATCATTATTTGAAATAAAATAATGAATAAATTACGCGAAAAATCAAACATATACTACTTAATTATATAGCATAACTATAGTTTTAAACAATTATTGCTCGCCACCAATGTTTCATCTGAGTTGCTAGGAGACCAATTCTGAATTTGTATATCCCACATACATTTATATGATTTCAGCATTATTGAGGTATTTGTTCATTTTATTTGTATATTTTTTTCACGACCCAAGCTAGGCCCTAAATGCGATACCACAATTAGAACTATATGGACTCCAACTAAACCTCTTAGTGTTCTTCCCATAGGTAAGGTAAGTAAGGACATATAAAGATGCGGGAAAAGCTAAGAAAAGTCTAACACTTGCAGCTTAAGAAAAAAGTGCAAAGACAACATAAACTGCAATTACAACATATGTTCAAAAAGCCTCTAATCATAAATGAGTTACTAGAATAGGCCTTAGCCAACTCGATGTCTAAAATAAACTGAAACTAAGAGAATGTCAAATCAAGTGGTAAATCATAAGCACCTTCTTGAGTCATGAGGACTCATCAACTCCAAATCCAAAGTAAGCAATGCTATGTGTAGAAGGAGGAATGTCTGCACCTATCTTATAAAACAATAAAGGCAAAAGAAGTATGTTGTTAGTAATTTGAATGTACCAAGTATGTGAGAATACTTCATGCTATGAGTCATAATATGTAATTGACCAAAGTAAAAAATATAATAATAAATGCATTCGAAGGCATGACTAAAACATTCATAAAAGGAATCATAATGGAAATCATTAAAGGGGCATAAGTAATAAGACATTATAATCATATGTAGGATATTAACCTTAACCGACAATAAGACCATGCGAGTTATAACATAAAATTTTGATGTTTCCCCTACACTAGAGAACGGGGAGACTACTTACCAAGGTAAGCTCTACCCCATAAGTGGATCATAACATAGGCGATATGTGGATGTGCTAATAAGTCAATTAAGACAAAATTATATGGTCGCACGTAGTTATAGGACTAGAGATTTCTACTAGGGACTCCTTAGGTCAATCCCCCTACCTCAAACTCCACTCGGTGCTAAGTCAAATACCAATGGAATATTAATGATAAATCATAAAGCTTAGAAAAGATAATAATTAACTACCAATCCATTTCATAAAGGCTTAGTGATAGAATACCTCATTTCATAGTGATTCATTTTATGCGAATATTATCGTTTCATCATTACAAATACATACTTAGGTGAAAAAACCTCATAATCATTCATACCTCCTTAAGGAGTAGCATAAACTTAAATTCATCATTTTCATAAGATTATATGAAAATCTTGTCAATTCATGATCATAGTTCATCGTAAAAATTAGAATAGAAGTATGAATCACTGATAATCAACTATAACTCATGTAATTTGTATGAAATCATGCATAAAAATGAAGAACAATATCAATTAAAATCATAAAGGAACTCATAATGAACTTTATGAACCCTAGGTGACATTTAGAAGAATTTGAATGAAAAACCTTGAATTCTTATAATTAATATCAATTCATGCATAATTCAATTCAAAATCATCAATAAAGCACAGTTTGTAAAATTCAATGTTAAATTCATCAAAATTCTTAATTCATGCATTGAAAATTCATTGAAATAGATAATAATTCTTGTGTTTCAAGGGAAAAAATAGTACATGAATGAATATCCATATATTTGAAGTGGAATCCTCAAATAAAATCTAAAATTAAATGACTTGGATTAAAGAACCCTAGCTTGACCTTGAGTATGCCATGGAGGAAGCTTCTAGAGAGACAGAGTTTCTGATTTTGAGATGTGAGTTGAGAGAATGAGAGATTACATTGATAGGAACCCCTAAATCACACATGGGCAAATAATCTTGAAAAATAGCTAACAATTGTGGAACCTTGTATGTCTAAGTCAGGCCAAAAATTAAGTCTAAACCTTTTTGTACAAAATCATGTTTCATGAGCCATAGATGTAAGTACGACCCATAGAAGACTTTCACAGATGTCCTGGTAAGTTTCCAGGCTTCCAAGATTTTTGAATCACTAAAACATTTTCTACTATCAATAAAATAATTTGGTGATCCCCATTGTAATACCAGTAAGTTGAAAAATTAGACAAGGAGAAAACTATAGGAATCAGTGCTAGTGTAGTGACTATGAGCTCACTCTATGGATCATAGAATTGTTTCATGAGCCGTAGATGGCCCCATGACTTAGGAAAATGATCCTAAAAAATGGACTGGCATACGAGGCGGAAATACGGGTCTTAAAAAAGAACTATGACTCAAAAAAAGAGGTTTAGAAGGGAAGACTAGGTTTTGAGAAAAGATGAGTGTCAGTATTTTGTTTACAAATGAACAAGATAAACTGGTAAAAGGAAGCACGGGTCATAGTTGGGGTTCGTAGAACACCCCAACAATTACAATTTATTTTTAAAAATTCAGGATGGTTCTACAAGAATGATGTACGGGTCATGCTTATTTCCATGGGTCGTGGTCCTTGCTCATCTTTTGGCCTAATGATTTAAAGTTGCATGACCCCATTACGAAGGAATTCTATAAGCTGTAGAAGACAGGATGTACCCGTAGAAGTCGTCGTGGATAAGGTCCTGCGAGGTGATTTTGGCTAGTTTCTACGAAAAGTATTGTACAAACCGTAGATGGGTCTACGTGTCATAAACCATATCCATAATTTTTGTTCGACAATTTTAAATTAAGGTCATTTTAGTCCTTTTCTATTATTATAACCACTAGATTACACCGTTTTGGCCTTATGCCTATCCCATAACCATTTTTATTCACTAGAAATCATCTTATTCTTCATTACTCACACAATTCTCAAACCCTAAAGATCACCTTCTTCTCCAAAATTCTCTCAATTTCAAGGAATACCAAGTTAGGGTTTCTACAAATTCCTCCATCAAATTCAAGATTTCAAGTTAAATTTCTACTCAAGGTATGTAGGTAGTCATCCATGGGACTCCTTCCACCCATGGAGCCAAGGTTCTTCTCCTTTTCAATCAAATTTAAAGTGTAACTTATGAATTTTTAATGATTTTCATCCAATTGCATGCAATATGTTTTGTATTTTGATTATGAAGTGAATTATGAATAAATTGTTACTAATTATGTGATTTCAAAAGATTTTCTTACAAATTTTCATACATGCTATCTAGGATTCATGAAATTCTATATGGGTATCTTTCAATTATGATTCAATTGATGTTATTTTATATATTCATGCATCATTTTTTTTCCAGTTATATGATTTTAAGTTGATTACATGTGAACTTATACTTTTACCTAGTTTGCACTTGCAAGTTATGATTATGAATTGACAAGTCTTTCAAACAAGCTTATGAAAAGGGTGACCTAAAACCCAATAACACTCTGTAAGGTAGTAGGATTCATAATGATGGAAGGCTTACACCCACATCATATGAATCACATGAAATGAGCTATTCTATGAATAAACTTTTATGAATTGGATTGGTTTTTATTAATTGCTTTTCCACATGATAAAATTTATGATTTTTTAACAAGAATGACTCATGATTATAATAAGTATGATCTATGACAAGTAATCTATTAGGATTTTGACTTAGCACCAAAAGGAATTTGAGGTGCGGACTCGACCTACGGAGTTCTTGGTAGCATTTTCTAATCTCATAACTATGTTGCTACTGTAGAATTATTGCCAATATGGCCTTACTAGTGGATCTACGTATAGCTTATTCGTACACCTATTTTTATAAGGTAGAGCCTACCTTAGCAAGTAGATTCCTCTTTTTCGCTGTACAGGGAGACAACAAGATTCCATGTAATAGATCATATTGTCTTATAGTTGGTCATGGTTTTTATCCCGCATATATTATGTTTTCTCATGACTCATATTTTAATTATTTATGATTCATGTCCCCTTATGATCTCTACTATAATTTCATTTTGCATTGATCACATTCATGTTTCACTCATGTCTTACTTTCACTCTTTTCTATGCTAATTATATATTGTCAATTGCATGTCATGATTTATGACATATTGCATCGCTTAGTACTTAGTATATTCCAGTACTAACACTTACTTTTCTTGCCTACATTGTGCTATAATGTAGGGGTTAACGATTATGCTTCCACTTTCCAAGACTAATATCAAATTTTAGTGAAGTTTGAAGTTGGTGAGCCCTCATGATCCAAGGACGTGCTTATGATTTTATTTCCTATGAGTTGTGCTTTCTTGTTTCTCCTAGACTTGAAGTTAGCAAGGGCCTATCTTTGTAATTCTCATATGATTAAAGGATTTTTAGACATTATGTAAAGAGTGTTGTTTTTACTCCCTTCTTGTTATGCCATGCTTTCTAGATATTCACAATTTCTTCTGCTTTTTTGTTATTTTACTTGCCTTATATTTGCTTGATATGCTAATAGGCTTGGTTGGGGTTTCCTTGAGAATCTTAATCTCCATATCATACCTAGGGCCTAACTTGGGTTGTGACTAACTCAGTATCACAACACAAGGTTTAAGGAGTCCTAGGCTGTCTGAAAGTCGCATTGATTATAGTTTTATTCAGTGGCGTAAAGCGCACCATGTCTATGAGTAAGAGACTATGAGATGTTTAGAAATGTTTCACTTCTTTCATGATCCATGTCGTGTGATAGAGTGTACTTTAAGGCTTCCTGCTCTAATGATTGTTCTTTGTGATTTTTAGAAAATGCCTCCAAGAAGAGCTCTAATTCAAAGTGGGGTTGATGCTGATGGGTGACAAACCCCTCAAGACCCTAATAACCCATTGACTGACTAAGTAACCAATACCGAGTTCCAGACCACTATCTCTTAGCTTGCCTAAGCTATGACAACCCAAGTGAATTAATAGGTGGTAGCTCTTCCAAATGTGGTTATAGTGGCTTCAAGGTTAAGGACTTTACAAGGATAAACCCTCTTGAGTTCCATGAGGATCCACAAGATATTTTTGATGAGGTGTATAAGGTTATGTCCATCATGGGGGTATCCTCAGATGAAAAGATAGAGTTGGCAACATATCAACTCAAGGGTGTTTCCCAAGTATGGTCCAATCAATGAAAGGTTGAGAGAGTTGAAAGGGTGGAGGCGAAAGTGTTAGAACTCATCAATTTAAAACAAGGGAATATAAGTGTGAGAAAGTATGCCCTCAAGTTTATAAAGTTGTCTAAGTTTGCTCTCTTATTGGTGGCCTGCTCAGCAACCCAAATGAGAAAGTTTATTTTAAGGGTGTCAGACTTGGTTGTGAAAGAATATAGGACCACAATTCTTATCAAAGGGATGAACAACTCTTGGTTAATGTCCTATGTCGGCAAATCGAAGAGGAGAAGCTCAACGAGTGGAAGGTGAGGGAGTCCAAAAGGGCTCAGTTTGAAGAAAAGTTTTCTCAACAAAAATCTAGTGGCGGAAATGGCCATTTTCAACAAGGACAAAGATCTTATGGACACGACTCCTCACAAGCTTTGCACCAAAGATTTAACAAAGATAGGGTGTCCAACCCTAAGCCTTAGAATAGAAGTGTTAGTGGAGCTATTTTTCCTACATGTCCTAAGATTGGTAGGAGCCATAGGTGTAAGTATTTGATTGGTACAAATGCTTACTATGAGTGTGGTAAGGTGGGGCACAAGGTAGTCAATTACTAGAGTGCTGCAAAAAGGGAAAATATGGTCTTCCACAAGGCCTGTCTAGTACATCAAGGTGACCGGTGCAAAAATCACTCTTTCTATTTTGGGTGGTGGTGTCAGGCTGTCAGTACCAAAATAAGTTCTATACACTCTAGATTCGGTATTACTATGAGAATTCATTAGATGTGGTTAAGGGTATGTTGCAAGTCTTTCACTTTGATGTGTATGCATTGTTATATCCCCGATGTTAATCTATCCTTTGCATCTCCTTATGTGGCCATGAGATTTGATATGTCCCCTGAGGTCTTATTAGATCCCTTCTCATTTTATATGCCTGTTTGGTGATTCAATTTTAGTTAAAAGAGTCTATAGGAAGTGCCCAATTTTGATGTTGCATAAAGTTACTTTATGAGATCTTGTTGAGCTTGAAATGATTGATTTTGATGTTATTCTTGACATGGATTGTCTTCATTCATGTTATACTTCTATCGATTGTAGAACTCGAGTGGTTAAGTTCCAATTTCTTAATTAGCCAGTCCTAGATATGAATGGTGCTAATTTTGTATATAAAGATCAATTCATAGTGTGCCTTAATGCTCAAAGAATAATTTTTAAGGGTTGAGTGCATCATCTTGTACGATATAGGATATAAATTTCAAAACCCCTACTTTTGAGTCAGTCCCTATTATAAATGAGTTTTTGGATATGTTTTCCGATGAATTATCTAGTGTTTCTCCTAAAAAGAAATTGATTTTGGAATAAATCTCTTTTCTGATGCCTAACCTATCTCTATCCCTTCTTACCATATGGCCCTACCGAACTTAAGGAGTTGAAAGATTAATGAACAGACTTATTGGAAAAGGGAATCATAAGACCAAACATTTTTCACTGGGATGCTCCCATGTTATTTGTTAGAAAGAAGGATGGATCACTTTGAATGTGTATTGACTATCGACAATTGAATAAGGTTACTATAAAGAACAAGTATCTTATTCTTGGAATTGATGATTTGTTTGATTAATTCTAAGGTGCAAGTTATTTTTCTAAGATTTATCTTCGATTTGATTATCACTAATTGAGGGTAAGGGAATATGATATCCCAAAGACGACTTTTAAGATGAGATATGGTCACTTTGAGTTTTTAGTTATATCATTTGGATTAATAAATACTCCCACGACATTTATGGATTTGATGAATTAGGTATTTAAATCGTACTTGGATATATTTATGGTGATCTCCATTGATGACATATTGGTTTACTCCTAAAGCAAGGAAGAGCATATGAGTCACTTGAAAATTATGTTGAAAACTTTGAGGGACCAACAATTTTTCACCAAGTTTAGTAAATATGAATTTTGATTGAGGTCAGTGGCATTTATTGGTCATATTATTTCAGGTGATGGTATCATGCTGGACCCTAAGAAATCAAAGGCAGTTAAGGATTGTCCTAGACCTTTGTTTGTCTTAGATATTCAAAGCTTTCTAGGTTTTGCTGAATATTATAGAAGGTTTGTGAAGGGGTTTGCATCCATTGCATTGTCTTTGTTTAATTTGGTCCAAAAGAAGGTGAAGTTTCAATGGCCCAATGAGTGTGAGAAAAGTTTCCAACATTGAAGGATTGTCTTACTTGAGCCCCTATTTGACATTAGATTGGTGATTGTAATGACTCACGAGTCGAATTAGGTTGTTTATTAATGCATCATGGAAAGTTCATAGCATATGCCTCTAGACAACATGAAAGGAATTATCTCACTCATGATCTTGAATTGGCGACTTTTGTTTTTGCCTTGAAAATTTGGCGTCACTATATTTTTGGAGTATATGTTGACATATTCACTGATTATAAAAGTCTATAATTTTAATCAAAGGAACTTGAACCTTCAACAAAAGAGGTGTCTTGTACTATTAAAAGATTATGACATGAGTGTGTTAAACTATCCAGACAAAGATAATATGGTTGTCGATGCTTTACGTTGAATGTCCATGAATAGTGTTATTCATGTTGAGGATGAGAATAAAGAATTGGTTAAGGATGTGCATTAAATGACCTGATTGAGTGTTAGGTTGAGTGGTTCTAATGAGGGTGGTATCATGGTTCAAAAGGGTTCAAAATTTTCACTTGTGGCAAAAGTAAAGGCAAAGCAAGACCTAGATTCGATTTTAGTTGAGTTGAAGAAATTGATTGATGAGAAAACGATTGAGGTTTTTCTCCCAAGGGGAGATGGGGTACTATGTTATCAAGATCGCATATGTGTTCTTAATGTTGATGTCTTAAGAGAAATGATCTTAAGTGAAGTACATAACTCCCGATATTCTAATTACCAAGGATACACCAAAATGAATAGGGACTTAAGAGAGGTGTACTGGTGGAATGGTGCGAAGGACATAACAAGATTTACGGTAGAGTGTTCGAACGGTCAACAAGTGAAAGTGAAGCATCAAAGGCTGGGAGGTCAAGTCCGAGACATTGAAATACCCACTTGGAAGTGGGAGGATGTGAGTATGAACTTCATAATAGGGTTGCCTCATATCCATAGATAACATGTTTCCATTTAGGTAGTGGATAGAATGACCAAATCATCCCATTTTCTACCGGCTAAGACTTCTATGGTGCCAAAGACTATGCAAAGATATGTATTCGAGGGTTGATGAAGCTTCGTGGTGTTCCTTTGTCTATCATTTTGAATAAAAGGATATTGGTACCAAAGATAAGCTAAGTACTACTCTTCACCCTCAAATCGATGGACAAGACGAGAAAATAATCCAAACTTTAGAAGACTTGTTGAGGATATGTATGCTTAATTTCAAGGGTAATAGGAAAGATCACCTACCATTAATTGAGTTTGCTTACAATAATAATTATTATTCTAGTATTGAGATGACTTCTTTTGAAGCTCTATATAGTAGGATATATTGATGTCCCATTGGGTGGTTTGAAGTAGGTGAAGTAGATTTAATAGGACGCAAATTGGTGTTTGAAGCTATAGAGAAGGTGAGACTTATTAAAGAGAGGTTAAGGTCTATCCAAATTCACAAAAGTCTTGTTTGGACATAAGGAGAAGGGAACTTGAATTTAATTTTGATGATTGGGTCTACTTGAAAATTTCACTTGTGAAGGGTATAATTCATTTTAGCTAGAAGGGAAAGCTTAGTCCCCATATGTGTGCCTATATAAGATTTTAATGTGTGTTGATAAGGTAGCCTATGAGTTAGATTTTCCATCGGAGCTGGCATCGGTGCATCCTATGTTCCATGTGTCTTTGTTAAGGAAGTGTGTTGGTGACCCTAGCTCCATTGTGCCTTTGGAGAGTGTGGGTGTTAAAGAAAGTTTGGCTTATGAAGAGGTTCTGATTGAAATTTCAGATCGACAAGTCTAGAAGTTGAGATATAAGGAAGTTGCATTAGTTAAGGTGCTTTGGAGGAATTAAGAAATTGAAAGTGCTACATGGAAAGCCAAAGTGGATATGATGAAGTGTTATCCTTACCTCTTCCTTCTGTTTCGGCCTAAGGTACTTAGTTATCCATACTTCTTCAAATTCCTATATTTTAGCTTTTCCATGTAATTTTGTATGCATGCATATTCATGAAACTGATTTTAAGCTATGTTTTATTTAAGTTTTGAGATATCACGAGTTTTACATTTAGATAGCATTATTGCATTCATGTTGAGTTGTTAAATGCTCATTCTACTCTACTCAATCTAGCTTTTATCTCATTCGAGGATGAATGTTCCCAAGGAGAAGATATTGTAACATCCCATATGCTAGAAAGTCAGAATAAGGAGAAAAATGCAAGAATAAGTGCTTGTGCAGTGACTATACGCCCACTCTATGGGCTGTAGATAATTCCAACAACCATAGATGAGTGTCGTAGGTAGCCCCATGACTTAGGAAACTAATCCTAGAAAAGCACCTGGTGTACGAGGGGGGAAAATTGGTCGTAAAAAGAACTACAACTCGTAAAAAAAGGTCGTAGAATAGGAGGTCAGGTTTTGCAAAGAGACGGGTATTAGTATTTTATTTATGAATAAAAAAACGATCCTGTTAAAGGAAGCATGGGTCATAATTGGGATTCATATAACATCCCAATACCTAGGGAAATTTCAAAACAATTCAGGATGGTTCTACGAGAATGATGTACGGGCCATACTTGTTTGTACAAGTATGGTCTTTGCTCATCATTTGGCCTAGTGAATAAAGACTATAGGACCCTATCTATGAATGGGTTTTATGGGATGTAGAAGATAGGATGGTCCCATATAAGTGGTCCATGGATGAGATTTTGAGAGGTGATTTTAGGTCAATTTTTACATAAGGTATTCATAGGCCATAGATGGGTAAACAACCCATAGACACTATCCGTAATTCATGCTCGGTAGCTTTCAATTAAGGGCATTTCAGTCCTTTCCTATTATCTTACCCTCTAAATTACATCATTTTGTCTTATTCCTACTCCATAACTTTTTTTTAATCATTAGAAATCATCTTACTCCACAACATCTACCCAAATTCCCAAATCCTACGGATCACCTTCTTCTCCAAAATTCTCTCAAGCTCTAGGGAAGTCGAGTTAGGTTCCTGCAAATTCCTCCATCAAATAATAGATTTCAAGTTAGATTTCTATTCAAGAAATATGGGTATTCATCCAAGGATCCTCTTTGACCCATAGAGCCTAAGAATTCACTACTTTTTAATCAAATTCCAAGTATGAAACTTATGGATTTTTAATGATTTTCATTTAATTGCATGAAATATGTTATATATTTTGATTATGAACCTAATTTTGAATGAATTGTGATTAATTACGTGATTTCAAGGATTTCCATGCATATTCTCTTACATGCTATCTAGGGTTCATGAAATTTTGTATTGATTTTTTCAATTATGATTCAATTGATGTTATTCTACATAATTATGCATGATTTTCTTTCAGTTATATAATTTTAAGTTGATTACATGTGAATCCATACTTTTACCCTAGTTTTCACTTACAAATTCTGATTATTGAAAAGTTTTTCAAGCAAGTTTATAAAAAAGGTGACTTAAGACCTAATAACGCTTTGTAAGGAGGTAAGATTCATAATGATGCTTACATCCACATTACGTGAATTACCTAAAATGAGCTATTCTGCGAACAAAGTTATTATGATTGGACAAGTATGATTTATGATAAGTATTTTGTTATAATTTTGACTTAGCATCGAGAGGACTTTGAGGTGGGAACTCGACCTAAGGTGTTCCTAGCAGCAATCTCTAGTTTCATAATGACATTGCCGCATGTAGGATTATTGTAAATATGACCCTTCTAATGGATCCACACATAACTTATGCTTACACCTATTTTTAGGGGATGGAGTCTAACTTGGCAAATATATTCTCTTTTTTTGTTGTATAGGGTGACATCAAGATTTTACGTAATAGCTCGCATGGTCTTATAGTCGGTTATGATTACTATCCTGCATATGTTGTGATTTATCATGACTCATATTTTAATCATTTATGATTCATGTCCTTTTATGATCTCTACTATGATTCCATTATGCATTGACCACATTCACGCTTTACTTATGTCTTACTTTTATTCTTTCCCATCCTACTTATACATGGCCAATTGCATGTCATGATTTATGACGTATTGCATTACTCACGTACTTAGTACATTCTAAGTACTAACATATACTTTCCTTGCCTACATTGTATTATAATGTAGGGTTTGATGACCATGCTTAATTCCGAAGGCTAGTATTGAGTTCTAGTGAAGTTTGAAATTGGTGAATCCTCATGATTTCGGGGACATGCTTATGATTTCATTTCCTATGAGTTGTGCTTTCTTGCTTATTCTAGAGTTCGAGTTAGCTAGGGCCTGTCCTAGTAACTCTCCTATGATTAGAGGCTTTTTCAGACATTATGTAAAGAGTATATGTTATTTTTAATCCTTTCCTAATATGCTATGGTTTCTAGATATTCATGATTTCTTTTGCTATCCTGTTTCTTTACTTGCCTTATATATGCTTGATATTCTACGAGGCTTGGATAGAGTTTTCTCATGAATCCTAATCACCACACAACACCTAGGGTCTGGCATAGGTCGTGATAGTCCTATATATTTGTTGAAAAAGTCCTACAATTATGCAAATGTGACCCTCAATCTATGACATCAAACAACAAGTTGCAGTCCATTTTACAACCCGTAGACTTCTCTCATAAAACTGACTATTAACTCAAAAATTTTCAAATGTTGGTGGTATTCTACGAACTAGTTCTATAAACTGTTGAACCAACCATACTGTAAACTTAGTTCATCCTGTTGGACTCTGAAATTCTAGTCTCAATATCTGATCTACGAGGATCATTTATGACCCGCCAACACTTCTAGGAGCTGTAAACTCAACCATAAACCCAACCTTTTTTTTAAAAAAAAATTCGCAAGTCTCCAGGTTCCATCTGTGACTGGTATCTATGGCTCGTGGTCTAATCTATAGTTCATATATAGGCCTAGTAGACCTACACCAAAAATCAATTTTTTTTCGTTATTCTAACTTTTCAACCTTTGGGAACATTCGCTCTCGAATGAGATAAAGAAAGGATGAATGAGATATAAGGAGGATCTAATATCCCAACATGAATGCAAAAACACATTTACAATGCAAAAATCAAAAGATTTTCAAATTCCAAATAAATCATAGTAAAAATTCAATTTCATGAACGTGTTGTCACGGCCCAAGCTAGGCCAGAGATATAACACAATGATTAGAACTCCGAAGGGCTCTAAGCAAGCCTATTTGCATTCATTTCATTTATAAGGTAATAAGAAATAATAATGACATAAGTAGTGCGGAAGTAAAGTCTCAATCCATAAACAATCTAGATAATACCAAAGACAAATCAATATCAAAATAGTACGAAAAGACATCACATCACGTGTATAATATGCCTCTGAAATCATTTAGATGTGACATTAGCACAAGTTCTATCTCACCCAAGATACAAGAAAAATGGTAAAGTAATCACTCATAGAAAAGTGACATAGTAGACTCACCCTCAAATCATGAGGACTTACCAAACAACGTCAAACTAAAAGCCAAAGCTAGCCACGTAGGGAATGAGAGTGATCGTCTGACCCTACATTATGATACAATATAGGAGAAGAAAAGTATGTGTTAGCATATGGAAGGTACTAAGTATGTATATGCAATGAAACAATGTACTACAACATGCAAAAAACCAAGTTTAAAGCATGCTAAGTAATCCATATAAAACACCCTACATTATGATACAATATAGGAGAAGAAAAGTATGTGTTAGCATATGGAAGGTACTAAGTATGTATATGCAATGAAACAATGTACTACAACATGCAAAAAACCAAGTTTAAAGCATGCTAAGTAATCCATATAAAACAGGGGAATAAAGGGTAAACAAAGTCAATACATATCTATACATATGATAAAATCTTGAAATGATATAAGTAAATAAGATCATAATCATGTGTGAAATATGAACCATAACTGACAATAAGAGTATGCGATCTATATAATATAAAATTTCGATGTTATCCCTACAAAAAAACAAGGGAGTCTACTTGCCAAGGTAGAACTCTACCCCACTAAGTGGGTGTCATACACTATGTGGATCCACTAGAAAATTATATTAGGAACATAAACCTACAGTGACATGTAATTATGAGACTAGAAGCTTCTACTAAGGACCCATTAAGTCAAGTCCCCACTTCAAAGTTCCATTCGGTGCTAAGTGAAATCCCATGGAATATACAAATCATAAGAGTCATATCTTTCATAGGTTCATAATCTTTTCAGAATACATAGTTCATAGCTTTTAAGTATGAAAGGCTAAATAATTTAACCAATCTAATTCATAAGAGTTCATATTCATAGTGCAGCTTATCTTCATGTAAATTAGGAAATGTGGGTGTATACCTTGAATCAGTACCTTTCATACCTCGAATTGAGTAAATTGAAAAGTCACTATTTAGGTCTTAAGTCACCCTATTTCATAAGCTTGCTTGAAGACTTGATATTCTATAGTCATGTATTGAGTTAAGAATTCGGGCAAAGTATGAGTTCACTTTCAATAAGCTTGGAATCATGTAATCAAAGTATATTCATGCATAATCATGTAATTTGAAATCATTTGAATAAAAATTGAAGGAACCCATTTACAATTTCATAAACCCTAGGTAGTACTTAGGTGAAATCACCTATAAATCATGTAATTCATATAATTTGATGCAACTCATACAATTGGAATTGAAACCATCAAAATCCTTAAAATACATACTTCTAATTTGATGACTTCTCCCGGAGAATTGGTTGGGCTCCATAGGTGAAAGGGACCCATGGATGAAGGCCCACATACCTTGAGTGAAATTGATCGAGAAAATTTTGGAAATTGGGTAGTGGAACTTGAAACTCTAACCTTGGAACTTTAAATGAAGTTGAGTGACTTGAGATAAATTGAGAGTTTTGGAGTTAGAATGAATTTTAGGTGAATATCATAAAGGTTAGGACAATTTTAGGTAGTTATAGGATTAAAATGACTTAGTTTAGAGATTAGGATAGGAGGAATTGACCAAAAAGCCTTTATGAAATTCTGCAGACAGGGTCTACGAGACTCATCTATAGTTCACAGAAGCATTTATTGACATAGAGTCCCTTCGTGGAACCTGTGTACTAAAAAACCTAGCTACTGGAAATCGTACCTCAAATCCACGACCTAAATGTATGGCTCATCGTTTCTTTTATGAGTTGTAGATACCCCTCATAGATGGCCCCTCTCATAGTCTCAATTATGAGGCTCATATATGAATCGTACTTCCAAGTATGACTCATCTTTTTGAATTGTAAACCGGGTTCAGAATCCCCTTCAAATTACCCAAATTTGGACTCCACTACTACCACCTTCTACAGGTCATAGATAGTTTCATGGATTTTATATTGGCATACTTCCAACCCAAACTCTATAAATTTTCTAAGTGTTAGGGTCATCTACGTGACCCTACCTATGACTCGTAAAACATCTATGAGTTGTAGTTTGGTATCGTAGTTCCCGGCACTAGAATTCAAATTTGCACCTTTCTTCATATTTCAAATTTTCAACACATGGGGTATTACAATATCTCCCCTTGAAAATATTCTTTCTCGAATGAGACAAATGCTAGCTTAGGTAGAATTATATATATATCAACAATCCAACATGAATGGAACAATGCAACTTAAACACCAATTTCATGAAATTTTCAAACTTATACATCAAACAACATTATGAGTATGCATGCATGTAATATGATATAAAAAACTGAAATGTGGGAATTTTGAGGATTTGAGAAAAATGGCTTAATAAATTAGGCTTGGTGGAAGAGAAGAGATAAGGACATAATTTCATCATCTCAGCTTTCGCTTTTCATGTAGCACTTTCAACTTGCCGGTATCTCCTTAGGACCTTAATGGATGCAATTTCTTTGTTTCTCAATCTCTTAACTTGTCGATTTAATATTTGAATTGGAACCTGTTCATAAGTCAAATTCTCCTCAACACCCATGCTCTCTAAGGGCACATGTCACGACCCAAGCCCAGGGCCTAGACGTGACACGATGAATGGAGAACCTGAAGGAACCCCAATCAAGCCTCTTGAGCATAAATGGCACATCCTTGGTTTTGCAGAAGCATAATTGAACAACCATCAAGTAACAAATAATTTCTAAGGGGAAGTGGAGCTTTGGACTAATGCTACGGGAATGTTGCAGGGAAGAGGATTAGCATAGCAAATAAGTCTAAGGGGCAGGTGAGTATGACTCACGCTATGTGATAGATAGAGACAGGACTTTCGTCTCATCATCAACATACAACAAGGACATCTGAGAATAAGGACTAAGGAAATCTTCAATATTTACATGAGTATAACGAGTCAACTCAAAACATACATAACCATATCCAACAACACCTTTAATCACGAATAGAATGGGGGCCAAGACACTTCTGGGGCTCACCCTTAATAGATAGTATCTCAAAAATAAGATAGACAAGTTTTAATTGAGCATAAAAGTAAATGGTTGTTGTCCTCGGATGTGAAGGGCTCACCAATAACAAATCTTTGATCCAATCGCTTAGCCACGTGGAGGAGGAGGATGGAAAGGAGCTCCCAGCCCTACATGGTCAGATCATGTAGGCAAAAAGTATGTATTAGTACGTCTGAATGTACTAAGTATGCAGGGTGCAGATGCATCAAGGAACATAAGCTGTAATTAAATAATATGCATGATCATAAACAATGAATATAGGCTCAATATATCATGAATGGAAAATTCTTATTTGAATATGAAAGAAGAATCATCAAATCACATGACATCATATACATAGTGGGAAGGGACCATAACCGACATATAAGACCAAGCGAGCTACTACATGAAATCTCGATGTTCGCTCCACATCGGTCAAGGAGTGGTCTACTTTGCAAAGGTAGACCAAACACTATCTTTACAGGATGACCTTTTCAAAAAGTTCCACCACCTTACGACATAGCCTTTTCAGTAGGTTTCATATGATATCTTACCTTACATTATAGTCTTTTAGATAGGTTCAACAAATATACTTACCTTACGGCATTAACTTTTTGATAGATACAAGCCCATATAGGGGATAAATATCATACCTATGGTGGCACATAGTTAAGGATAATGGGAGACTACCAAGGTCCTCTCGGTGCTACGTCATAATCCCTCAGAATACTTGAAACATAATTATAGCCATATTGTTCATAGTCTAAAACATCATAATTTCATTCTTGGAGTAGCTCATTAAAACATAGATTATTGCATCAATTCAGAGCTTTAAATCATTCTTGCTATTCAAATCATGCTCTTGAGCTCATAGCATACTTGTTAGCCCTCTTATTAGTCTCATCTTGTATAACATACACATCTTGCCACAAGGCATTCATTACTTGAGAAACTTGGCATGCATCTTTTAGTCAAACCATGGTAGGTACATTTACATAAACTTAAAACCATGCAAATCGTGAGTAAATGCCATGAGAGGAGTAACATACAAGCTTTAAGCATTAACCAAATTAACCCACCAAAAGCATAAAGAGACTTGACTAGGGTATCATCAAACCCACATTTAAAATATAGACTTCACATGACTTTACATTTCATCTATATTACCTTAAACGCATGAACTCAAAAATTTAAAGTTAATTACCATAATACCCTTCTAAAAACCTAATTACCTTACTTATTAAAAAATATTTGCCGCACAACCAAAAAATACTGAAACCACACTTTTATCCAAAGCGGCGCATTCATTCGCCGTAGAAGTATAGATTACGCTCCTTTAGCAAAATGCTGAAACAAGAAAAAGTACTGTGCCTCAGAGAGAACGTGCTACTTCAGAGCAAAACAAACTTATCTACTTCCTAAGTTGTCACAGCCAAAATCGGATTGTAACTAAAGAAGAATAAAATAAAGCGGAAATAACTCATTTAACACGAGAAATCTCTCAAATCTTCGAGTCATGAGTACAAGAGCTTCTAATATAGTACTGAAGTGTAAATACAACTATCTTAGCGTAAGGTACATATTGTCTCATAGAATCATATCTGATATAAAGTTTGAAAACAAAGTAAAGTAAATCCTAAAGATCTATGATGACTCGAAGTTTGAGCCTCACTGATAGGATCGGGATAGATGTAGAAAAGTCCAACAAGAGTGAATCAGCTACCCAGTGTGGGTCCTTGTGCTTGATCTGTAGGGAGAAAATAGAGTAGGGGTGAGCATACCGAAGTGTACCAGTAGGTTCAACCGACTGGAAAGAGAAATAGAAGCAAGTATGTAATAATGAAAAATCCTATTACCTGCATAAAAAAGGTTAGTACGTAGTACAGTATGATCATGAATAATAAGTACATATAGCTATACGAAAATGCAATGGTGTTGCAGGCCATGTATAAAATGAAATGTCGATCGTCGCGGGGCTAATGCATACATCTATCGAGATGAAGCTATAAGATAGAACCCAGGGACGTTATAGCCCATGTACACGTAATCACGATCGTCGTAGCGCCGGGGTACACATCTATCGAGTTGAGCTACAAGACAGATCAGCCATGTACTAAAATATCTCAAGATATTGCAGCCCTTAAGATAAAAATACCTCACAGTGTTGCAGTCTTCAAGAGGGAGTATCTCGAGGCATCACAACCCCAAGTAGAGTAGGTATAATATAATTTATATGCATGCCAATGCCATAGTATAATTATAAAATGTGCATGCCAATGCCACAATATAAGCATGAGACTGTGTGCATAACAATATAATGATGGAGTATAAGATATGTGCATACCAATGTGACAATAGAATATAAGATATGTGCATACTAATGCAACTAGTTAATAAGATATGTCCATACTATGCAACAATTGGATATAAGATATGTGCATACCAATGCAACTAGTCAATATAAGATATGTGCATGCCAATGCAACAATGTAATATAAGATATGTGCATATTAATGCAACTAGTCAATATAAGATATGCACAATGGCTATCACATCATACGACTATACTATGTATATCAGCTATTACCGCTAGGCCACCATTATCTCATATCACCACTACCTCATCAATGATTAAGATGTCTATGCATCAAGCTTCACAAGAACCCCCAACTAGACTCATAACTCTTAAGTTCACCGCAGTCATCATCAATTAGCCACAACACTATCTCAAGTCTCATGTTATCATAATGATATCCTAATTATCTCAAATAACATGATTTAATCTCAGTTAATCAATAGGGTCGCCATTTACTCAATATTCGATATAACCAACATCATATTCCCATCAAATTCCAGCATATCATGTTACTGACTCATAACTCAATCTACATCTCATAATTATCATATAAGCATGCTCAATAGCTTAAATCCAGTCCCAGAAAGGTTAGCCGAACCTACCTCGATGCCGAAATTACACTCGAACAAGCTTTCTCAACTTATGACTCTAAACGATCCACGAATAAATCAACCACTAAATAGATATTACACATCAAGAGGTGCATTTTGATACCCATAGTGCCATGAATTAGACTTAGGAGCAAAATGGTCAAAAATAGCGCTAAAATTCAAAGTTCCCAAATTTGAAAATTGACTTCAAAACCAGGTTCTACACAAAAAGTAGAGTTTGTTGGTGAAAAACCCACTTAGATCGAGTTCAAATTGATAGAGAAATTATTTGAGTTTTCAAGATCATAGACAAAAAATCCCCAATTGTGGACATTCAAAATCATAAATTCAAGACAAAATCAACTTAAAAACCATAAAAACTAATCAAAATGATGTTAGAAACACTTATCCAAAAGATTTCTCCAAAAACTCTCTTAAAACACTGCCTCTCAAAGCTTATAATATTGAAATGGAGTAAAAATGGTGATTTTATATCTTGAAAACCGACTCAGATAAAATGTACTCCACGATCATGGATAATGATCCGTGAACGCAGAGAAGGAAGCAAGTTATACCTCGTGAATGCAAAAGTTTGTCTATGAAGGTGGAGAAAAAATGGGGTTGCACCATATGCTTCACACCATCAATTGCAAAATCTCAAAACGAACCCCCGGGGCTCATTCGGAATTCAAATTTCACAAACTAAACATGTATCCACATAAAAAATAACAGTATGGACTCAATGAAATAATTAGAATTTGATTTTGAGGTCTCAAGACCAAAACCCTAGATTTTAAGTTCAACACAAGCACATCAAGCTTTTCAACTTATTTCTTCAATCTGTGATTCTCTTCATTAGCTTCGTTCAGGCATTTTTTGACCTTAAGACATTCAAAATTTTTATCAAAAAAGTCCTTAATAAGTTGATCCTTTTCATTAGATACTTCTTGAAATCATCTATCAACTCATTCATTAGCAAGATTAGCTTTCTTTTAGGAAAAAATGTAACTTTTCTTTTAGTTCAAGAATACTTACCTCAGATTTATCATCATCTTCAAGATCTGAATCCTCAGCAACCATGAATAAAGTCTCATCTACATTTTCAGTGTCCGATTCCTCAATTCTTGAGCCCCAAGCAGCCATTATAACATATTTTTCTTTCTCTTTTTGCTTAGCAACTTTGTCCTTCAATTCTTTCTCAGCTCTTTCCTTTATCCACTCAATTTTCCATTGTGGACACTATTTGATATGGTGATCAGATTTTCCGCACTTGTAGCATCGTGATTGGTTTTTGTCATCAGACCATTTTCCGCCTCCTGAGTCATTAAAATACTTTCTGCTACATATTTCTCTCTTGTCTCTCCCTTTCTCTTTCTTGAGAAATTTCTTGAAATTCTTTTCTAAAAAAGCTATCTGATCCTCGTCTAGATTTAATCCCTCATCATTAGAAGCTGCCTTTAATGCTAGTGATTTCTCAGTCGCTGCTGCTTCTTTTGATCCTCCATGTTTATCTCATAAGTCTTGAGATTTCCTACTAGTTCAGTCAGGGTCATGGTTTGAATACCCTTAGCTTTCTTAATGGCAGTGACCTTCACATCCCACTTAACTTTGGATAAAATCCTCAAGAACATTATCCACTTGTTCCTCAGTAGTGATATACTTTCCCAAGGATGTCGGTTCATTAATGAGAAATGTGAGCCTCACCATCATGTCCCGCAATGACTCATTTTCCTTCATCTCGAAGGTTTCATATTCAGTGAACAACATGGCGACTCTGAACTTCCTGACCTGAGTAGTTCCTTCATGTGCAATACTCAGAGCATCCTAAATTTGCTTAGCAGTAGTGCAATTTGATATCCTGTTATACTTATCCGGTCCCAATCCATAAACCCAAAATATTTTTGGCTTTAGCATACTTCCTTACAGCTACAAGGTCATCAATAGTGAACTCCTTTCTTTCTTTTGGAACTTGTCGACCTTCCACAGTTTTCATCAGGATAGTTGGTCCAACAATGATCCTATCCCAAAGTTCGTTATCCTCACCTTGGATGAAGTCTTCCATCTTAGATTTCCACCATCTGAAATGAATTTCATTAACGAGTGGTGGCATCACAGACGATTGTCCTTCTCCGTGTCCAAGAGGTGGTACAATGTTCATCATGATCGATTGTTAGGTGTTAGCCTTTAATAAGAAAACTTGCTCTGATACCAATTACAAAATTTGCATGACCTATGAATTTTTCTAATTATAGAACCAAGTTTGCAGGTTTGTTTTAGAGAAGTAAAAGTAGATCAAGACATAGAATTTTAACGTAGAAAACACTCGGCTCACAAAGGTGAAACAAATCACGACCTGTACCCCTACAAGATTTTCCCCAACTTCACTAAATCAAATGAGCATCAACAAAAGATTACAATTCCTAGTTATCTAAGAATCAACAAACTTCAAACAACTCCTAACTACAACACAAACCTCCCAAGGTTTATGTTCCCAAGTCTACGAGTTGCCCCCAACTTGAAAACTATACCCCCACTTCAGTTTATAGATCACTGAACTAAGCAATACATTAAGACTCAACAAGAAAGAGAAAAGCTTCCTATAATAGGACTCAATAGAGAACCAAATCTTCCAAGTTTTTCTTCACTATTCAAGACTGCAATCACATAACTCTGCTTTTTTGCGCTCAGTCTTGATTCCCATCTTCTAAGTCTTCTCTTCTATTTAATCACTTCCACGAAGAGTTCTTCTGGAATTCAGACTCCTCATCTACACGAACTCTTCTTGTCATAGAGTTCTATATCAGATAGAACTCTGTAGTATCAATCTTTTCCTTATGTGTTGTTGAAATATACTTCTCCAGAGCTTATCCCAAAGGAATTTATCCATTCTACAATTGTTCTTCAAAGCTTACCCCAAAGGAATTTATCCATTCCACAATTGTTGCTGACGTGCTGAACCTTTTTGAGAAATTGCGCAAGAAAACTTGACTGATTAACTTGTTTCATGTTCTTTGTCCATCATCAAAACTGCAGTGTCCTCAACAAAAGAGAAAGTTGCAAATGCTAAGAGATGATGGGTGGAATGCACTTATTCATAAAGTATCCATATTTTACATTTTGTACCTAATATTGATGAGCCATATGTTAACTCTAGAAGATCAGGGCACAAACCTACTGATTATACGGTCTTACATCATTATCATGTTTAAATATTTTGTTTAGATTATTGATTGACAATTCAAGAATTCATTGATTGTTTCAACGAGGTGACTACTGATTTGCTTTACGGAGTTACTTGTTTGAATCCAATTGACTTATTTTCTAGTTTTGACATCAGAAAAATAATGAGAATGACTAAATTATATTCTAATGACTTTGATGAGTTAGTGCGAATGCTCTTGAGAATCAACTTGCCACTTACATTATTGATATCCGTGATGTTTGATGAAAGGTTCTCCAAATTAAATAGGCTTTGTGATCTCTCAAGAAAATTAGTTAAGACAATGAAGCACTTAAACTTTCCTCTTGTATTTCGCTTAGCGAAATTTGCTTTGCTATTACCGGTTGCCACTGCATCCATTGAAAGAGCTTTTTCAGCAATGAATTTTATTAGGAATGTCTTATGAAATTGGATGAATGATTAGATTTTGAGCGGTTGTTTAGTTCTATATGCAGAAAAATATGTATGTATTAATATTTCTAATGATATTATTGTAAAAATATTTCAAGAGATGAAACCGCATCGAGTATAATTGTAATAATGTAATTATATTTTACTTTCATTAGTATAATTTATTTTGTTAAATTTTTTGTGCTTACAACTTTGTATTTTGACACCCCTTTATGTAAATCCTGGCTCTGCCACTATTCATAAGCTTTTCATAATACATAGTTTATAGCTTGTCAAGTAGAAAAGACAAAACAATATAACCAATTCAATTCATAAGAGTTCATATTTATAGAGAAGCTCATTTTCTTGTAAATTAGGAATATGGATGTAGACCTTCCATCATTACCTTTCTTACCTTGAATTGAGTACATTTAGATTCTAAGTCATCATTTAGGTCTTATGTCACCCTATTTCGTTAGCTAGCTTGAAGACTTGATATTCTATAGTCATGCATTGAGTTGAGAATTTGGGCAAAGTATGAGTTCACATTCAATAAGCTTTGAATCATGTAATGAAAGTATATTCATTTATAATCATGTAATTTGAAATTATTTGAATCAAAATTGAAAGAACCCATTTATAATTTCTTAAACTATAGGTAGCACTAGGGTAAAATCACCTATAAATCATGTAATTTGATCTAGTTCATGCAGGATTGAATAAATAACTCCAATCTAAATCACAATTCATGCAATTGGAATGAAACCACCAAAACCCTTAAAATACATATTTGTAATTTGATGAAAAAAGAGAGAATTGATTGGGCTGGGTGAAAGGGACCCATGGGTGAAGACCCATATATTTTGAGCGAAATTGATGGAGAAAAGTTTGGAATTGGGTAGTGAAATTCGGAACTCTAACCTTATAGCCTTGAATGGAGTTGGAAGGCTGAGAGACTTGATAGAAATTGAGAGTTTTAGAGTTAGAATGAATTTTTGGTGAATATCACAAGGGTTGGGAAGGTTATGGGTAGTTATAGACTTAAAATGGTGTAGTTTAAAGATTAGGGTAAGAGAAAATGACCAAAAATACCTTAATAAAATTCTGTCGCACAAATTCTCGAGACCCATTTATGGTCCTTAAAAGCATTTACAAACCATCGAGTCCATTTATGGAACTTGTGTACCAAAATCCTAGCTACTGAAAATTGCACCTCGAATCCACAATCTAAATCTATGGCCTGTAGTTTCTTTTATAGGGAATAGATATCTCTCTCACATGGACCTAACACTTAGTCGAATCTCTCCCTCTTACAGTCCCAACTACAAGGCCTATGTATGACTCATACTTGTAAGTATGACTCATCCTGTTGAATCATAAATTGGGTTCAGAAACCTCCTTCAATTTATCCAAATTTGAACCCCTATCTATGGATCACAAATGGTTTTATCTTGCAACCCTAACTCCATAAATATTTTATGTGCCAGGGTCATTTATGAGACACTTTCTACAATCTATAAAAGCATCTACATGTCATAGTTTGGGCTTGTCATCGCTAGTATTAAAATTTAAATTTGTTCCTTTCGTCCATATTCTGATTTTTCAACACACAGAGTATTATAGACTCCAATCAAGCCTATTCGAATTCATCACATATGCAAGATAAGTAAAGACATATAAAGATATGAAAGAAAACCGAGAAAAGTCTAACACTTGTAGCATAAGATAGACTAAGGTGCAAAGACAACATAGACTCCAATTACAATATATATTTGAAAAGTCTCTAACCATTGGTGAATTACTAAGACATGCCCTAACTAACTTGATGTTTAAAATAAACTAAAACCAACAGAATACCCAAATCAAGGGGAAAATTATAAGCATGTCCTTGAATCGTAAGGATTCACCTACTTTGAATTCTAAGATAGCAACTAGCCACTTCTAGGAGGTGGAACGTCTTATCTATATTATAAAATAATACAAATAAAAAAGCATGACACCAACATGTTTGAATGTATCGAGTATGTGAGAAGGCATCATGCTATGAGTCATAATATGTAATTGACCAAAGCGAAAAATATAATAAAAAATTTATCTAAGACATGACTAAAACACGAATATGATCAATGTATTGAAGGAATCATAATTAAAATCATTAAAGAAGCATGTCATAAAATATTATAATCATATGTGGGAATCAATCTTAACCATCAATAAGACCATGTGAGCTATAATATATAATCTGGATGTTTATCCTATGCTAGAGAAAGGAAAGATTACTTGTCAAGGCAAGGTTTACCCCATAAATGGATCATAACATAGGCTATGTTTGGATCCTCCTGCAAGCAATTAAGACAAGATTCTACGATGACACATAGTTATGGGACTAGAGATTTCTACTAGGGATTCCTTAGATCAAACCTACACCTCAAAGTCCACAAGTCAAATTTAAATGAAATATTTGTATAAAACTTCACATGTGGAAAGATAATAATTAACTACCAATTCATTTTTTTAAAGACTTAGTTATAGAATATCTTATTTTATAATAATTCATGGAATGTGAGTATAGTCCTTTCATCATTACAAATCCATACATAGGTGAAAAAAATCTCATAATCCTTTTTATCTCTTTGAAGTGTAGCATTAAACTTCAATTCATCATTTTCATAAGCTTGCATGAAAACCTTGTCAATTTATGATCATACTTCATAATAAAAACTATGGAGTAAAAATATGGATTCATTGACAATCAACTATAAATTATGTAATTTGGATGAAATCATGCATAATCATGAAAAAACAATATCAATTGAAATTATAATTGAAGAAACCCATAATAAATTTCATAAGTCCTAGATGGCATTTAGAAGAATTTGAATGAAAAATCTTGAATTCCTATGATTAATATCAATTCATGCATACTTCAATTCAAAATCATGAAATAAAGCATAGTTTTTAAAATTTAATATTAATTCATCAAAACTCTGATATTCACACATTAAAAATTCATTGAAACAAATGAAAATTCTTGTGTTTATGGAGAAAAGAAATCTATGAATGAATAACTACATACTTGAATGGAATCCTTGAATAACCTAACATTAAAATGACTTGGATTATAGAACCCTAGCTTGACCTTGAGTTTGCCTTGGAGGAAGATTTTAGAGAGAGAAGTTCTGATTTTGAGGTGTGACTTGAGAAAATGAGAGATTAGATTAATAGAAACTCCTAAATCATACTTAAACTATCTCAAAACGATGTAGTATAAGAGTTAAAAGGAGGAAAATGAGTAAAATGATCTTAAAAAATAACTACCGCATAGGAATCATGAGGATTATCTATAGTCCGTGGTTCCATCTATGGACTGTAGAATTTTGTCCATCATAATCAAACTAAAAGTCAATTCTCATAAGTTTTTGTATTGAATCACTTTTATGAGCCATAGATGTAAGTACGACCAATAAAACACTTTCATAAAAGCGCATGAAAGTTTCCAGGCTTTTAGGAATTTTGAACCATAAAATCATTCTACACGATTTGTAAAATTACCCGTGGACCGTTCTATGTCCTCATTGAAAAACTTCTACAACTATGCAATTATTACTCTCGATCCAGGAGATCACATAATGAGTTGTAGTCCATTTTACGACTCGTAAATCTCTCTCATAAAACTAACTTTTGACTCAAATGTTTTTTTAAGTGTTGATGGTGTTCTATGAGTCACTTCTATGGCCCATGGAATCAACCATGATCCCTAAACTTGATATGTCCTGTTAGTGTAATACTTCAAAAATTGAAAAGTTAGAATAAGAAAAAGATACAAAAAATTTTTCTAGTACATGATCTAGTTTACGAGTCGTAAATGCAACTATAGATCGTAGATGACATCTTAAACTTGGAAAAAACTTATGATTCATGTTGGATCTTATGAGTAAGGATTACGACCCACAAATGGAATTACGACTCATGAAAATGATCATAGAAAGGGTTCAAGATTTTTAAAATTTTATAGGTTGTAGTACATATGTTATAAACAAGCACGATAACTCGTGGAAGGTTGCGATTTATTAGACCATGCTCATAGAACCCCCCGAGACTAGAAATTATTTTGGATCAAAATGAGAAAGTAGGAAAGGGGTTCTAGAACTTGTAAATAAGACGATGAGCCATAGACTGAGGTCATGAAAGTAGCGCATGAAGTCAAAGCCTTGGTATTTTTTTTACGAACTAACATGATAGTCTGCAAATGGGAGGACGACTGTCATGACCCGGGCCTAGGTCCTAGGAGGACATGACGAATGGGAATTTGAGAGTCCCCAAATAAGCCTCATAGCATCCATGTACACATCATTGGTTCAGAAGCACATAACAAGACAATAAACATATAGTTTAAAGGGATGGGAAAGTATGACTCACGCTATAGGGGTGTCATAGGGATAGGGATTTACATGGATTCACATAGCACATAAGAACTAAGGGGCGGGTAAGTATGACTCACACTTTGGGGATAAAAGGGGCTTGTGACTTTCCACATTTCCACATATGATCATAAACATATCATCATATCCTTAACATCAAGAGATAGCAACAATCATAATCTCCATAAGCAAGTAGTATAACATAACACAAATCCGTACATAGAATTTACATGTTGTCCAACGATGTCTCTAAGTCATAGAATAGGACGGGAGCCAAGACATGTCTCGCGCTCACCCTCAAAGTAAAGACATAATTGTAATTAGCATAATAAGTAGATATGATGCGCCTTGTCCTTGGATGATAGGACTCACCACAAGCAACTCTTTGTTGATGAAATTGGCCGTCAAGCAGTGGAAGATGATAATCTATGATCCCTACATGGTTAGAGCATGTGGGCAAAGAGTATGGGTTAGTAACCCGTTTGAATGTACTAAGTATGCAGGCATGCTATGTATATGAACTCATTAAACCTGCATTCAATGTTAGATGACAAGGGCACATATATAGAAAGAGGTATATATACAAGAAAGGGTAATATATCAATATGCGATGATATCCATGATGCATGAAATTCTATAATACTTTAAACATAGGGGGGATATGACCTCAACCGACATAAGACCAAGTAAGCTATAACTTGGAACTCCGTTGTCTGCCCCGCACCGGATAAAGGGGTGATCTACTTGTCAAAGGTATATCCTTGTCATAATCATCCCATAAAGGGGCATAAACATGAACCTATGCTAGGCACATAATTATGAGAAATAAGACTTTAGATAAGGACCCCTTGGGTCGAGTCCCTAGCTCCAATCTCATTCAGTGCTAAGTCAACAACCCACGAGAATACATATACATATACGTGCTTGAAAAAGAGGCATAAGTCTTCATACTTCATAATAATGCATACTTGGGCTAAAAAGGCCAAATCCTACTTCATGTCATGCTTTCGTGCATAGAATAGTTCTTTGTTCTTGTACATAGTAGTGTAAACATCCATAATTACTCAAAGAGCCACATCTTAGCTCTACCATATCTTTTGTTTCATTTCTTCTGGAACAATCACAAACACTTTTTTGATTATGGATCTACTACCAGAAATTCAATGCGTAATCTCAGCATTCAATGTGTATTCCTGAATAATCTCATTTTTCAATAATTCAACCATTTCATTTTACCAAGTTCAATGCTAGCCAGATTAGTCAACATTTATCTCTTTCGATGCAACAATAAGATCTTATTTGTAACAAGTGGTTTTGTTAGTTGGTTAATTGGTCACATTTTATTCATGATTTGACCCAAATAGTTCATGGGAGGAAATTAAGTTATTTGGGCCCTGGAGGACTGACAGGTCGCACTGCTAGTTTTCGGATACGAGATATCCATCCTAGTCACTATAGATGTATTTGCCCAATTGACACATCTGAAGGAATCAATGTTGGACTTATTGGATCCTTAGCAATTCATGTGAGGATTGGTCATTGGGGATCTCTAGAAAGCCCTTTTTATGAAATTTCTGAGAGGTCAACCGGGGTACGGATGCTTTATTTATCACCAGGTAGCGATGAATACTATATGGTAGCGGGAGGAAATAAGGATATTTACATTTTTTTAGAAAAACACCTAGACCAGGTGTTTAGAATCAAACAAGTATCGACAGTCTGCTTTCTCTGCTTCTGCTGGCGAATCACTCGGCAGGTTATATCAACAGAAGAAAAAAAGAGATTTTCAGTTTTTTGTTGATCACCCAGATTTGAACTGGGGAAAAAAGGATTTGCAGTCCTCTGCCTTACCACTCGGCCATGTCGCCAAAATGCTACAAACACAAAATAGATGAAAACTTTCCCGGATTACTGAACTGCTTTTTTATTGTACTTGCACCTTGAGTTCTGTTTTCCTTAATTTTTCCTATCCTATTTGGTCAAATACCTAGCGACAAACTCCTATGTTCCTTTCATTACGGTATATCATTGACACTATATGATCATATTCTTGCCATACCCTTACTTATCTTGAAAACATAATCATAAACATCATTAAGTCTTATCCCACATCAAAACTTCATGAAAATCAATGTTCATGTATGCATATGCCATGAATGATGAGAGAATATCATGGGAAATAGAGATTCATACTTAAAACAATAATAATAATATGAAATCTAAGTAAATCCATGAAAATAATACACATTTAAAACATACTTGAGATTACCCATGCGGAAATCAACATTTAAAAAGGACATGTATATTCAAATCTTCATAATATCAATGCAATTCAACATACTAGGGCTTAAATCACTTTAAATACATTAATTAAATACAACCCCTATCTCAATTGGATCAAATCAACATTAATTTAAAATACTCATATTCAAAGTAAACTTGAAATTCATAAATCAAGGAGTAAAAAGTGTTTGGGATCTTCATGGTTGAAAGGGACCATGAATCAATCCCACATACTATAGATAATTTAGAAGAATTAAGAAGAAATTGATTGGAGAAAAAGACCCTTCTTTGAGCTCCAAGTTGAATCTCCAATGGCACACTTGATAGGAGTTCTTAGAAGAGAGAATTTAGATATTCTAAGTGTATTAACCGAATTTGAATAAGAATGAAGGAGTATAGGTCTTTTCAGGAGTTATATGATGGGTTAGAAATGTCACAAAGGATCCTTATAAATCACCAAAATTATGAGAAAGCCATTAATGAAACGAGCTTTAAAAAGTTGCCAGATGGCTCGTGAAAAAGCACCACGGCCTGTGAAGAGGACCATGGACAGTACAAAGGTCTGTGGTAAGGGTCGTCAGACACTTGGCCATATTTTCAAACTAAGTACATTTCCACTAACGGTGCACAAAACATACAAAAGGTGCACTGATCGTACAATGGCCCGTACAAATGACCCAAGTTTTGAGATGGTAATTTTATATTTAGAAACACATTTTAGGATGAGGGCTTCACAATACACCTCACAACGGCTTGTAGTGAGGACCACGATACCCCATCATGGCTCGTGGTGGCCTGCACAGCCCGTGCAAGGGCCATGTGGTGGCTTCCTTAACCAATTCTTGGCTAGAAGGCTGGGGAACCTTCCAAGGGTCCCTTCTACGGCCAACAGTGAGGACCACAACTCGTGGGAGGTTCCCTGGAGGGCCCTTATGCCTCAAATCCTTTCTTAAGCCACATAAAGCCATACACAAGCATTTCTCATGGGTCACACACCTCCGAAAACTTAATTTAAGGATCAATAAAGTCTCACAAGATTCGAGTCCTTGCATCATCTCCCCCTTGGGATCATTCCTCCTCGAATGAGAATCAGATTAGCTAGAAAGGCTTGGCTTGAGCATGAAATATTTTAACATTGGAACACAATGCATAACGCAATTCTTGAAAATCATCAAAACTCATGTTAAAACATCCTTGGAATCATTTTTGTGCACATGCATGCATGTCATGTCATGAAACATAAGAGTGAAATAATTAGTACCGCTTAGAATAAGAAGAACCTAATACCTTAAGCTTGAGTAGATTGGAAAAGATAGGGTTATCACTTCATCATCTCCGTCTCCGCCTCTCATGTAGCATTCTCTATATGTTGATTTTTCCAAAGTACTTTAACCGAAGCCACATCCTTGTTGCAAAGCCGCTTTACTTATTTATCCAAAATCTCAATCGAAACCTCCTCATAAGACAAGTTCTCTTCAACCTTAACACCTTCCAAAGGCACAATCAAATTAGAATCACCAATCAACTTCCTCAACATCGACACATGGAAGACTGGGCTAATAAAACTCATCTCCAAAGGCAACTCTAATCTATAAGTGACCTTGTCAATTCGCTCAATTATCTCATAAGGGCCTACATACCGGGGACTTAACTTTTCCTTCTTACCGAAATGCATTACACCTTTGATAGGAGAAACCTTCACATACACCCAATTACTGACATGGAATTCAAGATCCATCTTCCTAACATCGAATAAGAATTTTGGCGATTTTGAGCTGTCTTGAACCTCTCCTTAATCAACTTCACATTTTGCATGGCCTTCAACACCAAATTTGGGCCAATCAATGCCATCTCTCCCAACTCAAGAGACCCCACCAGACATTTACACCTTCTCCCATACAAAGCCTCAAACGAAGCCATACTAATGCTAGCATCAAAACCATTAAAGTAGGAAAACTCGATGAGTGGTATATGATCATCCCAATTACTCTTGAATCCCAACACACAAGCTCTCAACATGTCTTCCAAAGTTTTCATTGTCCTCTTGTCTTGTCCATCAGTTTGAGGGTGAAAATCGGTACTTAACTTCATCTTGCTGCCAAGCCCCTTTTGAAATGAATTCCAAAAGTGAGAAGTGAATGTACCCCGATCCGATATGATAGACATAGGTATATCATGCAACCAAACCAATTCTCGAATATACAACCTTGCATAATCTGCAACATTGAAGGTAGTCTTGACCAGAAGGAAATGAGCCAATTTAGTCATCCTATCAACGATAACCCAAATAGAATCAAACTGCATTCGGGTACACGACAAACCAACTACAAAATCTATATTCACATCTTCCCACTTCCAAGTAGGAACCTCAATATCTTAAGCCAAAACCCTCAAGCCTTTGTTGTTCTACCTTCACTTGTTGAAAATTAGGACATTCAGACACAAACTTGGTTATGTATTTCTTCATATCATGCCACCAATACACCTTCCTCAAATCCCGATTCATCTTGGTGGATCCCGGATGTATAGAGTAATGAGAGTTATGGGCTTCCCTCATGATCACCCCTCTAAGACCATTCACATCCAAAACACACAACCAATCTTGGTACCGAAACACACCATCTCTCCTTTGGAACAAAACCTCTATCTTCTTTTCCCCAACCAACTTCTTCAACCCCTCCAAAGATGGGTCCAAGTTTTGTTTTGCCTTTACGTCAACAACCACAGAAAACTCAGCCTCATTCTGAACATGAGTACCACCATCATTAGAGTCAGCCAATCTAGCCAAACAGTGAACATCTTTTACTAATTATTTTATCCCTTCATTAACATGGGCCACACTTCCCATAGATAGACTATTACAATATTTGCGTTGCCGGGATGATATTGAACACTCATGTCGTAATCTTTAAGAAGTTCCAACTACCTCCTTTGCCTCAAATTGAGATTCCTTTGGGTGAACACATATTGCAATCTCTTGTAATTGGTGAATACATCAACATGAACCTCATATAGATAATGTCTCCAAATTTTCAAAGCGAACACCATAGACACCAACTCAAGATCATGAGACGAACAATTTTGTTCAGTCACTTTCAATTGCCTTGATGCATAAGCTATCACCTTAGCATGTTGCATGAGAACACAACCCAACCCTATCCAAGAATCATCACAATACACCACAAACCTATCTAAGCCAACCGGTAAAGTCAAAATAAGAGCCCATGTAAGTCGATCTTTCAAAGTCTGAAAACTCTTCTCACACTCATCCGACCATATAAATTTGGCCTTCTTTTGAGTCAACTTAGTCAATGGAGATGCAATGGATGAGAAATCTTCAACAAACCTCCTATAATAACAATCCAACCCAAGGAAACTTCGAAATATCCGAAGGAGTCAATAGTCTAGGCAAATTCTTCATGGCCTTAGTCTTCTTTGGGTCAACCTTAATGCCATCACCGGATACCATATGACCAAGAAAAGCTAATTCATGCAACCAAAACTCATATTTACTGAACTTGGCAAACAACTGCTCAACCAACCTCAAGTGATCCATATGCTCCCATTCACTCTGGGAATAATTCAGGATATCATCGATGAAGACAACCACAAAACTATCAAGAAATGGCTTGAACACCCGATTCATAAGATCCTTAAACACAGCTGGAGCATTAGTCAAACCAAACGATATCACTACAAATTCAAAATTCCCATATCTAGTTCGGAAAGCCGTTTTGGGAATATGATATTCTTTGACCCTCAACTGATGGTAACCGGAATGGAGGTCAATCTTTGTGAAATGGGTAGCTCTTTGAAGTTGATCAAATAAGTCATCAATCTTTGGCACCATATATTTATTCTTTATGGTTACTTTATTCAATTGCCTATAATCAATGCACATCCGAAGAGATCCAATTTTCTTTCTCATGAATGACACTAGAGCACCCCATGGCAAAATACTTGGTCTAATAAAGCCTTTCTCTAACAAGACCTTCAATTTATCCTTTAACTCCTTTAGTTCAGCTAGAGCCATATGATAAGGAGGAATGGGAATAGATTGAGTATCTTGAAGGAGATCTATGCCAAAGTCTACTTCCCTTTCAGGAGGAATACCGAGCAAATCCCGGGGAAAACATTCAGAAACTCATTAACCACTAGAACCGACTCAAGAGTAGGTGACTCAAACTCCATATCTGTAACCCTCACAATATGATAGATGCAACCTTTAGAAATCATTTTCCAGGCTTTAAGATAATAAAAAACTGACCCTTAATTGCATAATCACTTCTTTTCCATTCAAGAACGGGCTCATCCACAAATTAGAATTTGACTTACTGGGTTACACAATCTATAGAGGCATATGAAGCATACAACCAATCCATCCCGAGAATAATATCAAAATCAAACATCTCAAGTTTCACAAAATCACAAGGAAGGACTTTATACAAAAATAGAGATAGGACAACCCCAATAGATTCTTCGAGAAACAATAGAATCACTCATGGGAGTATAAACTAAAACGGGCTCTCTTAAGATTTCAGGACTCAATCCAAACTTAATAGCCAAAAGAGGAGTCACAAAAGATAAATTCGAACCCTGTTCAAGCAAAGGATAAACATCAAAATCAAATATCTTTAACATATCGGTCACTACATCTGGAGTATCCTCTACTTCCTATTGAGCATGCAAAGCATAAAACTTGTTATTTTGGGGTGCACTACCTTGTGGAGCTTTTTACTAGCCTTGATCACCCTGAGTCATGTGGCCTTGACCCTTCTTGACAACTTTAGGATAGTTCGCAATCCTGTGGCCCATATCACTACACCCATAGTAAGTAGCTGAATCTTTTAGACATGCACCCGAGTGATTTCTTCCATTCTTGTCACATCGAGGATGCGTTGGCCCACCTCAAACAAGTGCAATGGGAAGAGGCATTCTATTGTTTGCAACACTTACATTGGAACCCTAGCCTTGTTGGAAGTGACCATATCCACCACCACCCCTAGAGTTAGAGAACCTGCCATCATAATGGGCCCTCTTGGAAATTTTCGCTCTTTTCCTTGAGCTTTTCCCCTTCAATCTGTTCAGCATATGTCATGAGCCTGGAAATGTCCATATCTTGAATAAGCATAACCGTACAACATTCCTTCACAACCAAATTAGAGATCCCAGAACTAAATTATGCATTCTTGCATGAGGGTCAACCACTAGCATAGAAGTATACTTTGAGATCTTTGTAAATTTGAGGGCATATTCCCTCACACTCATACCACCCTATTTGAGATTAATAAATTTTGTCATTTTGGCCTTTCTAAGCTCAAGAGGAAAGAAATGGTCTAGAAAAGCAAACTTAAACTCTTCCCAACCAACCACATCATCAACCCTATCAACCATTAATTGTACCACACTTGAGCCACAACCTTTAACTGATAAGCAACTAACTCAGCTTTCTCTTCTGAATTCACCCCCATAATAGCCAACACTTTAGAGAGTTCATCAATGAAGTGTTGAGCATCCTTATCAGCTTTTGATCCATAAAACTCTAGATGATTCATTTGGATAAAATCTCTCACTCTAGCAGCCGGAGTGGGAGCATGGGGAGGAAGATTGGCTTGCTTAGCCTGGTTGGTCACCATTTGGGCGAGCATAGCAAAGGCAATCCGGAATTTATCTTGAGTAACTGGCTCTCCCATAGACTCTTGAGGGACTTGGTCTTTATTAATCGGGGCTTGCCTTGGTAGAGGGGCTCTTCTTGGAGGAATCTTCTGTAAGGCATCAAGGATACCATAATTTAGAAAATCTTAAGACAGGGTTCATAGCACGACATAAGATATGAAGAAGTGAGACAATTCCTAAAATGTCATCGTAGCCTCCCACTCATAGGTATGGGGAACTTCACACCGATGAATAGAATTCTACTTGACGCAACATGTTGGACTCCGAGGATCATTTATAAACCTAGTGCTCTGATTCCAAACTTATCACGATCAAGGCCTAGGAGTGGCATGGCGAATGGGAACCCGAGAGTCCAAAAACAAGCCTCATAGCATCCATGTACACGTTATTGATTCGAAAGCACATAACAAGATAATAAACACATATTCTAAGGGATGGGAAAGTATGACTCACACTATGGGGATGTCATAGGGATAGGAATTTACATGGAATCACATAGCACATAACACATAAGAACTAAGGGACAGATAAGTATGACTCACGCTATGGGGATAAGAGGGGCTTAGGACTTTCCACATTTCCACATCTCATCATAAACATATCATCGTATCCTGAAATCAACAAATATCCATAATCATAATATCTGTAAGCAAGTAGTTTAACATAACACAAATTCATACATAGAGTTTACACGTTGTCCAACAATGCCTCTAAGTCATAGAATAGGATGGGGGCCAAGACATGTCCTGGGCTCATCCTCAAAGCAAAGACATAATTGGAATTAGAATAATAAGTAGATATGAAGTGGCTTGTCCTTGGATGATAGGACTCAACAGAAGCAACTCTTTATCGATCAAACTAGTCGTCAAGCAGTGGAAGATGATAGTCTCTGGTTCCTACATGGTTAGATCATGTAGGCAAAGAATATGCATTAATACGTTTGAATATACTAAAAATGCGGGCATGCTATGCATATGAACTCATTAAACCTACATTCAATATTAGATGACAAGAGGACATACATAGAAAAAGGTATATATATACAAGAAAGGGTGATATATCAATATGTGATAATATCCATGATGCATGAAATGCCATAATACTTTAAACATAGCAAGGTTATGACCTCAACCGACATAAGACCAGGTGAGCTATAACTTGAAACTCTGTTGTCTGCCCCACACCAGATAAAAAGGTTGATATACTTGCCAAAGGTAGATCCTTGTCACAATCATCCCATAAAGGGGCATAAACATGAACCTATGCTAGGCACATAGTTATGAGAAAGGAGACTTTATAAGGACCCCTTGGGTCGAGCCCCCACCTCCAATCTCATTTGGTGCTAAGTCAACGACCCGCGAGAATACATATACATATACGCGCTTGAAAAAGAGGCATAAGTCTTCCAAATCATATTCGTGCATACTTAGGCTTAAGGCTAACATACTTCATAATCATGCATACTTGGGCTAGAAAAGCCAAATCATACTTCATCTCATACTTTCATGCATAGGAATAACTCCTTGTTCTTGTACATAGTGGTTTAAACACACATAATTGCTCAAAAAGCCATATCATAAACATTACGTGATCACATTCTTGTCATACCCATATTTATGTTGAAAACATAATCATAAACATCATTGGGTCTTAGCCCACATCATAACTTAATAAAAATCAATGTTCATGTATGCAGATGCCATGAATGATGAGAAAATAGCATGAGAAATCAAGAATAAATAAAATATGAAATCCAAGTAAATTCATGAAGAAATCCACATTTAAAGCATACTTGAGATTACCCATGCCTAAATCAACATTTAAAAGAGACATGCATATTCAAACTTTCATAATATCAATGCAATTCAACATATTAGGACTTAAATCAATTTAAAAACATCAATGAAAAACAATCTCTATCTCAATTGAATCAAATCAACATTAATTTAAAATGCCCATATTCCAAGTAAGCTTGAAATTCATAAATCAAGGAGTAAAGAGTGTTTGGGGTCTTCGTAGTTGAAAGGGACCATGAATCAATCCCACATACCTTTGATAATTTAGATGAGTCAAGAAGTAATTGATTGAAGAGGAAGACCCTTCCTTGAGCTCCAAGTTGAATCTCCAATGGCTCACTTGGGAGGAGTTCTTAGAAGAGAGAATTTCAATATAATTTTGAATAGAATGAAAGAGTATAGGTCTTTTTAGGAGTTTAGGATAGGTTAGAAAGTCACAAACGACTCTTAGAAGTTATCAAAATTATGAGAAAGTTATTGATGAATCAAGCTTTAAAAAGTTGCCAGTTGGCTCGTGAAAGAGCACCTGTGAAGAGGACCACAGACCGTACAAGGGTCCGTGGTAAGGGTCTTCAGACACTTAGCCAAATTCTCAGACTAAGTCTATTTCCACTGACGGTTCACGGTCCATATAAAGGTGCACTGATCGTACAATGGCCTGTACAAATGGCCTAAGTTCCGAGATGGTAATTTTATACTTAAAACCATATTTTAGGACGAGGGCTTCATGATACACCTCACCACGACTCGTGGTGAGTACCACGAGATCCCACCACAGCTCGTGGTGGCTTTCACAACCCGTGTAAGGGCCATGTGCTGGCTACCTTAGTGAATTATTAGCTGGAAGGCTGGAGCATCTTCCAACGGCCCCTTCTACAACCAGTGGTGAGGACCACAGCTCATTGGAGGTAACCTAGAGGGCCACCAAGCCTCAAATTCTTTCTTAATCCACATAAAGCCATACACAAGCATTCCTCATGGGTTACATACCTCCGGAAACTTTATTTAAGCATCAATAAAGTCTAACAAGATCAGGGTCCTTACAACGACTCGTAAATAAAAATTGTGAAACCAGTCGAACAATTTTAAATAAAAGATATTTTAGATATTTTCTACCTTCCTAAAATCTAAATCATATTTTTCTGTACCTAGAAATCACCTTATAACAATTTTTACTCGTTAATCCTCATGTATTCTCATTCATTCTCTCAAATTCCTAAAATTATCTCAAAGTTTTCTTCTCCAAAAATTTCCTCCAAGTTTAAGCTAGAGTCAATTTCACTGTCAATTTTCTAATTTTCTACAAGGATCCTACTTAAGGTATATGAGTATTCATTCATGGACTTCTTTCATCCGTAAAGTCTAAAAAAATTTCATCCTATTCTATGAATTTCAATTATGGCTATGGAATTTTAATGGTCCATAAATGAATTCATAAATTAGACTCATTCCATGATTTTAAATTAAATTATACATGAATCGACTTTAATTAGATATTTTAAATATTTTTTTCAATCAAGTTCTTCTTAGTGATATAGGGTTCATGGTATTGATTATGAGTTCTTTCAATTATGATTCCATCGGCATTGTTCTACATGATTATGTATGATTTCATTAAAATTTTATAGTATCAAGTTGATTAATTGTGAACCCATACCTTTACCCTAGTTTTCAACATGAAATATGATCAATGAATTTTCTCAATAAAAAACTAATGTTGGTGAAAGGATTTTCACCTACTTACGAATTCACTAATGTTGAGAGGTCAATACTCACATTGTTTGAATCAAAATTTTAAATTAGATATTTTATGATAATGATTCATCATTTGGATTGGTAATTAGATATGCCCTACCTCAATAATCTACTGATGACTACTGATTTATATTCCATTGAAATTTGACTTAGCACCATAAGAACTTGTGTGGGGACTTGATAAGGGAGTCCCTAATAGCAACCCCTAGGTCGAAACTGCGTGCCCCTGAGGATTGTCTTATTGGCCTAACTAGTTGATCCACATATAGCTCATGATGTTAAGATGTTCTCACGGAATCTACCCTGGCAAGTAGTCTCTCTTCTCATTGTGGGAGTAACATTGAATTCCATGTTATAGATAGTATGGTCTTATTGTCGGTTATGGTTGATATCCCATAAAATGGCAAAGTTTACATTCAATATTACTTTTCATGACAATTATGATGCATTGACCACATATTATATATTGTGATTTTATCTCATTTTTAAATGATTATTGGTCTTGCGTCTCATAATTCACATTTTATACTATTGCATAATTTCATTATGCATATTGCTCACATACTTAATATTCTTTATGTACTTAAGTATACTTTCTTTTACCAACATTGTATCATAATATGAGTTTTGATGATCACCCTACAACTCACATTGCGGCTAGGTTGAAGACTTATCAGTTGATTGGTGAATCCTCGTGCTTTCGGGACAAGCTGTTAAGTTTATTTTTCTTGTTACGTTTGGAATTTTTCACTATTTCAAGATTTGGGTGAGCTAGGGTTAAAAATTACGTGGAGTCACTATACAAGGTCGACTTATTGCCTGTAGGAGGAGTTACGGTACGTAGGTTCGGTACTTAAATATGGACTTCAAGAAAGGAAAAAAGTTTCCAAGTGTGAGGTAACCCACACACCTTTTGATGGCCCGTGAAAAGAATGACGGACCGTAGAAGGGTTCGTGGATGAAGGCCTTAACATAAAAAAAATTTGGAGTTTGCTGGAAGTGATCCACGTGTTACCAGCACTACCCATAGAAAAGGTTATGACCTGTAGGAACCCTTAGTAGATAGAGCCCAGAAAGATGGAAAAAATGACTAAGTGTTGAAGGACTCTACGAGTCCAACCACAACCTGTAAGTCCATTTACAGCCCGTGAAAAGAGGTTTCGTGATTTTATGTTCAACAAACCAATCTCATGAATATTGGAAAAGTTACTAGTACAGACATGACCTACGGCCCATGGTTCGTTCCATGCCCCGTAAACGGGATTTCGTAGGTTGGATTCGACAGTTTTGATAAAGGGTAATTTTTTCATTTCCATCATTTCTATTCCTAAACCCTGTTATTTTTGGGAACAAAAGGAACCCTAAACCAGCCTTAAATCCCCAAGACCCTATTCTTCTCTTCACTCTCTCAACTCTTAATTTCTCTAAGGCAATACACTCTTAAGAAAAGGATAAAGCAAAGCTAGGGTTTCAAAGTTGTTCACCAAATGTTCTAAGTTTGTTCTTCCCAAGTCTTCTATGGTATATGAGTTGATTTGTGGGTATCCTTCTACCCATAAAGTCTTTCATTAAGTATTTTACCTTTTATATAAGTTCCTTTTAGATATTATGCATGCTTATGATAATTTCATGTTACATTATGTTATTAAATGATTATAATGATGCCTTGTGATATTTTACAAGTATATGCATGGTTTCAAGTTATTGATGATGACCCTGATGATGAGTTTTGATAATGATGAAGTATGGGCGTTTTGTTGGTCCTTAAAAGAGATATTTCCTCATGATTTATGTGCTTTATGGTTGTTCAATTTTAAAAGCCTAGCCCACCTCGTTTTTAAGTAAAGCATTGCATGATTTATGATAATGATTAGGGCAATAAAGTTAAGTTTTAAAGTTTTGATTTGCCAATGATATAAGCATGGTGACAATTGCCCTAAACATGTTTAAGAAAGGTCCTCAAGATGAAAGGACAATACTCAATTGGTGGTTCCTAAAGTTTGAGCTACTCCTATAATTACTATCTATGATTCTAAGTTATATTTCAAAGATTTCATGGGAAGACTTAGCACCGAGTGGACTTGAGATTGAGTTTCATCCCATTAGTTGAGTCATGACCAATAAAATCTAAATATCAAAATCCCTAACTATGTGCCACCATAGGAGCCCTTGTAGGCTACGGTAGTGGCTCCATGTAGGCCATTTATGTTATTAAGATGCATGCGAAGTTGATGGAGTTCCACCCAGCAAACGGTCTCCCCGTGCCAACATAGTGGGTTATGTTGGATTCTATGTAGTAGCTCACGTGGTCTTATATGTCAGCTAAGGTCTTCTCCACTATGATTTTATGATATGTTTCTAATACATGTGATTTCTCATGCATTGACTCTTATTCATATTAAGTTATATTTCTTGTTCATGCTTAAGCTCACTTTATATGTCTTTCATCTCATACGTACTTATATGTTATACTTATAAATGATGATATTACAATTTCATACATGCATATCATCTCACATACTTAGTACATTCCCACGTACTAACACATATTTGCTTTCATAATTTAACCATGTAGGGACAGACACTCCTCCACCGGCTCATGGCTAGTATTCAACGTTCAAGACTAGCATTGTTTATTTGTGGTGAGCCTTTAGTTTGGGTCTCTATCATTTTCCTTTCTACCTTGTACTTTATTTTGAGACAATGTATTTATGGCCCTTTTGAGGTTTTTACTTTCTATGCTGTTAAACACTAGGATTTTCTCTATTTGATGGAAACCGACCATTACCAATTCAGTCTGTCGATGAAGGAGTTGGTAAGCTTATTGGACAAATTATGTTAGTTCGTGCTTTTTAATGTTTCTTCATTGCTTTAAAAAGGCCCATAGATCCTTTCCCATTTTAAATTCCACTTTAGCCCATAGACCCTTTCCCGTTTTAAATTTCGCTTTAGCCCATAGACTTTTTCCCATTTTAAATTCCACTTACTCTTATGTTTATGCCTATGAATGCTTGAGATGCTTAAGATGACTTAGGTGAGGTTTCTTTGGGTATCTCATTCACTGTGTGATAACTAGGCCCTTAGGTTGGGTCATGACAAACTTGGTATCAGAGCATGAGGTTTCAAAATATTCCTCGGATGTCCATGCAAACTCGTTAAGTAGAGTCTCATTCAAGGTTATGAAGCGTGCCATTATCTTGAGTGAGAGGCTATGAGATGGTTTAGCAAAATCTTCCTTTCTTTCCTATTCATGTCGTGCCTTAGAGTTGAGTAAGATTTTTTCATTAACCAACGGTGACATTTTTGCTTGTTTTAGATCATGCCGCCATGAAGAGCTCCCCATCGATGAGGCACTCCCGAGAAACAAGTTCCTCCACTCCAACAAGATGATGTAGTGTCTCATGCGGAGTTTCGAGCCGCCTTAATTTGTTGGCCCAAGCATTGGCCAGCCAAGCCAACCAGAATATAGTTGTTCCTCCCCAAGTGCCTACTCCAATTGCTAGAGTGCATGACTTCATGCGGATGAACCCTTCAGAGTTTCATGGTTTTAAACGGAGGAGGACCTGATTTATTTTATCGAAGAAGCTTACCAGGTAATTGCGGTGATGGACATTTTGTCGAATGAGAAAGCCAAGTTAGTGGCCTAGCAACTCAAAGGGGTGGCCAAGATTTGGTATGAGCAATGGGCAAACGAGTGGGGCCAAGAAGTAGGTCCTATCGATTGGGAAGAGTTTAAGTATGATTTCTTGGACCAATTCTTTCCAATTAATCTTAGGGAGACAAAGTTCCAAGAGCTTATCAGCCTTAAGCAAGAGACTATGAGCGTGAGGGAGTACGCCCTTAAGTTCACCAAACAATCAAAGTATGCTCTCTTTATGGCTGTGGATATGAGGGCTCGCATAAGCAAGTTCATCTCCGGCGTCTCTGAGGTCTCTAAGGAATGAGAGACAGCCATGCTAGTCAAGGAGATGGACATCTCCCGCTTGATGACTTATGCGGAGCAAATTGAAGAGGAGAAGCTTCAAGAGAGGGAAAGGGAGTCCAAGAGGGCTGGAGTTGATGGTGGGAGCTACTCTCACCAAAGGAACGGTGGTCATAAGTTTCAAGGTGGCCAAAAGCAAGGTAGGCAAGGATCCACCAACACTCCTCCTCCCTGGACTAAAAAGGACAAGGTGGTTGCTCCTAAGCCCTAAAGCCTTAGTTGCCCCAAGTGCGGAAGACTCCACAAGGGAGAATGCCTAGCCAGGTCCAATACTGCTTCAAATGTGGGAAGCTCGTCCATCATACTAGAGATTGTAGAAGTGGAGGTGTAAGGCCCTAAGGCTAAGGTGGACAAACTCAAGGTGCCCAAAGGACCGATCAGTTCTATGCTCTTCTTGGTCGCCAAGAGGTCGAAGAGGCTCCGAATATTGTCACCGGTATGTTAAGTGTTTTTTTAATTATGATGCATATGCACTTTTAGAATCGGGAGAAAATTATTCATTTGTAACCCCATTCCTTGCTAATATATTTCATGCATATCTCAAAGTCCTCCATGAGCCCTACAAAGTAAGCAACCCCATAGGAGAGTCCATTATTACCTGGAGAGTCTATAGAAATTGTCCCATCTCCATCTTACATAAAGTGGTCTCTCGTGACTTAGTTGAGCTTTCTATGGTAGACTTTGTTGTGATTCTCCGGATGGATTGGTTGCATACTTTCTACGCTTCCATTGATTGTAGAACCTGTAGGGTCGAGTTCCGATTCCCTAATGAACTAATTATTGAGTGGGAGGGTAGTAACTTTTCATGTAAGGTTTGGTTCATTTGCTTCTTAATATCCCATAAAATGATTTCCAAGGGGTCAATCTATCATTTAGTAAAAGTCAAAGATATCACTTCTAAGGTTCCTTTTCTTGAGTCAGTCCCCATTGTTAATGAGTTTCCCAATGTCTTTCCAAATGAGTTACCAGGCGTTCCTCCTAAAAACGAAAATAGAATTTGGTGTAGAGCTCCTACTTGATACTCAACCTATCTTAATCCCTCCATATAGAATGGCTCCCGCAGAGTTGAAGGAGCTAAACGAGCAATTAAGGGATTTGTTGGAGAAAAGTTTCATTAGACCTAGCCCGTCTCCATTTTCATTAGACCTAGCCCGTCTCCATGGGGTGCTCTAGTTTTATTCATAAGGAAGAAATATGGGTCGCTCCGTATGTGCATTGGATACCGACAACTCAATAAGGTCACCATCAAGAATAAGTATCCCCTTCCAAGAATAGATTATTTGTTTGATCAATTGCAAGGGGCTGCACACTTCTTCAAAGTTGACTTGAGATCCGGTTATCATCAATTGAGGGTGAGAGAAAGTGACATTCCTAAGACGACATTCTGAACTAGGTATGGCCACTTTGAGTTCGTAATGATGTTGTTTGGTTTCACCAATGCACTAGCGATATTTATGGACCTCATAAATAAGGTGTTCAAGCCCTATCTTGAAATTTTGTCGTGGTGTTCATTGATGACATCCTTATCTACTCCCTAGGTGAGTAAGAGTATATGGAACACTTGAGGGTGGTATTGCAAATGCTAAGGGAGAAAAAGCTTTATGCAAAGTTTGACAAGTGCGAGTTTTGGCTAGATGAGGTTTCCTTCCTTGGGTATGTGGCATCACATGATGGTATCAAGGTTGATCCTAAGAAAACTGAAGTGGTGAGAAACTGACCAAGGCCATTGACTCTTACTGACATAAGGAGTTTCCTAGGTCTATCCGGTTACTATAGAAGGTTTGCACAAGACTTCTCTTCCTTTTCATTCCCACTTACCCAGTTGACTCAAAAGAAAGCTAAGTTTGTGTAGACGGATGAGTGTGAGAAGAGTTTTCAAACTTTAAAGGATCAACTAATTTTGGCCCCAATAGTGATATTTCCAGAAGGAATGATGGGTTCTTCATGTACTGTGATGCATTGAGAATTGGGTTGGGTGTGTGTTAGTGCAATATGGTGAAGTAATTGCTTATTCCTCAAGGAAATTGAAAGTGCATGAGAAGAATTACCTGACTCATGACCTTGAGCTTGCGACAGTGGTGTTTGCCTTAAAAATCTGGCGACATTAATTGTATGGGGTTCATGTAGATATATTCACCAACACAAGAGCCTACAACATGTGTTCACCCAAAAAGGATCTCAATCTGAGGCAACGAAGGTGGTTATAGCTACTCAAAGATTACGTCATAAGTTTGAAGTATCACCCCAAAAAGGTCAATGTTGTAGCCGATGCCCTTGGTAGAGTTTCAATAGGTAGTATTTCTCACCTTGAAGATGATGGAAAAATGGAGTTGGCCAAAGAAGTTCATAGGATGGCTAAATTGGGAGTAAAATTTAGTGAGTCCAGAAATGGTGGTGCAATAGTTCTCCATGGGTCAGCATCTTCTTTAATTGAAGAGGTTAAAGCTAAGCAAGAACTTGATCCCGCCTTGGTGGAGTTGAAAGCCTTAGTGAACGATGGAAAGATAGAAGTTTTCTCACAAAGGGGAGATGGAGTACTTCGATATCAAGTGAAGTTATATGTGCCCAATGATGGTGAGTTGAAAAAGTTGATCATGCAAGAAGCTCATAACTATTCATATTCCATTCATCCCAACACTACAAAGATACATACAGACTTGGGGGAGATTTATTCATGGAATAAAATGAAGAAGGATATTGCTTAATTTGTGTCCGAATGTGCTAATTGCCAACAAGTCAAAGCTAAACATCAAAGACCGGGTGGCCTAGCACAAGACATTGACATTCCTACTTGGAAGTGGAAAGAGATCAACATGGACTTCGTAGATGGTTTTCCAAAGACCACGAAGCATTTTGACTCTATATGGGTGATACTTGATCGTATGACAAAGTCGACTCATTTCTTACCGATCAAGACTATTTTCAGTGCCGAAGATTATGCCCGCTTGTGTATCTAAAAGTTGGTGAGGTTGTATGGGGTTCCATTTTCCATCATATTAAATCGTGGATTCTAATTCATCTCTCACTTTTGGAAGTTTTTTCAAAAGGTTAAGTTGAGTACAACTTTTCATCTCCAAACCGATGGGCAAGCCAAAAGGACCATTCAGACATTGGAAGACATGTTGAGAGCTTGTGTGTTGGAATTTAAGGGAAGTTGGGATGAGTATTTGTCACTTATCAAGTTTGCCTACAACAATAATGTCCATGTAAGTCCTGGGATGACACTATTTGAGGCGTTGTATGATAGACAGTGTAGATCGCCTATCAGGTGGTTCAAATTTAGTGAGGTGACATTAATAAGACTGAACTTGGTGATGAATGCTATGGAGAAAATTAAAAGCATAAGTGAGAAACTGCAAATGACCAAAGCCGATAAAAGTCCTACTCTGATGTGTAAAGAAGGGAACTTAAGTTCCATTTTGGTGATTGGGTCTACTTGAAAGTGTCTACGACGAAAGGTGTGAGTGATCTACTTTGGTAAGAAAGGAAATTGAGCCCTAGGTATATAGGGCCATACAAGGTAGTGAGAAAAGTGGGAAAACTGGCATATGAGTTAGATCTACCCAATGAGATATATTTGATTCATCCAGTTTTCCATGTGTCAATGTTGAGGAAGTTCATATGCGATGCAAGCTCCATAATTCCTTTGCATGATGTGAACATTGAAGAGGATTTGAGTTATGAAAAAGTACCAGTTGAAATTCTAGACCAGCAAGTGAAAAAGCGAAGGAACAAGGAAGTTTCAGTCGTCAAAGTGCTTTGGAGAAATCAACAAGTTGAGAGTGCTACATGGGAAGCGAAAGCAGATATGATGAAGCATTATCCGTATCTATTCCATTCTACAACCTAAGGTATTAAGATACCCTTCCTAAAACCTTTAATTCCTTGCATTTTAGTTTTACTTGGTGTATGCATTTATTTTTATGTTTATGGACTATTTTGAGACATGTATCGTGTGAATTTTGAAAATTTTATGAAACAATGTTTAAGTTGAATTTTTGCATGCATGGTTGGTTATTAAGTGATAATGCACTCTTTAGAGGCTGCCTTTAAGTACATTTGGGGATAAATGTTACTAAAGGGGAGATATTATAACGACCCCCAGTTTAGGAGCCTAGGAGTGCAAAAAAGTTGGGTTAAAAATGACGTGGAGTCACTGTGCGAGGTTGACTTATGGCCCATAGGAGGAGTTACAGTCCTTAAACATGGACTTCGGGAAAGGAAAAAAGTTTTCAAGTGTGGGGTAACCCACACATCCTTTGACGGTCCGTGAAAAGAATGACGGACTATAGAAGGGTTGGTGAATGAAAGCCTTAACATGAAGGAAATTTGAAGTTTGCTGGAAGTGATCTACGTGTTACCAACCCGACCTATAGAAAAAGTTTCGGCCCATAGGAACCCTTCGTGGATAGGGCTAAGAAAGATGGGAAAAATGACTAAGTGTGGAAAGACTCTACGAGTCCAACCACCACACATAAGTCCATCTACGGCCCGTGAAAGGAAGTTTCGTGGTTTTAAGTTCACCAAACCAGTTCCAGGATTTTTGAAAAGTTACCAGCACGAATAGGACCTACAGCCTGTGGTTCATTCCACGGCCCATAAGCGGGTTTTCGTAGGTCGAATCTGGTAAATTTAACGAAGGCAGTTTTGTCATTTCTATCATTCCTACTTCTAAACCCTATCGTTTTTTAGAACAGAAAGGATCCAAAACCAGCCTTAAAGCTTTAAGGCCCCATTTTTCTCTTCATTTTCTCAACACTCAATTTCTCCAAGGCAATACTCTCTCAAGAAAAGGGAAAAGCAACGCTAGGGTTTCAAAGTTCTTCATCAAAGATTCCAAGTTTGTTCTTCCCAAGTCTTCTACGGTATGTGAGTTGATTTATGAGTAACCTTCCACCCATAAAGTCCTTCATTAACACTTTGTTTGGATGGTTGTTATATATTATTTTGTAATATATTCTATTGTGTTGTATTGTATTGTATTGTATTGTATTGTACTGTATTATTTTAATGACTATAATATTTGGATAGATTGTATTGTTATCCGTCGTTACAAAATATCATATATTCCTAATTTGGATGATAAACCTACAAGGAATTGTAGGGTATGTGGTAGACACCATAAAAAAGATAAAGTATGATAAAGTAAAATTATTAAATAAATAAAGTAAAGTAAAAAATGAGAAGAAGTTATTAAAGTAACGATGCAACCACACCAAATTGGTCGTTACACAAAATAAGTCTTTTCATTGTGACCTATATGATAAAATAAATGATACAATACAATGGAATTTAAGTAACCATCAAAACAAACATTGTATTTGAACTAACAGTACAATACAATACAACGGGTAACAACCATCCAAACAAGGGGTAAGTATTTTACCTTTTCTTTAAGTTCTTTTAAGATATTATCCATGCTTATGATGATTTCATATTTCATTATATTATTAAATGGTTATAATGACGCCTTATGATATTTTACCAAGTATATGCATGAATTCAAGTTTATTGATGATGACCCTAATGATGAGTTTTGATAATAATGAACTGTGGGTGTTTCGTTGGTCCTTTAAATAGAAATTTCCTCATGATTCATGTGATTTATGTTCCATTTTAAAAGCCTAGCCTACCTTGTTTTCAAGTAATGCTTTGCATGATTTATGATGATGATTAGGGAAATAAAGTTAAGTTTTAAAATTATGATTTGTCAAAGACATAAGCATGTTGACAATTGCCCTAAAGATGTTTAAGAAAGGCTCCCAAGATGAAAGGACAGTACTCATTTGGTGGTTCCTAAAGTTCGAGCTACTCCTATGATTGTTACTTATGATTCTAAGTTATATTTTTAAGATTCTGTGGGATGACTTATCACCAAGTGGACTTGAGATTGGGTTTCATCACATTAGTTGAGGCATGGCCCATAAAAACTAAATCTTAAAGTCCCTAACTATATGCCACCAGAGAAGCTCTTGTAGGCTAGGCTAGTGAATCTACGTAGGCCATTTATATTATTAAGATGCATGTGAAGTTGATGGAGTTCCACCCGACAAATGGTTTCCCCATGCCAAAATAGGGGTTATGTTGGATTCCATATAGTAGCTCACATGGTCTTATATGTCGGTTAAGGTCTTCTCCCACAAGTTTATGATTCTATGCTATGTTTCCATTGCATGTGATTTCTCATGCATTGACTCTTATTCATATAGAGCTATATTCCCTTGTGTATGGTTAAGCTTACTTCATGTGTCTTTCATCTCATACGTACTTATATGTTATATTTATGAATGATGGCATTATAATTTCATACATGCATTGCATCTCATATACTTTAGTACATTCCTATGTACTAATGCATGTTTTGCCTGAATGATTTAACCATGTAGTGACAAGCACTCCTCCACCGGCTCGTAGCTACTATTCAACGTTCAAGACTAGCATTGTTATTTGTTGTGAGCCCTTAGTTCGGGACTCTACCATTTTTCTTCTACCTTGTATTTTATTTTGAGACGATGTTTTTATGTCCCTTTTGAGGCTTTTACTTTCTATATTGTTAAACGTTAGATTTTATCTATTTGATGAAAATCGACCGTTACTAGTTTCATTTGTTGATGTAGTAGTTGGTATATTTATTGGACAAATTGTGTTAGTATTTCATGCTTTTCAATGTTGCTTCATTGCTTTAAAAAGGCTTATAGACCCTTTCCCATTTTAAATTCCGATTTTACCTATGTTTATGCCTATGAATGCTTGAGATACTTAAGATGGCTTTGGTGAGGTGCCTTCAGGTATCTCATTCGTCGTGTGATGACTAGACCCCTAGGTCGGATCGTTATACATAGACTTGCACCAGAGACTATTTTTTTGTATTTTTCTCCATATTCCAACTTTTCAACCTTTAGGGTATTACAACTTTTTATGATTTATATTTCTATTAGTACATTTGACAGTATATTGTATGCGATTCTATGGATTTAATGTATCAACTAATTTTTTTGTATTTCTATATCATCAACAAATATACACTCCGTCTATTATTTATATAATTTTAGTATTTGTATACATTTACTTATTTGTGTATTTCAATCAATTTTTTTTTTTTGTATATATATATATATATATATATATATATATGATTTAGATATATCTGTTAATGATGTTTACATATGTTTGATTTGTATATTAGCAGTAAATAATACAAATGCATTTGTATATTGACAACGAATTATATAAACAAATTTGTATAGTAATAACAAATTACACAAATGGAGCATTGAATTGTACAAACTAAAATGCCCATAGAGTGTAACTAGACAAACTGTAGTTAAAAAGTATAATCAAGATACTTATTAGTAGTTATTTGTAAAAATTCTTCTAAAAGAATTGTAGGAAGCTAGGATTCATATTTTTAAGTCTAATAAAATACTCTATTATAGTCTAATTTTAAGTCTAATAACGCACTCTAATATAGTCTAATTTTAAGTCTGAATAACATACTCTAATATAGTAACATACTTATCAGAGTGTAATTTTAAGTCTAGTAAAATACTTATTAGAGTCTAATAACATAGTCTAATTTTTAGGATTCATAGTATAGTAAGAAATATTTGGGATCAGTAAAATACTTGAAGAATTCTCTTTAGGTCTAATAACATACTCTAATATGGAATAATTTAGTCATTATTTATGTGATTTCCTTAACTAGAGAGACATGATTAAACGTTGGACCAAAATTCCCAACTTGGTGGACTCAATATGTTCATTATTAAAGTTTAAGGACCAATCTGAACTAACCTTTAATATATGTCGGTTAAGATCTTCTTCCATAAGTTTATGATTCTATGCTATGTTTCCATTGCATGTGATTTCTCATGCATTGACTCTTATTCATATAGAGTTATATTCCCTTGTGCATGGTTAAGCTTACTTTATATGTCTTTCATCTCATGCGTACTTATATGTTATTTTTATGAATGATGGCATTATAATTTCATACATGCATTATATCTCATATACTTAGTACATTCCTATGTACTAATGCATGTTTTTCCTGTATGATTTAACCATATAAGGACAAGCACTCCTCCACCGGCTCGTGGCTACTATTTAGCGTTCAAGAGTAGCATTGTTATTTGTTGTGAGCCCTTTGTTCGGGACTCTACCATTTTCCTTTATATATTATTTTAAGATGGTGTATTTATGTCCCTTTTGAGGCTTTTACTTTCTATGTTGTTAAATGTTAGATCTTTTCTATTTGATTGAAATCGACCGTCACTAGTTTCATTTGTCGATGTAGAAGTTGGTATACTTATTGGACAAATTGTGTTACTATTTCACACTTTTCAATGTTGCTTCATAGCTTTAAAAAGGTTCATAGACCCTTTCCTATTTAAATTTCCGCTTTTACCTATGTTTATGCCTATGAATGCTTGAGATGGCTTTGGTGAGGTGCCTCAGGTATCTCATTCGTCGTGTGATGACTAGGCCCCTAGGTCGGATCGTTATACATAGACTTGCACCAGAGACTAGTTTTTTGTATTTTTCTCAATATTCCAACTTTTCAACCTTTAGGGTATTACAACTTTTTATGATTTATATTTCTATTAGTACATTTGACAGTATATTTTATGTGATTCTATGGATTAAGTGTATCAATTAATTTTTTTGTATTTCTATATTATCAACAAATATACGCTCCATCTATTATTTATATAATTTTAGTATTTGTATACATTACTTATTTGTATATTTCAATCAATTATATGTATATATATCTGATTTTGATATATCTGTTAATGATGTTTACATATGTTTGATTTGTATATTAGCAGTAAAGAATATAAATGAATTTGTATATTGACAACGAATTATATAAATAAATTTGTATAGTAATAACAAATTACACAAATGGAGCATTGAATTGTACAAACTAAAATGCCCATAGAGTGTAGCTATTTGTAAAAATTCTTCTAAAAGAATTGTAGGAAGCTAGGATTCATATTTTTAAGTCTAATAACATACTCTAGTATAGTCTAATTTTAAGTCTATAACACACTCTAATATAGTCTAATTTTAGGTCTGAATAACATACTCTAATATAGTAAGTAAAATACTTATTAGAGTCTAATAACATAGTCTAATTTTTAGGATTCATAGTATAGTAAGAAATATTTGGGATCAGTAAAATACTTGAAGAATTCTTTTTAGGTCTAATAACATACTCTAATATGGAATAATTTAGTCATTATTTATGTGATTTCCTTAACTAGAGAGACATGATTAAACGTTGGACCAAAATTCCCAACTTGGTGGACTCAATATGTTCATTATTAAAGTTTAAGGACCAATCTGAACTAACCTTTAATATTAAGTGACTAATTGAGTTATTTTTGGTTGAAGATGCAAAGCACGTCCCTTCCATCAGACTCCCTTTCTCAGATTTTGACTGAGATTTGCATACATATAATTACTCACATTTTCACAATAGAAAAATCATCAAACTCCGTGTATGCGAGTCAATTTGCACCAAACTGTAGTTGGAACTGACTACCCAACTTTTTCCCCTAATATTGAAGTGGAGAAACTTTCAAAATACACATACAGAGACTTGTCAAGTTGATTGGATCTGTACCTACACGGAATTTTGAGAATGGGAGTGTGAAAAATTTGGGGTGTTGGATCCAATTTATTGTTGGTTTTTGTGAAGTTTCTCTTTCAGATGTGAGATTTTGTACACAATAATTTGCTGATTCTTTCTTTCATTGGATTACTATTGTGGGATGTTGAGGTTATGTTTGTTTGTTGTTCGATCTAGATAAAAGAGCGGAGCAAGGAGCTGTACTCGAAAGGATGAGTGAGAACAAGCGTTTTCAGCTTGGCACTATTGGAGCTTTGTCTCTGTCTGTTGTTTCCTCAGTATCCATCGTCATATGCAATAAAGCGCTTATGAGCTCTTTAGGTTTTCGTTTTGGTGAGTTAAATGTCGTTTTATGGGTCAGCATTTTCCAAGATGCTCATCATATTGAATACGAAATCAAAATCTGAATAAGTGATTAAATTTTGCCTTTTTTGTGCTGTTGTTGAAGAATAATGAGATGAGTGGTCTCCTTAAACTTACTAAGGCAATCCTCTCCACGTGTGCTATGTTCAGTTAGGCCCAAGATTCATTTCCAGTAGCTATGTTTGGCTTCCTCTAAATTTGATGACGTAACTGTGCTACACTATATATTATCCAATCTAGATTTGCTGGAATTTGGAGGCATGCTGAAGCGGAATATGCTTCTGTTTTGTCTCCATCCTTACCCGTTTCTCGTTTTGATAACATATAAAGTTATTCAGACATGATACTGTCCCTAATAATCACTGATGGATGAATATACTAGTGTCCTTTGACATCTGTGGTTGGATTCTTAGTTAAAGGTAAGACTTATGTTTAGATGGTTTTGAAATTGGAAACTGCAGTGCATAAGACTTTGTGGTTCCTAATTCATGCTCAATCCACTTAAAAAATCAAGATCTACTGTTTTTACCTAGATTTTTCAAGTTGGCTTTAATGGCTGTTATAAGTTCCAAGGTAGAGAAGAGATGATAATGTACTCTATAAATTTTGTTCTATGGCAGCTACAACTTTGACGAGCTGGCATCTACTGGTCACTTTTTGCTCCCTCCATGTAGCACTATGGATGAAGCTATTCGAACACAAACCTTTTGATCCAAGAACTGTAGTTGGATTTGGTATTCTGAATGGAATTTCAATTGGGTTGCTAAATCTTAGCCTTGGTTTCAATTCTGTTGGTTTTTATCAGGTATGTTCGTTTCCATCATCTCGATTTCAGATAACATGGCTGCATAATAAATTTCCTGATTCCAGGCTTTCTTCACTAATGTGTTAGATGACGAAGCTTGCAATCATACCATGCACTGTATTTTTAGAGACACTTTTTCTCAGCAAGAAATTCAGGTTAGTTTACCATTTTATTGGATAAATCAGCGTTTTGATTAATGTATTTTCCTCTTTGACTCACTAATTTTCCTCTGCTCTGCAACTTTGAACAAAATATGAACTGGATAACTTCTAAAGTTGCAAATGCAGCCTAGATAAGTGAATTCACTGGCTAATCCATTTATAATAATCCATATTTGTTAATTTAGCCTATGACAACCAAATTGATTCTTAGTGAAACCTGTAAAACCTGAATCATGTTTCCCTAAACAATCAACTAGTTATTTTAAGATGGTTTGAGGGAGAGTACTTCATCTACTGATGTTTTTATTTATATTGGCAATAATGGATCTTGCTTTTAGCTATGTATTCTTTTTGCTATACTTGGATCTCAAAAGAGTTGCATTAAATGATGTGGACATGGAAGTAAGACTTGTCACATAGACTATTCCTAAGAGAAACTTTTTAAAATATCTTGGGTCCGTTATCCAAGATGGTGGGACATCGACGATGATGCCACACATTGCATCAAGGTGTCTTGGATGAAATGAAAGTTTGCTTCTAGAGTCTTGCACCTAAACTTAAAGGTAAATTCTATCAAGTAGTAGTTAGACTGTCCTTGTTGTATAGGGTGGAGTCTTATCCAGTCAAGAATTTACATGTTCAGAAGATGCATGTTATGGAGATGAAGATTTTGAGATAGATGTGTAGGCATACTAGGAGTGATAAGATTGGAGTGGCCTCGGTGGCAGATAAGGTGAGGGAAGCAAGACTGAGATAGTTTGGGGGTATGCAAAGGAGGTGTGCCGATGCTCCACTAAAGAGGTGTCATAGACTGGAGGTAGGGTGTACATGAAGGGGATGGCTAGATAAATTATTGGAGAGAGGTGATTAGACATGCCATGGCGCAATTTCATATTACTGTAGGGTTAAAGTGTTGTTTTGCCCTGCGTAGGTCTAGTGCATGTAGTAGGTCTAGTCATACCTTGTAATTCTTGTCATATGTTTATTTTATTTTGATTATCACATTATTTTGCGGTTGTTATTATTTTTCGCTTGTAGACTTTATGCTGCTTGTCTGTTAACTAGTATGCTTTCTTCCATTGTTTTCCTCTTTCGATTGTTTTCTTCTCCTGTTACTTGAATTTGATGCACTTGAGCTGAGGGTCTTTCGATAATAACCTTTGTACCTCCATGAGGTAGTTGTAAGGTCTGCATAAATTTTACTCTCCCCAGACCGCACTTCGTAGGATTTGTTGTTGTTGGTTCTCAAAAGATTCTTCTTCTCTATTTGAGATTTAACTTAAAATTTCCTTTTTCTTTATTACAGTCGGAGCATTCAACTCTCTCTTTGCATCCTTCTTTTGGGTGTTGGAATTGCAACTGTTACTGATTTACAGCTGAACTTCCTGGGCTCTATCTTGTCACTTCTTGCAGTTCTTACCACATGTGTTGCTCAAATTGTATCCTTCTAAAGTAGCTGGCTCCTCATTTTCATTGATTGCACTGGTTTTCATATTTCAAGCTGCATAAGGATCAGATAGAGCAAGTTTTTGGGTCATAAGAGGTTTTTGGCTTAACCACAAACTAGTGATGGATGCATTTATCATGCTATCACTTTTCACATTTAGCTTCTAAGACTAATATGGAGATGCAAAATCTTTATGTTATCTATGCAACCTACCTTGAACGTATAACTTGCTTTATGTATCGTTTTAGATGACCTTAAACTTCATATCCTATACTATTTGAACTTTATTTGATCTCGATTCAATGTCATAAAGCTTGAGTGTTACCAAGCGATGCTTTGGTATGAGAACTTTCTATACCTGCCGTCTTTTGGAGTTGCATTTCCTTCTTTTACTTAATTTTTGAAATGTTAAGCAAGGAAACTAATATAAACTAGAAGGATGGTGCTTTGTAGATACAAATTCAGGAGTACCTCTGCAAAACCAAAAAAGTGGGATTCCAATCTATGCCTAGATCTTTTTCTGTAGTGACTTGACGATCGTCTGAACAATTTATGGCATTTCACCTATGTTTCTACACATTACACACACACGCGCATCTATTGTCATGGTCCATACATCTTTTCTTCATGTTAGTTCTTAATTAGCGTCTTTCAGATGACCAATACCATCCAGAAGAAGTTCAAGGTTTCTTCAACACAACTGTTGTATCAATCTTGTCCTTATCAAGCCATGACTTTGTTCATCTCTGGTCCGTTTCTGGATAAGTTTTTAACTCAGCAAAATGTATTTGCCTTCAGATATACGCCACAAGTGTTGGTAAGCATTATAAATCCTTCTTGGACAATGTCCTTACTGCTCCTATAGTTATGGATGTGTATGGTTCCAGACCTAATTCATTTTTGTACCTGCAGGTTTTCATTGCTCTGTCCTGCTTGATCTCAGTCTCTGTTAACTTTAGCACATTCCTTGTGATTGGAAAGACATCCCCTGTCACCTACCAAGTCCTTGGCCATCTCAAAACCTGTCTAGTATTAGCTTTTGGATATATCTTACTTCATGACCCATTCAATTGGAGGAATATTCTTGGGATTTTTGTTGCTATGATGGGAATGGTTCTTTATTCATATTATTGCACCCGCGAGGGTCAGAAAAAAGCTACGGAAGCATCAGTACAACTTCAGGTATAACATGATATTTTTGTTTCATCAGATGCATTTTATTTCGTTGTCAGATGTATAAAACAGTACTTGACTAGTCTGCAACTCATGTCATCACCTTTACTTTCATTTAAATGAATACAGACCAAGGAAGATGAATCTGATCCTCTAATAGGCATGGAGAATGGAGCTGGTTCAATAAATGATGTTGCTCTCCCAATATCCCCAATTGGGAAAGCAGATAATGATTTGCGTGTTCGAGACTACAACCGTTGAGAATGGTATATTTAGCATTCCAAGATGCATCAACTGAATTATGATGAAATTGACAGTTCACCATGGGACTAGTGCAATTGCAACAATACTTCCCCTGCTTCGAAATCAAATGAGTTACAAAGAACGCCTTCATTAGCACTTTGATTGCTGTTTGATGTCTAGATTTGAGATGTTATCACTGTTGCGTAGTAAGCAATGCATGTACTTCCCTGATTTCTTGTATAATTAGAATATTTGAGGCATAGTAAAAATGATTTGATAAGAAATTATTTGAGTTTTAGCTGAATAATGTCATCTCTGAACAGTATATATATTATTGTAAGCAGCTTTCCTCGAATCTGCATACTTAATTTCTGTGAACAATATTTATCTTTATTCTAAGCAGCTCTTCACCATTCAGCATACTTTCATTGTTTCACTTTTGATACGCTCTGCAAATTATCTTTTTAGTTCGCGGAACATAACTCTTTTGCCTTAGAGGTGATTTATCACTCAAAAGAACCCAAGGGGAAAAGATTTTTGGTATTTCTTAGTATACTCTAGGGCCAATTGGGCTTTGGTTAAATAGTAATAACACAACACGTATGCTGCAAGTTAGGCTTAGATCACAAGTTTGAAGGTCGCTGATTGAAGAATGGTATTTAAGTGTAGGCAAAATAGAAAGGTGAACCTTAATTTCTGAATTTGTGAGCATAATTAGGGTTAATCTTTTGGTTATTGAAAAAGTTCCAGTAGCTTTTGGTATCCATCCTAGAATCATTATTCTTATCACACCAATCAAGCCTAATGATGACCTATACTTGGGACAAGTGTTTCGGTCCCCTTGGCCACTTTTATATCATCTTCCATGCACTAAGCCATTTGGTTAGTGTCCTTCACGCCTTCGCCACTAAGATAATCTCCTAATGTCCCTCATGCTTGGATGTCTTTTTAGTAGATCTTTTGATTTGTTGTTTGGAGAAATAGTCGAGGAGGATGTGCTTGCTTATATTTTGATTCTTAGTGGATGGAAATATACTTCCATCCCCAATTTTTAAGTCTTTGGGAACAGACAAGACTACTTACTCATATTTGCAGAGCCAATTGATGATATATATTTTTCACTAAATCCTCCATGAGAATACCAAAAAGATTAGATTACATGAGCCTACTGTGATTATTTGTATTTACCACCCGGTAATCAGAGATCTCCCTCCAAATTAATCCATAAATTTTGAATACTAGATGGTTTGTAGAAGGAATAAAAGCTTTAGGAAGCACATGTATTTCTATAGGAAAGTGGAATTTTACCATTGACTTCATCATATTTTTTAAGTCTTTTATGCCAAACTCCATTTGGTTTGGCTACTTTGACTCTATTTTTTTAAATCTCCATGTCAGAGCAAGCAAAATTGTAACCGAAAAGGTTCATGTGAAGACGTGCTCTTAAGATAATTTAAATGGTTGGTATGTCTAGTCTCTCCGTTGATAGTTTTTTTAAAGTATTTGTCAAGTTGTGTAATTTTTTGTAAAAGTAGAAAAAATCTCGTGTTCAACTGTCATGGTTCGAAATCAGGGTTGTGATGCCACTTGCTTAACCCACAAAGGCAAGTCAGCCTAAACTTACTCAGTTCAATAAACAATACTAAAAGCGGAAGAAATAAAGTCTAATAAATTAGGATAAGCACAAGGTAATCAAGTCTACAAACCATCCCAGAACTGATGTTACATGTACAAGTCACTAAGTTATAGCACTAAAAAAAATACATGTCTTAATGTCTAGTCCTCGAATAGAACATAACATAAATATAGTATCATCGAGGGTTTGCTGAAGAGACAAACCGCTACCTCTCAAGAATCCAGAAGCTCAGTCCGACGATCAAAAATCAAATCAGGAGGAACCGAGCTCACAATCTACACAAATGTAGCAAGGGGTGAGCACCAAACAACATGGTACTCAGCAAATGAAAACTAAACTTGAAGTAAAGCAACGAAGAATACTAGTACTCCTATACACCCAACCACATATTGCCGAACTACACACCTGCACTCAGAAAAGTCCCAGTACAACAACAATATACATGTGTATATACACATTATACAATACTATCTCAGAATAATCAACTAATCCCTAGAGTCAAGTAGTACAATATAATATTTTGTTAGTAATATAAGCAGTTACAATCTCTAAATACAGTATCCCCTTAGTCAAATCTCCACAATGTACAAGGCTCAAGTTACCAACATATATCACAATCTTTCAATAGTTCAATCTAAACAATGTACAAGGTTCAAAACATTCAACACATCACACATGTTACATATAACAACTTCAAGAAAGAGATATGAAATGGAACGAATGCTATGAAATGTAAACAATGCAATGCAATGCTAGATAATCATGATGCATGTATGTCCTATGATACACATCCGCTGATATAATCAGGCTGGAATCCATGGGGGACATATTTATCCATGTACTTGCCCTAGCTCTTGAAGCCCATTCTCTGTATAATCAATGTCTCCTGCTACGGCTCGTGAGGCTTGTTCCCAATATAGTAGTGTCACATTCCACGACACGTGTTGCTCGTTCCCATTATACTAGTGGAATCTCAGTCAAGAATGCACCACAAGATAGAATTCACATATAGAATAAGAAGTGCATGCAAGATTCCACATTATATCAAATATATCAAATCAACTCAAATACCAATATTCAATGCATAATGATTTTTTTTATCACGAGCTTATAGCCAATTCTCTAACCCATAAGTGGTATTCAACAATTCCATTATCAATTATTCACAATGCTCGGAGATAACAAGATCAATTTCAAATTCAAATATCACAAGGATGATTCATTATCAATTCACAAGTAATGAGCATCAATTCTCAGTATTTTAGCTTTAACCCCACATGATAATTTCACAATACGAAACCAAGTCTCAAATATACCAGTTCAAATTTTTCAAACAACGATTACCCAAGTATTTCACAGCCACAATTTAAGAAATAATGTGTTCAAGTAAGCTTAACAAGGTTTAAGAATCCACTATGAATGCAATGTATGCAATCTCAATATCACGACAACCTCAATATCAGTACAACCTCAATATCAGTACAATCTCAATATCGATACCAAATAATCCACAAATTCACAAGTATTCACAATGTCACAGTCAATGCACCAGTCAAGGATTCACAACATTTACGATTATCCAATCTGAAATTCCATGATCAAGCCCATATTAATATAATTTTATTCCATTTCATGCCATAAATCACCCAAACCCACTCAAATAGGATAATACAAGATTCAATCATACTTAACTTGCCCTAATTGAAGTCTCATTCAACCTCAAATCCAAGTCTTTTCACCTTCTATGATACTCCAAATCACCACAATCTAATTAAATATAGAACCACAAGAACATTACGAAGCTAATGACGCTAAAATCAAGCAATTCAGGTAAAAAAAGGATAAAATGGTCCAAAAATCTCGAAATCTAGAATTTTTACATAAAAATATTTCCAGGTAATAAAAAAATCTAATGGTAAAAATCAATTCAAAGGAGGAGCTAAAAAAGAACTCACAATCATCATTTTTTTAATCCAAAACATCAAACGACTATCAAGAAAGAGATATACACGTCAAAAGGAGTCAATTGGTATCATATTGATAGAATTAGGCCCGGGGGTAAAATGGTCAAAAATTAAGTTATTTTCAAAAATTTCAAAATTGGAATTTGAGCTGAAAATCGAGTTTTACACAAAAAATAGAGTTTTTGATTGAAAATCTCATAAAATTTGAGTAGAAATTGAGGGAGAAATCATCATCTAAAGTTTGAATCATATTCTTGAAAACTCATAAAAATTGGAGGAAGCTCACCCAAATGAAAATTCACGAAAAACCTTGCTTAAAAATTGCACCTTCAAGCTTTTAGAACTCAAAAATGAAAGAAAATGGCGTAGTAAAAAAATGGCGAAGGAAGAGATATTTTCAGCAATAAAAATAAAAGAAAAAGGATAGTTGATCCTTATTGACCGCGGTCAACTTGCACCAACACCCTTCAAAACATGTTTTTTGACCTCGTAACTCATCCTAAACCCTATAAATACGAACCAATAGTCCAAATTGATAAGAAAATACATTTTATAATCAATGAAATTGTCAGAAAATTGAATTCAAGGTCTCCTTGACTCGGTGACCCATGAATCGCAATGAAACTAGTTTATGACCTCAAATGACCAAAATGCCCTAGAGACTCCCAAAAAATATGATAATGCCTCTCCTAGGCCTAAAATCTTCCCCCGAATCCAACAGAATCATCAGAATTCCAAATTGAGCATCCGAATGCCGCTCGTTGACTAAAGTCAAACTTAGCCTATTTTTAATCAACTTTTCCAACTTTCGACCTCATTTCCAGATACGGATTCCAAATCTAATTTCTTCACTTCTCCTAGACCAAATTCTACATTTCGAAGCTAATGCTATTGAATTTCGACACCTAAAACTCAAGATGAACTTAAAACTCAAAATTTTAAACTTTAAGCCTTTAAAAAAAATTTCTTTAATGAAATTTCAACTTTTTACAAGATTTTCGAAATCTGACTTTTAGACTCAAGTAGAAATGACTCAAGACAACTTTAAAAAAAAACAAAATTATAATTATACAAAAAATGCCCTTGATGGTCATTACATCAACTCTACTCTATATCTTTGCTTTTCCAAAGCTATTTGCAGTATTATTACTAGCTAAGTTTTTAGTCATCGCATGTAAAACCCTGTTGGACTGAAAAATTCAAACAACCGCTTTTATTATTGCTCTTTGAGAATTAGCTAGAGTTTCAAAATTAATAAAAAAAAAGTGAAAAATATCACTCAAAATAAAACACTCCTAAAAACCCTATATTCCCTCTCACAAGACGCAATTGACCATATCCATTAATGTTGAAATATCGCTCTTCATCAATAACCCTCTTCTAAGATTTTTAGATTAGCTTCACCAACAAGAGTTATTTTTCTAGTCAAAATACAATAATACAACTGCAAACCCCATAACATTTTTCTAGAATTTTAATTTGTCACTACTAAAAGATTAAAAAAAAAAAAGGACGGAAGAAAAAGCTACGAATAAAATAACATTGTCTGTCATTTTAATAATTTTGTTTTAAAAAAAGTGCTGGATAATGGCTTTATGTCTATCGCTTTTTTGATGGATTTTTACGTCAAAAATATATCTAATTAATAATTAATTATTTAATATATACAGTGACTTTGTTCATCCCTTTTAATGAAAAAAATATTATTTATAATTTATTATTACGACATAATTCGTCGATTAATTTTAATTTTAATTTATAATTTATTTTTATTTAATGTACAAATTTATTAAAAAAATTTAAAAAGCGACGGACTACATCACTTTGTTGGTCAATTTTTTAAATGGAGCGATGGACATTATGACGCTATCCATTGCTCCTTATTAATATACATTCACCTGTTTTATCTCTCATTTTTTCCTCTCTCTATCTCTTTTCTTTCTCTCTCTAACCCACCCGACCCCGATCCCCAACACGCCATCACCGCCTCGCCGCTGCCATCCGTCCGTCCCTCTCTCTCAGGCTCTTCTCTTTCTCTCCTTGTTAAGGTTGGTTAGTTGTTTTCTTAATAATTTGAGATTTTTTTATTAGTTAGTTAGTTTATTTCATTTAGTTTGTTGAATTTATGATATTAAAATAGTTAACTGATGTATTTGATTGTGAATTAATTAATGAAATTATAGTTTTAATTTTAGGGCTTTAATTTGAATTGGAATTTTTGAAATTAGATTGTGAATTGGACATTTTAATGTTGGAATTGAAGTCTTATGAAGTTAGAATGGTATTATCATAGTTAATTTATATGTTTATGTATGAATTAGTGAATGAAAATTTTATGATTTTAGTTTGAATTGTTTTTTTTAATTTGATTGTTTTTGAGTTGGAATTAAAATACTTTTGAAGTTAGCATATTGTTAACATAGTTAGTTTGTATATTTTAATTGTGAATATTAATGAATGAATATTTTAGGGCTTTAATTTAGAATTTTTTTTAGATTGTAAATTACGTATTATTTTAGTTGGAACTAATTGAAGTATTATTGAAGTTAGAAGTTGGATTTAAGAAGTAACTAGACTTTAGGAGTTAGAAATGTTAAACTTTTTAACTTAGAAAGTAGTACATAGAAAAATATGATATTATATGATTTTGGAAGTATAAGAACTATTAGAACGTTTTTTGAAGTTGAACTTAGGATTTGAATTGGGTTCTTTGGTACTTTAACTTAGAAAAATTCATCTTGAGTATCATGAACTTAGAACTTAATTAGAATTTCAAACTTAATTAGAACTTATAATGACAACTTTGAACTTGATCATAACTTATATTGAAATTAAAACTTTGAACTAGAATTTAGAACTTGAACTTTAGGCCAAATATTTTTTAAGTTGAACTTAAAATTTTTATTTGATGTGTGTAAATTTTGAATTTAAGACTTCAGAACCAATTATAACTTAAACTTAGAAACTCTAAACTTGAAATGTTGTGGACTTTAGAATTTTTATCGAATTAGAGTATTTACATGAGATAATTAAATTAAATAGAGTTTAAAATTGAATTGTAGTATTTAATTATTTGAACTTAGGTTGTGAACTTTAGAATTTGTGAATTGTTCATGAATTTATTAACTTAGGTTTGATGAAATGTAGTCTTTAAGAACTAAGCTTTAACTTTAGAAATCTTGAATTGTTGTAGGATATATAAATTTTAAGTTGTAAACTTTGAAATTAAATTTATGTCACGACCCGGAGTTAGGGCCTAGATGTGACACGGTGAATGGGAACTCGAGAGTCCCCAAACAAGCCTCAAGTATCTATATCCCCATCATCGGTTCAAGAACAATATTCAGTTAATAACACATAATGCTAAGGGATGGGGAAACAAGACGCACACTATGGGGGCAATACGGGGCTAGGGACTTTCCACATTTCCACAACAAACGTACATATAGCCAAATAGGGGTTTCTCATGAATCATTCCATCAATACATAAGCAAAATACTAGTCATAACAAACGGATTTCAAAAAAGAGTTTACATAAGGTCCAACAAATGCCTCTAGTCATGGAACGGGGTCAGGACAAGTTTCGGGCTCACCCTCAAATAAGGGAGAACGTTCTGAAATAGTAATAGTTGGCTCATCCTCGGGAGGCGGGACTCACCACAGTATACTCTGGGATTGGATTATTCGTCAACCTGTTGATAATCAAAGTGCTCGCCCCTACATGGTAAAATCATGTAGGCATAGAGTATGCGTTAGTATGTTTGAATGTACTAAGTATGCGGGCATGCAATGCATATGACTTACCAAACCTGCATTTCAATGTTAGATGACAAAGGCAACATAATATAGAAGAAATGTATATTCAATGAAAATATATACAAGATGCCATGAAATTCATGATGCATGAAATGCAATAATGCTCATATATACTGGGGATGGACTATAACCAACAAATTAAATCCATGTGACCTATTACCTGAATTAGTCCGATAATGACTACCCATCGGTAGGAGAAGACTACTTGACATAGTTAATCTACATCACACCTTACGAAAATCACCATTTCGGTGGATGGTCACCTTCCTTACGAAACTCATCATTTTGGAAGGATTTTCAGAATCATGCAAAATATATCAAAATCATGTACATATAACCATTCCTTATGACCCGGTCATTTCGGTAATGGCTTATATTCCTATGCTGGACATAGTTCAAGGAAAGGGAGAGGGCCCTTGGGGATAGCCCTAACATCCCCAATCCATCGGTGCTAAGTCAATAGCATCTCACTTGAATACTTATACATACACATGCTTCCAGGAAATGCAATACTCATTCCAAACCATTTAATACACATTTAGGCTCAAATGCCAAATCATAGTTCATACTTGTAATGCTTATGCAGGGAATAGCTCATTCACATATAAAGAATGGTGGAAGCACTCAGAATGCTCAACGAGTCAGAATCATAGACATATCGGTGATCACCTTTTTTTCATAACCAATATCTTATCAGAATCATATCATAATCATTTCAGAAAACATAGTTGGGCTTAACCCACTTCAGAATTTTCATGTATCAATGTTTATGAATGCAATGCAATGCATGATATGAGGATAGCACGGGTAACATAATTCAAGTTAAAATCAGCCATAGAAATGAAATTGAGGAAATTCATAATTAAAACCACATGTAAATCGTAATATAGATCACCCATGCATAAATCAACTTTAAAAGGGACATGCATGTTCATACTTCGTAACTCAATGTAGGTCATCATATTAGTAATCAAAATGAATTGAAATCATAGGTAAAATACAACCCATACACTAAATAGATTTAATAAAATCAAATAATGAAATCTCATATTTAAAGTAAACTAAATTCATGAAATAGATTGAAAGATCTTTAGGTCTTCTTGGTTGAAAGGACAAGAATCAATCCCACATGCCTTGATTGAGAAGCTGAATTTGAGGGATGAATTAGCTTTAATTGGACTCCAATAGAACTCTAGTTTTGATCCTTGAGAGAGGAGAGTAGAGAGGAATATGGAGGTGATCTTGTGAGGGGTAGAAGGTTTTAGGAGAATGAATTAAGAGGGGAGGGGATATCAGCTGAATTAGGGGTTTAGGATAGGTAAAAGATCATAATTCATGATTATAATAAATTGAAATTACATAAACACCATTAATAAAATGGACCAAAATTGGAACCGTCAGGTCCACATGATCCACTACACGGTCTGTGAAATGTCACACGGACCGTGAACAGTGGCCATGATCCTCTACTTTGAATTTCACAAAGGAAAATCTCACGGAGCTAAGTGGTACCACACAGACAGCTACACGGTCTGTGTAATGGGCCGTGACACCAACCGTGCAACAGTACTTGAAATAATTTTCGCACGACAAGGTTACGAGATGGTACTTCCATTATTAGAATAATTTTACGTAGTGAGTCACATGGAGAACCACATGGTCCGTGACACATCACATGGACTGTGTGAGTGGCCATGTGCCCTCACTTGGCCAAAATTACCTTCTGTCTCAAGTCATCCCAACTATGAACTGGACCAAATGTCCCTTCAGGGGAGGCCACACGGTCCGTGTGGCTTCACACGGCCTGTGTAGGCCCTCTATGGAGTGATGCCTGGCAATTCACTTGGGACAATTCCAAGAGATTTGAGAAACGCCACTTGAAAAATCCAGGTCCTTACATCATTTCCCCCTTGGGAACATTCGTCCCTGAATGTACAAGAACAAGGCTTGACTTAGAGCATGAAACACCCAACATAAGATATAATGCATAGTTCATTATTCAAAATCGTATCAAAAGCATTATTTAAAATCATTATTCAAAGCCTTTAAACTCATATCAAAATCGTATTCAAGTCACTCAAAACATTATAAAAAATATCTTTTTTGTGCACATGTATGCATGTCATGTCATGAGACTCAAGAGGGCAAGAAATAGCACCATAAAAGAGAAGAATCCTAATACCTTAGGCTTGAGTAGATTGGAAAAAATGAGGGTGTCGCTTCACCATGTCCAGCTCCGCCTCCCAAGTAGCACTCTCCACATGTTGATTTCTTCAAAGCACCTTCACCGAAGCCATGTCCTTGTTACGAAGCCGCTTTACTTGTCTATCCAAGATTTCCGCCGACACTTCCTCATAAGAAAAATTTTCTCCAACCTGAATCCTTTCCAAGGACACAATGGTGCTAGGATCACCAACTAGCTTCCTCAACATAGACACATGAAAGACCGGGTGAATGGAACTCAAAATCCGGAGGCAACTCCAACTTATAAGCCACACCCCTAACTTGCTCAACAATCTCATAAGGGCCAACATATAGGGGGATTAGCTTGCCCTTCTTACCAAAATGCATCGCACTCTTCATAGGCAAAACCTTCACATATACCCAATCACCGACATGAAACTCAAGATCCCTTTTCCTAACATATCCTTTAACTGCTCTTTTAATTCTTTCAACTCTGATGGCGCCATACGATAAGGAGGAATAGAGATAGCTAAGTATCCAAAAGAAGATCTACACCGAATTCTACCTCTCTTTCAGGAGGGATGCCCGGTAAGTCTTCGGGGAACATATTCGAAAACTCATTCACCACAAGGACCGACTCAAGAGTAGGCACTTCAGACTCCAAATCCTTGACCCTCATAATATGATAAATGCACCCCTTAGAAATCATCCTCCGCGCCTTGAGGTAGGAAATAAACTGACCTTTAATAGAGGAGTCATCACTCTTCCATTCAAGAACGGGCTCACCGTGAGGTTGGAACTTGACCTTCCGGGTTCCACAATCTATAGAGGCATACGATGCATGCAACCAATCCATCCCAAGAATCACGTCAAAGTCAAACATCTCAAGTTTTACAAGATCATACGGAAAAATTTTGTGCAACACAGAAACAGGAAAATCATGATAGACTCTTTGTGCAACAACAGATTCACCCATAGGAGTATAAACTGAGAAAGGGTCCCTCAAAACCTTGAGACTCAAACCAAATTCAACAGCCAACAGAGGAGTCACAAAAGACAGATTTGCACCTAGATCAAGCAAAATATAAGCATCAAAATCAAAGACTTTTAACATACCGGTCACAACATCTGGAGCTTCCTTGACATCCTGGCCGGCATGGAGCGCATAGAACCGATTGTTCTTTGGGGAAACACCTTGGGGAGCTCTTTGTTGACCTTGCCCACCTTGGGCCATTTGACCTTGGCCTCTACGGGCATTCTTAGGACAATCAACAATCTTATGATCTTTATCACCACATCTGAAGCAAACACCCAAATCTCTCCGGTAGACTCCCGTGTGGGGCTTCCCACACTTGTCGCACGCAAGATATCCTTGACTGCCACCAACCGATGCCCTAGGAGGAGGCACCCCATCATTAGTGACCCGAGTACCGGAACCTTAGCCCTATTGGAAGCTATCGAAACCACCACTTTGAGAACCAAAATATCCACCATTAAAATGGGTCCTCTTGGAATCGTGAACCCTTCTCTCCTTGAGTTTCTCCCCTTCGATCTGTTCAGCATACACCATAAGTCTAGAAATGTCCATATCCCGTATAAGCATAGCAGTACGACATTCCTTCACAAGAAAATCAGAGATACCTGAAACAAATTTGTGCATCTTTGCACCGGGGTTAGCCACCAGTGACAAAGCATACTTGGAAAGCTTCGTGAACTTGAGGGAATAGTCCCTCACACTCATACTTCCTTTCTTGAGATTGATAAACTTAGTCATTCTGGCCTCCCTAAGCTCAAGTGGAAAGAAACGATCAAGGAAGGTAAATCCGAACTCCTCCCAATTGAAATCACCACCGCAAACTCTCTCCAATAACCATTGAGTATACCATACCTGTTCCACATCTTTTAATTGATAAGCATCCAATTCAGCCCTCTCTTCAGAAGTGACACCCATGATGTTCAGCATTTTGGTAAGCTCATCGATGAACTCTTGGGCATCCTCATTGGCCTTTGACCCATGGAATTTTAGAGAATATATCCGGGTGGAATCCCTCACCCTAGAAGCAGGTATAGGATCCCATGGAAAGTTAGCCTGCCTTGTCTAAGATGATACCACTTGAGTGAGCATGGAAAAGGTATTGCAGAACTCACCGTTTGAGATGGGTTCCTCCATAGGCTCATGGGGAGCTTGATTCTCGTCAGCCAGAGCCGACATTGGTAGAGGGGATCTTCCTCGAGGCATCTTTTGAAATGGATCGATGACACCGTCAAGATAAGGGAACTAAATATACTATCCATAACATGACATAAGACTGAAGAAGTGAGATAATTCCTAAAACATCTTTGTAGCCTCCCACTCATAGGTATGATGCACTTCACACCCATGAATATGACTCTACTCAATGCGGCATATTGGACTCCGAGGATTAATTATCAACCTAGGGCTCTGATACCATCTTTCATCACGACCCGAGTTAGCTCCTATTCTGACATAGCGAATGGGAACCCGAGAGTCCCCAAACAAGCCTCAAGTATCTATATCCCCATCATTGATTCAAGAACAACATTCAATTAATAACACATAATGCTAAGGGATGGGGAAACAAGACTCACACTATGGGGGAAATACGGGGCTAGGGACTTTCCACATTTCCACAACAAACGTACACATAGCCAAATAGGGGTTTCTCATGAATCATTCCATCAATACATAAGCAAAATACTAGTCATAACAAATGGACTTCAGAAGAGTTTACATAAGGTCCAACAAATGCCTCTAGTCAAGGAACGAGGGCCAAGACAAGTTCCGGGCTCACCCTTAAATAAGGGAGAATGTTCTGACATAGTAATAACGAAAGATAGTTGGCTCATCCTCGGCAGGCGGGACTCACCACAGTATACTCCGAGATTGGACTATTCGTCAACCTGTTGATAATCAAAGTGCTCAGCCCCTATATGGTAAAATCATGTAAGCATAGAGTATGTGTTAGTATGTTTGAATGTACTAAGTATGCGAGCATGCAATGCATATGACTTACCAAACCTGCATTTTAATGTTAGATGACAAAGGCAACATAATATAGAAGAATTGTATATTCAATGAAAATATATACAAGATGCCATGAAATTTATAATGCATGAAATGCAATAATGCTCATATATACTGGGGATGGAATATAACCGACAAATCAAATCCATGCGACCTATTACATGAATTAGTCTGATAATGACTACCCACCGGTAGGAGAAGACTACTTGACATAGTTAATCTATATCACACCTTACGAAAATCACCATTACAGTGGATGGTCACCTTCCTTACGAAACTCATCATTTTGGAAGGATTTTCAGAATCATGCAAAATATATCAGAATCATGTACATATAACCATTCCTTATGACCCGGTCATTTCGGTAATGGCTTATATTCCTATGCTGGACATAGTTCAAGAAAAGGGAGAGGGCCTTTTGGGATAGCCCTAACATCCCCAATCCATCGGTGCTAAGTCAATAACATCTCACTTGAATACTTATACATACACATGCTTTCAAAAATTCCTTTTCTCTTTTCTTCTTTGATTTTCTCCAGTGTTCTTGTCCGGCAAACAAATCTGAGGACTGCTCCGTTGTGAAAATAGCAACAAATACACGTAGTAGTCCAGGTCTATCATTCCACCAACTTCCGACAACGGCGGTGGTCTAGTCCCCAACACAGTTCGGCAGAAACAGAATTCAGAAATTCAGAAACAGGGGACCAGAAGTGCAGGTCAAATTTAGGTCAGAAATTTGGCGATAAATTACAATCCAGGTTTTATCGTTCAAGCCACTAATATTACTCAGGTGATATCCCCTATTTCTCCTTCGTTTTACTCTAGTCAAATTCGTTCAATGTTTTAATCTTGTCAGATTCATTCCACGATTTACTTGCTGTTAATTGCTGGTCCGTGTATTGTGGCTGTTAATACTTCTTATCTACTTGTTAGTCTTTCAACATAGATTCTCTCTTGCTCTAGTTGTAAATTATCACATATAGCTCTATATTGTATAGGCCTTGAATATTTGACTGTTGAATATTGTTTGTAGATTGATTGATTGATTTTAACTCTGGATTGGGTGGATTTATTGTTTGTTTGTTAGTATATTTCTTGTGTTGTGTGATTATTTTGTGTTCGGCTGATTATTGGCAAGCGCGTTGTGAGTTATTAGTTGGTGGCGTCCGGGTCTGATGGTGGAGTAGGGTCATATCGTCGGCTGGGGTTGAGGGTACGAGGTAGAGTGGTAAGAAGGGCACAGGCTTATATAAATTGAGGATAGGATCGTGGAATATAGGATCACTTACAGGAAAATCTATAGAGCTAGTAAAGTGTCTTAAGAGGAGATAAATTAATATAGCATGTGTTCAGGAGACTAGATGGGTAGGGACCAAAGCACGGGACGTAGACGGGTTCAAGTTATGGTATTCAGGTGGCTCTAGGGATAGAAATGGTATAGGTATACTAGTAGACGAGGACCTTAGGGAATATGTGGTGGAGGTTAAGAGGTTTAATGATAGGATGATGTCTATTAAACTTGTGGTGGGTAAGCATGTAGTGACTGTAGTTAGTGTATATGCGCCTCAAGTGGGCCTAGACGAGAAAGTCAAGAGGCTCTTTTGGAGAGAGTTTGATGACGTGGTGAGAGGCATACCAGTGACGGAAAAACTTTACATTGGAGGAGACTTTAATGGGCATATTGGGGCTACCACTAGTGGGTTTGAAGATGTCCATGGAGGTTTTGGTTTCGGGGAAAGAAACGGGGGTGGGACGGCTCTCTTGGATTGTGCTAAAGCCTTTGAGTTAGTTATTGCTAACTCATGTTTCTAGAAGAGGGAAAATCACTTGGTAACCTTCCAGAGTGCGGTAGCTAAAACTCAAATTGATTACCTACTTATCCGGAAGGGTGATAGAAGCCTTTGTAAAAATTGCAAAGTTATTCCGAGTGAAAATATCTCCACTCAACATAGGCTTCTAGTGATGGATTTAGAGATTAAGAGATAAAAGAAGAGGAAGGGTATATACGCCCAACCGAGGATTAGATGGGGAGGCCTGACTCCTGCCCTGTCTTATGAGATGGAAGAAAAGTTGAGAAACTTAGAGGCTTGGAGTAGTGGTGGAAATGTGAATAATATGTGGGATACTACTACTGGCTGCATTCGAAAGGTAGCTACCGAGGTTCTAGGGGTTTCGAGAGGGACCTTCGGTGGACGTCAGGGCGATTGGTGGTGGAATAACGAAGTTCAAGGCAAAGTGAAAGCTAAGAAGGAGGCCTATACGAACTGCTTGGAGTGTAGGGACGAGGATGAAAAGCTAATGCTTTAGGAGATGTATAAGACGGCTAAGTCAGTAGCGAAAATGGCGGTGACGAGTGCTAAGACAGCAGTGTTTGAGCGCCTATATGAGGAGCTAAGTGATAAAGGCGCAGACAAGAGAATGCATAGGCTTGCTAAAGAGAGAGAAAGGAAAGCTCGCGACTTGGACCAAGTGAAGTGCATCAAGGATGAGGAGGGTGAGGTGTTGGTGGAGGAGCCTTCCATTAAACTAAGGTGGAAAACTTACTTTCATAAAATCGTAAATGAAAAAGGAGATGGAGATATTGAGCTGGGTGAATTGACAAACTCCGAAAGTCATCGAGATTTCGGTTACTGTAGGCGGTTCAGAGTTGAGGAGGTTATAAGGGCTATTAGTAAGATGAAGAGAGGGAGGGCGATTGGACCGGATGAGATCCTGGTAGTTTTTTGGAAAAACATGGTCAAGGATGGCATAGAGTGGTTGACTAGACTGTTCAATGTTATTATGAAGACTGCCAAGATGCCGGATGAATGGCGGAGGAGTACAATGGTTCCACTGTACAAGAACAAGGGTGATATCCAAAACTGTAATAATTACAGGGGTATCAAGTTGTTAAGCCATACTATGAAGGTATGGGAGAGAGTTGTAGAGATGAGGGTGAGAAAAGTAGTGTCTATCTCAGGGAATCAGTTTGGATTCATGCTTGGGAGGTCGACTACTGAAGGAATTCACCTTGTCCGAAGATTAGTGGAGAAATATAGGGAAAGAAAAAAGGACCTTCATATGGTGTTCATCGATCTCGAGAAGGCCTATGACAAAGTCTCGAGGGATGTCTTATGGAGGTGTTTAGAGGTGAAAAGTGTCCCGATGGCGTATATTAGGGTGATAAAAGACATGTATGATGGAGCCAAAACTCGGGTGAGAACAGTGGGAGGAGACTCAGAATTTTTTCCAGTTGAGATGGGACTTCTTCAAGGATCTATGTTGAGCCCTTTTCTGTTTGCTTTGGTGATAGATGAGCTGATGCAATCTATCCAGGAAGAGGTTCCATGGTGTATGTTATTTGCAGATGACATGGTACTAATTGATGAGACCCAGACCAAAGTTAATGATAGGTTGGAGGTTTGGAGACACGCCTTGGAGTCCAAAGGATTCAAACTAAGCCGGAACAAAATAGAATACTTGGAGTGCAAATTCAGTATTGCGAGGGATGAAGCAAACATGGATGTAAGGCTTGACAATCACCCTATCCCCAAGAGGGAAAGCTTTAAGTATCTGGGGTCCATCATCCAGTGTAATGGGGACATCAACGATGATGTCACACATCGTATTGGGGCAGCATGGACAAAATGGAGGCTTGCCTCTGGAGTATTGTGTGATAAGAAGATACCACCTAAACTCAAAGGTAAGTTTTACAGAATGGTGGTTAGACCATCTTTGCTGTATGGGGTGGAATGTTGGCCAATAAAGAGTGCACATGTCCAGAAAATGCAGGTTGCAGAGACGAGGATGTTGAGATGGATGTGTGGTCACACCAGGAGTGATAAGATAAGGAATGAGACCATTCGGGATAAGCTAGAGGTGGCCCTTGTAGCTAACAAGATGAGGGAAGCGAGGCTGTGATAGTTTGGACATGTGCAGAGAAGGAGTATCGATGCTCCTGTTAGGAGGTGCGAGAGGCTGGATTTGGGAGTTACACGGAGGGGTAGAGGTAGACTGAAGAAGTATTGGGGGGAGGTGATTAGACAAGACATGGTGAAACTTGATCTCACCGAGGACATGACCTTAGATAGGAAAGAGTGGCGGTCACGGATTAGAGTTACAGGCTAATAGGTTAGATAGGTAGGAGTTATCTGGTGTCGTCTTCATATGCCATTATATGTTAATTGTTCGTATTCACTTGTTATGGTGCTTTCATTATTAATCTCTCTTTCTGTATATTTTCTCTCTCTCTTTCTTTCCTGTTTATTTTCCATATCTAGCTATTTCTGCTTATGGGATTTGTGACGAGGGCCCCAGGAAATAGCTTCTCTACCTCTCTATGAGGTAGTGGCAAGGTCTGCGTACATTCTACCCTCCCCAGACCCCACTTGTGGGATTTCACTGGGTATGTTATTGTTGAAATGCAACAATGCTCATATATACTGGGGATGGACTACAACCGAGAAATTAAATTCATGCGAGCTATTTTATGGATTAGTTCGATAAAGACCTCCCATCGGTAGGAGAAGACTACTTTCCAAAGGTAATCTACATCACATCTTACGGAAATAACCATTTTGGTGGATGGTCACCTTCCTTACAGAACTCATCATTTCGGAAGGATTTTCAGATTCATAAAGAACATATCAGAATCATATACATATAACTATTCCTTACGACTCGATCATTTCGAATAATGGCTTATATTCCTATATTGGCACATAGCTCAAGGAAAGCGAAAGGGCCCTTGGGGATAGCCCTAACACCCCCAATCCATCGGTGCTAAGTTCAATATATCCCACTTGAACACTTATACATATATGTGTTTTCAGGAAATGCAATACTCATTCCAAATCATTGGATACACATTTAGGCTCAAATGCCAAATCATAGTTCATACTTGTAATGCTCATGTAGGGAATAGCTCATTCACATATACAAAATGGTGGAAGCACTTAGAATGGTCAATGAACCAGAATCATAGACATATCGGTGATCACCTTTTTGTCATAGCCAATTCTTATCAGAATCATATCATAATCATTTCTGAAAAATAGTTGGGCTTAACCCACTTCATAATTTTCATGTATCCATATTTATGAATGCAATGCAATGCATGATGTGAGGATAGCATGGGTAACATTTATTCAAGTTAAAATCAGCCATAAAAATAAAATTGAGGGAGTCCATAATTTAAACCACATGTAAATCGTAATATGGATCACTCATGCATAAATCAACTTTAAAGGGGACATGCATGTTCATACTTTATAACTCAATGTAGGTCATCATACTAGTAATCAAAATGAATTGAAATTATAGGTAAAATACAGCCCATCAACTAAATAGATTTAATAAAATCAAATAATAAAATCTCATATTCAAAGTAAACTAAATTCATGAAATAGATTGAAAGGTCTTTGTGACACCGACCGTGTAACAGTACTTGAAATAATTTTCGCACGACAAAGTTACGAGACATTACTTTTATACATAGAATAATTTTACATAGTGAGGGACACAGAGAGCTACACGGTCCCTGACACATCACACAGACTGTGCGAGTGGTCGTGTCCCCTCACTTGGCCAAAATTTCCTTCCGTCTCATGTTGTTCCAACCATGAACTCGACCAGGTGTCCCTTCACGGGAGGCCACATGGTCCGTGTGGCTTCACACGGCCCGTGTAGGCCCTTCATGGAGTGATGACAGGCAGTTCACTTGGGAAAATTTCAAGAGATTTGGGAAACGCCACTCAAAAAATCCGGGTCCTTACAGATTAGAACTTGAACTTTAGGAATTTTAAGTTGAAGTTTAAAAGTATTTAACTTGAACCTAGATTTTAGAACTGAATTTTAGGATTTTTGAAGTACTTAGAAATTATTTTTGTTTGTATAAATTAAATTTTCAACTTTAGATACTTGAACTTAGTTATCCTTGAAATTTGAAAGTTTGTACTTTAACTTAGTAAAATTCAACTTGAACTTTAGAAATGTTGAACTTTCGAAATCTTGAATTATTGTAGGATATATAAATTTAAGTTGTGAACTTTAAAAATTTTGAATTATAGAACTAAAAATGAATTATTGTAGTTTTAATGAACTAATTAACCTATAATATTTTTGTGGATGGATCATCATTTGTAGATGTATGATATGTATTATAAAACTGGTGGTGGTTTAAAACCTGTATTTATTAACGGTGTTAGAAAAGTTTCATTGATCATGCACTAACACTTGATATTTTAAGAAAAATAAATTGGTTAGGTGTCCTTGCAATGTGTGTAGATGTTTTAAATTTTTTAGTGAAAATACAATTTTGGTGCATTTTTATCGTAATGGATTTAAGCCAAGATAATTTTTATGGCTTGATCATGGAGAAATAGATGGATTGAATGGTATATTTTATAATTTGCAGCCCGTGGATGAAAATAATATGCTTGCACTACGTGGCCAAATTAGAATTGAACATGATAAGGTTGATAAGGTTCAACATGATAGAGTTCATGAAATAATTAATGATGTTTTCAAGGTTCAAGGTGGGATGCAACCTGAACAATTATGAAACTCCTAATAAAGAAGCAAGACATTTTTATCAGCAATTAAAAGAGGCTAGTCATCCACTATGTGAAGAAAGTTCACATTCTACTTTGTCAGTTGTTGTTAGATTAGTGAATATTAAATCAAATTGTAATATTTCTCACATGACTATGAACTCGATGGTTGGTCTTTTGAACGGCCTGGTTGAGCCAGAGTTTAATGTACCTAAGAACTTCTATCAGGTAAAAAAATTGATTTTCAAATTATGATTATTGTATGATAGAATTCATTTTTGTGTTAATGGATGCATGATGTTCTACAAAGACTGATAGTGAATTAGAAAATTATAAGTTTATTGGACATGCTCATTATAAGAAGACTCTTACTGGAATGATGCTTTCAATTAAGGCGATGCATTATTTACCTCTTATTCTTAGGTTAAAGAGGTTGTATGCATAGATGAGGTCTATCCCACATATGAGATGACACTGTGAATATAGAAAGTCATCGGGTGTCTTTTCTTATCCATGTGATTTGCTAGTGAACCTAGATGTCAAATTGGGGCTGTGTATAAATGGTTTCACACCGCTTTCTCATTTTGTCTCAACTTATTCTTACTGACTTGTATTTCTTACTCCGTATAATCTTTCTCCTGAAATGTGCATGACAAGCCCCTTCATCTTTTAAAGTTACATTATTTTAGGTAATAAAAATCCAAGACAATTGATTTATATCTATCTACAACCATTGATAGATGAGTTTCAACAACTCTTGTTTGAAGGCATAGTCACTTATGATATATTAACTAAACAAAATTTTGTTACGTGTACTTTTTTTATGTGGACTATTAGTAAATTTTTTTTGCATCTAGTATGTTGCCCGGTTAGATGACAGTTGGAAAGCTAGCTTGTCCTCATTGCATGGAAAATAGTAAGACATTCACCATAAACCATGACAGAAAAAAAAATCATGATTTGATTGTCATTGTCAGTTCTTGCTAATGGACCACAAGTCTAGAAAGATGAAATATGCATTCAGGAAAAACAAGGTTGAAAATGACACCCCAGCTCCATCACTGATAGGACATCAAATTTGGGAGAGAATTTCTCGATAGCCTAAAGTTACAGAAGCTCTATCTTCTAGATTTCCTGAATATAGTGTTGAACATAATTAGATCAAACTGAGCATATTCTATGAGTTTTCGTATTAGAAAATCTCCTGCAACATAATCTTGATATGATGCATATTGATAAAAATATTATTATGATAATTGTTAACACAATGATGAATATTAAGGGCAACACAAAAGACGACCTAAGAGCTAGATGGACTTAAAGGAATATTGCAAGAGAAAATAATTGAAGCTGCTGGAACTATAAAATGGTAAAATTCTCAAGCCTAAAGTAATTATTTTTCATTCACATTGGATGAGAAACGTGAAATATGTGAGTCAATTAAAAATTTAAAGATGCCAAAGAGATATGTTTCAAATTTAGGTAAGCGAAATGATCTGAATGAAGAAAAAATATTAGGTATGAAAAGTCATGATTGTCATGTATTCATGAAAACTTTGATTCCTATCGCTTTTAGCCATTTATGTGACAGAATATGAAAGCCAATCACAGAAGTAAGTCTCCAATTCTAAAAAGTTGTTGGAAAGTAGTTTAGACAGGATAGAGGAAAATACTTCTGTTATTACTACAAAGCTAGAGAAGATCTTCCCACGAGATTTCTTTGATGTGGTGGAACATCTTTCAATTCACCTGGTACAAGAAACCTGTCTTGGAGGTCTAGTTCAAATAAGGTGGATCTATCTATTTGAGAGGTAATGTTTTTTATATAAGTAAACAAGTTATTTTTTCTTATATATACTATAATTATTAGTTAACATATATTTATAAATACATATAGAAAAATTGAAAGCTGCAAACAAACAATTAAACAAAGGGGAAAGATCGAAAGATCAATTGTTTAAACTCATGTTGCAAGAGAAACTGGTAACTTTTATTCCTATTACTTTGTAGATGAAGTGCCATGTAGGAGCAATACGCCTAATCTCAATGATGAAAGTGATAGTAATCCGATGTTTTTATCAATTTTAATTTCTAATTAAAGTGATTGCGATCTGAAAGGCATGGAAGACGAGGCTTTACTGCTATGAAAAGACTATTAGCTGTGAACCATATTTTACTTAATTATCTAGAAATTCAATCATATCATGAGTAAGTGCTAAATTATATTATCAAATCACATAGTAATAGGTGTTTACTAACTAACGAATTTGTATATATCAATATCAGCTTGTTCATAAACACATGGGACAATAAAGTTATATATACGAGGCTTTTCAAATGGGTAAAGGATTATGTAAACGTGAAATCTTAATTATATTAAATAAATAAGTATAATATATTCATTTTATACTAAATTATATTTTTTAATATAATTTGTAGGTTTTTGGTAAATACTTAAATGTTGAACATTCGCCATTAATGAGAGAGATCGCACTCGGACCTGAATCTCAAATTCATAAAAGGAATCAATATTTGGAATATCTCGCCAAGAGTGATAGGCCTCAATATATGGCTTTCTAACACTCTCCTATAGATCCCTAGTAGCCTCCTTTAAAGGATGCCACCTTAAAGACACATAATAAACATGTTAAGTTTATGAATAATTTATGTAGCAAAAATAAAAAAGTAAAAAAAATAAATTTATGATGATCCATCAGAATCAACCATGACAGTCCTAAGTCCGTCCCTCCACCCAGGAGCTAACTTAGGCACATCCTGTGCTGCTTCAAGTGTAGCAGTAGAAGAAGGTAAAGCTGATACTGTAGGATGTACATAATGCTGAGTCAAGGGAGGAGTGTTAGTCTCAACACTAAAATTTCTAAGCCACATTTTAGATAGATGAGGAGACTGAAATGCGAGAGATGGAACTGTGGGAAACATACTAGAAGATAATAATCTATAGGGTCGAGGATAAACCTATGTACCTCTATAGGTAGCTGGTAGGTCGGGTCATATAAAGGAAATTTGACATGTGCAGAAGAAGAAATGCCACGTGATTGGTGGAACTGACTATGGTAAACTCAAGGATCCATTGTCCCAAAAGAAACATCATGAATATGTGTAGGACTAGTTGGGCGGCATTACATATCTAGCACTGAAGAAATATGTATTGGGATATCCTTAAGATCAATATAGGTCTCCTAGACTTTTTTTCTCCTACCAGAATCGCTAACCCCAAGATGGTCCCGAGATCTATCACCACGATTCCATGACATTTGTACGAAAAGTAATAATATAATAAATAAAAATATAAATTAAATAAATTTCGTATTAGAAAAATAAATTAACTTACATGCTAGTTATAATCTACCACTCATCCTCCCTGCTTGTTTCATTTTTATCATCCTCTCATTCCTTCTCTTCAGCTGTTTCATATTCATTGTCCTTCCATTCCTCTTCCTCCAGTGATTCATATTTTGCATTTACTTCTTCTTCAACATTTGGCATTGTTAGCTCATCACTAGAAATCTAATCTAGTATGTGTTGAGGATGTACTAGTGTGGTTTCCAACTCAACATCAACTTGTTGCTGAACAAGTGCAACAACATTTTGGTATGCCACATCTAATATATTCTCAATTTCAATTCTTCCCACATGGCTTGTCTTAATAGCAACCCACCAATCAACCTTACCTCTATGCAATAGATATGGAGTGTGATAGACTTGCTTAGCGTTTTGGGCAATGATAAAAGGATCATAAATTTTGTATTATCTGGTGTGCTTAACTTTAATTATATTATGTTGTTGGTTCATCCTTGTGCCTCTGTGTGATGGGGAAAACCACTTAAACCAAAACAATACTATCTTCTTTTTAGGCCAACTCGAATATCTTACTTTAATAATATCTTAAATGACACCATAATATTCATTGCCATCAACATCACCTTGAACACACACACCATTATTATTGATTTTCTTGTACATAGAAACTTCTTTAATTTAAAACTTAAAATTATTCACACAATATTTATTCATTGTATGAATTTGAGATTCAAGTTTGAGTGCAATCTCTCTCACTAATGACAAATTTTTGACATTGAGTATTCATTATAAACCTACAAATTGCATTCAAAATAATACAATCTAGTATAAAATGAATATATTATACTTATTGATTTAATATAATTAAGCTTTCACACTTACATAATCCTGTATGGCTTCATTGCCCCATATGTTCACGGACAAGCTGATATTGATATGTACAATTTGTTAGTTAGTACATACTTATTCTAAGTAATTTGATGATATAATTTTACAATTACTTAAGATATGGCTGAATTTTTGGACAATTAAGCAAAATATGTGTCACAACTGATTATCTTTTTATAGTGACCTTGTTCAGTTTCCTATAATCGATATACATTCTGAGAGACCTATCTTTATTTTGTATAAATAGGACAGGGGCACCCCAAGGAGAAATACTCGGCCTTATAAAGCCCTTCTCTAACAAATCTCTCAACTGCTCTTTCAACTCTTTCAACTCAGCAGGGGCCATCCTATAAGGTGGAATTGAGATAGGGTGGGTATCGAAAAGAACATCAATCCCAAAGTCAATCTCCTATCAGGAGAGACTCCAGGCAGACCCTCAGGAAACACTTCAGGAAACTCATTCACAATGGGGATTGACTCAAGGGTAGGAGACTCAACATCATCAGACTTAACTCGCATGAGGTGATAGATACAACCTTTTGGAAATTAGCTTTCTATCCCTAAGGTAGGAGATAAACCTCTCCTTAGGTGCACCAAAATCACCCTTCCACTTTAGAACTGGTTCATTTGAGAATTGAAACTTAACTGTTCGGGCTCTACAATCAACGGAGGCATAATAGGTGTGAAGCCAATCCATGCCTAAGATTACATCAAAATCAATCATCTCTAACTCAACCAAATCAATAAGAGTACCCTTATGATGGATGGATACTATATAAGCTCTATAGATTCTCTCAGCTCGAATAGACTCACCCGCTGGAGTAGAAACATCAAAGGGTTCAAGAAGACTCTCAGAGGTTCTATTAAATCTACTAGCCACATAAGGAGACACAAATGACAATGTGGCACCAGGATCCATCAAAACATAACAATCAAAAGTAAAGACTCAAATCATATCCGTCACAACATCTGGAGAGTTCTCCTGCTCTTGGCGACTACCTATGTCATACAAATGGTTTATAGCTCCCCTTGCGCCTAACGTAGTACCTTTCTGGGTTCCTCTAACTGGTGGGGTTAGTACAGAAGATTGAGCCTGGTTAGCCCACTTTGAATACTCTCTCTGGAAGTGACCCACTTGGCCACACTTGAAATATGCATCACCCCCTCACGACATGTACCAAAGTGAAATCTGCCACACTTACCACATGGTGGCTTACTCTGTGAACCTTGAGCCACGCTAGACTGTGACTAAGATCCCTAGGCTCCAAAGTTCTGAGACCTCTGATAATTCCTATTTCTGGGCGTACGTGCACTAGCAGATGATGGTATTGGCCCTGACTTGATTCTGTTACCATCACCTCTCTTTCCAACCTCATGGTTGGATGTCTTGGCCCTTTTATTTCTGAACTCTTCTCTTTCATGTTGTCTCTCCTCATCAGCTTGTTGCACATAAGTCATAAACCTCCCGATGTCCATGTCGCTCACCAGCATAGCTCTCTTCCCATCTTTTTTGGTCCTTTGTTCAGCCCATCAACATACATCCCCATTCTCTCCCTCATGTCAACAACCATATCTGGAGCATAGTGAGATAGCTGAGTGAACTTAAGCCCATACTGGTTGTCGCCCAAGTTAGACCTTCTTTTTAGAGAATAAAGTAGTCGCTATCAACAAATAGAACCTAACCAAGGTTAGGGTCAAACCCACAGGGAATACATAGACTCAAGACAAATTCACCAATATGCAATCTGAGTAGTTAATCAACTCAATTCCCCAAAGGGGGGTTTTTGCAAAAACACTAGGAATAATAAACTAACTAACTATCATGAGAGAAAGATTAATAAAGGAGAGCAACTAGGGTATTGTGTTCCCCAACTTAGTATTAGTAGATAACCTAATTCTTGTCTAGTTTATAGTATCCTGGATGGTAATTTAAGTTCACCAAGCCCTTGGGTCAAAGGTGAGAGGAGAATTTCACTATGAGACTTGGCCCATCTCCATAGTGTGCATTACTAACCATTACCTATAAGTCCCAGTACAACCTCCCCTTGTCCAGTTTGGTTGATTAGACAAGAACACATCAGTCGAATCCTGTTATTTAATTTCTTTTTCTATTCATTACTACCATGGTCCAGTTAGTAATACTAGGCGGTATCTAATATTGGCCACCATCAGAAAACATTCAAAACTAAGAAAGTTGATAAATACATGCATATACACCTTCCAAGAATCGTGAATTATCCGATTTCACTTTGTCATTTCTGCATGGTTCCCATAACCCTAGTTATGAATTTAGCTACTCATGCTTTGTGTAGATTAAAAGATTATGAATTTAGAAGAAATAATTAAACAATTATACAACTGAATTAAGAGCAAGCAAATCCAATGGCAATGAAAATCACAGGCTTGAAGATTAAACTAAAACAATAAGTGTTTCCAAAGACTCTCTCACAATTTTCTCTCTAAGAATATTGAGTTCTCTAAGCACTAACCTAAAACTAAGCTAAACTTAGGTGAACTGGTGAGAACTTATGAAAAATAACCTAAAATACCTATTTATAATAATTAAAATTCAAATTCTAAACAACTTAGGAGAACTAGTAGGCACACTCCACGACAACACTTTATGGCCCATATTGAAGTTTATGGCTCATAATTGGAGTCTCTTGCATTGTTGCTTGAAAACTAGACTTCTCCTTTATGGCACCCCTTTAAGACTCATAAAATGGTTTATGACCCATAAAGGGGGTTTCCTCTGATGAACTTCAGAAAGTCTTCATTCTCTAACCCTGAGGGCGCGAAACCTCTTCTATGACTCGTACATTAATTTGTGGCTCGTCTGCATGTTCGTAGAAGTAACTTCAAAAACATGGCCCCTCACTGGAATTCCTTACCAAACTATCTTAGGGCTCGTAGAATGGTCTTCAGCCCGTAAGGTGTCTCGTATAATAGCAAATCTGCGACAACTTTGTAACTTTCCCCAAAATCATTGGCCAACCTGTAATCCTGCAAACATAGACACAAAAACACATAAAAAGAACTAAAGTCGCATTGAGAACACGCAAAGTCCTAAGTTTTAAGCATCAAAAGTGTTGTATTTTGGTAGCACATCAACACCCTCAACTTAAAATTATTGCTTCTCCTCAAATGATAGACTCAATCTATATAGACAATACAATCACACACAGACCTCAACTCAATTACATACATCACATGCATCTTAGACTCAGATACCCACACAACACAACTGGTATTAAGATAGGTATTTAGCGAACCAATGCAAACTGGTGCATGTGACAACACAACTATGATACGTAAGGTATTATCAACAATTCACAATCACTGAACAAGTCTAATGCTAATAATGCAATGCAAGTTCCCTCACCAAAAGAAGCACCATATCTGACACTCAATGATATTTCCATGTTTTAGCATTAGGATCGGGCGAACTCACTCACTCTTACAATAGATATTCATGCATAATGAATAATACCATAGGTTTACCCCTATACTTATGACTCAGATCTTCAACTAATTGGACTAGGATCACTGTAGGACTTTCTAGGCTTATAACGTAGACTCAGGGATGGCATGATATTTTGGAAAAATAGTGACTAAAGGCCCTCCTTAAAAGTTTGTTTTTCTACACTTTCGCCCTGCCAACTCTATTATTTTCACCTTATTCTCCCCTTTTCCTCTTTCAAGCTTTTTTGGGTGCTTTCTTTTCATTTTTACACTTCATTTACTTTTTAGATATTAATTAAGGCATCTTTCATTTTTCTTGCACCCAGTACATGATTTTTCTCCTTTTTCTTTGTATTCCTAACTCACCTCCCTTATTTTTATGCTTTACGCTTACACTAGCCACCCTCAACTTAGGCTTTTGGCTTGTGTTGAGGTGCACACTATCCATCCTCAGAATCAGGGCCACTTTTGGTAGCCACCCTTAACTTAGGCTTTTTGCCTTAGTTAAGGTACACAATGCTCAAGGAAAGACCAGGACCGAATTCAGGATTTTTCACTAGATAAGGCTTGGTGAATCATGTGTTTTGAAAGATTAGGTACATGTTAGGCTCAAACGTTTGGAACAATGGATATATCATCGATTTGGTTGGTTATTTTAGGCTAAAGTGGACTATTTAAGAATAATAGTCTAAGATCCTTTCCTAATCCAACAAATCTACAATCTAACTTAGAGTAACCTGGAAAGTTTTGAATTAGCACAAAACACATGAATTTATCAAATAAAGCTCACACTCACACTCACATGACACTATATACATTATCAATGGTAGACTCTCAGATCATGCTTCTCATCTCAATTTACCCTTACTTATCAGAAAATAGATTTTGTCAAACACCTAAACATGCATGGTTACTATCTAATTACTAATCAAAAAATATTTTTTGGTGGGTACCATTTTTTCAAACAAAACACAAAAACATGCAATATGCCACTAGTATTGGTACTATATGTTACACATGTTATCTAAACATCCTAAACATGCCGGTTCAACAAAAATTAAATATCCATGGGGAAAAAAACATATGCAAAAGTGGAACTCTATTAAGAGGGGCCAGCACCCCTCACTTGCTCTATCGCTCGAACTTGTCTCATCTATTCATCATGCCTCGATCTCTTCAAGGTAAGCTCAAGGTCCTTCTTCTCTGTCATCCTCTCACATATATGTCTCTCGTCTGGCTCCTCATCTGTGTAAGGTCTCTTCCTAAGGGAAGACTAGATAGGCTCCTCGGGAGCGAACAAATCAACTACCGACATCGGAGGTAGAGTCGCTGTTAATGCAATCGGTGCTGCAAGAGCTGCTGTCAAGTCAGTTTGGACCTGTTGGATCTCCGTCTTCATAGTTGACAAACCGATAGGTCGGCCACGCCCAATCTGCGTTGTATCCTTTCCTCGAAGGCTAATGTGGTCATCCATGATAGAAATACAATCCTGAATAGTCACGATAGTGAATGCCTAACTTCGACCCTCTGAGTCTGCAATAACCTGATGGACCCATGGCCTGATCTGCTTAATAAGCTCAGTCAACTGTGCCTCAGCATGTGTTAACCTCTGCATCATGGCATGTATAGAAGTGGCAGACACATAGATCATGCCCATGGTGGTAGGTTGTGAAGTAGTGGCCTCTAGTGCAGGAACAGTAATAGTGGGCCCCCTCTCCTCAACTGCCTCAGGCTATGGAGGCCTCTCCTCAATAACAGCAATAATAGTAGTGGTGGCAGTCTCAGAACCCTCAGGTGGTGGCGCTGGGGTGAACATCTCAGGCATAGGTGGAGGTTGTGCCCGCCGGAGTGCTATTGGGTTCTTGTCAGCCTTGATCAGGTCGGGATCCAATATGTGTTAGGCCTCAATCATCTAGTGCAACTAATGTTGTATTTCCACCCTCGACTCTAGACAAAACCTGTAAATCAAGTGCGGGAATGGGATGGAGGTGGACCTCTTCAGTACAACCTCATGAATCTGCTCAACAATTAGGCAAGCCCAATCAATCTTATAGCCAGCTAAGATGTTGGCAACCAAAACCGCATGCTCTGGCATCAAAATATTATCAGCAATTGTCGGTCGGATGCATGAACGAATAACAACCCACAAAGTTTGGTGGGGAAACTGAGCGAAGCCTTGACTCTAGGCTCCGAGCGAGTGGCGACCCAAACAGGTTCCGGACCCTACTCTGCAATATATCTAGTCACCCATCTCATCAATGTGGCTTGTCCCTCAAGATCCTTCATTACTAGTGGGTCCCTCATCTTCTCCACGCTGTAGTCAAACTCTGTAGTGGATCTGAGGGCACAAGACTCGGGAACAAATAACATATGCTGGATGGTCTCCTCTTATATATCCACCCTCGACTCTAGACAAAACCTGTAAATCAAGTGCGTGAATGGGATGGAGGTGGACCTCTTCAGTACAACCTCATGAATCTGCTCAACAATTAGGCAAGCCCAATCAATCTTATAGCCAGCTAAGATGTTGGCAACCAAAACCGCATGCTCTGGCATCAAAGTATTATCAGCAATTGTCGGTCGGATGCATGAACGAATAACAACCCACAAAGTTTGGTGGGGAAACTGAGCGAAGCCTTGACTCTAGGCTCCGAGCGAGTGGCGACCCAAGCAGGTTCCGGACCCTACTCTGCAATATATCTAGTCACCCATCTCATCAATGTGGCTTGTCCCTCAAGATCCTTCATTACTAGTGGGTCCCTCATCTTCTCCACGCTGTAGTCAAACTCTGTAGTGGATCTGAGGGCACAAGACTCGGGAACAAATAACATATGCTGGATGGTCTCCTCTTATATATCCACCCGCCGGCCCCTCACTCTCTTGTCTGTCAGTCTGGGCTGAGCGAGGGCCTTCTTTACCTTGGGAAGAGTAAGCAAGATGGTGGTTATGTATGATGCATAAAACTCCCTCACTATAGTCAGGGAGTATCGTCCAAGAGAATCGAACAGCCACTGGAGCTCGTATTAAATGTGTCTTGAAGGTCAGGGACACAATAAAGTCTGTCAGCAATAACTTTGGGCTCCTCATAAATGGAGCGCGCTGGCTCGCCTTACTCTCCCGGCTGTGTGCCGTCTGTGTAGATCTCCCATATGCCCTCGATGCACCACCGGCTAATGAGGGCATCCAGTGCAAATGATGATGATGGTGCGATGGAAGACTCTACCTCTGATCTATCCTCAGATCCCTCCTCAGAACTGGACTCCTCTTTGGATAGAGTCATCTGTGGTAATCTGCTCCCATCACTACCTCCCTCTTTAGACTAGGGAATGCGAGCAACCAGAGCCTGAGTACACCCAGCTCTGGTCTGTGGTACAGCCACCTCTAGGTCCGGTGTAACATCGAGGACCTCTAGTGAACCACTCAATTGAGTGGTTTGATCATCATTCGAAGGCTCATCCCTGAGCCTACTCCCCATAGTACCTGAAACATCAGCATATAAGCACCATGGTCAGCCCACAAATCAAGAATTAAAATATGAGAATTCATCTAGGTTCAGTTTCAGAAGGGTTCTACGAAGGCCCCTTTACGAGTCTTAGTGAATACTATGGGCCATAAAGAGATTTCGTAGACCATTTGTTCAAACAAATTTGGTTACTGGAAAAGTTTACGTGACAAGGTACGACTCGTAAAGTAGATTAAGAGTTGTAGATTGGGGTTGTAGAGAATTCCAGTGAGTAATTACATTCAGGTAGGGATCTATGAGACCTATCCATGAGCCGTAAAGTGATCTACGACTTGTAGAAGGTCTCGTCTGATGGATAAACAGAAACTCAAGTTTCTGGAATTGTACCTGATGGGCAATTATGACTCGTGGATTAATCTACGGGCCATAAAAGCTACTTGTGAACTAGAAAACCCAATTACCTGAGTTTCTAAGTTCATCACACGGACCCCAAAATTCATTTTCAACAAATAGATTATCAGTATCGAAGCAAGAACAAACGCACCCACATGGTTTCAACACTACACCCATCACCCTTAACATGTTGAATACACATACACCCAATCAAGAGTGATTTAGCATAACTTATCCTACAATTTTGACCACCTCTAATTGATTCAAGAAATATCATGTACCTATGTCATCACCCACTAATGCACAATCATAATCATTCAATCACTTAAGGTGAGTGACAAGATAGGAAAAAATAATTAACATTCACACAAGGCCTTAATACCCAATTTTGAATTTAGACAAAAATCAAGCATGGGCGACCTAATTTCAACTAATCACAATCAAATTCAAACAATGATTTTATTTTTAAATACCATACCAAACATAATATTCAAAATCATTCATATAAGGCAAATTAAGGGTTAATTAAACCAAAACTTACCGAGAATTGGGATCTAGAAGAAAAGGAAGGAGGTGTGTAGAAGCAAAACCCTAAGTCAGTCGGAGTTCTTGCCAAAATTTAGGCCAACGGTAGCCTGAGGTAGTAGAAAATTTGGGAGTGTAGGGTAGATTGGGTGATTTTGTAAATTATGGCAAATATGGGTTCAAAATAATTTGACCCCTCTATTCATACTTTTGACTCGGGTCAACTGAATTTATTGGGCCTGACCTCACGAAACCCCGATTATAGGCCATAGACGGTTTTACAACTCGTAATTCATGGTCTCGTAGAACCCTCAACACTTAGCGTATTTTCAAAGAACTTACCTAGGGTCCACGAGCCCCATTCGTGACTTGTGGTTTAATCTACGAATCTTAAAGTTAGCTTGTGAACTGGAGTGTATAATTCTTCTGCTTACTGGAGTTCTCTACGAGATGGGGTACGGGTCGTAATGTGATTTATGGCCCGTTGACCTAGTTGTAGAGACGCAACTTGATTCTTTCTCAGCCAAACCGGTTGACTTAGTCCTATACCTACATACTCTTCATAAAATACACTGTTATCCTATATGCAACTAGACCAATGTCCAAAATTACAACCAAAACACAAGAAAATAAACTACCTATGAATCCAAAGACTGAAAACAAACCTATAACTTATACTATTACATCAAAAACCTTGGGTTGCCTCCCAAGTAGCACCTGATTTATTGTCGCGGCATGACTTGGACACATTGTTTACTCAGACTTCGCCAATTGCCCAAACTTCACTCTTCAACTCATCTAGATGTTTCATGGCCTAACGGATATCGAAGGTAACTTCTTCGTCGTTCAATCTAAACCTGAGTTGACCAGCTTCCATATCCACGAGGGCTCATCCAGTAGCTAGGAAGGGTCTTCTCAAGATGATTGGGACATTAAAGTCAACTTCGCAGTCTAGGATCACGAAGTCTGCAGGGAATATGAACTTCTCAACTTTTACCAACACATCCTATAGTATCCCCACAGTCTTTTTCACAGTGTGATCTGCCATTAGCAATCGCATTTTAGTAGAAGTAGGGGCCCCCAATCCAAGCTTCTTGAATAACGCAAGGGGCGTCCGATTGATACTGGCACCTAAGTCACATAGTGCCCTCGGGAACCCCACATTTCCAATTGTGAAGGGTATGGTGAAAGTACCTGGATATTCTCTTTTCTGAACCAAGGACTTCGTAGTAACACCACTACAATGTTGAAGCTCTTGAGAAAGCTCCTGACTCACAGTGTGCTCTTTGGTGACCAAGTCCTTCATGTATTTCGCATAACCTAGCATCTTCTCCAAAGCCTCGATGAGAGGATGTTGATAGAAAGTTGCTTTACCATGGAGAGGAAGTGCTTGAATTTGCCTTCCTTCTCCTTCTTTTTGAGTCTCTAAGGGAAGGGAGGAGGAGGCTTAGGGACGGGCTTAAACCTCTGTGGAACTTCAGCTGCTTCACTGACCCCATCCTTGCGACAACCATCTCCTTCGCCTGCACCCTTAGCTGTAACCATCTCCTCACGAACATCTTCCTCTTCAATCAACATAGGAGGATCAATGGTGCTCTTGCCACCCCGAGTAGTAACCACCATACACCGCCTATCATTCTTAGGATTTTGCACTGTATTACTTGTCAATGTACCCCTTTGACACTGATTCAACTGAGTCGACACTTGATCGAACTGTTGTTACAGCTGTTTGATAGCCACAAAGTGAGGCTATCTTTTGATTGATACTAGAGATATCTATTTTCATGCCCCTTAGGGTCTCATCCTATGTCTTAGCCTTCTTCAACAGGCAATCAAACATCTCCTCAATTGTGAAATTGCCTGCACCTGCATCACAGTTGTGTGGTGGCATATAAGGACCATTCTTGAAGCCTTCTCTACGACCCCAATCTGCTTCCAGACCCCTGTTTCTAACATAGTAACCACCATGGTTGTCTCTGTGAGATCATTCTCTACCAAAGTTCCTACCTTGGTTCCCTTGATCTTGGCGCCAATAGTCCAAATTGGACCCTTGAGCGTTGGTTTGGAAACCCCCCTATCGGATCATTAGCAAAGCATGCATCCTGTTTATAGTATAGGTCCTCGTACATGGGTGCACGTGGAGGTCGATGAACACTATATTTACTCTCTCTTGGTTCTTCTTCTTCATCACCTCCATGCTTGTGCGAATCTGAGCAAGATGTTGCATGATCTTCTCATTGATTCTGGCTTGCTTTGGACCCACACTGACTACACATGAACTCTTCATGGAAGCTCTATCTCTCTGCCCTCATGCACAATCCATCTTGACGACTCTTTCCATGCGTTCAACAATCCTTGCAAATGGTTGATCTAGAAACATGCCCCTCATGATAGTGTCAGCTGACTGTTCTCATCAAGAGCACAGTAGAAGATCTCCACCAAGGCATCAACAATTATCTTGTGGTCAGGGACGCTTCTCAGACATTTTGTAAACCGCTCTCAAGTAGTGCTTATTGAATCACTAGGAAGTTGCTAAAAGTTGTTGATCTAGTCCTTTAACTTGAGCTTCTTCGATCTAGGGAAGTACCTCTCCAAAAAGGCCTTCTGTAAGTCTGCCTAGTCGGCGATTGAATTTTTCGGGAGCTCAGCTAGCCATAATGCAACATTGCCTGTGAGAGACAATAGGAAGACACGAAGTCCCACATCATCCATAGACAGATTCTGTGTTCTCATCACACTCTTACAAACAAATGCCACATTATGTAAGTGGCTATGTGGATCCTCTGATGGTAAGCCCGCAAATAGCCCACTGTTTTGTAGCATCTGAAGTAAACTACTGGAGACTGTGAACTTTATGTATGCCGGTAGTGGTAGCAACACAATAGCTCCATTCACATCCATAGCCATGGGATTCAACTGGTACTGGTTACACTGGTTAGCATTGGCGTTGAAGTCTTGAGGTTGTGGAATATCCTCTAAAGGAGGTGGGTTCTCATTCCCATTATCATCACTATTGTTTCAATTCAGAGCTACATTGGCCGCATTGTTGACGTTATCTTGGGACATCCTTCTTATCATTCTGTGGATCTTTAGATCAAATGGAGTTAAGGGATTGCCTTGACTCTGAGTGTTGGGCATATACTACTCGTACACCCTGCAAATAAACAAAAACAACAAACAAAAGTAAAATAAAGGGAACTAAAAAGTAACACTTGAAATACTAATGAATTTACAAAGTCTAGCCGTATTCTCTAGCAACGACACCAAAATCTTGGTTGTCGCCCAAGTTACACCTCTTTTTTAGAGGATAAAGTGGTCGCTGTCAAGAAATAGAACCTAATCAAGGTTAGGGTCGAACCCACAGGGAATACGTAGACTCAAGACAAATCCAGCAATATGCAATACGAGTAGTTTATCAACTCAATTCCCCAAACGGGGGGTTTGCAAAAATCACTGAGAAAAATAAACTATCACGAGAGAAAAATCAATCAAGGAGATCAACTAGGATATTGTGTTCCCCATGATTCCCCAACTCAGTACAGCGGACAACTTAATTCTTGTCTAGTTATAGCATACAGGATGGTAATTTAAGTTCACCAAGCCCTTTGGTCAAAGGTGAGAGGCGAATTTCACTATGCGACTTGGCCCATCTCTATAGTGTGCATTACAAACCATTACCTATAAGTCCCAGTACAACCTCTCCTTGGCCCAGTTTGGTTGATTAGACGAGAGGACATCAATTGAATCATGTTAATTACTCTCTTTTTCTATTCATTACTACCTTGGTCCAATTAGTAATACTATGCAGGTTTTAAAATTGGCCACCATAAAAAAATATGCAAAATGAAGAGAGTTAATTAATACATGCATATACACCTTCCAAGAATCGTGAATTATCCAATTTTACTTTGTTAGTTCTTAATGGTTCCTACAACCCTGGTTGTGGATTTAGCTACTAATGCTTTGTGTAGATGAAAAGATTATGAATTTAGAAGACAAAATTAAACACTTACACAACTGAATTAAGAACAAGCAAATCCAATGCCGATGAAAATCGCAAGCTTGAAGATTGAATTAAACCACAAGTGTTCTCAAAGACTCTCTCACAATTTTCTCTCTAAGAATATTGAGTTCTCTGAGCACTAACCTAAACTAAGCTAAACTTGCGCGAACTGGTGAGAACTTATGAAAAATAACCTAAAATACCTATTTATAATAATTAAATACTAATCATAAACAACTTAGGAGAACTGGTCGGCACACTCTACGATAGCATTTTATGGCCCGTATTGAAGTTTACGGTCCGTAATTGGGATCTCATACATTGTTGCTAGAAAATTAAACTTCTCCTTTACAACTCGTAAAATGGTTTACAGTCCGTAAAAGGGGTTTCGTATGATGAACTTTAGAAAGTCTTCATTCTCTGACCCTCAGGGCACGAAACCTCTTATACGACTCGTACATTAATTTACGGCTCGTCTGCATGTTCGTAGAAGTAACTTCAGAAACTTGTCCCCTCACTGGAATTCCTCATGAAACCACCTTACGGCCCGTAAGTGTCTCATATAATAGCAAATCTGTATCAGCTTTGTAACTTTCCCAAAAATCATTGGCCAACCTGTAATCCTGCAAATATAGACACAAAAACACATAAAAACAACTAAAGTCGCATTGAGAACACGCAAAATCCTAAGTTTTAAGCATAAAAAGTGTTGTATATTGGTAGCACATCACATACTCCTGCATAGTCATAGAGCCCTATTTTAGATTAAAAAATTCTCCTACCTTAGCCTCCCTCCGTTCTCTTGGAAAGAAATGCCCCAAGAAGGCTTCATCGAACACTGTCCAAGTTAGCAATGGGGCTTCCTCTCCTCTATTCTTCTTCAGTTGGTCAAACCATAGCCTACCACACCCTTGAGCTGGTAGGCATCCAGTTTAACTCTATCAACGTCGTCCACATGCATCACCTAGAACACCTTCTGAAGCTCCTCCACATAGTACTCAAGATCCTTATTAGATGTAGATCCTGTGAACTCAAGGGGATTCATCCTCAAGAATTCTTGGACTCTAGATGTGTCATGTGTATCCTATCTACCCGCTCCTTGCCTCGAAGCAGTTGCCGTGATAGCCTAGGCTAGAATTTGGATAGCCTAGCGAAACTCAGAATTAGAAATCTCAGATTGTGGGGGTTGCTCAACAGGGACAGCTGGATCCACAGGCTTCTCATGTCCTTGAGGCTTGGGTGGGTTAACATTCTACCTGGCAGCCCTCTACCTGTGATGCCTCTTCTAGGAGGCATGATCACAACTCTGCAACGCGTAGAGCACGAATTAGAAGAGAGTTTTCATAGAGTTTTAACTCTATCACATGAGTTAGATCATGAAAGATTTGTAACCATTCCTAATGTCCTGTAGCCTCCTACTTATGAAGTGTGGTACACAACACACCCATAAACAAGACTCTACTAGACACGACTTCATAGGCTCTCTAGGACACTTGAACTCTATACTCTGATACCAAGTTTGTCACGCCCCGGGAGGGTACCCTAGACGTGGCCGACACTCAGAGACTATTGCTAGTCCCCAAGTGAACCACTTGGTCTCATCACATTCATTTATCAATAAACTCTATAAAATCAGCGAAAGACTAAAGATAACAATGGGCAATCTCGTCTCAAAATATCACAATAAATAAATAGGCTAGTAAAAAGGACACTAGTTTAACAAGTCTCAACATCAATACTCAACTTTAGTCTGTGAAGCCTCTATCACTATCAAATGGTGCCAATGACAGACCCATGGCTACCTCCAAACCAAAAGTAAAGCTAACTAAAGATTAACTCTAATAAGCTAGATGAAAAATAAAGCAATGATCCACTAAAGAAAAGGAGGCTCACCAACTCAGCTGAATGCTCAGATCCTCAATGATGCGCCTGTTGATGATCTCTAGTACTTGCCTCTGCATCATAAAATGATGCAGTCTAAAGGGGACATCGGTATGTGGATTGTAAGAGTATGTAAAATGGCTAAATGAAACATATGCAGGTAGAATAATATAGAAATGACATCAACTCAGAAGATACTCAATAAGAATGCCAAATGTCTATCTAAAGCTAGAATAAAGAGTAGACAAGTGGCCCATCAACCAATCAAACCTCATCAATCAACTGGACTCAACTTAATGGGGCTCAACTCAACTTAACTCAACTCGACTTAGAGTACTCAATGTGGGATCCTATTTGGGAGTTTCATTTATCCGAAAACAATCACTTATGATCCAGTGATTGTACAATAATCCAGCTAATGTTTCCATAGTCGTTCCGTACTTGCCAGGTAAAGAATGCCTTAGATCCACTAGGACTTTTAAGGACTTTAACTCAAGAGGGAACCTCAATGTAATGGTTTGGACCCTCACCTACACTTGGCAACGTAGTTAATGAGTATGAGTGGGACTTAGTCTTACTCATTTTGGTGCTCGATACTCCTCCCAATAATTAGTGCTCATAAGACTCCTCAACTCAATCAAATCATCTCAATTAGCCTTATGAAGGCACTCATCATTTCAATTAGTCTCATATGGACTCTCATCAACTCATTAACTCAACTCAATGGGGCCTGTCGATCTAATATCTCAATCAACTCATCAACTCAGTGCTCATTGAATAACTTGAGGACTCATATCATCATTAAAAGGAAGTTATTTAGATTAGACTCTAGAACTCAATTATGAATACTCATAGAATAATCAAGCTAAATTAACTCAACCTCATACTCACATCAAGATTACAATCAACATGCTCAAGTTACGGCTCCAGACTCCATTTCTAGGTTCATTCATGCATGCTTCCACAAAATAACATATAGAGTTATACAATAACTCATGAAAAGTATATTATTTAGGAAATCAAGTTTATGATGATCATCAACATATGAAAATACATGTAATGTATATATAATTTTCAAGAAAATAATCAAGAATCATATATGTAGACTCATTAAACTTTTAAGTCCTCTATTGCCATCAATGGGAACACATGAGAGAACAATCCCATGCTTTAGTTTAGCCTTACATACCTGGTATGAAACGTTTGACAATCAATCCTCGAATAACTCTCTTCTAACTCCTCGAATTTATGCTCCTCTTCTCTTCCCTTTAGCCCTAGTCTTTTTCAATAACATAGAATGTCTTAGGAATGATGATTAAAATCCTTGTTACGCTTCAAATGAACCACTTAGATCATTTTTCAAGTTTAGGAGTGGTTGGGAAAGGTCTGAAATACCCCTCACAAATTTCGAAAAAAAGTTACCCAAGGTGACAAGGGATCCGCAATGCGGACCTTGTACATTTTCAATGTTTTTTCGCTGAAAATTCTCCGAACGAGTTTTCTAATCCCATAGAAAAGTTTTGGACAAAATTTAAGTGCAGGTCCGCGGTAGGTGCGGATCGCACACCTCTTGCGCACTTATTCTGGAAATTATTTTCGCATAAAAAAATTATCTTTTGATCCGGTTGCTCTAAAAATCAACCGAGACTTTTTTCCCACTCAATTTTTCATGTTGGTCGCATATTCGACCTGAGATTTTCCATTGGAGTATGGAAAGAAGCTTTATGCGCATATCTCTTCTCCAAGGGTATTTTGGTAATTTTACCATTTGTTATCGAAGCCGTAAGAATTGTCCTAGATTATTTTGTCTCCTTCAGATATTAGAATCTTTTTGGGTTTGTCCTAGTATTATCGAAGGTTCGTTGAAGGGTTTTCATCTATTGCATCGCCTTTGACCAAGGTGACCCAAAAGGAGGTGACGTTTTCCAATGGTTGGATAAATATGAGAAAAGTTCCCAAACATTGATAGATTGTCTTACATCGGCTCCTATTTTGGCACTAATGGAAGGTTTGGATAGATTGGTGGCTTATTGTGATGCTTCACGTGTTGGTTTGGGGTGTGTCTTAATGCAAAATGGTAAGATCGTAGTATACACTTTGAGGCATCCCGAAGGTGCATAAACAAAATTATCCAACCTATGATCTTGAATTAGTGGCTATGGTGTTTGCCTTAAAAATTTAGCGTCCTTGTCATTATAGGGTGCATGTTGATGTGTTTACCAACCACAAGAGTTTGCAATATGTGTTTAGCTAAACTAACCTAAATCAGAGGTAAAGAAGGTGGCTTAAACTCCTCAAAGATTATGACATGAGTGTGCAGTATCATCCAGGCAAGGCAAATGTTATAGCCGATACTCTTGTCGATGGGTATTATTGCGCATGTTAATGAGGCAAGGAGAGAGTTGGTGAAGGATGTGTACCATTTGGCATGATTAGGGGTAAGGTTAAGTGCCGCTAACGAGGGTGGAATCCTTGTGCAAAATGGGTACGAATCATTAGTGGTAGTGGATGTTAAAGATAAGCAATACCAAGATCCGACATTGATTGAATTGAAGAAATTGGTTGTTAAAAAATGGTAGAGGTTTTCACACAAAGAGGAGATAGTGTGCTTCGCTACCAAGGTAAGTTATGTGTTTCGAATGTTGATAGCTTAAGGGATGTAATTCTAAAGAAAGCTCATAACTCTTTGTATTCTATACATCTGGGATAACCAAAATATACTACGACTTGGAGGAAGTGTATTAGTAGAATGGCATGAGAAATGATATAGATAGATTTGTGGCGTGGTGCCCAAACTGCTAACAAGTGAATGGTGAACATCAAATGTCTTGGGAGTGGGAAGATGTGAATATGGATTTTGTGATAGGTATGCTTTATATTCGGAAGCAATATGATTTCATTTTGGTGATTATAGATAGAATGACTAAGTCAGCCTATTTCCTACCGGTCAAAGCTTTCTTTTATGCCGAGGATTATGCTAGGTTGTACATCATAGAGCTGATGAGGTTGCATGGTATGCTATTGTCCATCATACTAGACCATGGTACAAAATTCACTTCTCATTTTCGGAAGTCATCTAAAAAAGGACTTGGCACCAAAGTGAAGTTGAACACTGATTTTCATCATCAAATCGATGGGTAGGCCACAAGGATGATTCAGGCCCTATAAGACATGTTGATGTCTTATGTGTTGGAGTTCAAGAATAATTGGGATGATCACCTATCACTTAATGAGTTTCCTTGCAACAACATTTATCACGCTAATATTGAGATGACACCATTTGAGACTTTGTACAAGAAGAGGTATAGATCTTTGGTCGATTGGTTTGAACTTGGTGAGATGTCATGGATTGGCCCCGATATGGTGTTGGATGCTATGGAAAAGGTGAAGCTCATAAGGGAAAAATTAAAGACAACTTAAAGTTTCCAAAAGTCATATTCTGATGTCAGGAAGAGAGATCTTGAGTTTTATGTAGGGGATTGAGTGTATGTGAAGGTTTCACCCATGAAGGGTGTGATTTGATTCGGTAAGAAGGGAAAATTGAGTCCTCTGTATGAAGGACCTTATGAGGTTTTGGAGTGGATAAACAAAGTAGCATATAGGTTAGGTTTGATATCAGAGATGGCTATGGTTTATCCGATGTTCTGTGTATCTATATTAAGGAAATTCATACGTAATCTGAGCTCTATTGTACTTTTGGAGGATGTTGATGTTAGAGAAAATTTGACTTGTGAAGAGGTTTCGATTGAGATTTTTCACTCACAAGTAAAATGACTACTGATGTCGCCCAAGTTACGCCTCCTTTTTAGAGGATAAAGTAATCGCTATCAAGAAATAGAACCTAACAAAGGTTAGGGTCATACCCACCGGAAATACATAGACTCAAGAGAATTCACTGATCATAATTCGAATAGTTAACAGACTTACTGCCCCCGAAAGGGGGGGTTCTTGCAAAAATCGATAAAAACTACAAATAAACTAACTAACACAAGAGAGAAGTCAATATGGAGAGAAACTAGGGTTTTGTGTTCCCCATGATTCCCCAACTCAGTATCACTGGATAACCTAATTCTTTTCTAGTGTATAGCATGCAGGACGGTAAGTTATGTTCACCAAGCCCTTTGTCAAAGGTGATAGGTGAATTTCATTATGCGACTTGACCCATCTCCATAGTATGCATTACTAACCCTTACCTATTAGTCCCAGTACAACCTCCCCTTAGCCCAGTTTGGTTGATTAGATGAGAACAGATCAATTGAATCCTGTTAATTAATATCTTTTCTTATTCATTACTACCTTGATCCTGTCAGTAACACTAGGCGGGTTCTAATGTTGGCCACCATTAGAAAACATGCAAAACAAAGAGAGTTAATTAATACATGCATATACACCTTTCAATAATTATGAATTATCCGGTTTTACTTTGTTAGTTGTTCAAGGTTCCCACAACCGTAGTTGTGGATTTAGCTACTCATGCTTTGTGTAAATGCAAAAATTATGAATTGGGAAAACATAATTGAACACTTACATAGTAGAATTAAGAACAAGCAAATCCAACTTCAATAAGAATCACAAGCTTAAAGATGAAATTCAAACACAAGTGTTCTCAAAGACTCTCCAAATTGATCTCACAATTTTCTTTCTTTTTCTACAGTACTAGATGAAAACTTAGCAAACACTACCGATTCCCCTGAAAAATACTAAAAAATCTATTTATAATAAGAAAAATACAAGTCCTAACTAAAATAGGATAACTGGTCGGCACGCCATATGAAAGGATTTTACTGGCCATATTGCATTCCATGGCCCGTAATCGGGATCTCATACTTAGCTATTGGAAATTTGGACTTTAACTCTACGACAATCCTCTACGACTCGTAAAGTATTTACGGGCTGTAAAAGGGGGTTTCGTATGATGAAGTTCATGAAGTCTCAATCTCTAATACTCAAGGCATGAACCATCATCTACGACTCGTAAAACCTTCTATGGCTCGTATGCATGTTCGTAGAATAAACTTTAGAAAACATCCCCTCACTGGAATTGTTCACAAAACCACCCTACGGCCTGTAGAACGATCTTTGACCCATAAAGGGTCTCGTATAACAGCAAAAATCAGCAACTTCTGCACTTTTTTTCTGAAATCAAGGCCAACATGTAATCCTGCAAATATAAACATGAAAACACATAAAACCAACTAACATCACACTGAGAAATTCCAAGTTTTAAGCATCAAAAGTGTTGTATTTTGGCAGCACATCAACACCCTCAACTTTTAAAATTATTGCTTATCCTCAAGCGACGGACTCAGTCTAGATAGATAATATAGTAACATACAGACCTCAACCCCATGGCATACATCATATAAATCTCAAGCTTAGTTACCCATACCAACTTTGCAAAACAGGATCAGATAGCTATCTAGCAAACCAATACAAACTAGTGCATGTGACAACACAACTATGACAAGCGAGGTAGAATCAACAATCCACAATCAGTGAACAAGTCTAGTGCCAATAATGATATGCAAGTGCTCTCACAAAAAGAAGTCCCATATCTGATACTCAATGATGTTTTCATGTATAACCTTGGGACTATGCCAAATCACTCACTCTCACAAAAGACATTCATGCATCATGCCTAATACCATAGGCTTTCCCCTATACTTATGATTATGACTTTGAACTAACCAGACTAGGATCACTTTAGGACTTTCTAGGCTTGTAACGTAGGGCCAAGTGCGTCGTTTGGTTGTGTTTTTGTAGATTTTGATCAGATTGTGCCATTTTGGAGTCAGACCCCGATCAGGAGGATGAACACATCCCAGGATTTAAGGAGAAAAGATTAGTAACTCAGCAAAATTACCCAAGTGCGCGTTGCGGACATGGGGAAAAGTGAGCAAGCTGAAAAGGAGAAGAAAAAGGCATGAAACGGGAAATATTGCAAAGTCCGCATCGCAGACTAGGGCAAAATATAGTGCAAGCTAGTCCAGTCAGCAAATAAGCGAAATCATGCTAATCCGCATCGTGGACTTCAAAGACACATGGAAAAAATCGAGTAACGGGATTTTTAAGTCCTATTTTGTTTTAAGCTTTTGGTTTAGATGATTATTATTAGGCGAAGACAAGGGAAGAAGGTCAAGAACCCTTTCTCGGGAAAGTTTGGTTAGTTTCCTCTTTGTCTTCTGGATAGTTGATGATCATTATTTTAATCTTGGTGTTTGAACCGACTATGAGTGGCTAATTCTCCCATATTCTGGGATTGTAACCATAGACAATGTTCTAGCTCTTGATTTTCTATACATATGATTGGGTTTGCTGACTACTCCTATAATGCTTTTATCTATACTTCTTAGCCTGATCAACTAGGGGGTAAATTTGTTCATTCTGGATTCGAGCGATATTGGAATGGATAGAACACAGTAGTATAGAGAGCTTGTTCAACTAGGAAACTAGAATGATTCGTGTAAGTGAGAACCGTGACAACTACCCTTACACCTCGCTTGGTTCATAATACAGGAAGATGACATTAAAGCACTTTATTGGTCTATCTGTCCCCGCTCAACGATGTAGTAAGACAGTCAGTAACGGTAGGCCGATAGAGGCGTGCAATCCTGTTTAGGTAATTTAAACCCTGTGAACCAATAGTGACAAACCCAAACGTATGAATGATTATTAAGACTTAACGGTGTTACCAAGGCTACAATCCCAGAATCGCTCTTAAATTGATAGTTACAATAAACTAGCTTAGGATAGTATATTAAATTAGTAGGTTGAGTACTCGTTACAAACTTCTTCTCTATTTTCTCTTTAACACCCTCTAAGCATAATAGCTTGGATTGTTTGCCACTTTTCTTTTAATCCTTTGGGTTCGATATCCAACCCCTTTCTCAGGGCCGCTATATTACTTATTTAGACCACGTATAATTGTGTGTGCTAGGGAAGCAACAAGTTTTTTGCACCATTGCCGGGGATTTAAAGTTTGAGCTAGTTAATTCTCTCAGTTGTTTTATTTTGTGGTGCTCACTACATTTGATTTTAGTCGTGCTTTGATTTCAGGTAGTTGGGCACTAAACTGGAAGACTAGGACTCTTGCTTTCGTTAATCGAAAAGGAGAGCAGGCATCGTGTTCCCAATTTCGCCACTCGAACTTATTGAACAAGAGGATCTAGAAAATAATAAAATCAAACTAGATCATGTTAGGGAAGTAATGGCCGTAGCTAACCCGCTTGCACCATTAGCACCCCGGCCAATGCGGGATGTGGAAATCTCACGAACCACCAATATCACCAGTTGCTTTCTAAAACCAGAGCCCAGAGGCCTGTAGGAGCTGAAAAAAATATGGTCCAGTTGCTACACTCCATCGGACAATTTACAGGGCTACCGCACAAAGACCCACACGTCCATCTTCAGAACTTCTTAGAGATTGCTGATACTTTCATTCCCATGGGGGTGAATAGAGATTACGTGAGGATGACCTTTTTTCCCTTCTCATTGTTGGGGGAGCCCGGAGGTGGTTGCATATCGAACCACCCAACTCCATCACTTCATGGGATGATCTTGCTCGCAAGTTCCTCACCCGATTCTTCTCATCTGGCAAAACTGCCAAACTCAGGAGTGAAGTTCTATGCTTCAAGCAAAAGCTTGGAGAAAATTTATATCAAGATTGGGACAGATATAAAACTCTCCTTATTAATTGTCCCCATCATTGTCAGGCTAATGAAGTGTTGGTACATACCTTTATAGAAGGTTTGGAACCCAACACAAAGATTCTTCTTGATTCTGCTGCAGGTGGACATGCATTGGAGAAGACATACAATGAGTTGTATGCTCTTCTCAATCGGATCGCACAAGGAAATCCTAAATGGAATGGAGGATCAAGCCGACTGGTATTCCAAAAGCAAGCATGTTGGAGATTGATGCGATAACTACCTTGTAAGCTCAAATGTTAGCATGCAAAATATGATGACTACTCACTTCAACAACCTGGCGTTAGGCCAACAACAGCAAGCGCGGGTAGGTGTAGATCAGCAGCCAGCCCCAGCGAATGTGGTACAACAACAACAACTTGGCTGGTGTGATGTGTGTGGGGGAGGAGATCACACTGTTGAGTCCTATGGAGCTAATCCAAAAGTAGTCAACGTTGTGGGAAATGCTAACAGAGAGGGCTATCAAGGATTTGGGAACTCATATAACCCAAATTGGAGGAATCACCCCAACTTCTCGTGGGGCGGTCAGCAGCAAAACCAGGGGTCATTTCAACATAGACCACAAGGAGGAAATGTGTATTACAATCACCAGATGCAACAGCCTGCAAAGCAGGCTAACCAAACAATATGACAGACTGTGAGGTACTTAGACAAATTCTGGAAAATCAGAATAGGCAAGAGGAGGAGATTCAAAGCAACAAGCAAGGTCTTCAGAACTTGGAGAGACAGTTGGGGCAGTTAGCAGGGACCATGAACTCTAGACCCCAAGGGGGTTTGCCAAGTAACACTGACCCCAACCCAAAGCAGGTTAATGCAATCAGCACGAGGAGCGGAAGACCCCTGATTGAGGCAATCCCAAAGAAGAGAGATGGGACTGAATCAGGCAATGCATCGAGTAATGAGGCTGACACCCCTACCCCAGCCCTAGAAGAACTCCAGTGCCTAAACCACCTCCTTCATTCCCACAGAAGTTGAAGAAAAGAAGGAGAACAAGTGTTTCCAAAAGTTCATCGGGCTTCTAAAACAGGTACATATTAACTTACCCCTTATTGATGTTTTGCAGGGAATCCCTAAGTATGCCAAATACGTGAAGGACATTGTGGCCAATAAGAGCAAGTTAGCAGAGTATGAAGCTGTAGCACTCACGGAGACATGTAGCTCCAGGATCCTAAATAGGTCTCAATTGTCAAACTAAGTTGAAGATCCGGGGAGTTTCACTGTACAGGTAACGATTGGGGGCCGCTTGAATGCAAGGGGCTTATGTGATTTGGGGGCAAGCATTAATCTCATGCCTGTTTCCATGTTCTGGAAGTTGGGGCTAGGGAAGCAACAATTGGCTGATCGTTCTATGGTGAGACCAGACGGGGTGATTGAGGATGTCTTAGTCCAAGTGGGATTACTTATCTTCCCAGTGAACTTTGTCATCTTAGATTTTGAACCGGACCTGGAGGTCCCATCCATTCTTGGCCGCCCATTCCTAGCGACAGGTGGGGCATTAATTGATGTTATAGTAGAAAAGCTCACCATGAGAGCCCATGATAAGGTAGAAGGTTTTGACGTTTACAAAGCTATGAAGCTATCTGCAGCATATAAGGACTTGGCAGCTATCCCAGTGTTAAATATAGCAGCTACAGTGAGCCAGGTAGAAATAGCAAACCCACTGACTAGAGTTTTGTTGAACCAAGGGCTAGTGGATGATGCAGAAGTGAGGGAAATAGAAAGTGTGTTGAATAGTCACAATGTCAGCATGCTTAAGAAAGTAGTTGAGCCATTGAATAGAGTGTTCGGACCTCCACTTAAACCCTCAGTTGAAGAAGCACCTCAATTGGAACTGAAGTCGTTGCCTTCGCATCTCAGGTATGTATTTTTAGGTGAAAACAAAACGTTACTTGTGATCTTGCCTGTGTCATTGATTGCCACTCAAGTGGAAGCCGCCGTAGCGGTGGTAAGGAGAAGAAAGAAAGAAATGGGCTGGCAAATGTCAGACATCCATGGCATTAGCCCAGTGTATGCATGGAGGAGGGTCATAAGCTAGTGGCCCAACCACAGAGTAGGTTGAATCTGATCATGAAGGAAGTAGTGAAGAAAGAAGTAATCAAGTGGTTGGATGCAGGGATCATTTTCCCTATCTTCGACAGCAAATGGGTGAGTCCGGTGCAATGCATACCCAAAAACGGGGGAATGACAGTCATCACCAATGAAAAAAATGAGTTGATTCCTACCAAAACGGTGACCGAATGGCGTATTTGCATGGACTACAGGAAATTAAATGATGCCACCAGCAAGGGCCACTATCCAGTGCCTTTCATTGATCAGATGTTGGATAGACTTGCTAAACAAGAGTATTACTGCTTTTTGGATAGATATTCGGGGTATAACCAAATCACTATTGCCCCCGAAGACCAAGAAAAGACCACTTTCCCCTGTCCAAATGGAACCTATGCTTATGAACGCATGCCCTTCGGATTGTGCAATGCTCCAACCACATTCCAAAGGTGCATGATGGTCATATTCCATGACATGGTGGAAGACATCATAGAGGTGTTCATGGATGACTTTTCAGTTTTTAGGGAGTCTTTCGAAACATGTTCGCACAATTTGGACAGGGTGCTAGCGCCTATGAAGAGACTAACCTGGTTCTTAATTGTGAATAATGTCACTTCCTGGTTAAAGAAGGGATAGTCTTGGGGCACAAGGTGTCAAAACGTAGCTTGGAGGTGGACAAGGCGAAAATAGAGGTGATAGAGAAGTTTCCACCACAAGTGTCAGTAAAGGGCGTCCGAAGCTTTCTTGGTCATACGGGTTTCTACCAAAGATTCATTAAGGACTTTTCCAAAATTGCCAAGCCGTTGTCTACCCTCTTAGAGAAAGAGGTACCCTTTAACTTTGATGTTTCTTTTTTGCAGGCCTTCTAGTTATTGAAGAAGAAGTTGGTTGAGGCCTTAATACTAACAACACCTAATTGGGAGCTCCCGTTCGAGCTCATGTGTGATGTTAGTGATAATGCGGTGGGTGCAGTGTTGGGGCAGTGCAGAGACAATGTGTTCCACGCTATTTACTATGCCAGCAAAACTCTAGATGCAACACAAGACAACTACACAGTGACTGAAAAAGAGATGCTGGCATTAGTATATGCATTCGACAAATTCAGGTCGTATTTAGTGGGAACCAAGGTCATAGTATTCACCGATCATGCTGCGGTGAGGTACTTATTCAACAAGAAGGAGGCAACGTGCAGATTAATCTGATGGATCCTGTTGCTCCAAGAGTTCGACATTAAGATAAAGGATCGCAAAGAGTGTGAGAACCAGATTGCCGATCACATGTCCCGCCTGGAGAACATTGCTCACATAGGTGAACAACTGCAGATAAAAGAAGAGTTCCCAGATGAGCAGCTACTAGCGTTGGAAGTGCAGGAACTACCCTGGTATGCTGATATTGTGAATTACCTAGTGAGTGGGGTGTTTCCGCCCGGGGCGAATTATCAACAAAGGAAGTGGCTGGCTCATGACTTGAAAGCTTACATTTGGGATGAGTCGTATCTCTTTAACCAGGGGTCTGACAGAATGGTAAGACGATGTGTGCATAAGGTAGAAACGCGAAAGATCTTAGAGATGTGTCATGCTTCTCCCTATGAAGGCCATCACGGGGGTGAGAAACAGCTCACAAGGTTCTACAATCAGGTGTCTTCTGGCCCACTTTATTTCAAGATGCTATACATTTTGTGAGGACTTGTGATGCATGTCAGAAAACTAGCTCCATCTCCAAAAGACATGAGATGCCCCTAAACAACATTTTGGAGGTAGAGATCCTTGATGTATGGGGGATGGACTTCATGGGTCCATTCCCACTCTCTTTTGGAAATCACTACATTTTGGTCGAAGTGGACTATGTTTCTAAATGGGTAAAAGCGGTGGCACTACCCACCAATGGCTCCAAGTTAGTGAGCAAGTTTTTGAAGAAGCAGATTTTTACCAGATTTGGAACCCCAAGGGCTATCATCTGTGATGGGGGTGCTCATTTCATTAATTAGACATAGAAAAATTTATTAGCACAGTACGAAGCAAGACACAAGGTGGCCAAAGCATATCACCCACAGACTAGCGGGCAGGTGGAGCTGTCTAATAGAGAGGTGAAACAGATCTTACTTAAAATCATAAATGTCACAAGGAAGGATTGGTCGATCAAAGTTGATGAGGCCTTGTGGGTATACCGGATGGCTTACAAAACACCTATTGGTACAACTCCATACCATCTAGTGTATGGGAAGGCATGTCACCTTCCTGGTGTAGCTTGAGCACCAAGCATATTGGGTCATAAAACGGCTAAATCTAATCTTGAGCTCGCTGGGAAAAAGAGCCTGGAACAGTTGGTGGAGTTGGATGAATTTTGGCTCCACGCTTACGAGAATGCTAAATTATACAAGGAGAAGACGAAAAGATGGCATGACTGGCATATCCCACCGTGAACCTTCGAAACAGGTCAACATACTTCTCTTTAACTCTCGTTTAAAATTGTTCCCAAGCAAGCTTCGGTCAAAATAGAGTGGACCGTACATGGGGGTGGCTGTGACACCACACGGAGGTGTGGAGCTGAAAGATGTGGCCACAAACCAAACTTTTTTGGTGAATGGTTAATGTGTCAAGCAATACTATAGGTGCCGACACAAACAGAGAAGAAGAGGTCATTAGCTTGGTCAATGAAGAATAATTACTGTTGAGTCGTGCTACGATGGTAAATCAGGCACTGCGCGGGAGGCAACCCGTGGTGAGGTAATAATAATAAATAAATAAATAAACCAAAAAAAGTCTCCTTAGGATTTGCACCAAGTGACAGTCCGCGATGTCTGCGCATCACAGAAATGTCGGGGACAATACACATTTTGGTGCGGAAATGGTCATCGCCAATTTCCGAAAATCCCTTGGTCATTATTGAAGTTTCTTTGTTTGGATTAACTGGTTTTGGTGTTTTACAGCATATTAAATTGCTCGAGGATTTTTTTGTGGCCATAGCTAAAATTTCAAAATTTTTTGGGCTCCAAAATAGTGGCTCTCCGCGACGTCTCCGCATCGCGGAAGCATCGCGCACGAGCCTTCAGTTTGGGTTGTTTGGTGTTCAAAAGTGTATCATTAATTTTCATAAATCCTTTGGTTATTTTTGTAGTTTCTTTGGCTGAACCAATGTGTTTTGGTGTTTTGAAGCATAGTCAGGTGTTCAGGGAATTTTTCGGGGTCCGTAGCTAAAAATTCGAATTTTTTTGGGCCCCAAAATAGTGGTTGTCCGCGATGTTACCGCATTGCGCATGTATCGCATACCAGCCTTCCCCTACTGGGCCCATGTGTATACATTTAAGGCATTTTCCGTGACACATCCGCGTCGCGGATGTTTGTTTTTATTCCTCGATTTTTGCGTGATTCCACCCCTATATAAACCCCGATTTTTGCATGATTCCACCCCTATATAAACCCCAACTCCTCTTTTTAGGGCTTTTACTTCTATCCTCTTTCCCCAATCCGTTTTTCCCCTATTCCTTCGCTTTCCTTTTCTTCCCAAATTCCTCAAAATCAAACAACTTTGTGACGCTTACCACATTTCATCATCAAATCTTGCAACTCTTCAAGTCAAGTAAGTGTTCTCTACTCATTTTTCTTATCTTTCTTTGAAGTTTGCATAGTTTTGTGCTTCTTAGGATGAAATACAGTGTGTGAAATTGTGATTAGTGAATATTTTTAGTTGGGTTTTGCTGGGTGTTAAGGTTTTAGGCCTAATTTCTTGATGCAAAGCAATTTTTGTGCATGTGCTTGTTGGGTGTAAACCCTGGACCAAATATTTTGGGAAATTTTGACAAAACACTTGGGGATTTTGTATTATGGTGTGTCCTAGCTTTCATAATGTGAAGAGTTGTGTTGGGTTATGCAAATATTCCAAGTGTGAGGTAGTGTGTTCAACCATGCTGCCTACATTCTTGACCTACGGATTGTATTATGTTTTACATATGTTGCAAGGATGAATTGTGTGCTTTTTTGTGATTGGGAACATTGTCGAAATTAAAGTGTGGGGTTGTATGGTTGACCTAAGTAAGGGGTTATGCTGTCGGATGTTTCGAGAATAGCCTAGGCGAAGTTAGGAAGTCTGAGTACCTTCTTTACCCCCTGGTGTTAGTATAAGAGTGGGGTCGGGCAAACATGAGTATACATGGGGCCTTCTTTACTGCAATTAAGTTAATGATTTTATGTCTTTTTGCAGGTTTAATGGCTTCCCGTGCACACCGAACCAGCCAATCTAGTGGGGTAGGCACCTCGAGCAACAGAAGACGGACTAGGGACATCCCTATTGTACCCAAATCCCTGGAACACAGGGTCCAAAGACCTCCCTATGGGGTACGAGCGGTTGACAGGGATGGGCAGCGGTGGTATCGGGTGCACAACAAGACCAAATACTTCCCCGATGTGCTGATTGATGTTGATTCCTTGGTTCGAGAGTTCCCCCAAATTTACCAGCGGTGCATGGACTACCGCCTGACCTTTCTCTTCAATGAGCCATTACCCTACAACCTAAGTGTGGTCCGAGAATTCTATGCAAATATGAAGAAGGAACCTCGCACACAGGTGGTAATGGTTGGGGGGGAGGTGAACATTGCCCAACTCGCATTAATGGTATACTTGGCACTGTTGATGTTCCCTCCGATGCCTTCACAGATCTGCAGATGCAGTCTCCATATCGACTCATCCGGCAAACTCTCGTTGGAGTAAACTCCACAGCGAAATGGATTTGACATGCTGGCAGGGGCTATCATCAATGCTTTCCATTCGCACATATCAACAAGGAAGATCGAGTTTGGGTAAAGATTGTGATGCACTCTTCTCTTCCGGGCAGCATTACACTACTGTTATGTGAGATAGAACCTGCCTGGTATATGTACTCATGACGGGTATAGAGCTGAATATTGGGGCGATTTTAAAGTCCGCAATGAGGAAAGCACAGGTGCACCGAGGCCGCAGGTATGCCTTTGGGGAACTTATAACTGAATTATATCGTTGTGCAGGTGTCCCTACAGAGGATCTAGATTACTGCCCCATATTGAGGCCCCTCCCTATAATGTTGCTAACATTAAAGGGGCCGAGGAGGCTACTGGGCCAATCCTTACCACAGCTGAGCGCAACCATCAGGATGAGTTAATCATGGTGTGCATGTACAGGTTGGAGATGTTGAGGCACAGGATAGGCGATCGCCCGTCTACATAGCAGGAGCTGGATGAAATAGAAGCTTGTTACCCCCTCAACGCCCTTGCGAATGTTGTCTTGGGCATCAGGCCTCCATTTGTGGAACCCGTTGAGGATGACATCCCAACCGACCCTGAGAACACAAGGATAGCTTCCTACATGGATGAGGACAAGATTGAGGAAGAGGTCCCAGTTGCCGTTGGGGGTGAGCCTATATTGCCCGGACCGGAGGAATGAGCCCGTGACTACCCCACTGTAGGTTTTGTATGGTCAACACTAAGGGCAGTGCTGGGTTAAAGTGTGAGGTGGTGGATATATTGACTATGTTATATATATTATTTTGTTAATTCGGCATGTATTAAGACATGATGTTTTTTTTGTTTCCTGTTAGACATCATTTTCATTGTTATTTTTCATTGGATCTGTAATTAGTAAGTACACATGTGGATGTTTTAGTTTATGCAGCATTTTATTTTAGTTATGCATCATTTTATTTAGAGTTACTTGTGGTTATATAGTCTCATTTAGTGTGTCAGCAGTTGTATGATCAAGCATGGTATGTCGAGCATGTGAATCAAGGTAACTTAATCACTTGGAATCTTGGGAAGTTAATACCTAAGCCTAACACTTTGGGAATGGAGTTGTGTAATCGTGGATTCATGAGAATGAGGTGACAGTAAGTCTAGTATTAACCTTATAATGAGAGTGTGCCTAGAGTGGTGAGCTTATTTGTGAGTCTGTATTGCATTAGTTGCTAGAACTTGCCTGGTATGTGGATTGGACTTGGTAAGAATCGAACTTGGAGGAAAGGATCTAGGCATTTCTTTGGTAGCCCCAGTAATTTTGCAGCCTTTTATCCGCCTAATAAAGACACTCCTTAGTCAACCCTTTGAGCTTTAGCCTTTTCCTTTGGTTAGCCACATTTCAAGCCAAACCCATTCCTTCGTGTTTAACCCGTCTTTGATCCTGATTTCTAAGCGCTTTGGCACGATAATTTAGAGGGGAGGGAGTTTGAATGGACACCCAAAGGATAAGTCGTAGTGTAGTGAGTAGAAAAAGAACTTGCCTGAAACAGTGACGGTTCGCGACCAGTGTGCATCGCGGACCCATCGCGAAAGAAAAAAGAGGAAAAAAAGAAAGATGTATATATACATAAATATAAATCTTTGACAGTGTGCTGAAGTGTGTATACTCTGTAGTGACATAAAGTGTTGAGGCGGGAAGGACTAGAAGTAAGGGAGTCAAAGAAAGGGATGTAAGCTACGAGCACTTGAGAATCGAGCCTTGTCAACTATATCCATAATGTATCTCACCAGCCTGTAGCCTACATTACATCCAAATAAAAGACCTCAGTGATTCTTCGAGTAGATTGATACTAGGTTACAATAGTACATTAAGGGCAAGATTATGGAAACTAGACTCAACACAAGACATCTATTGGGAGAGAGAGAGTTGATGGAGTACCCATTCTTATTCCGTGTTCTAATTTCTTAGTGGTGTGTATGGGTAATTCTTCTAGTGAGGGCACATACTCATGTAAGGTTGGCAACTAGATGATGATATTAACTAAAATTCTACATGATTCCGCAGTGAGGCATGAAGGTTAGACGAAAGTGATACTGCTAGGATCTTGGAGGATGTTTGCCTTGGTTCAGGCGACTCGGTCATATGATGTCCTGTGTACATACTGCCTACTGAATCTCATGCACGTGTCTTGCATTTTCCCAAGGATGGACAAAGCTTTAAGTGTAGGGTTGTGATCTTAGGTGTATTTATACGCCTAACTAGCCAAATATACCCGTAAATAGAGCTAAGTCATAGGGTGAACTTATCGAGTCTAGGTGTTTTTAGTGTGATTTTATTTGTTTTGCTAATCTAGGGCTAAGTGCACTGTTTGGTTGTGTTTTTGCATATTTTGATCAGATTATGCCATTCTGGAATCAGACCGGGATCAAAAGGACGAACACATCCCAGGATTTAAGGAGAAAAGAGTCAGTAACTCAATAGAAGTACTCAAGTGCGTATCACGGACCTGGGGAAAAGTGAGCAAGCTGAAAAGGAGAAGAAAAAGGTGCAAAATGGGAAATATTGCAAATTCCACATTGCAGACTAAGGCAAAATACAGTGCAAGCAAGTCCAGTTAGAAAATAAGTGAAATCTTGCTCAAATCATGCTAGTCTGCGTCGTGGACTTCAAGGACACTTGGAAAAAAATGAGTTACGACATTTTTAAGTCCTATTTTGTTTTAAGCTTTAGGTTTAGATGATTATTATTAGGCGAAAACAAAGGAGGAAGGTCGAGAAATCTTTCTAGGGCAAGTTTGGTTAGTTTTCCTCTTTGTCTTCTGGATTGTTGATAATCATTAGTTTAATCTTGGTGTTTGAACCAACTATGAGTGGCTAATTCTCCCATATTATGGGATTGTAGACATAGACAATGTTCTAGCTCTTGATTTTCTATACATATTATTGGGTTTGCTGACTACTCTTATAATGCTTTTATCTATACTTCTTAGCCTGATCAATTAGGGGGTAAATTAGTTGTTCATTCTGGATTCAAGAGATGTTGGAACGGATAGAACACAGTAGTATAGGGAGCTTGTTCAACTAGGAAACTAGATTGATTCGTATAAGAAAAACCTGTGAAACTACCCTTACACCTCTCTTGGTTCATAATACAGGAAGATAACATTAAAGCACTTTTATTGGTCTGTTTGTCCCCGCTCAATGATGTAATTAGGCAGTCAGTAATGGTAGGCCAATAGAGGCATGCAACCTATTTAGGTAATTTAAACCCTGTGAACCAGTAGTGACAAACCCAAACGTATGAGTGATTATTAAGATTTAACGGCGTTACCAAGGCTACAATCCCGAAATCGCTCTTAAATTGATAGTTATAGTAAACTAGCTCGGGAAGTACATTAAGTTAGTAGGTTCAATACTTTTTACAAACTTCTTCTCTATTTCTCTTTAACACCCTCTAAGCATAATAGCTTGGATTGTTTGCCACTTTTCTTTAAATCCTTTGGGTTCGATATCCCGGCCCCTTTCTCAGAGCCACTATATTACTTGTTTAGACCATGTATACTTGCGTGTGCTAGGGAAGCAACAGGGATGTGTTGATCGAGTAATCACTATGAGACTTTAGTGGACCTGTATTCCTAAATTATTACCTAGTAGTTATAGGTTGGTATTATATAAGGGAAGCGTGTGATGCACATGTTAGCACTAATCCCCAAACTTGAATTTTGGGGAGTGATGTGAAGAGGGAGATAGCATGATGATATTGATAGTCTTCGTTGGAGAGTCTTGCTGTAGTGTTTGTTCGATGTCAAGATGTTGACTGGCAAAAAGCATATGCTACGGGTATAGTAGAGGTACCCCTTAGATGGAGATAGTATATTGAGGAGGAAATACTAGATAAGAAGAGACTTAAGATGTGTATTCGTGATAGTGTAAAGTTGTGTGAAGATCTAAGTCATGACTTGCTATAAGAACCTAGATAGTATATTTGAGTTGTTAATGTGGAATAAGTAGGTGTAAGCATTCTTTGTCACCCTTGGTAATTAGGTCGATGGGGATTTATGTATAAATGACGACGAGTTTTACCTTGTAATCCAGGACTTCTGTAGTCCATTATATGAGAGCTTAAAAGTTGAATGTTAGCAGACTAAATGAAGAAGCTATTACATATGCTAATAAGAGCAGTAAGTATAGAATGATGCCCATAGGGCTAGAAGGAAGTTGAGAGTAGTACCTCAGAGGAAAGTTCTAATAGCGGTTTTATATCTTTGAGTATAGCATAACAAGAGAGTGTAAGATGTTCTTGTGGATAGTAATGCCCCAATCATGTTGAGAGCTATACCTGTAGCTTAGTAAAGAGGATTGGTTCGCAGACTTAAGGAGTGGACCTTTGAGCTAAGGGGGAGATGAGGAGTTAATAAACTGAAGTAAGTCTTGAGTTTTCGATGGTGATGAGTTGATCAGGATGAGACATAGATGCTTTTCTATCGCTTATACTCTTTACATCTCAGTTAAGGTGATTCTTCATTCCCGTCTTGCATATGAGCACCGTGCCTATGGCCTAGACCCATGCACTTGATGTCGATGCACGTTCATGTTGAGTTCTGAGGATGAGGAGTGACAGTTGTACTTTAATCTCACAAAAATCTTAGAGTTCTCAACCTTATGTCATACGAGATGCGACTTGATTTTCACAACATGTTTGAATTCCATAAACCCTTGATAGTTCCTAAAAGGAAAATGAGATTGTATTGCATTATGAATACTCTCATATTGAATTCCTCAAATGTATTTTGCTTATGATCTTTCTCTCTAAACCTTTCCAATGATCCTTCTTTCCATCTCGATAGCGACGTTGATGATAGTAGATGAGTTATTGTTGATGAGTGAGAGTGGATATTCTTTGATGTGATGATTATGACGTCTTCCTTTCATTAAGGTTATGGATGTAGAGGAAGAGAAATGAGACCTTATGATTTACAATAGATAGGTAAGAGTAGGTTAGAGTATCTCTAGGCAAGAGCATGTTGGTGTGTCTTTGAGTGAGAGCTTATTCAATAATAGATGTAGGAGTGCTAAGTTGGCTTGATAATTATCAAATATATTTGAAGTGGTGTAACGTGATAGGCTTGAATGTGTGGATGTCATTATATGAGTGATTGGAGAAGGCTATCAATGACTTTTGAGTAAGTGTTCTAGGTAGAGGCATTAAAGTAGTGCGAGGGAGTAGTTTTCTCTAAATGAAAATCCCTGAGGAGGTATAGAGCTTGAGTTTTGAGGATTAACTTTGTAGGAATATGATCATCTTAGGAATAGAGCTATGAGGCTTAGAATTAGGCTTAAACAAAATAAGAGGATGTGGTTAGGAAAAGATTTTACTACGAACTATAAGCTTTAATTGACGAAGTATAGTGCCGTGAAGAAGAGCATATTTGAGATGAGATGCTAAGCTTGAGAGTTATCCATAGTCTTATGTACCTTGATGGTCCCATCCTCGATTAGAGTTGATGACTTCCTTCTTGAGTTCGAATAACTGATTGTCGAGGCATTTAAATGATTCAAGTTGTTTGAGTTTCGATGTCCTATTTGTGCCTGATGATGAGAATGTTGAAGGTAATATTCTTACCCTTGACTTAATTGATGTTTCTATAATTGAGTTGATGTGTCTTTTCTTGAGTCTGAGTAGAGTTTGTTGAGGTTGAGGAGGAGTCGAGAGTTTAAGTTATTGAGATGAGTCTTGAGTCTATTCATGCCTTGAGGTCCATCTCCACTCTTCATTCGAGGACGAATGATTCCAAGGGGGAGATAATGTAACACCCGATAAAATTACTAAAATACCCTTAGAAAAAAAAATATGTGTATAACGTCTCTTCCCATGCTCCGATGGTAAATCTGAGGCCAAATTTGCGATCAGCATAAAAAATTGAGTGGGAAAGTGGTCTCGGATGATTTTTAGAGAAACCGGATCAACAGATAATTTTTTGATACGAAAATGAATTCCAATGAGGGTGCACAACAGGTGTGCGATGCACACCTGCCACGAACATGCACTTAGTTTTGGTCCAAAAATTTTCTATGGGATTAAAAAACTCGTTCGGAGAATTTTCAGCAAAAAATCCCAAAAAGACACAAGGTCTGCATCGTGAACTCCATGTTTTTGAGGCAAACTTTTTCTTTTATTTCGTGAGGGACATTCTAGACTTTTTTCAACCCCTCCTAATCTCAAAATGCGATCAATATAGGTCGTTTTGAGTATAAAAAGGGTTTTAACCCATCCCTAAATCTTTCTAAAACTTCTAACAAAAGCTAGGGCTAAAGAGAGAAGGAGAAGAGCGAGGGTTTCGAGTTCAAATACGAAGATCGATAGAGAGTTGATTGTTCTTCTAAATTCCAGGTATGTAAGGCTACTCATAGCGTTGGACTGAGTTCATCCACACGCCCCACATGTTAACTCTCCATAGTTGTGTTTGATAGTGTTTTACCCAACTTCTTGAATTCTAAATGGGTAAATTTCCTCTTCCATTGAGTTAGAAATATTTATGCAATTGAGATTATTGTTATTCCTATTTCAGATATTGTTGGAGTCGTCATTCACGGATACTTTTCCATAAACCCTAATAAAGGTGATGATCATGACTATTCTACACATTGTTTGATGTTGAGATTGATGGGTTTTCAAGTATTAAAGAAAAGTACTATTTTAAAAATTAAAGTTTTACATATTGAGAATAAAGATAATGATTTTTCTATGCATTGATGAAAAAGTGATTTGAAGTAATATTATATATGTATTTGAGTCCAAAGAGTTATATTTTAAGGAAAATATTGAGATGGTGCGTGTTTTGATGAGCTTGAGTAAGTTGAGGATGAGGAGTACATGTTTTTGTATATGCACGAGATGAACATTTACTATGTCATATGTGCTAAGTATAATTTCTATGTGATTTAACTTATTGTATGAGTCAGAGTCTTGTATGGAGGTAGTTTGAGTCTTGAGTCACATTGCATGAATGAGGGTCCTAAATTATTGAGTTGTTGAGTTGAGCTATTGAGAACTGAGTTGACTTGATTGAGATGGGTTTGAGTTAATTTTCATGAGCACGGTTTAGTTTTGGAAGGAGTATTAAGCACCGAGTTGGGTAAGAGGAAACACCCAAAACTATGTGCGTAGGATAGGCGTGCAGTTAACTCTGGCGGCTCATGTCCGAATAGATGGACATTCTCTTTGGATCCGAGAGAGAGGGAGAGGTTGACGTCCTTTACCTTGGGAAGTTTAGGACGAGTGTGCAACAATGTCTGTTTCGTTGTGCATCACCAAATTTATGGTGGTGGGGAGAGTTATATCGGTTAGAGAAACTTCCAAGTAACACTTAAATTGAGCATATCATGATTTTCGAACTGAGTTGAATTAAACATTGAGTCTAATTCTAAAGCATGATTTCAAACTTTAAAATTGCATCATTTATCTGGGTTGAGTCATGAGATGAGGAGTTGAGTCTTGAGTCTAGTCGGTTGATTTGAGTCTGATCCTTATATGTTTTCTTGAGCTATTTTACATACCAATATATTTCAGGTACTAACGCCTATTTGGGCCTGCATCGTTTTATGATGCAGAGGCAGATATTAGAGGACTTCAGCAGATACACCATTGAAGTTCAGACCCGTGCTTCTAGAGTTGGTGAGCCCTCTTTGCCTTCGAAGGAGCCCTTTTACTTTCACTAAGTACTTTATTTTCCTTGAGTTGGGTAGTCATGGCATGTCATGGTACCATCTAGATGTTAGAGGTAGAGGCTTCATAGACATTGAGTAGAGGATGTTGAGCATTGTTTCTTTTCCAACTCTTGTTTATTGGAAATTAAGTTTTTATATAAAGACTTGGTTATTTAATTACATTACAGTTTTTTCCTCGAGTATTCTTCTTCGCTATTGAGTATGAGGTGACAATAAGGCCAAGTGGTTCGCTCGGGGACTAGCAATAGTCTCTGAGTGCCGGCCACGCCAAGGATACCTTCCCAGGGCGTGAAATACTCTTCAAATTATTTGAATAAGAGAATTTAGAGTTTTGTTTTTTTAACTCTCAAGTATCACTTTGAGATTTTTTTTCCTTTATTATTTGAATAACAATCCCAGACCCCACTTGTGGGATTTCACTGGGTATGTTGTTGTTATTATTTGAATAACAACTTATTAGTTCAAAGTACTATTACTCTCAAAGAAGTTGAAAGACTAATCCTTTTATTCTCATATTTCGGAAAAATCAAATTGTCGATTTTTTAAGTTATATTATTTGATAATTTTTTTAAAGAATCGTGAAACAAAGTGTATTTAAAAAATTATTTAATGCAATATAGTTTTTCAAATGTACTTTCTTTTAACAAAATATGATCATTTTGATCTCGAATAGAACAAATAGAACTAGACAAATTATTTACAAAATATACCCTTTACATTATATTTAAATTAAATGTACGTTTAGGGTCATCCATTATTGTTCCATTTACTTAGAATTGTGTAAGCTAGGTATCAAAAAAAAAAAAAAAATGGGTAGAGAGCGTTATTCCCAAATGAAGTCTGAATTTGAATTAGTTGGACTTTAATGTAGATTCTTAACATCGGAGGCATAATTTAAAAAAAATGTATATTTTTATGACAATATTAAGAATTTTTAAATATTTATAATATTTAATTTAATAATATTAATATGACACACACGTGTGTATACTAAACTAGTACTTTTTAAAAAATAGTGAACGACAAAAAATATATTAAGAAGTACTCATTGATGTTAAAATAGATGATATATTTATTTAAATAATACATTTTGATATTGTAATATATTTATTATCATTAGAAAAATCACAAATATGTCGGAATCAATGAATAACTCTTATAAATTACGAAGAGGAAACAATTTTCGCTTTCATGAATAATAGTTGAAAAACATCAGGTATACGTCAATTTTATTTAGCTAGACATTCATTAAAATTCGATGTTAATTAATCAATAGTTTCTTTTTTTTTGCATCTCACTAGAATGTTTTAATCAATTTCAATATCAACATACATAGTTTTATCAAAATTTTAGCCAGATACGATTTAGTTGAATAAAAGTCACTACAAGCTCAAATTTAAATATTAGGACATATTATGAAGAAAAAAAAGCCAACAAATTCTAGATTTAAAAAAAGAGAAAAGAAAATTCCGACAGAGTATATCTAATAAAACATTTATTACAGATTTATCATTGAATTTCCGGATTATATTGACAAATTCATACCACAATTTAATATGAACTATGATGGAATGGTTGAAATACCTCTACTCTTACTAAGATATCTCGAATTCTTCAACTTCAATGCATCAAAAAAATTTCTTCTTTGATAAGTAGCACTAATTAAAAAAAAAGGACCTAAAATCCATCTTTAAGATACCTACAAAATCCGTGCAAAGCAAATTAAAAATTGTAAAACAATACAATATTTCAGACGTAAAAAAAAGAAAAAAATCAAACAAAAAAGAGCAACCTAAAACAAAAAAAATAAGTAAAAAGGATATTTGGTAGCAACTCCTACAAATATACATAGACGTAGAATCCCGGAGGGAGTAAAATTGATGACATACACGTAGGTATTAGTATATTAGTAAGTATTTATTTGCTGTTACTTTTAAATTTTATGTGGTATAGACAATAATTATGTAAGTATATTTTCATAGGATGAATTTTAATAGAGTCCTAAATATTGATACTTTTTGCCTAAATAAGAAATGATATAAGAAGTAATTTCTTTTTTAGAAAGTGTAAAATATTAGGACTTCTTTAAATAGAATTATAGGATCTCTTTTGTAAAAGGTAAAGTTGATTGATTTATAAGTGTCTCCTAAACTTAAGAATTCCATAGACTATAAACTTTTGTCCTATTTTATATTTCGGCTTTTTTAAAATTACATTTTGCCTGTTTCTTTTGACCATTCTAAAAGAAATTAATGTTTAAACTTTTTTGTTATCAGATTTTTTTTTTTACTTTTTTAATTGGCTCACTTCTTTTGTTAAAAAAAAATATATTTATGTTATTTTATATTTCTTATTTATTCTTTTATTTATTAAGATGTGAATACATGATAGGTAAATAAATATTAATATAAATACATTACATGCATAATTATATATGCAATATCGATACATGATTTTGCACAATTTATTTAATGTTGGTATAATCGACACCTATTTATATAATATCGATACTCGTTTATATATAATTTATACAACATCGATACACATTTACATACTATTTATATAATATTGATACATGCTAATACACAATTCATACAAAGATGATACATTACATAACTATTTATACAATATTGATATATGTTTATACAATATCGATATAGTACGTATACACCACATAAGTATTTATGCAATATCAATATATTACATATGCACAATAATAATAATTACTGGAAAATTTATTTTAAAAAATAGCAAAAACATAAGGATTTTTTTGTTCTAAAAAAATCAACGTTGCAAAGGAAGAAAAGTAAAAAGAAAAAGGAAAGGAAGCGAAAAAAGGCTAATGTATCGGGCTGATTTTGAGTTCAGTAATTGAGCCAATTTTGAACTTAGTATTTGAGCCGATTTTAACTATTATTTTGTAAAAAGACAACCATAAGCTATTTTTCTTGTAAATATTATGTTTATATTAGTGAAAAAATTTGTCCTAATTATATTCAAGTTGCGGGGCCACTTCAATTGATTTGTACATCTCTTAATTCGTATCTAAAAGAGTGTTGAAACATGGTGCTCCCACTTTAAACACTACAATACTTTAGCCCATAGGATTTTCTTCATATGTATCTTTGTGGTGTGTATACATCACAAAAAAATTCATATTGATCCTTGTTTATACCCTAGTTAACGAAAAGATTGCTGGTGCCATGAGCTCTATAAAACCTTTTTCACATGGTTATTACGTATTGTTTTATTATGTATCGTATTATATTGTATTACTTTATAGAATATATTGTTTGAATAAATTATATCACTCTCTATCATTACAAAAGGTAGGGTACTAAATAATAAATAAAGACAAAAATAATAAGATAATAGTGCGATTATAACAATCAATTATTACTATATAATATGAATCTTTTTATTATTACTTAAGAATAAATTTAAACGATACGATATAATCTATCTATCTATATTATATTAAAAGTGTGAAGACCATTAGAAATGTTGTTTGAATTTTTTGCCCTTCAATATAATACTTTGCTTTAGATAGAATCGTTCTTTTTTTTTTTGCTATTTTTCTTAATTTATTATTTTATCTTTTATTTATTTAGTTTCAAGATTTAATTTTGGATTGAAATTTCTTTATATTTAGAATTCATTCTTGATTTAGGACTATTTTATATAAATAATTATTTAGGCTATGAAGGAAAAAGGAAAAATATTATTGTTTTTCTAATATTTAAGACTTTGGAATTAACTAAAAGTTTTAAAAGAAAAAGAGTAACTAAAATTACGTTAGAAACATTAAACTACTCATTTTATATTTAAGAGTTTATTTTTTAAAAAAATTAAATATTCATCAATTAATTATTTACCTCCTAACTATTCAACTCCAAATTATAACTTTATGTGTTCATAAACTATTAAAATATCTCTATATTATAAATAATTAAATTGATTTTCTCATCTATTATTGTTCATAATAGATTAAACTATTGCATTAAATTAATAATATTTATATAATATTGCATTAATTTTAAAAATAAATACTATTTATATATAATTTTTAGATTAACATGATTCATATGTATTTATATGCACACTAAATTAGTAAAACTAAAATAAACATCATATTTAAACTGGGAATAAAAAAAGAAGAGGTAACCATAAGAAACAAGGTGCCTTATCTCCACTTTCGATCCGGAACTATAAAAGGGCAGCATAGAGTTGAAACCTGGCTGGCAGTATCATTTGTACTAGTAGCATTTACTTTTAGAAATAAAAAATCAGAAATGGCTCTTCGGTCCCTAGTAAGCAGACGGACCTTAGCGGCAGGGATAGGGTTCCGCCAACAACTCCGTGGCGTTCAAACCTTTTCTCTCCCCGATCTCCCTTACGACTATGGTGCTCTGGAGCCGGCAATTAGCGGTGATATAATGCAGCTCCACCACCAGAAGCATCATCAGACTTACATCACCAATTACAATAAGGCCCTTGAACAGCTCCATGATGCCATATCCAAAGGAGATGCTCCTACCGTCGCCAAATTGCACAGTGCCATCAAATTTAACGGCGGAGGTCTCCCTCTTTCTCTCGTTTTCTGTTTACTGTATAATTTATTGATTTGTCGGTTGTGTGATTGCATTTGTGTGAGATTTATTGGATTTGAATTGAACTGGAATATCAGATAGGTTTAAAACAAACTAGATGGTTCTTTTATTTGATTTTTGGATTATTCTCACAGGAATTAATTATACCAGTTGGATGAGATGAAATTAGGAGTCATCAATTTTGGACCCTCTGAGGTCTGATTGAATGAAATTATCATGGCCGATGGCTGATTTTTTTCCAAATACCAATTTTAGTTGTGGCAATAATGCCAATTGAATGCGTAAATGGTCTCTTTGCTTTTTTGGAAAATGAGAAATCCCTAGATATGCAGTAATTAGTTACTATATAAATGTCTTAGGGTAACTTTAGTGGCAAAAAATATAAACACAGGATGCTCGCAAGCTAATAAGCTGATTTTGAGCCCAGAAGTATGTTGGTTTTGCTCTCTCGCAACATGTGTTGAATCTCCCGTCAGCTAGGGGATGGGGCACTTATATGACATGGGCAATTCTCACCTCTTGAGCTAGTTTTGAGGGTGAATCCGACCCAAGCTCCATTTCTTTAACAAGTTGCTCTGCCTGAACTCCATTCATGTGGCCGCCACACAACCAGTCATCAAAGAATTATTTGTGTTGATTTCGTAAGTAATTGTTCTTTTATCCAAATGAATGATTTTTTTTTTTTAACTTTTCACCCAGGTCATATTAATCACTCAATTTTCTGGAAGAACCTTGCCCCTGTCCCCGTAAGCTTGCTCCCTCAATTATTTCATTGTTCTGCTCTGAGGATGAACCACATAAATGCTAAATCATATTGCAGGAGGGTGGTGGTGAGCCTCCAAAGGGTTCTCTTGGCTGGGCTATCGACACTAACTTTGGTTCCCTGGAAGCTTTAGTAAAAAAGATGAATGCAGAAGGTGCTGCTTTACAGGGCTCTGGCTGGGTGGTAGGTCTCACTTCCTTTTCTTGGGACTTTGTTGGTCAGCTTATGTCCCTGACAATCAAGCTCTGGATTGTACCTTTTATTTAGTTTTTTGAGCTGGCGTTTATGTTTGCAGTGGCTTGGTGTGGACAAAGAGCTTAAGCGCCTGGTGGTTGAAACCACTGCAAATCAGGTGATTGATGCATGTTATATTTAGCCTATATCAATAGATAGATATGTTCTATTTATCCTAAATTAATAGATAGTTGAGCGTCATCTTCAACAAGTGTAGTTGATTCCAACACTATTTTTCCTTGACTCGGAGGCTAATCCAATAAATTGTGAAAAGAAAGTGTGGAAGACTGCTAATGTCTTGATCGTCTAGAAGTCTAAATAATCTGACCTTCCATTCATTTTTAGCTGCTACAATTCATAGATTCTTTTTTATCTTAGTTGATTGTCTTTGCACCAGCTGAGTTTTCCTCTTAGGTTAATGAACTTTTTGATCTGTCCTTGGGATTATTTGCATTTCCCACCTCCTTGGTCTGTCAGCATTCTGCCATCTACACCATATGGCCCAGGCTTCAACTGTTGATAGGTCCTTATTTTTGTCTCTTTCGGCTATTTTTTATATAGGGGATTGCATAAGAAAGTTGATGTGTGTTTCCGTAGTTATTGCTTGTCAGGTTGCCTTACGAATGATGATAGGGATCATTTTTGGGATTATTTTGTTTTTGCAGGACCCTTTGGTTTCCAAAGGAGCAAATTTAGTACCTCTTATCGGTATAGATGTCTGGGAGCACGCTTACTACTTGCAGGTGATTTGATCATTCTATTACAGTGGTTTAGTACGCAAAATGATGTCTGCAATATTGTGACCATATGCATGATACTGCCAATATTTTCTTCTGATGCATGATTCACATTGCTACTTTTTTCAAGTGAAATCAGTTGATGTGAGTTAACTATATGCATATGGCTTTAATATATTGCATACACTGAAAAAAGTTCGATAGTGTGAATGAGCTTCTCTGCATAAATGTATTGAAGAGTTTGTTGTCCTATGTAATATTTTCTGGACAGATGTTTCCTCGGAAGCCATTTTTATGAAGGCTGCTCGTTTTATTTAAATTTTAAAATTATTATTGAACTTAACTGATTTGCCTTGTTTTTTTATGATGCAGTACAAAAATGTAAGACCAGATTACCTGAAGAATATATGGAAAGTTATCAACTGGAAATATGCCAATGATGTTTATGAAAAAGAATGTCCCTGAGCAGGGATATTTGAGGTCGTTTCGACTTTTGAGAACATGTTGTAAAAGCTTTTGACAGGAAATAATTGCTGTGTGACATGAGCATCCTAATTTTCTTATTTTTAGTCTTTGGTTGATGTATGATTCTGAATAAAACTACTATCACCATAGTCAATATTTTCTGCAACCTTTAAATCCTGAGGTGGTAATGTTATTGGAGCAGCTATACTACACAGCTAACGTAATTGATCCTAACACTAGGATAATTGGTATTACTATTAATGAAGTGTTATTGCTATCTTTTAGCAAGCAGGGCGTTGGCATATGTTCGGTTGAAGCCGGTGAAATTGAAGAGTCTACCATAGTGATTGGCGATGTTGGAGTTAATAAGAGGCTTAAATCTGTCGGAACATTTCCCAACTTGTGGTTACATGACTCTACCAACTCCTCAAATGTTCTCTCTTTTAGGGAATAAGAACCCTCAGCCTTCCATAACAAGAAACACTGAATTCCCTTATGGAGTGCAAGAGAACAATTAAGTTCTGGATGGTAGCATCCAAAATCCCTGATGCCTCTCTTTTGTGCATTTCCAACGACTCCACGGGCTTCCTGCACCCCTTGCATATTGCGTCTGATTCTAAGTGAATCACTTAATGATCCTACATGAGCAACAATACATCTTAATCTCGCTATAAGAATCATCCATATTCATTTCGCTTCACTTGTGTCCGTCTCCAATACTAACTTCTTTTTTAAAAAATCTACGAGACAACAAAATTTGTTCTCAACTATCAACTGTAAGTGTTGCCACATATTTCTTTATGCACCCAAACTGGCATCAAAAGCATGATAAGCTATGATTAGCGTAGCTCCCCTAGTAAAACCAAAACTGAGATTGTATCAGCTACCTCAAATTTCTGAATTGCTCCAGTTGAAGCAAGTGCGTGCACAACTTTAATAGCAATTACTGAACTTTGTTTGGTTCTTCATTTTGGAAAACTGCTTTTAAGGCCTTGTACAACAGTATTGACAATCCCCTTCACCAGTATACTGCAGAACCCACGAACTTTAATGGCATGAGCTCATTTCAGCAGGCTGTTGGAGCTGCTTGACAATCTCAACACATTCAACCATTGGGCAGTCTGTCTTAATCGCATTTGGGGCAATATGTGATCTACTAACAGTATAACCTCCCTGTCTCCAAAAGAATGAGTTAATACTATGTCTAACGGTTGTAACAAGTAATAAATCTAGGGGGCAGATGGCAAGGAAGTTAAGCTTAAAGTTCACTGATGCCACAGCATAGTGGAATGCAAGTGCTCCATCAGCAATGTTTGAGTACATAGAATATGTATTCCAACTCCCATAAAATGTACAAATAGAAATCAAGGCAGCAACAACAAAATACTCGGTATAGTTCCACAAATGAGATTTGGAGAGGGTGGGAAGTATGCACACCTTACCCCTACCTTTGTGGGGTAGAGAGGGTTTTCCGATATGCCTCGACTAATAAAATCATTTTCCAGAAACAAGTTTTGAAAGAAACACAAGAGTAAAGATAAAAATATAAAAGAAAGAAGTACTGACAGTAAAAATAGTAAAGATAACAAGCAAAGAAACAACACTAATAAAATAAGATAATGTTGGCATAACAATAATAATAGAGGGTTTATTCACGGATAAACTTGGGAGCAGAACAGGATACTGGCAAAAAAGCAGGGAGAGAATCCACGCAAAAACACAATATATTTGTGAGCAAAAAGCAAGATGCTCCCAAAGTCTGAATAAAAGACATCCTGCACGACCCGTTCAACCCACCTAAATGTTCATATGGCAGTCACTCCTGTAGATTTTGTGTTAAGACCACTGCCTGACATGCCTACTTTACTCAAGAATATAACTTTCTATTTAAGTTTTAAAAACATTTGAGTTTAAATTAAAAAGAAGAGCCATATGTTATTTAACATAAACGTTTTTGTGTTCAGATTATTTAAAACAGACTTGGACATTTTTGTAGATATGAGCAGTTCACAGTATTATATTAAATATGATTAGTATATTAAGGTGCAACAAATAAACTTTGATTATTAAGTTGATTCGTACATGATGTTTTACCATCTTAAAAAAATACAAATAGCATATCGACTTGTTTTAGAGGGAGTAATTATTCGGAAGTGAGCAACTAAAGTGTCACCAATTATAGTTCGGTGTATTTTAAAAGAAGAAAACTTTTAAAAACAAATACTTCTTGTACTTCAAATACTTAAACACTGAGCTTTAACTGACATCTGTACATTATGACTTTCAAATTCAAAATAGTTTCAATTAATGTTCTCTTATTTTATTTATTTGAATTAATTGAAAAGGTTTCATAAGTTAATTGAAAAGAACTGTAGATTCTCCAAGCAAGCTGGACAAACACTATATTCTTGGAGGTACTTAATCAAGTAAGCATACGTCAAGTCAAGCTTGTTATCTACAATCAAACCCCGATGATAAATAGTCCATGAGTTCTAATAATGCTCCATGCAATATCATTGTTGAAAGTTGCATATAAATACGAAAGTTACTTTTGTCTAGTTTTTTTAATTATATTTTTATAAATGTAGTAAAAGGATTTGATTTAGAAGGCATCAAGAAGATGCAACAAGTACAAAAGAGATGTGTGGCTAGCTTTTTACTTTGTACCACTTGGAGGTCATGTTGATCGTGCTCTGGAGCGATAAGAACAATACGTTAGTGAATTATACTTAAGACCACGGAACTAATGCAGTCCAAATCATTATCAGTACTATTGACAGGGGTTAGGTTACTCCATCAAAAAACAATTGCCACTTAGCTATGTTGCTCGTACTCCCAAAAAATACACTAGGAGTATTCGACAAACACCCATCAATACTTTTAAGAGTCCGAACAACATAGACCTAAACATCTAGCTAATGTGTAGGAGTTGAGATTTCGGGTGTGTTTGGTATGGAGGAAACATCTTCTAGAAAAATATTTTCCAATTTTTTCATGCTTGATTTATCACAATGTTTTGGATAATATTTTCTGCGGGAAAATAAGTTCCTTAACAAATGAGGAAAATGAATTCCTCAATTGAACTAGGGAAAAAAGTTCCATAAGTGGCATTCCTAGTCTATTGTCTCATCCCCACCCCAACCCCCACCCTTTGATCATCCCACCCACCACCACCACGCCCCCACTCCCTCCTCACCACATAGCGTTTTGCTTGAAAATCAGTAAAAAGACCCACTTGTTTTTTGAGAAAACAATTTCCTCCATACCAAACACATCCTTCATCTACACACATGTGAATGTGATTCCTCTCTATCCAGATACACCAAAAAATAGTTGCTGGGATCATTTTCCAGATCCGTTTGACAGCCTTAACAACTCTCCAATAACACCAACAATCATAAGTTCCTTATTTGTACATATATTGTGATATTTAGACCCAAATTAGTAGATGGAAATGAAATTTATTTAGTGAAAGTATCACACTGTTCAGCCACAGAACAACATGTAAAGCTGGGAAAGTCAACTTTGGAATCGTTTGAAGTTAAGCCAGTCTTGGCTGAGCCAGAATGATGTTCTCCCACAAAATATTAAAGAAAATGCTTGCTCATGAAAGAATTTAATACCAAGTTTATAGTTTCATGGCACATAGATGGGTATTTAGGTTCGGAAGCAAGCAGGTTTTGTTGTTTAGCTTCAAGAGAATCAGTTTTGGATTTGTTATTCGAAAAAAAAGAACACTAAAAGCTGAAAGACTGATTCATTTGAAGAGGCTTTCTTAAGTGTTAAAAGTTAACAAACTCAATATTTACTACTCCCTCCTTTCAATTTGTTTGTCCGATTATCACTTGGCACTAAATTTAAGAAGTAAAAAGACTTTTGAATCTTGTGGTCCTAAACTAAAGATACGTAGAATGTATCAAATGCCGGTTAATTTTGTGATCTAAATATGGAATATGGAAATTATGCCAAAATAGGAAAGGATCATTCTTTTTTAAACAAACTAAAAAGGAAAGTAAGACAAATAAATTGAATCAGAGGAAGTAACTATTTTTATTTTCTACTTAAGGTATTTAGGAAGTAGACTGTGTTTCTCTCAGCAGGCGAGCTGCTCGGCCCAGCCACTGTTTTGTTCAATTTGTTTTGGACTGGGGAAGTGCTCTGGTCTAGAAATCAAATCCTAAGGGGTCTTTCAGCTGAGAAAGGCCATACATAGGCGACTCTTCCACATTTTCTTTTACATTTTATAATGGTTAACACCTATTACAGTTTCCAAAGTCAAGCGTGCCAGACTATTTTTCTACAAACCTTTATTGTAAAAGAGGAGCCAACTGTTGCTGAATAAATGAAACCTTTGTATTTAGGCTCAATATGGAAAAGTAAATATTGGTCAAAGAGAGAGAACACTAAAACCTCCATGTAATACTTACACTAATGACATACCTCTTGCAGGCTGTTCATTATAACACTTAGGGGAGGCAAATTCAGTTTAGCCCGACTTGCTATCTGCAAGTGATAAAACAAATAAATTGAAGTTTAGAATATACTAAAAACAATCAACAACAACAACATACCCAGTGAAATCCCACAAGTGGGGTCTGGGGAATATACTAAAAACAATCAATAACTAAAATGATGTAAAATGGAAATTGCATGATGATCCAAACATTTAAATAAATTATTCTGAAAATAAGAAATAACAGTAAAGAAAAATTGTTTAGCGAAAACCTCATCTGCATTGAGGTATCCAACTGGCAGTTTGGGGTCACTCTCGTCAATCATCTGTTTCAATAGGTTTTCTAGTTTTTTTCCTTTTGCATCACCAAACCATCCCCACTGATTAGCCAAACTCTTCATTTCTGTTAAGTGGAGTGCACTGTGAAGAGGCCCAGTCCAGAGGGGTCCTGAAACTACAAGTGAACGCGAAACCTGAAAAGAAGTATAATGCTAAGACGTGAGCCTGATGATAATTTCCTTTGATTATATGCACACACAACTCCATTCTTCATAGGGTTACTATCAGGGGGCAGATCCAAGGATTTATATCTGGCTGGTTCCAACCTTTAGGTTCTTAACATTGAACAACACATTTTAGTGATCTTTCACTATATATCTGTACTCCATATTGAAAAAGGTTGGGATCAGTAAACCTATTGACTATGTGCATCATCTTCTGTAATAGTTTTAATATTGGTATTTGGTTTAATTTTAAGAAGACTAAAATACCAAAGGTAAATAAGGATTTTGATGAGTCAGACGTGGAGATTTAAGGAATAAACCAGGCAAAAAAGAGAAGAAAGTAGTTAACACATGCTCATTGCCATGCAGCAAAAACAAGTAGGACATGGGATTTGAACTTTTGATCTCACTTGTAGAGGTATATCAAATAACTATTGCACCATAGGACTCTTTGAGCTCGTGTGCACATATATATTCTTAAGTCATTTTGAAGAGATATAGATGCACGTGAAACCACACCCCTCCACATGGATCTGCCCCAGGCTACTGTACATTTACTGACATGATTGGAGTAAAATCTTTCGCAAGATTTTATGATGATTAGAAGGGATTAGGAATGGAACTTAGTAGCATTGCACATGTCAATGTCAAATAAGTAGATAATGGATAAGTATGGGCTAAATCGTTCCTGATGCAAAAATACCAAATTGATATCGTATGAGATACGAAAGCATACATTTGTACTACAAGGGCAGCTGATCTCACCAAGTTCATTCCACGAAAATGCTTGAGTGTTCCCACATCGGTTGCAATAGCTGATAAAATTATAATACCTGGCAAGAGAAGCAAGGGCGTCATCACCAAGTACTAATAAAATAACTCTGAAAAAGTTCACAACCGAGATTAACCTGCTTGATGTAGACTTCCCACGCTTGACTTGTAGCAACACTCTAAACACAGGCCCATGATATGAGTAGTAAGAGAAAAGTGGAACAACATGATAACCAAGCACTGAAGCCTCTCTAACAGCTCCACCTATAAGCATCCGGAGACCTATCTCATTTGAATATGGCAAAGGCCGAACATATGCTCCATAGGCAGCCAAAGACCTACAAAGAAAGAACCAATGAATTTTTTGATCATCGTAGTGCAAAGAGGAGTCAATAAATTTAAACAACTGCGCAGGAAATAGCTATTGCACATTAGTCCACAAGTAACTCACACTGACCCTAAAAGTTTTTTCGCTTTGCTTTTAAAAATTTGATAAGTATTGAGTCTAGCAGATTTTATCAAACACCAAAGATATATTCATCAATGAAAATCTCTTCCACAAAGCCTTCTGTCATACCAGTGCCCAATTGTGTATACTTTTTAATTCAGTCTACCCAAGGCAGAGTCTTAGTAATAAAGCCTGGTATGACAACGATTTATCAATCAATCATAGATGCGCACTTCTCTCAACTACCGTTAACATTTGATGCAAGAAGGGACATTTTCGGAGTTTCAAGAGAATAACAAAGGAACAATATGTTTCAGGGGAAGATGTGCCATTAGCAAAGATTTTGAGGGGCACAGAAAACATTAAGCAGAACTCAACTGTTGAGGCCTATGACCACCAGAAGAAAGTCCATCAGTGGAGGTAATATATAGCAAGCCATCCAATTTAACAGCATCCAAAGCAACTCGTAAGTAACTGGAACCGCTACCGAAAGAATCCACATCAATAAGGTCAAAATAATCCTTTCGCAAGTAACACTCAGCCAGTAACCTTGTGGCAGGCAAATGATTAACCTCCCATCTTTTTCCTTCTCCAGAACCATTTGAGACCCGAGAAAGATTTCCCAAAATAATCTCCCTGTAATTTTCATTTGCATCATTCGCCACGACGAAATCTGCCTCGGCCTCTGCTAAGTACCGAAGAGAACGAATTCCGCAGCCGCACATGGCGTCGAGAACTCGTAGGCTTCCAGTGGTATTGCGGTAGAGGGCGGCGGAGAGAACAGCGAGGTCGCGGGCGGTGGCGCTTTCGCGGCGGAAGAAGGTGTCGCCGACATCGAATTGGTGGGCCCTTTCCGTTTGGTAGTGTGATTTACAATTCCGTTGGAATTTGAAGGATTTGATGTTTGGGTAATCAGAGATGAACGTAGAAATGGATAGCGGTTTGAGAGAAAGAGACGACATGGCGGGAAGTGGTTAAGTGGACTCTACTACTTTTGGGTTTTTATGGCTCTTTTTTCTTTTCCCAAGCTGCTTGTTGCTCCAACAAATTACTTACATTTTATTCATTTTCATTAAGATTTAAACTTCTCAATTGGAACATACCTAAAGATATTATCTCTAAATTTGAATATTAAATAATTAAAAAAAATTTCATGATAAAATAAAATAAAGCAAAAAGGTTAAAAAATGCTTTTTAACTTTAGTTTATTAGTTGATTTTGCCCCTGCCGTTAAAATGAAGTTAGTAATGCCCCTATCGTTATAGAACTTTTCATCCGTATCCTTATTGTGACGAAAACCCCAAAATCCATTAAATTAACCCATTTTTCAATATTACCCAATCCCTATCCAACTCAAGCCCGACCCATCCTAAAAAACAAACACTTGACCCATTTAATTCCTAAAAGCATCCATTTTTTGAAATTCAAAAATCATGACCTAACCTCTTCTCTTCCTAATTGTCTGGAGAACTTTTATAGACATTTGAGTTTGTTTCTCTCGTTTCTTCCATCTAAATTCCTCGTAGACGCCATTAAGGTATGAAATTTAACTTAGTTTATTTGATTGTTTGTCTTTCTATATATTTTAATGAGTTAGGGTTTGGTTGTGTTGTATACGAATTACTGATTTTCATAGATTTTCTTTTACAATTTTTTTTTTGCAACTTTGCGAGTTATGAATTTCCTAGTTGGTTAAACAATTTAGGGCTTTGGGTTCCTTTTGATTTACGGGTTAGGGTTTGTGTGTTTCCTTTGATTTACGAGTTAGGGTTAGGATTTTTGTGTTATATGATTTAGGATTTCTGGGTTTCCACAGATATTTTTGAGCTATGAATTTTGATTTTATACGACTTAGTTCTAGACTTGCATGTTATGATCTGTCAGATTTCCTGTTTCTTTTACGATTTAGAATCTCTTGGTTATGACCTAATTCTTTATTTGCATGTTCGGATCTGTCAAATTACTTGTTTCTTTTACGATTTATTGATTATTCTTTATACGACTTTATGAGCTATAAATTGTGAGACCCCATGTTTCTCGTCTTCCATTATATAAATAGTGTGGCATTATATAAGGAACATGTGATTTTTGCTAGCATCTAGGGATAATAAGGCTGAAAATAAGAGGTAATATCAAGGACTTAATGTTTCAAGTCAAAGGAATCCCCTAATACACATTCAGGGTTAAAGAAATGGCTCAAGTGGCACCTCACCCTTTTTGGAAGGTTTAAATTAGGTTTCACTTTTCGGATAGGACTAAAAGTTTATAATTTGCTAACAATGGATTTTTTAAAAAAATTATTTTAATAGCACAAAGATCATACATTAAGTTTTGGAATCAAGAAAGTTGCAAGATAAAGGTTGGCCAAGGTTACCGAAAGTTTTCTTAAGAAATCCTTCTTAAATTTGGGTAAAATGTACAGGCCATATCCCCCAAACTATAAAGAGTTAGAAGGTCCATGACCTATCAAATTGAAGATCTATGAGTCTAATTTGCAACGCACAACACCGCGCATCAAACATACCTCAGCATAAAAAGTTATGACCGTTTTACCGACACTACTCGAGCTGGAAATTGGGTCATGGGTCGGGTCGGGTTGACCCACCTTAATGTCGGTTAATTTGAGCTTTTTAAAGCTCAAATCAGTGTCCTTTCGTCCCCAAACAACTTGTAAACTGAAGGAAAAGTTCCCTCAAGGTGCAAAAGGGATTTGAGTAAGTTTTTCACATTCTTACCGTTAAAATTTGTCTGTGTGTATAGAAATGCGTGCCTTACGCTTTGCAATTATTTTCCCCTCTCATTAGCTGAGTTTGGGGCTGTTTTTGGAGTGTAAAAAATGGTGTTCTTGCTGGTTATTGTTAGTTTACAGCTGGTGTGTTTAGGTAATAACTTTGGGGCTCCTTTACGGTCATTTTTATGAAGATTTACGGACATTTCCTCGTGTAAATGCTCCTTGCCGAATCTGGTCATTTAATGCTAAATTTTTTACTATCTATAGGTGTCTTTAAGTTGCGTATATATAGTCGTTGTGAATCTTAGGATGTAAGGAACAACTTTCGTGAAGAAACTTTTGGCAATTGGATGTTCGTTGGAGAGGTATGGTAAGGCTAAACTCCATCCTTCCTTTTAGCACGAAATCCGGGAAGTTTCCCAAAACGTCATATGCGATATCTTACTATTCTGTTGCTAGAAACACCTTCTGTGAAAGACACTGGGATTGCAGCTGAGTTATTTTTATGATGGTGTTAGGTCAAAATTCCATTCATTTGCTTAAACTGGATATTAAATATCTATATATCATTTTATTGGTTTTCCCGACTACCTATTCATATGTTCGAGGTGTTTGTCTTCTTGGTATAGTCCATTAAAATAAATGTAGAATGTGAAGGGAATGTAGTGTTTATAGTTAGTCTTTCTGCCATACAAAAATATTATTGAAGTATTTAGCAAGTAATGTGTTGGTTTCCAATATTCTCCGTGAAATGCTCCTATTTAAATTACTAAGGCACTTGATCCTATATAAATACTTTCTTTTACTAATTGACATGGGACCAAGTATAAGTGTTATGTAAAGTACCTTTTATGAACATTTTCAAAGTTAAGGCTTCACTCTAAATGTTGGGTTAAGTTCCCAAACTTGTTAATAAGACATATAAAATCCCATGAGTCATGTGTATATGCTATGACAAGATGTTATGAGAATAAGTATACCAATGAGCCAAGATTGGCTAAGCTTTTGCTATGGTCTACTATGTGCATTCAACATTCGTATCATACATTGCACGTTATGCATAGACTTCAAGATATAATCGAAGGTATGAGGCCTATTTTCCCAAATATATATATGTATATGGTACAAATGGCCACAGGTTGGTAGATATGATGCCCGTTAGCTATCGAAAAGGACCACCATTACTAGCATTTGGTTGGGTATGTCATGCATTTGCATCTATATATACGTATTCACGACATGCGATACTTGAGCATACCATGCATATTTGACCACTAGGAGGTTTCCAATTGGCCCTTAAGGCTACTTGAGTTTTGGTTAGAAGTGGTATTTCTATTAACCTTTTTACTATGGTTATCTATGATTTTACTTCCTGTTTACATACCAGTACATGTTTATTCGTACTGACGTTCCTTTGCCTGGGGATATTGCATTTTATTTCGTGCGTGCAGGTTCAGGTTGGGGTTCTGATTTACCCCTCCACTAGGAGCCCTGTTCAGCTATGAGTTAGTAAGCTCCACCTCTTCCTGGAGCTTTCACAGGATGCTTACTTTTTGTTGTACAGTTGGGTATAGTCAGGGCCCTGTCCCGACAGTGGTAGTGATTCTCTTAGAGGCTATTATGGACACGTTATTGTAGTTTGGTTCTTTTGTGCCTTTCATTCTCCAGTCATCAAATTGGCATGTATATATAGTGAGTGCCTGTACATCTATTGTGGCAGCCTTGTCGACCAACTAGTACACTATCATTTTGGTTTATCTATCTTAATGTACATGAGTTACTGTTGACCAAGTCATGACCTAAAATGTCTAAGCTTAGTCTTTCAAACGTCATGCTGCCCGATTTTCTTCTGGTCCCTAGTTTAGTTAATTGGCATGTTTAGCGGCTTACCTGACCAATACGATATCGAGTGCCGGTCGCGCCTCCCCTCTCTTTGGGGCGTGACATAAATTTTGGGTGTTGTAGGATTTTGGGGTTTTGTCAGAGATGATTTAGGTTTTGGGAGTTTTTGTAAGAGGTGATTTAGGTTTTGGGGCTTTTGTAAAAGGTGGTTTAGATTTTGGGGGGTATGGGCTGAATTGTGATATTAGTTTAGGAATGTGATGTAACAAATTTAAATGTGATCCCAATATTTTATTCATGAACATGGTCTCAACTTTAAAAATTTATTGCTTTTAATTTGTTTCTCGTCTTGTATGCCTATTTTTATTTAATTTTTTACTCTATCTTTTTTTAATTTTAATGCCTAGTTAATTTAATATCTAGTTAATATAATGCCTAGGAACGGTACTATTTCTGTTGTCTTATTATGCCTTTGTACATTTATTTCTTTAAACAAATTAATGTAGTGTTTTTGTTGTCTTATTATGATTGTGTTAATATAATTAGTTTATTTTTTATAATTGATTTTAGGTTACCTAAAATAGTTCTGATTGATCTGATATTTTACTATGGTGAAGTATGGATAAGAGAGTCTTAATTGGACTAGATAGAAAGATTGTTCGTGAATGGGAAGGTTATGATTTTGATCTCTTATTTTTGTTTTTATAGATATAATTAATGAATACATTGGTAAATTATGATATGTGAATGTTGAACAATTAGCATCTGTTCCTCCTGAAAAATACTATGAAATTGATGGTGATGAGGAGATTAGGATATTATTGTCCTTTGTTAATGAAAGACTTGATATTATAAACTTGTCTGCTATTGAGGATAGTGATTTAGATGTCGATGTTAAGAATATAACTAAACTCAAACAGTCTGGGGTTGAGGTAGAAATTAATGAATTAACTCCTAATTATACCTTTGATAGAACTGATAATGACTCTGATACTGCTTACTGTTGATTCTGATTATAATTCTAAAGAATTGGAGGTTTTAGCAAAACAAAGGAAAAGGATAATAAATTATCAATTGTCTGATTATAAGGATTTACATAGGTCAATGTCATTTAAGGATATAGTTGAAGTAGGAGATACATTAGTTTGCATGCATTCACAAATGGTTATAATCTAACCATTAAACAACGACACTTTACAAGATTTAGAATTATTTACAAAGAAGAAGCAATTTTGTAGCTTAATATCTGGTAAGAGACATTCTCCTAGTGTTAGAGTGAAAATCTTGAAAGGAGAACATAAATATGATGATCCATTTGGGAATTAATTACAAAATTAGTGCAACTATAGTTGCTTAAGTTATAGGCTAATGCCAAACACAAAGTCAAGGAAATGAGAGTTAATTTCAAACTGATTTTAACATTTATGTTCATTTTGAGAAGTGTAAGAGAGCTAAAAGAATGATATTACTAAATATCAAGGGTAGTTTTTGTGATGATTATAAAAAATCGATTGGCTATGCAAATGCTTTAAATGAGAGTAATCTTGGGAGTTATGTTGTCCTTAAGGTTTCAAAAGATGAATTTGGGAAAAGAAATTTTTTAAGGATGTACATTTACTTTGAAGCAATGACAAATGATTTTGAGAATGTATTGAGACCTTTCATGGGCCTGGATGGTACATTTTTAAAGGGTAAATGATCTTAAGCGTATTTATACGCCCAATAGTCAATTTTACCCATGTTCAGCCTAGTTAGAGGACAAATTGATAGAGTCTAGGCTAGTGTAATGTTGCTATTTCACATTAATCCTTGGCGGAGAGCGCTTTTTGGTTGTGTTTTGTAAGTTTGTAAATAGATATGCATGTCCAAGTTCATAGCTGGAAAACAAGGAAGGATAAAACCGAAAAAAGGAAGCATGGAAAGCCAATACAGTGCTGGAAAGGAGCAACTCCGCATCGCGGACTAGTGTGTAGGCAATTGGAATTTAAAAAGAAGCAGAAAAGGCGTGAAAATACTTATGGTGAACAAGTCCGTGTCGCAGACTTAATTCAGGGTAATTCAAAATTTTTCGAATGATCTGGAAGTGCAAAATACACAATGGGGGAACAAGTTTGCATCGCGGGACTTGGATGTTGCACAGTGAAAGTCGAAAAACAAAATTGTTTAGGTTTAAATACTATTTTTATTTATTATTTTATAATCTGATTTTTCGTTGGGACAGAGAAGAGAGACAAAGAACTTCATCCTAAGATTGTTTCTTTCATCTTTTCTTCTTTTAACTCATTCTTTGAATGTTTCTTAGACTACTTTTGTGTTTGAGACAAATGATGAGTGGCTAATTTTCCATATTCTAGGTTGTAGCCATAGACTATTCTCTTGACGTTGTTTCCTATGATTTATGAATGGATTTTCCCTTAATTACTCTTATATTCCTTTAATCTATATTTCATAGTTTGGCCAACCGTGTGTAACGACCTGGCCCAATACTGTGAAGTATTGTCCGGTCTTGGGCCTAGCTCATCACGGATTTATCCCTTTGGGATCATCCTAAAAGGCATCTCACAGTATGTAAACCAGTCCTTTACTTATATACCTAACATCTCTCCTGTGTTTTGCCGATGTGGGACATCTCATCTCAAGATGGGTTGTTACATACACCCCCTCTATGGACTCAGCGTCCTCGCTGAGATTTGCCCCACTGCATGGGATTCGCCTAGACTCAGTACTGAGGTTTGCCCTGCCTCACCGAGATTTGCCTAAACTCAGTTGAACTCTAGCCCCACATCAGCAAGACTGACACAGGAGTGGCTCTGATACTATCTGTAACAACATAGACCAACACTGTGAAGTATTGTCCGCTCTTGGGCCTAGCCCATCACGGATTTGTCCCTTTGGGCTTACCCCAAAAGGTGCCTCATAGTATGCAGACCAGTCCGATACTTATATACCCAACATCTCTTTTATGTTTTGCCGATGTGGGACATCTCATCTCAAGATGGGTTGTTACACCGTGAAATAAACATATTGTCTACCTTGGATTTGAAATATGTTTAGGGGATAGAACACAGGGTATAGGGAGCTTGTTTGTTCTAGGAAACTAAGATGATTCATGTATGGGAGACTTGTGACACCTACCCATACACCTTTCTTGGTTAATAAAATTGGAAGATAGATTTGATACATTTTCATTGATCATGCTTATCCCCACTCAACAATGTAGTTAGACTGTCAATAAGAATAGGCAAGTAGAGATCGGAAGATCGTGCTTGGTAAATTAAACCTTACAAATCAGTAATTAGAAAACTCATAAATAATCATAGAAATTGAGGCTAGAATATGTGTCGAAACGGTTATACTCCTAAAATCTCGCTTAACTTGGTAACTTCTTAGCAAAACCTTCGATCGTAGTAGTAGTAGTTTAATTTTTACCATATAGTAGAAATAACTAATACTCATCTTTTCTTGAATAACACACATTGTATAGTCTTCTTTTGATAGTAATTGAAAGGTAACTGGAGTCTTTGGGTTCGATATCTCGGCTCTCTAAAAGTTACTATATTGCTTGAGTACACCGCATACACTTGCGTGTGCTAAGGAAGCAACAAGTTTTTGGTGCCATTAACAAGGACTTTAAGTTAGCGATTGGTTATTTTTAAGAAGTTGATTTGTTTTGTAGTGTTCACCACACTTGATCTTAGCCGTGTTTTTGTTATAAGAATCTAGTCTGATCCACTGGTGGAACCAAAGCCTTATTTCTAGAAAAGTAAGAGGAGGGAGGGATTAGTATATCGAATCCCATATTTTGCCCTCGTCAAACAAGAAGAGCAGGAAGATGATAAGGAAAGGGTAGAACCAGTGATTGACCCTATTCCTGAACTAACGACGACTAGACTAGTTTGAGATGTGGCCATCCCGCGAGCAACTAATGTCACTAATAGTATTCAGAAACCACCTCTTGGTGGTAAATTTGAGCTTAAGCAGAGTATGATGCAACTTTTGCACTCTACCAGTCAGTTCACGAGATTGCCACATGAAGATCCCCAAGTTCATCTTCGGAATTTCTTGGAGATCAGCGATACCTATATTTCTCACTAGGTGTCTTCAGATTATGTGAGGTTGACCTTATTTCACCTATCACTACTTGGGGAAGCAAGAAGGTGGTTGCAGTCTGAGTCACCTAATTCTATTACCTCTTGGGATGACTTGTATACCTTTATTTGTCACGCCCCAAAGAGAGGGGAGGCGCGACTGGCACCCGATAGCGTTATTGGCCGGGTAAGCCACTAAACATGCTAGTTAACTAAACTAGGGACCAAAAGAAAATCAGGCAGCATAATGTCTGAAAGACTAAGCCTGGACATTCTAGGTCATGACCTAATCAACAGTAAATCATGTACAAGATAGATAAACCAGAACAATAGGGTACTAGTTAGCCGACAAGGCTGTAACAATAGAGGTACAGGCACACACTATATATACATGCCAATCTAATGACCGAAGACTGAAAGGCACAAAAGAACCAACCCACAATAACATGTCCACAATAGCCTCTATGTGAATCACTAACACTGTCGGCACAGGGCCCCGACATACCCAACTAAACAAAAAAAAGTAAACATCCTGTGAAAGCTCCAGGAAGAGGTGGAGCTTACCAACTCATAGCTGAATGGGGCTCCTAGTGGAGGGGTAAATCAGAGCCCCTACCTGAACCTGCACGCACGAAATAAAATGCAGCGTCCCCAGGCAAAGGGACGTCAGTACGAATAAACATGTACTGGTATGTAAGGCAGGAAATAAAATCATAGATAACCATAGTAAAAAGGTTAATAGAAATATTACCTGTAACCAAAACTCAAGTAGCCTTAATGGCCAATAAGCCACCTCCTAGTGATAAAAAATGCATGGTATGCTCGAGTGTCGCATGTCGTGAATACATATATATATATGCAAATGCATGACATACCCAACCAAATGCTAGCACTGGTGGTCCTTTCCGGTAGCTAACCGGCATCTGCCAACCTGTGGCCATTTGTACCATATACATATATAGTTGGGAAAATAGGCCCCATACCTTCGATTATAGCTCGAAGTCCATGCATAACGTGCAATATATGATATGAATGTTTAACGCACATAGTAAGCCATAGCAAGAACATAGCCAATCTTGGCTCATTGGTACACTTATTCTCATAGCATCATAGTCATTGTCATTTGGCCAATCTTGGCTCATTGGTACATTTATTCTCATAACATCATAATCGTTGTCATAACATATACATATGGCTCGTGGAATCATACATATCCTTTTTAACAAGTTTGGGAACTTAACCCAACATTTAGAGTGAAGCCTTAACTTTGAAAATGTTCATAAAGGCGATTTACATAATGATTATATTTGGTCCCATGTCAATTAGTAAAAGAATGTATTTAAACAGGATCAAGCGCCTTAGTAGTTTAGATGGGAGCATTTCACTTGGATATATTGGAAACCAACGCGTTATTGGTTAAATAGTTCAATTATATTTTTGTATGGAAGGAGGACTATTTTTGAATACTACATTCCCTTTGCATTCTACATTTATTTTAATGGCACTATACCAAGAAGAGAAACACCTTGGAAATGTGAATAGGTAGCCGGGAAACCGATAAAATGATATATAGAAATTGAATGTCCAGGTTAAGCGAACAAATGGAATTTCAGCCTAATACCATGATGAATATAACTCAGCTGCAATCCCAATGCCTTTCTCAGAAGGTCTTTCTAGCAATAGAATAGTAAGATATCACATTTGACGTTTTGGGAAACTTTCCGGATTTCGTGCTAAAAGGAGGGACGGAGCTTAGCCTTAACATACCTCTCCAACGAACATCCGATTGCCAAAAGTTCCTTCACGGAAGTTGTTCCTTATGTCCTAAGCTTCACAACGACTATATATATGCATCTTAAAGACACCTTAACAGTCAAAAATTCAGCATTAATGACTAGATTCGGCAAGGAGCATTTACGCGAGGAAATGTCCGTAAAACGTCATAAAAATGACCGTAAAAGAGCTCCAGAATTATTACCTAAATACACCAGCTACAAACCAACAATACCAGCAAGAACATCACTTTTTTTACAGCCCAAAAACAGCTCCAAACACAGCTAACACGAGAGGAAAACAATTCCAAAGCGTAAGGCACGCATTTCTAGGCACGGGGACGAATTTTAACGGTAGAAATGCGAAATACTTACCTAAATCACTTAGAGAACCCTTGGGAGCTCTCTCTTCAGTTGCAAACTGCTTTGGGACGAAAATGGATTAATTTTGAGCTTTAAAGTGTCAAAATAGCCGACATTAAGTCGGGTCAACCCGACCCGACCCATGACCCGGTTTCCAGCTCGGGCAGTCTCGGTAAAACGGTCATAACTCTTTATTCTGAGGTCAGTTTGATGCGCGGTTTTATCCGTTGCAAACTAGACTCATAGATCTTCAATTTGATAGGTCATGGAGCTTCTAACTCCTTATAGTTTGGGAGATATGAGCTGATACATTTGACCCAAATTTAAGAAGGATTTCTTAAAGAAACTTACGGTAACTTTGGCCAACCTTTATCTTGCAACTTTATTGATTCCAAAACTTAATGTATGACCTTTCTGCTATTATAATAACTTAAAGAAATCCATTATTAGGAAATTATAAAATTTAGTCCCATCCAAAAAGTGAAACTTAATTTAAACCTTCCGAAAAGGGCGAGGTGCCACTCGGGTCATTTCTTTAATCCCGAATGTGCATTTAGGGTATTCCTTTGGCTTAAAACTTTAGGTATTTGATATTACCACTTATTTTCAGCCTTATTATCCTTAGGTGCTAGGAAAAATCACATGTTCCTTATATAACGCCACACTAATTAAATAATGGAAGACGAGAAACACGGGGCCTCACAGTCTCCCCCCTTAAGAACATTCGTCTGCAAATGTGTCAAGACAGCCCTTTGGTTGCATTTCCATGTAAAAAAATATTTTTTTGACACATCTATTACCCTTTCAAACCATAAATCAACTTTCAAAAACTCCAACTACTAAGCTTTGTATAGCTATCCCACGACAAAACATATAAGTTTCACCTAGAAATCTTTTAAACCTTAAGTTACTAAAAAGAAAATGATAACTGCTAGTTTTGGAATACGGCCTACCTTAAGTTATAAATAGCTGGGGGTGATTCCTCATCATTTCTTCTTTAGCTTCCCAAGTTATTTCCTCAATATTTTGGTTCTGCAACAACACTTTCACGAAGGCCACTATTCATTTCAAAGCCTCCTCTTTTGTCGATCTAAAACATCCACTAGTATCTCATCATAAGTTAAGCCTTGAGCAAAGGGGGGTGTCCTTAATGCGAGTAATACATGAAGGATCTCTAATGTACTTCCGCAACATAGATACATGAGGCACTGGATGGACTGCTCTTACTTCTAAAGGAAAATTAAGCTCGTATGTTACCCTGCTAATTTCTCTAATAATCTTATACGGTCCAACATATCTAGGATTAAGCTTTCCTGTATTTCCAAACCGCATGAGTCTCTTCATAGGTGAGACCTTTAAGAAGACCCAATATTCTTCATCAACTCTAAGTCTCGTCGTCGAACATCTGCGTAAGACTTCTGCTGATTCTGGGCCCTTTGCAATAATCTCTGATAAGTTTTTTTTTCGTTACTTGTTGAACTAGATTAGGGTCTAGCAACTTTTCCTCCACAACTGTAAACTAATCAACCGGTGACCTACATCTTCACCCATATAGTGCTCCCTAAGGATTCATTCAAATACTAATATGGAAGCTATTATCATAAGCAAACCCAATAAGAGGTAGATGCTCATCCCGATTTCCTTTAAAGTCCAGTATATAGGTGCATAGCATATCCTCAACAGTCTGGATGGTACATCTTGCTTGCCCATCAGTTTTTGGATGAAAAGCGATTTTGAGATTCACCTGAGTGCCCAGACCCTTTTCATAAGGCTTCCAAAAATGTACGGTAAATTGAGCCCTTTGATCAGAGATAATAGATAATGGAACTCCATGAAGGCAAACAATCTCTTGAATGTAAAGCTTATCATAATACTCCGCTGAATATGTCGTTCTTACTGGCAAGAAATGAGCAGATTTTATAAACCTATCAATGATTACCCAAATAGAGTGATCCTGTATGGAGTGTGAAGCAACCTAGTGATGAAGCCCATATTTATCATGTCCCATTTCCAAAACGTAAAATCAATATACTTAGCTAGGCCTTCAGGTCTCTGATGTTCTGTTTTAACATGCTGGTAGTTGGGGCATTGGCTACCATCCTTGGAATATCTTTTTCATGCCATTCCACTAATAGATCTTTCATAGGTCTCAATACCTTCCCCTTTTTTTTTACTGCCCCAGGTTGAGACGAATATCTAGGATAATAAGCCACAAAATGAATCTTGGCACGGAGCCCTCCGATGTTTGGCACACGTAAGAGCCCCGGTACTGAAGGATTCCATCTCAAGTTAGCTCAATTAGAGGATGTCGTTGTTGTGGAACACTTTCCCTCGATATCATAAGCTTAGGATCCTCACGTTGTTGCTCTTTTACATTAGTAACAATGGAAGATTTAATTGTATTTTCAACAATCACACCTTAACCTTTTTGTATCTGCTAATAGCACTTGCAAACTAGTTACCTGACGTAAATCTTTTGTCATTTCAATCTTATTAGCTTTAACAAGAATTAGACTTCCCATGGACTTCCAGCTAAGTGCATCAGCAACAAGATTAGCTTTACCTGGATGGTACAAAATGTCAACATCATAATCTTTTAGTAATTCTAGCCACCTTCTTTGTCATAGTTTCAACTCCTTCTGCTTGAATAAATATTGGAGGCTCTGGTGGTCGGTAAAAATATCAACATGAACTCCGTATAGATAATGTCGCCAAATCTTTAGGGCAAATACAGCGGCAGCGAGCTCAAGATCATGGGTAGGATAATTTTGTTCATGCTTTTGCAACTGTCTAGAAGCATATGCAATTACTCTACCATGTTGTATAAGAACACAACCTAGGCCAATTCTCGAGGCATCAAAATATACAACGTAGCCTTCAGCTCCATCCAGAAGATCCAAGATAGGTGCGGTAGTAAGCCTTTTCTTTAACTCTTGAAAACTCTGCTCACATGCTTCAGTCCATTGAAACTTAGCTGCTTTATGTGTCAATCTCGTTAGCGGTGCAGAGATAGAGGAGAATCCCTCAACAAACCTCCTATAATATCCTGCCAAGCCCAAATAACTATGGACCTCTGTTGGATTCAATAGTCTCGTCCAGGCCATTACGGCTTCAATCCTCTGGCCATTGACTTTGATATTATCGCTAGTAATAACATGTCCACGAAAAGCTATAGAAGTTAACCAAAATTCACATTTGGAGAATTCAGCATATAACTTGTTGTCTTGGAGAGTCTATAATATAACTCGCAGGTGGTCTACATGCTCAACTCTTGATTCATCCTAAATATTACCTTTGGAATATCAACATCCCTGACTCGTAGCTGGTAGTACCTGGGTCACAAGTCAATCTTTGAAAAACCATCAATCCATATAAAGGATACTTATTCCTGATAGTAAATTTATTTAGTTATCTGTAACCGATACACATTCATAAGGAGCCATCTTTCTTTCAAGCAAAGAGCACGGGAGAACCCCATGGAGATGTGCTTGGCCTAATAGGGTCTTCATCAAACAAGCCCTTCAGTTATTCCTTCAAGTCTCTTAGCTCTACGGGAGCCATTCTTTTTTTTTTAGAGAGAAATGGGTATACGTTGCATATGAGGGAGAAAATCTAAAGAAAAATTAATATCCCTTTCGAGGGATCCCGGGAACCTCATCGGGGAATATTATCATGAATTCATTCACAGTAGGGACTGACTAAAGGGCCAGTTGTTAATAAAATATCCTATCTTTCCGTAATGGTAACATGCACCTTAACCCTTTCTACACTGCTTAGTATGAAGCTTACCGCATTGTGTACATGGGGGAGTAAGTTGTCTCATTTGTGCATAACGCTCCTGTCGACGATTCTTAGGCTGGTGTAAACTCCGCCCCGACCCTGATTGAATATAATGATCAATTTGCTGGCCCTGTATTTATAGCGGGGAACTACCCAATGATGGAGGTGGATATCGATGAAAAGGAGGCCTAAAATCACCCTCAATACTCTATACATATGACCAATAAATTTCTGTGGATCCTTAGTGGGATTGGACCTTGTAAATACTAGTGGGGCCAAGTGAAGAAACACTCGTATGTTCGAGCTTCCATCCCTTCTGATGTCTGCTCTTGCCTCTAGTTGTCTCTCATGAATGGAAGCCATCCTAGTTAGTAGTTGAATAGCCTCCTTCATCCCCTTCTCCCCAGTCTCTAATAAGGCTTGGGGTATTAGATCTCCTTGGGCCCCAATAGGTACTGGTGAGTCAGGAACTGTGGGCATTGGAGGCTCCCTATGTGACTCAATAGGGAATATATCTGCCTCACCAGGCAAGACATGATTGGTACCTTCTCTCGGATCCATACTTATCTCATGCTGTGCCATCTCCTGAGCATAGGTAACCCATTAAATAAGAAGAACATAACACGATAGAGATTTCATATGTTCCTATAGCTTTGTTCTATAGCACGATCTATTAAGTGAAAGAAACGTAACCATCCCTAAATGCCTTGTAGCCTCTTGATTATAAGTGTGGTGCACAACACACCCATAAGCAAGACTCTACTCGACACGGCATTGTGGACTCCCTAGGACATGACCTACTCTGATACCATGTTTGGCACACCCCAAAGAGAGGGGAGGCGCGACTGGCACCCGATACCGTTATTGGCTGGGTAAGTCACTAAACATGCTAGTTAACTAAACTAGGGACCAAAAGAAAATTAGGCAGCATAACGTCTGAAAGACTAAGCCTGGACATTCTAGGTCATGACCTAATCAACAGTAAATCATGTACAAGATAGATAAACCAGAACAATGGGGTACTAGTTAGCCGACAAGGCTGTAACAATAGAGGTACAGACACATACTATATATACATGCCAATCTAATGACCGAAGACTAAAAGGCACAAAAGAACCAACCCACAACAACATGTCCACAATAGCCTCTATGAGAATCACTAACATTGTCAGCACAGGGCCCCGACATACCCAACTATACAAAAAAAAGTAAACATCCTGTGAAAGCTCCAGGAAGAGGTGGAGCTTACCAACTCATAGCTGAATGGGGCTCCTAGTGGAGGGGTAAATCAGAGCCCCTACCTGAACCTGCACGCACGAAATAAAATGCAGCGTCCCCAGGCAAAGGGACGTCAGTACGAATAAACATGTACTGGTATGTAAGGCAGGAAGTAAAATCATAGATAACCATAGTAAAAAGGTTAATAGAAATATTACCTGTAACCAAAACTCAAGTAGCCTTAATGGCCAATAAGCCACCTCCTAGTGATAAAAAATGCATGGTATGCTCGAGTGTCGCATGTCGTGAATACATATATATATATATGCAAATGCATGACATACCCAACCAAATGCTAGCACTGGTGGTCCTTTCCGGTAGCTAACCGGCATCATATCTGCCAACCTGTGGCCATCTGTACCATATACATATATAGTTGGGCAAATAGGCCCCATACCTTCGATTATAGCTCGAAGTCCATGCATAACGTGCAATGTATGATATGAATGTTTAACGCACATAGTAAGCCATAGCAAGAACTTAGCCAATCTTGGCTCATTGGTACACTTATTCTCATAGCATCATAGTCATTGTCATTTGGCCAATCTTGGCTCATTGGTACATTTATTCTCATAACATCATAATCGTTGTCATAACATATACATATGGCTCGTGGAATCATACATATCCTTTTTAACAAGTTTGGGAACTTAACCCAACATTTAGAGTGAAGCCTTAACTTTGAAAATGTTCATAAAGGTGATTTACATAATAATTATATTCGGTCCCATGTCAATTAGTAAAAGAATGTATTTAAACAGGATCAAGCGCCTTAGTAGTTTAGATGGGAGCATTTCACTGGGCTATATTGGAAACCATCGCGTTATTGGTTAAATTGTTCAATTATATTTTTGTATGGAAGGAGGACTGATTTTGAATACTACATTCCCTTTGCATTCTACATTTATTTTAATGGCACTATACCAAGAAGAGAAACACCTTGGAAATGTGAATAGGTAGCCGGGAAACCGAAAAAATGATATATAGAAATTGAATGTCCAGGTTAAGCGAACGAATGGAACTTCAACCTAATACCATGATGAATATAACTCAGCTGCAATCTCAATGCCTTTCACAGAAGGTCTTTCTAGCAACAGAATAGTAAGATATCACATTTGACATTTTGGGAAACTTCTCGGATTTTGTGCTAAAAGGAGGGACGGAGCTTAGCCTTAACATACCTCTCCAACGAACGTCCGATTGCCAAAAGTTCCTTCACGGAAGTTTTTCCTTATGTCCTAAGCTTCGCAATGACTATATATACGCAGATTAAAGACACCTATAAATAGTCAAAAATTCAACATTAATGACCAGATTCGGCAAGGAGCATTTACGCGAGGAAATGTCCGTAAAACGTCGTAAAAATGACCGTAAAAGAGCTCCAGAATTATTACCTAAACACACCAGCTACAAACCAACAATACCAGCAAGAACATCACTTTTTTTACAGCCCAAAAACAGCTCCAAACACAGCTAACACGAGGGGAAAACAATTCCAAAGCGTAAGGCACGCATTTCTAGGCACGGGGACGAATTTTAACGGTAGAAATGCGAAAAACTTACCTAAATCACTTAGAGAACCCTTGGGAGCTTTCTCTTCAGTTGCAAACTGGTTTGGGACGAAAATGGATTAATTTTGAGCTTTAAAGTATCAAAATAGCCGATATTAAGTCGGGTCAACCCGACCCGACCCATGACCCGGTTTCCAGCTCAGGCAGTCTCGGTAAAACGGTCATAACTCTTTATTCTGAGGTCGGTTTGATGCGCGATTTTGTGCATCACAAACTAGACTCATAGATCTTCAATTTGATAGGTCATGGATCTTCTAAATCCTTATAGTTTGGGAGATATGAGCTGATATATTTGACCCAAATTTAAGAAGGATTTCTTAAAGAAACTTACGGTAACTTTGACCAACCTTTATCTTGCAACTTTATTGATTCCAAAACTTAATGTATGACCTTTCTGCTATTAAAATAACTTAATGAAATCCATTATTAGCAAATTATAAAATTTTAGTCCCATCCGAAAAGTGAAACTTAATTTAAACCTTCCGAAAAGGGCGAGGTGCCACTCGGGTCATTTCTTTAATCCCGAATGTGCATTTAGGGTATTCCTTTGGCTTAAAACTTTAGGTCTTTGATATTACTAATTATTTTCAGCCTTATTATCCTTAGGTTCTAGGAAAAATCACATGTTCCTTATATAACGCCACACTAATTAAATAATGGAAGACGAGAAACACGGGGCCTCACATTATTGAAGGGTCGAAACCAAATACAAAGATTTTACTTGATTTTGCGGCAGGTGGATAGGATTTGGAAAAGACATATGATGAGCTTTATGCCTTATTGAATCGGATTGCACAAGGAAATCTAGAGCGGAGTGGTGGATCAAGGAGACCCGTGGTGCAAAAGCAAACGGGTGTGTTGGAAGTGGACGAGATGACAACTTTACAAGCCTAAGTTTCATCCATGCAGAATATACTGACTACCCACTTCAACGACCTGGCTTTAAATTAGCCGCATGCTCAAGTGAATATGGTCCAACAACAACATCAACCTTCTTGGTATGAGGTGTGTGGTAGTAAACATATGATTGATTATTGTAGCTCCACTCCAGAGCCAGTCAACTTTGTGGGTAATGCACCAAGAGGAAGAGTCCCTCAAGGATATGAAAATATTTATAATTTCAATTGCAGAAATCATCCTAACTTCTCTTGGCGTGATAACCAGCAAAATCAGGGAGGCCCTCAGTATAGACCACAAGGTGATGGGCATCCATGCAATCAACAAGGACAATTGCTTGCAATACCTACTGGTGTGAGCATCGATGACATGTTCAGACATATCATGGAATTCCAACAGAAGTTAGCAGCGGATCAGACTAAGCTAGCCGCAAATGTTCACCAGAATTAACTTGCCATTCTGAATATTGAAAAGCAGTTTGGGCAACTAGCAAGTGTGCACAATTCCAGACCACAAGGTTGAGCACAGGGAGTAGCAAGCCTATGGCAGAATTAGTCCCAAAGAAGAAGAGAAAGGATAACCCAAATGTAGAGAAAGAAGATGAGGCTGGCAATCTCAGCTCTCCAAGTGTTGAGGCCAAACCAAAACCAAAGCCTCCTCCTCCTTTTCCACAAAACTTCAAAAAGGAGGATAAGTGCTTCCAAAAATTTATCGGGCTCCTAAAACAAATACATATTAACTTACCTTTAGTTGATGTTTTGCAGGTCGTGTGTTGTCAAACAACACTTTTGCTGCTTAAAAACTTAGAATTTTGTGTGTTCTCAAAGCGATGTTAATGGGTTTGATGTGTTTTTATGTTTGTTTTTTTTATGATTATAGGATTTGGCACGATTTTAGGCTAAGTGTGCAATTGTTGTTCTACGACACTCATTACGGCCGTGGAAGTTTTCATGAACCGTAGAGTAGGGTTCATAGTGAGATCCAGTAAAGAGGTGATTTTTTAAAGTTGCATTTATGAATTGTCAGATGAGTCATTGAAAGATTTATGAGTCATTGATGAGGTTTCGTATCTTGAGGATTAGAAGTTGGGATTTCTAAAAAGTCATCAGAAGACACCCTATGTGGGACGTAAGTCTGAATACGGTCCATAGAAAGGTCTCATAGAAGCTATGCCCAGATTTGAAGAATGAAGTCTACAAAGCCTCGATACGGGCCATAGAACTTAGTACGACTCATAGACTTGCTCATATTGCCTTTGAATCCAGTTTTCCTATTTTATTTTGGATTTGTATTTTAAGTACTATAAATAGATGTTTTAAGATTTTTTTCATAAGGTAAGAGGAGAATGGCTACAAACATCGAGATAAATACTTAGAACATTATTTTGTGATTTTAATTCATACATTGTGATTTCCATTGAAGAGTTTGGATTTTTTGTTCTTAAATTCATCCTTGTAAGTACTCAATTGTGTTATTCTATATCATGATTCTTGTATCTACAATGAGTATGTATAGCTAAATCCATAACTAGGGTTGTGGGAACCATGAAAAACTAACAAGGTAAAATCGAATAATTCATAATTCTTGGAAGGTACACATGCATGTATTAATTAATTGTCTTTGTTTTGATTGATTTTCAATGGTGGCCAACGTTAGAACTCACTTAGCTATTACTGGCTGGATCAAGGTAGTAATGAATAGGAAAATAGATTAATTAACAGGATTCAATCGATTTTTCTTATCTAATCAACCAAAAATGGATCAAGGGAGGTTATACTGGAACAATAGGTAAAGGTTAGTAATGTCAAACTTCGGGTGGATCAAATCACATAGTGAAATTTACTTCTCGCCTGGATCAAAGGATTTGGTAAACTTAACTTATCATTCTGCATACAACACACTAGAAAAGAATGTGATTATCTGGTAATACCAAGTTAGGGAATCATGGGGAACACAATATCCTAGTTGCTCTTCTCACTGGTTTCACACACTTGTTTTAGTTTAGGATTACTTTCTGCAAATTACAAACCCCCTTTTTGGGAGATAAGTAGGTTAATTGACTCGAATTGCTTTAAATTACTCTAAGTCTACCATATTCTCTGTAGGATCGACCCTAACCTCAGTTAGGTTATATATCTTGACAATGACTGCTTTGACCTTAAAGAAAGAGGTGTAGCTTAGGCAACATCAAGATTTTAACGATGTTTCCAGGGAATACGACTAGACTACTTTAATTTGAGTAATTTAGGTATTAATCCTTGTTTCCCTCATTTTATGCTTTTTGTTGATGTTGTTTTGTTTCAGCGTGCAGGTGTAGTGTATGCCCAACACTCGAAGTTGAGGCATACTCTTGACTCTGTTTGACCTTGAGATTCAAAGGACGCTGAGAAGAATAGCCCAAAACAATGCGAACAACGCTGCAACTGATGCAGTGAATGCAACACTGAACCAGAACTAGAACCAGAACTAGAATGAGAAGAATAATAACCTACCTCTACTTGAGCAGATTGACCCATCACCACAGGATCTCAAAGATGCGACTCATACGTAGAATCAATATCGACTTGATCCTATGGTGATGGATGTCACCAGAGCTATTGTGTTACTGCCACAGTTTGTTATTTCGAGTGGGTTACTTCAAATGCTACAGAATCGTGGGTTGTTGTGGGCCTACCCTCACAGGATCCACATAACCATCTACACAACATTGTCTTCATTTGTAAGAGTATGATGGGAAGCCAGAATCTGTCTATAGTTATCATTGGGTTCCGTGTCTTCCCATTATCTCTAACAGGTGATGTAACGCTATGGTTATCTGAGCTCTCGTGGAGTTCAATCACAGGTTGGAATAAACTATAGAAGGCCTTTTTGGAGAGGTTCTTTCCAAGGTCGAAGGAGCTGAAGTTGAAAGACCAAATCAACAACTTTGAGAAGCTTCCTGGCGATTCGATCAGTACCATGTGGGAGAGGTTCACAAAGTGTCTGAGGAGTGTCCCTAACCATAAGATCCTGGATGATGCCTTAGTGGAGATCTTTCATCGAGCCCTGGATGAGAATAGCCAAGTTGTTGCAGACACTATCATGAGAGGCTCGTTTCTAGATCATCCATTTTTGATGATTGCTGAAAGGTTAGAAAAGGTGGTCAAGACAAATCATGCATAGGGATGAGAGGTAAGTCAACAACAAAGAGCTCGTTCATAGTTCGTACTGGTTTGGCGCAAGAAAAAATAAATGGTGATATGATGCAAGATCTTGCTCAGATTAGTACCAATGTGGAGTCATTGATGAAGCAGGTCCAAGAATGTGTGAATATAGTAACTCATCAGCCTTCACGAGCACCCATGTACGAGGAGCCTTACTATGAGGAGGACACTTGCTTCGTCATTAATTAGATGGCGGGTTTGTGGACCAACACCCAAGGGCCTAATCAGGACTATTGGTGCCAAAGTCAAGAAAACCAAGGTCGGTACTATAACAGGGATGACACCTTCAAAGACAACAATCGAGGAGGCTACTACGACAGAAACAGGGGCCGAGACAGAGATGCTGATTGGGGATGCAGAGATGGTTACAGGAATGGTTCGTATGTGCTACCACATAATTGAGATTCGAGTGCTGGTAGCTCTAGAGTCGAAGAGATGTTTAATCGCCTATTTAAGAAGGCTGACACTCAGGATGAGACCTTGAGGGGATAAAATTTGACATCTCCAATATTAATTGGAAAATAGAGTCTCATTTTGTTGCTATCAAGAAGTTGGAGCAACAGTTCGATTAGATGTCAACTTAATTGAACCAACACTAGAAAGGTACATTTCCCAGCAGTACAGGTCAGAATCTAAAGAATGACTTATTACTTCTTGGGTTGTAATTGCTATCTTATTAGGTTCAGCCACTATAGCTGTTCGGCAGTGTATGGCGATGACTACCCATGGTGGCAAACAAACTATTGACCCTCCTATGCTAATTGAGAATGATGATGTTTGTGAGGAGATAGTTGAGATCAAAGATGCAGAGATCGAAGATAATTGTGCCAAGGGTGGGGTGAGTGATGCTGCAGATACACCACAAAAGTTGAAACACATTCCTAGACCTCTTCCTCTTTTCCCCCAGAGAATCAAAAAGAAGGAGGAGGAAGGTAAATTCCAGCACTTCATCTCTATGCTGAAACAACTCTCCATCAACTTCCCTCTCATTGAAGAATTGGAGAAGATGTCTAGGTATGCAAAGTTCATGAAAGACTTGGTCACAAAGAAGTGGACTATGAGCCAGGAGCTCTCCCAAGAGCTTCAACATTGCATTGTGATTGCTACAAGCTCCTTGGTGTAAAAGCGAGAAGATCCCAGAGCATTCACTATACATCAGAGATGTTGAGTTCACAAGGACATTATGTCATTTAGGTTCCATCATAAATTTGATGTCCCTTGCGGTCTTCAATAAGCTAGGACTAGGAGCCCCTACTCTTACGAGCACGTGATTGTTGATGGCTGACCGAACGGTGATGAAGCCTATAGGAATACCATATGATGTCCTTGTCAAAGTAGAAAAATTCATATTCCCTACAGACTTTGTGATCCTGGATTGCAAAGTCGACTTCAAAGTCCCAATTATCTAAGAGAGGCCTTTCCTAGCGACTAGACAAGCATTAATAGATATGGAATCTGGCCAACTTAAGTTTAGATTGATTAATGAAGAAGTTTTCTTCAACATCTATCAGTCGATGAAGAGGCTTGATAACTTGAGGATGGAAGTTTGTGCACTTGGTGAAGTCTGAGTAACCAAGTTTCCAAGTCGTGCCACAAAAATAGATCAAGCGCTACTTAGGAGGATACCCAAGATATTTGGACTTGTAGGTAGTTTAATTTTTAGCATTTTGGTTGTATTATTTGGACTATGGAATGGTGGCATATAGGGTAATAGTGTGTTTTGTGGAGAATATGCAGGTACAAGACCAAGTTTGCCATCTTGGGTTGAATAAGCAACAAGAAGTGCTTATACGACCAGTTCTACGGGCCTTGGTTCACACCACAACACATATACTGACTCATAGAACATTTCTCATGAGCAAAAATAATATGCACTCCAGTCCACGAGTCCACTTTACAGCCCGTAGATAAAACTACGGGCCATGAATGGGGCTCATGGACTCTAGGTAAGTTCTCTAATTTGTCTAAGTGTTGGGGGCTTCTACGATGCACTTGATGAGTTGTATTTTTTTATACGGCTCATAGGTGGGTCCATGAAGCCATTGTCCCAAATTAGGGGTTCGGTACTCTACGAGACCAAGTTCTATGGATCGTAGAAAATTCTATGGCCTGTAATCGGGGTTTCGTAGAGCCTGGGCCCAATTTTTAGCTCGACCTGGTCAACGTATAAAAGGGGGGTCAAATATTTTTTACCCCTCATTCTCAAATAATTTCCCGAAATACCCGACACCTTTCTCTGACCTTACTACTCTGATCACCGTCCAAACACCATCAGAAGTTTTTCGATAAATTTTTCGGCATCGCTCCAACGACCTAGCATTTTTCCCCCTTAGGATTCCTCTTTCAATCCTTCACCCTTGTGCTCTAATTTCAGTAAGTTCTTGGCCCTAAAATCCTTGTATTACTTGAATTAATGGCATTAGGTTAAAATTATTGATGGGTATGGTATTCCAAACTTGATGGATTCATATTAGTGGTTGCCTTTGTATGCGATATGTATTTAACATTGATCGAGTTGTTGCCCTATGCTTTGAATAATGAAAATGCAGTAATGTGTGTGTGGTCGTGTCTAGTTTGAATGTTGTTAGGGAAATTCATGCGGTTACATATCATTTGAATTGCATGGAAATCATTGCTTGAAGAATGACGTGTCAGTTCATGTACGTGCGTAAGTTCTAACTCTCAAATAGGTGTCGGATTGTGGTGTAAACATTTAAAATGGAAATTGATAGGGTAGTGTGTAATTGTTGCATGTAGGGTATTGGGTAAGTTGTTGAGATCATGGTGGTGCATAATATTCTTGCTTCGGTGCTAATTTAGATAATTGTGGTTTAATCATGTCATTTTGGGACCCGTTTGATAAGCTTAGAAACCTAAGTTTTTGGAAAATTTCACACCACGAGGGTATCCTATGACCCGTGGAAAATTCCATGATTCGTAGTTGCCTCTCGTGTGAAGATCTAGTAACTTGGAATTTCTAGGACTCTATGAGATGAGACCTTATATGAGCTGTGGTTTAGTCTACGACTCGTAGCCAGGTCTCGTAGGACTTGCCTGCACAAAATCAAGTCTGGAATCACATCTACGACTCAGTCCATGACCCGTAGAATATTCTACGAGTCGTACCTGGTAGATGCAGTTCCAGTAACTAAGTTACTTGTGCCCTTCTATCTATGAGGGCCTTTTACAGCTTGTAGTTTCCACTACGACCCATAAACAATCCTTCGTAGACTCATCTGTCACTAGTTCTGATATGTGCTTGTTTTTCGTTCCTGTACTTGAGGGGCTAATCGTGTTGGTAAATGTGCATTTCAGGTACCATGGCCCCAAAATCAAGAAAGAACGAGATACAGGCCATGTAGAGGAGGCTGAGGGATGAGCCCTTGGATACTTAAGGTAGTCTTGAGGACAGTGGACCTTTGGAGGAGCTCGGTGTTCAGCCTGATGCAAACGCCAAGCAACCACAGACACGAACTGCTACTAAACAGGCAGAGCAGCCCTAGACTTGCCATTGTGGTTTGCCCTCCCCAGTCTAATGAAGGAGGTGAGAGAGGTAACATTTCCATATATATATGACTCCCTCCAAAGAGGGATCCGAGTCTGGATTCGTAGAGGAGTTTGAGTTTGAGTCTTTAGCAACACTTCGAGCATCACCCTCACCTCCAAATGCACTATCTAACCGGTTGTGCATGTGGGGTATGTAACAAATCTATGTTGATGATGTACAACAGGATGAGCGAGGTTGGCTAGCCCGCTCCATATTTGAGGAGCCCTAAACTATCACCTTAGGGATAGACAATGTCCTCGGGCTTCGGGACACCATTGTCCAATATAGACTTCAGTGGCTGGTGGTACCATCGAGGAAGTACTCTCCACCATTGGTTTGTGATTTCTTTGCATCCTAGGCCGCTACCATCCTAGAGTCTCTCCCTAAAGGGAAGAGGCCCCTTCACTCAGCCCCAGTTGACACATATTAGGGTGAGGGTTGTGCAGGTTGATATCTCGCAGGCCACCATGCGCCACATGTTATTTGGTCCCGAGTACCGGGCCTCAGGACTATAGCAGAGTTCGATTACAGACTTGGGACAAGACCCTGATGAGAGATTTGGCCTGCAAGGCCACTTTAATGAGATGGGTTGCCGACCATATTGCTGAGCATGGCTAGGACCCTGAGTGGATATCTACTTCATCGGAGCCTATTGTGAAGGCACCCCTCAGCTTGAATGATAGATTTTGGTGGACTGTGGTGACATTACGGATCTGACCCACACACACAGATAATACATTGACATTGGATTATGCGGTATCGGTTGCCAGAATCTTGGCTAGCTATGACATAGATTGGGCCCACCTGATAACGGAGTAGATTCATAAGGTGGCCCTGAAAAGGTCCACCTCCATCCCCTTCTCGTACCCAATATATCACCTTTGTATAGCAGTGGGGGCGGAGATACTTCACCATTGGGACACTCAGATTGAGGTTCAGTTGAGTTTGGATGCCAGCCTGATAAAGGTTGATGAGAATCCGGTGGCCCTCCAACGAGCACCACGCCCTCCTGTCCAGATGCCCGAGATGTTCACCGTGGTGTCATCTCCTGAGCCTCCATCTTCTACCACCACTGCTTCTCCCACTGCTAAGGGGCCCCCACAGACAGAGAAGGAGATGCTAGTGTTGGTATTCGCTTTTGATAAGATTCATTCTTACTTGGTGAGTACCAAGATGATTGTGTTCACTAATCACACAACACTGAGGTACTTATTCAATAGGAAATATACAAAGCCCAGACTTATCCAGTGGATCTTCCTACTGCAAAAGTTTGATATTGAGATAAAGGACAGAAAGGGTGTGAGAACTAGATTACAGAGCACTTGTCAAGGTTGGAAGATGACACCAACATTGGGGAGTAAGGGTAAATCAAAGAGGATTTTCCAGATAAGAAACTCTTGGCATTGGAGATTAAGGAGCTATCGTGATATGCTAACATTGTGAAATACTTGGTGAGTGGGGTGTTCCCACTTGATCTATCCAGCCAATAGAAGAAGAGGTTGGCCAATGAAGCGCGATTCTACATTTGGGATGAGCTCTATCTCTTCAAACAAGGTTCAGGCAGGACGGTGAGGAGATATATGCCCAAAATTGAGACACGCCAAGTGCTTGAGAGCTGCCATGCTTCACCCTGTAGAGGTTATCATAAAGGAGAGTGAACCTCCCATAAGGTATTGTCATCCAATTTTTTCTGGCCTACTCTTTTCAAAGATGCTATCAATTTGGTCAGGAACTGTGATGCATGCCAAATGGTTGGGAGCATATCTAGGAGGCATGAGTGGCCTCTCAACAACATCCTAGAGGTTGAGATGTTTGATGTTTGAGGAATAGACTTCAGGGACCATTCCCACTATCATTTGGAAACCAGTATATACTTGTGGTTATGGACTACGTGTCCAAATTGGGGGAGGTTGTAGCTTTGCTCACTATTGATGCCAAGGTAGTGAGTAAATTCTCGAGGAAGCACATGTTTACGAGGTTTGGAACTCCACGAGCTATAATCGGTAATGGAGGGGCACAATTTATCAACCAGACCGTGAAGAATCTGCTAGCTAAGTATGGAGTCAGACCCAATGTAGCCACAACCTATCACCTATAGACAAGCAGACATGTTAAGGTGTCTAACTGTGTGGTTAAGTAAATCTTGCAGAAAACAGTCAATGTTGTGAGAATGGATTGGGCATTGAAGCTGGATGAGGCTTTGTGGGCATATAGGACAACATACAAGACTCCAATTGGCACTTCACTATATAGGATGGTTTTTGGGAAGGCTTATCACCTCCTTGTCAAGCTAGAACATCAAGCATATTGGGCCATCAAAAAGATCAATCTTGACCCAGAGTTCAGACTCCAGGCATACGAGAATGCCAAACTCTACAAGGAAAAGACAAAGAAATGGCATGATCATCACATCGTCAAGTACACCTTCGGACCTGGAAAAATGTACTTCTTTTCATTTCTCATTTGAAACTTTTTCTAGGGAAATTGAGGTTCAAATGGAGTGGACCATTCGAGGTGGTGCACATGACATCAAATGATGTGGTCAAACTATAGCATGAGACCAAGATGTCCTCGTTCTCGATTAACGAGAAAAGAGTCAAACAATACTATGGTGTTGACATGGACCGTGATGAAGAGGCCATTGACTTGGCCGATGAATGATAAAATGATATTGTGTCATGCCGCGATGGTAAATCAGGCATTGCATAAGAGGCAACCAGTGGTGAGGTATTTTTATTTTTACTTGTTTTAAGTCTTAGTGTAGGAATTCAAAAAGATCATCATCGAAAAAGTGTCAACTGACACAAAGTGCCAATCCGTGACAAATTCGTGTCGTGGAGTTGGTCACTTTATGGGCAGTTTTTGGTCAATTTCAATTTGGATCTTTATTGGCCGGATTGACTTATTTTCATATTTTAGCACATACTTAGGTTTTTGGAATTTTTTTGGGGTCCGATGGTCGAAAAGAAAATTCAACCCCCAAAATATTTCTAAACCAGTAGGGTCTACGACAATCCACGTCGTAGACCTGCCCCAGCTTGGTTCATTTCCAGGTAAGTCTCAATTTTATAAAAAAAATAGAAAATCGTAAAGTGCATGTCTGCGACAAGTTCGCATCGTGGACTTATTGCGAACCAGTGTAATTTTTCGTGAAAATCACCCGACCTAGTTCCCCTTTTTACTTTTTTAACCCTTACGCCCACTTATTTTTAATCCCAAATTACGTGATCCCGTCCTATTATTCACCCTATTCCTTCAATTTCTTCCAATTTCCCCCCAAATCTTTCACCCTTATCCTCCAATTCTTGAACATATCCGCGACGCCTATTATTTTGACGTGTATTCTTGTTCTTCCCTCATCTACAAGCAAACCAGGTATGCATTTTTTTGTCTCTCTTTTGACCTGGGCAACTGTAATGCTTGATATTGGTTGGTAAATGTTGTTGTTTGGCAAGATTCTTTATGTATAACTTGAAATTCATGTTATACTTGCCATGGGTGTTGGAGTTTTGTGTTTAACCATGAATTTTGGGTTGAAATTGTGTATGTGAACCTATTTGTTAGACCCTAAGTCGAATTGAGAAAATTTTCAGTTGAAATTCATATTGACTTCTTGTGTTTTGCCCATTCTATGTGTTGTACATGATCATCTTTGCATTTTGTAGATCTTGGGCACTAAATTGCTTGCCATTCGTTATGTATTTTCCTAAGTGTGTAAACCATGGACTTTGTGGCATTTGGGGTTGATTTGAATGGGTTGTTGGGTGGTTGGTTTGTCCAATTGATCATGAAAATACATGAGACATGTGTGTATGATGACATATTAGGATGATTGGGGTTTTTAACTAAGTGTGGGGTGGGTGTTTTTGGTACTCCAAATGCATAAAAGGGGGATGAATGTGTTTGCGTTTGTGATGATGATTGTGGCCTGATAGGGGAAGTTTAAGTACCTTATTACCCCATGATTTGAACAAAATATGGGGTTGATTTTCCGGTTTGGACTTAGGTGTAGGGACTGTGCTTGCTTTTGGGTCTGACTTGTGGAATTTGGTCTTTGCAGGTTCATGATGGCGTCTAGAGCAAGACGTGCTCGTAGGGAGGGCTCTTTGGCTAGCAGGTAGCAAGATAGAGGTGTTCCTTAAGTTATTCCTACCCTACCCCACCAAGGGGCCAACACCCAATGTTTGGGCTAGATGCAGTTCTCCAGCATGGCAAGCGGTGGTACAAGTCTCACACTAAGGCAAAGTACTTCCCGGATGTTCTGATCGACCAAGACAACTTAACCCGGGACTTCTCTCACATTTTGGAGTGTATGCTGCAGTACTAGATGGGTTTTGCATTTCTAGATTCTTTGTAATGTAACTCAACTTGGTGCGTGAATTTTATGCTAACCTGTAAGTAGAGGGGAGGACTCAAATTGTGATGGTGCGGGGGGTTAAAGTTAATATGTCCTTGATGTCCATCAATATCATACTGGAGACCTTGGATGTGCCTTGTGGTCCCCCGATTGAGCTTTAAATTAGGCTTCCATACCAGGCCATGCGACATATTTTGGCTAGCCCAACCTCTATGGTCCACTGGATTCGACACGAGTATTGGAACTACCACTTAGCATTCTCGTTCGCCCACATGAAATAGATGCCATAGTGTGGACGAAGATTGTGATGGATTCTCTTATACCCTGCCTGCACTTCATTGAGATCACTCGAGACTGGGCTTGCTTGATCTATGCTTTGATGAATACGTGAGGTCATTAATTTTGGGATTGTGCTGAAGTCATCTATGCGGAAGGCTTAGGTTAATAAGTGGCACAGGTACGCATTTGGGGGACTAATTACTATGCTATATAGGCGTATAGGTGTCCCCGAGAAGCCTTTGGACTATAGACCCTATATTTAGGAGTTGCCTTATTGTGTGACTAACATAAAGGGGTCGGATATCACATTTGGGCCCACTCTGACTACCCTAGAGAGAGTCCACAAGGATGAGCTGATTGCAAGGCACATGTTTGGCTTAGAGATGCTTCGCTATTGGACTAGTGGCTTCCCTTCCACTGATGATGAGCTCCACTAGGTTGACCTCCAATACCCCCTGAATGATCATGCTAAAGCGGTACTGGGGATCGGACCTCCCTTCTTGAAGTTGATGGACGATGACCTCCCTACCGATCCGGAGCACGTTAGGGCAACCTGTGATATAAAGATTGATGATGAGCTGCCTTTGCACGTCCATGGATCCTCTCAGCTTCCTGCACTTGAGGTGGAGGAGTGAGCACCAGACCCCCTCACCACAGTATTGGTATGTTTGGCACTGAGGACAGTGTAATCTTTTAGTGTGGGGTGGAGGTTGTTTTGATGATTATGATGCTAACTCTTGATTCTGTCCATGTATAATCCAGACTATGTTTTATTTTCTGTTACTTTATGTTTAGTTAAGACAATGTTTTTCATTCTATTTTTAAATTTCGATTGGGTTGTAATTAAGTAAATCATGGCATGATGTTTTGATTTTAGTAGTTAATGTTGAATTGTGTTTTATGATGTGATTAGTATTGAGTTGTATTAATATCTTGTTTTTGCATAGTCATAGTTGAGTGACAAAGCCCTATGAAAGATGGATGATGACCATCCTAAAGGATTCGTCCATGTGTGTCTCATACAATTGTCAGTAGATGTGAATGGTGCAATGTTGCGTAGTGGTTGAAAAAATTAAAAATTTTGGATGCCTCACATTTTCAATTTTGTATCTATTTATGTATTCTTGGTGTTGAATTCATGAGAATGTATGTGATGGTTATAATGATATTGATACTTTGATGAAAGTGTGCCACGAGAGTGTGAGCTTAATTGTGTGTCTACGTTGCTATATTTTGCCCTGTATGTGGACTAAACTAGGTAGAGGTAGAACCTGGAGGATAGGATTTAGGCGTTTCTTTGGCAATCTTATTTTAGACCTTATTTTGAACCTATCATAGCATATTAATCCCTAGTTAGCCCTTTTGAGCCTTAGCCTTGTTTCTTTGGATAACCACATTATAAGCTGAATCCCTTTCTTTTTTAATGGCATTACCACAAATTACACCTTCGGTGCTAGTGGTGGACTTGTTTGCTCCTGGGGAGCTATCACAGACTTTTCTTAGGAAGAGGCCCCATACCAATGATGATCTAGATATAGTGAGGTTGCAGGCGGGGCTGATAGAGGAGCAGGGACTATAGATTGTCGTGAGTAGGGACTAGAGCTACGACAGGCTCATGAGCTCGAGAAGGTGAGGGGTGTTGGCCCCTACGGTCATGGTCCTACCATTATGGAGGCTACTAGGTAGGTTGAGGGTGGCCAAACTCCATAGAGACTGGGGATTAGGCGCCCAGTTATGTTCCTTTTGAGCCTTGCGCTTTATAGTATAATTTTGTGCATTGAGGAATATACAACTCTTTTTCGATGGGATGTAGGTAGTTATAGGCCTTAGTGAAGTCTGAGTAACCTTGTCCTATAACTATCTTAAATTTTTAATACTAGAGGTTTTCTTGTCTGTGTTCTTTTCCCCATGGATATTTAATTTCTATTGAATCAGCACATTTAGGATGTGTCAGTAATATTGGTAGCATACATTACTAATATCTATGGCATATTTGTGTTTTTGTGTGAAAAAATGATGCCCACTAAATTTTTGTTAGTTAGTCTTGATAGAAACCATGCATGTTTGATTGATGACAGTGTTTATTCTGATAAGTGAGGATAAACTTGAGATGAAAAGTATGATCGGATAGTCTTTGTTGATAGTGTAATCAGTGTCATGTGAGTGTGAGTTGTTTTTGCTGAAATTCATATACTGTGTTTCAATTCAGAAAGTGCCTTGTTACTATTGTAGGTTCGTTGGTTAGGAAAGAATCTTAGGTCGTTATTCATAATAGTCCATTTAGCCTAAATGACCAACCAAATGTGTGAAATATCCCTTGATCCTAATCTTTGAGCCTTACATATACACTATTTTTTGTAAAAACCTAAGTTATCTAGCCTTATTAGATGTAAAATCCTGAAACTAGCCCTGATCCTTCCTTGAACATTGTGCACCTTGATTTAGGAAAAAACCCTAAGTTGAGGGTGGCTACTAAAGGTGGCCTTGGTTCCTAGGTTGGATATTGTGCATCTCGACTCAGGCCAAAAGCCTAAGTTGAGGGTTACTGGTGTAAGGGTAATTACAAAATGAGGGGAAAAGCTAGTGATACAAGGAAAAGAAGATAAAAATGTGTTTTGGGTGCAGGAAAAATGAGTAATCCCTAATCAAGGAGCTAAAAAGAGAAAGGATGTGAAAATAATAGGCAAAAAGCTGAAAAACAAGAATAAGGCACCCAGAAAAGCTTGAAATAGGAGAAAGAGAGAATGAGGTGAAAAATAACAGTGCTGGTAGGAAAAAGTATAGAAAATCGCAGTATCAAGGAGGGTCTTTAGTCACTATGTTCCCAAAACATCATACCAAAACATCAAGGAGGCACTTGTATTGCATTGTTGACATTTGAACTAACTCAGTGATTATTGCTTGTTGATTATTGCCTTACTTGTCATAGTTTCACTGTCATATATATTGATATGTATTGGTTTTCTTGATAGCTATCTGATGTGTTTTTAAAGTGGTGTGGGTATATGTGCATGAGTTTGATGAGACGTATGCCATTAAATTGAGGTCAGTGTGTTACAGTGTTGCTTATGTAGATTGAGGTTGTCACTTGAGGATAAGCAATAATTTTATGTTGAGGGTGTTGATGTGCTATCAAAATACAGCACATTTGATGCTTAAAAACATGAAATTTTGTGTGTTCTCAAAGCGATGCTAGTAAATTTGATGTGTTTTTATGTTACTTTTGCAGGATTATAGGGTTGGTACAATTTTTGGGCTAAGTGTGCATATTTTGCTGAAGTTGAGTTTCACGAGACCTTTTATGGACCGTAGAGAATTCTACAGGCCATAGATATAGTTCACACAAATTTCCAGTGAAGGGTGACTTTTTCAAGTTAAGTCTACGAACATGCAGACGAGCCATAAAAGATTTTACGAGTCATAGACTTGGTGTCATACCCTGAGGATCAGAAAGTGGGAAGTTGCTGAAAAGTCATCTAAAAAAAACCCCTACGGGCTGTAAAACATTATACGAGCCGTAGAAGGGTATCGTAAAAGTCAACTCCAGAAGTGAAGATGCGATCCACGAAAGCCCGACTATGGGCCGTAAAATATTATATGGCCCGTAAAAGTGTCCGTAGAGTCTGTCAACCCAGTTCTCCTATTCCATTTTGGTTTTTATTTTAAAAACTATAAATAGGGTTTTTAGGTTATTTTTCAGAAGTTACGTTATAGAATATTAGAGATCTTGATAGAAACACTTTCGAAACTTTATTTTGTGCTTTTAATTCAATCTTGTGATTCTTAGTAAAGAGCTTGGATTTATTGTGCTTAACTCTCTTGAGTAAGTGCTCCATTATGTTATTCAAATTCATAAAGCTTCCATCTACACTGATCATGAAGAGTTAAATCCACAACTAGGGTTGTGGGAACCATGAAGACCTAACAAAGTAAAATTGGATAATTCGTAATTCATGAAAAGTGTGCATGCATGTATTGATTAATTCTCTTCGATTTGAATGCTTTTTAACGTGGCCAACGTTAGAACTCACCCAGTGTTACTAATTGGATCAAGGTAGTAATAAACAGGAAAAGAGATTAATTAACATGATTCGATTGACGTTTCTCGTCTAATAAACTAAACGGGGCCAAGGGGAGGATGTACTGGAACAATAGGTAAAGGTTAGTAATATCACACTGTGGGGATGGATCAAATAACATAGTGAAATTTTTCTCTCACCTGGATCAAAGGGTTTGGTAAACTTAACTTACCGTTTTGCATGCTACACACTGGAAAAGAATTTGATTATCTAGTAATACCAAGTAAGGGAATCATGGGGAACACAATACCCTAGTTACTCTTCATACTGATTTCGCTCTTGTCTTAGTTTAGGATTACTTTTCATAATTTTTACAACCCCCCCCCTTTTTGGGGAGATAAGTAGGTTATCCACCTGAATTGCTTTGAATTCTTCTAAGTCTACCATATTCCTTGTGGGATCGACCCTAACCTCGGTTAGGTTATATATCTTAACAATAACCGTTTTAGCCTAAAAAAGGACGTCTAGCTTAGGAGACATCACGGATCCAGGCCCTGATCTGCTGTAATAATTGGGTCAGTTGGGACTTAGTGTGGGCTACTCTTTACGCCATGGCCTGAATGGACGCTGCTGACACATAGCCCATGCTAGTGGGTGTTGCCTGTGTGGGCAAGGCCTCTGGGGCAGAAGTAATAGTAGTAGTAGGCCTCCTCTCCTCACCGTCCACTTTCTATGGGGGCCTCTCATCAATAGCAGCAGGAACAACGATGATGCATGGAGGCTTAGATGGTTGAGACGCCACAAACATCTTTGGCATTTTTGCTGGCTAGCGCGGTGCTCGCTGTACGACCATCGGATTATCCTCAACCTTGATCAGGCTGGCATCTAAAGTCCTTTGGACCTCTATCAGTGAATCCAGATGATGTAGAATCTCCTCCCCCAACTCTATACAGAGTCTATAGATCAAGCACGGGAAGGGATGGAGGTGGACCTCTTCATGGCCGCCTCCTGCATCTACTCCGCAATGAGGCTGGCCCAATTAATCTCATAGCCAGCTTAGATGATGACAACTAAAACAGAACGTCCAGCGTAAAGGTATTATTAGCGAGTGTGGGCCGAATCCGTTATCTCACCACAACTCACCAAAATTTAGCGGTGAAGCTGAGTAAGGCCTTCACAATAGGCTCCATCGAAGTAGCAATCCACTCAAGGTCTGGGCCTTGCTCTTCAATCTGGTTAGTGACCCATCTCATCAAGCTGGCCTTGCGAGTCAAGTCTCTCATTAGGGTTTTATCCCTAGTTTTCCCAAGTATCTGGTCATACTCTGCTGTAGATCTGGGACTAGGAACTCGGGCCTGAATAACATATGGTGGATGGTAGTCTAAAAATATCCAGTTGTTGACCCCTCACTCTAGTATGTGTCAATCTAGGCTGAGCGAGGGGCTATTTCCCCTTGGGAAGATATCTTAGAACTATGGCGGCATAAGTAGCATAAAACTCATGAACCATGGCTGGGGAGTACTTCCCCAATGATCTAGCTAGCCATTGGATCCCATGTTTGCTAATAGTGTCATGTAGGCCTAGGACACTGTCCAATCCCGAAGTAATGATCCGAGGCTCCTCAAAAATAAAATGAGCTGGTCAGCTCCACTCATTCCTCTGTACACCCTCTGGAGTAGATATCCTGCATAACCGCAATGCACCACCGGCTAGATAGAGCGTCCGGAGGTGATGGTGATGCTAGGGGTGTAGCCGAGGACTCTGTCTCCAACTCATCGCTGGACTTAGACTCGGACTCCTCTCTAGAAGGAGTCATCTGAATGGAACTGTTGGCATATTTGGCGATAGCCCGTGTCTGTGGTCGCTCAGCCTCCGGGTCAGGCTAGACACCGAATTCCTCAAGTGAACCACTAACCTCGAAGGTGCCCTGATCCCTTAGGGGCTCATCTTGCAGTCTCCCTTGTAGGGCTCTGATCTCATCTTTCCTCGGTTTTGGAGCTATAGTACCTGAAACGTACATATTAAGCAAACATAGTTTGCCCCACAAGTCAAGGAATAAAAAGCAAAAACATTTCAGACAAGGTTGCAGATGGGTCTACGAAGGTATTTCTACAAGCCATAGTAAAAACTACGAGCCGTAGAAGGCTCTCATGAAAATAGAGTGCATAATTTTAGCCACTGGAATTGCATCTATGAGACCAGGTATGACCCATAGAATAACCTACGAGTCATGGACTAAGTCGTAGATGTAATCCAGTGTTGAATTTTTCTAGGCAGGGATCTACGAGACCTATCTATGAGTCATAGAAAAATCTACGGCTCGTAGAAGGTCTCATCTGATAGAATCTCATAAACTTCAAGTTTTTAGAATTTCATTTGAGGGGCAACAATTCAAATGACATGTGATGACAAGGTTTTCATATACTATCATTCAAACACTTCAACATGGACATACACAAATTTTTTTGGCTTTTAACATAATTCAAGCATTGGCAACACATTAGTCATGTTCAAATTTTAAGCACAAACAATGGCAAACATGGATTCTTACCCATTCTAATCGGATTACCATACCCATCAAGTAATTACAACCTAATCACATCAATATAGGCATTTAAAAGGATCTTAGGGCTAAAAACATACCAAATTGAGTGAAAAAGACGCAAAAATTGAAGGAGGAACCGAGAAAGGTGGAACCCTAGGTCTTGCCAAAGGTGGTCGAAAAAGCTTGCCAAGAAAAGGGGTGGTGGCTGGTCATAGTTGGTCGAAAAATACTTGGGAAAGGGGGTCGGGTATTTTAGGTAAATTTGGTGAAGAATGGGGGTCAAAATTATTTGACCCCTCTATTTATAGGTTGACCGGTTCGGCCAAAAGTATTAGGCTCAGGCTTCTAAAAACCCCCGATTACGAGCTGTAGAATATTTAATGGCCCGTAGATCCTAGTTTCATAGACTGCCCAAACCCTAGTTTTAGGGCATGGGTTTCACGGACCAGTCCATGAGCCATAGAAGTATATACGACTTGTAGAGTTGGTTGTAGAACCCTCCACACTTAGTCAAAAATAGAAGAACTTACCTGGAGTCCACGAGGCCCATTTACAACTTGTAGTTTTATCTACGGGCCATAAAGTTAGCTCATGGACTGGAGTGCACAAATTTTTGCTTACTGAAAGTGTTCTATGACACAATATATGGGTCATAGTTTTACATACGTCCCGTAGAACAAGTCATAGAATCACTTCTTGATGCCTTTTCAGCCAAAAAATGGCTGACTTGTTCATGTACCTGCATATTCTTCAAAGAACACACTGTTACCCTATATGCAACCAGTCCAATATCAAAAAATTACAACCAAAATGCAAAAAAGTAAACTACCTATATGTCCAAAAGCTAAACACAAAACAAAACTACAACTATTACATCAAGTATCGTGGGTTGCCTCCCAAGTAGCACCTGATTTATTGTCGTGACACGACTTGGAAAATCTTGGTTACTCAGACTTCACCAAGTGCCCAAACATCCATCTTCAAGTCATATGGCTTTTTATTGACTGATAGATGTTGAAGACAACTTCTTCATGATTCACTCTAAACTTGAGTTGGCCAGCCTCCATATCCACTAGTGCTCAACCAGTGGCTAGGAAGGGCCTCCCCAAGATGATTGGGACTTCAAAGTTGACTTTGCAATAGAGGATGCAAAAGTATGTGGGGAATATGGATTTTTATACTTTGATGAGGATGATATAGAGTATCCCTACAAGTTTCTTCACCGTGCGGTCAGCCATCAATAGTTGCATGCTCGTTAGAGTAGAGCTCCAAAACTTAGCTTCTTGCACACCGCAAGGGGCATTAGATTTATGCTGGCACCAAGATCACATAATGCCCTTGAAACTTCATATCTTCAATAGTTCAGGGTATGATAAATGCATCAGGATCTTCTCGCTTCTGCACAAAAGATCGTGTAGAAATCGCACTGCAATGTTGAAGCTCTTGGGAGAGCTCCCGACTTACAATCTATTTCTTTGTGACTAGGTCCTTCATGAACTTTGCATACACTAGCATCTTCTCCAATGCCTCAATAAGAGGGTCCTTCATGAACTTCACATACCCTGATATCTTCTCAAATGCCTCAATGAGAGGGATGTTGATGGAGAGTTGTTATAGCATAGAGAGAAAGTCCTTGAATTTACCTTCCTCCTTTTTTTGATTCTTTGAGGGAAGGGAGGAGGAGGTCTAGGAATGGGCTTCAACTTATATGGAATCTCTAAAGTATCACTCACCCCATCCTTGGCACGATCATCTCCGGTTTCAGCATCTTTGACCTTAATTGACTCTTCATGAACATCATCATCATCAACTGGCATAGGAGGATCAATGGTTTGCTTACCACCACGAGTAGTCACCTCCATACACTGTCCCTCATTCTTTGTATTTTCAACTGTGTTGCTAGGCAATGTACCTTTCTGTCATAGTTGAGTTGAGTCGATATCTGACCAAACTGTTGCTCCAGTTATTTGATAGCAACAAAATGAGACTCGATCTTCTGATTAATGCTAGAGATATCATATTTCATCCCTCTCAATGTCTCATCTTGTGTGTTAGCCTTCTTCAATAGATGATCAAACATCTCCTCAACTCTGGAGCTACCAGCACATGTATCACGATTATGTGGTGGCACATAAGGACCATTCCGGTAACCATCTCTGCGACCCCAATCAACATCGCTATCCTGACCCCTATTTTTGACGTAGTAACCTCCATGATTGTTGTCTCTAAAGGCTCCATCCTTGTTATAGTTCTGACCTTGGTTTCCTTTACCTTGGCGCCAATAGTCCTGATTGGACTCTTGGGCATTGGTCCAAAAACCCTCTGTCTGATTAGCAATGAAGCAAGTATCCTCCTCATAGTAAGGCTCCTCGTTAATAGGTGCCCGCAAAGGCTGATGAGCTACTATATTAACACAATCCTAATTCTTTTTCGTCAATAACTCCACGTTGGTGCTAATCCGAGCAAGCTCTTGCATCATCTCCTCATTTATTTTAGCTTGTACCGGACTAGTATTAACTGCACACGAGCTTTTGGTGGAGGTGCTATCTCTCATTCCCCATGCATAATTTGTCTTGACTACTCTTTCCAGTTTCTTAGCAACCCTTGAAAATGGTTGATCTAAAAACGTGCCACCCATGATGGTGTCTGCACAAGCTTGGCTATTCTCATCCAGGGCATGGTAGAATATCTCCACCAAGGCATCATCAACTATCTTGTGGTCCGGGACACTTCTCAGACACTTTGTGAACCTCTCCCACATGATACTGATCAAGTCACCAGGAAGTTTCTCGAAATTATTTATTTGGTCTTTCAGCTTGAGCTTCTTCGATCTCGGGTAGAAATTCTCCAAAATGTCCTTCTACAATTTAACCCAGCTAGTGATCGAACTCTGTGGGAGCTCAGATTACCATAGTGTTGCATTGCCTATTATAGATAATGGGAAGATACAAAGCCCAACAACATCCATAGACAAAATATGGTTCCCCATTACACTCCAGATGAACACAACATTGTATAGATGACTATATGGATCCTCTGTTGGTAGGCCCGCGAACAATCCACGACTCTGCAACATCTGAAGTAACCCACTCAAAACAACAAAATTTGTGTCATCCGGTAGTGGTGGAAACACAATAACTCCAGTAACATCCATAGCCATAAGATTCAGCCGATATTGATTCCACTGATAAGCTTTGGTGTTAAGATCCTATGGATGTATATCAATATCCTCAAGTGGAGGTGGGTTATTATCATTCTCATTCTAGTACTGATTTTCATTCAGAGTTGTATTAACCATGTTATTTGCGTTTTCTTGGGCCATTCTTCTAAATGTTCTCTAGATCTCTAGGTCAAACTGAGTCAAGAGAATGCCTCGACTTCGTGTGTTGTGCATACACTGCACCTACACGCTGAAACAAAACAAAAACAACATAAACATAAAATGAGAAAAATAAGGATTAATTCCGAACTACTCAAATTAAACAAGTCTAGTCGTAATCCCCGGCAACAACGCCAAAATCTTGATGTCGCCCAAGCTACACCTCCTTTTTGAAGGTTAAAGCAGTCGTTGTCAAGATATATAACCTAACCAAGATTAGGGTCGACCCCATAGGGAATAGGGTAGTCTTAGAGAAATTTCAAGAAGTTCAGGTAGATTAGCCTACTTATCTCCCCAAAGGGTGGGTTTATAAAAACTATGAAAAGAAATTCTAGACTAAGACAAGTGTGAGATCAGTGTGAAGAGTAACTAAGGTATTGTGTTCCCCATGATTCCCTAACTTGGTATTACTAGATAATCGAATTCTTTTTCAGTGTGTAGCATGCAGAATGGTAAGATAAGTTTACCAAACCCTTTAATCATGGCGAGAGGAAAATTTTACTACATGATTTGATTCATCCCCGCAGTGTGTTATTACTAACCCTTACCTATTGTTCTAGTACAACCTCCCTTTGATCCAGTTTGGTTAATTAGATGAGAAACATTAATCAAATCCTGTTAATTAATCTATTTTCCAATTCATTACTACCTTGATCCAATCAGTAACACTAGGCGAGTTCTAACGTTGGCCACCATTAAAAAGCATTCAAACCGAAAAGAATTAATTAATACATGCATGCAGACATTTCAAGAATTACGAATTATTTAGTTTTACCTTGTTAGTTCTTCATGGTTCTCACAACCCTAATTGTGAATTTAGCTACTCATTATCAGTGGAGAAGCAAGAATCATGATAGTGAATAGCATAATTAAGCACTTACAAATAGAATTAAGAACAATAAATCTGAGCTCTTCACCAAGAATCACAAGATTCAATTAAGAAACACAAAATATTATTGTACAAGTGTCTCACAATGTTTCTCTCAAGTTTTGTACTGTTCTCTACTATTCCATACGAAGAATAACCTAAAAAACATATTTATAGTATTTAAAATACAAAACCAAAATGAATAGGAGAACTGGATCGGCAGGCTCTACAAACACTTCTACGGGCCGTATAAAGTTCTACAGCCCGTAGTTGGGGCTTCCTGGATTCATTCAGCAATTATAGGGATTGACTTCTATGAGACCCATCTACGGGTTGTATAAAGTTTTACGGCCCGTGGAGGGTTTCGTCTGGTGACTTTTTAGCAACTCCTCACTTTCTGATCCTCAAGGTACGACACATGATCTATGACTCGTAGAAACTTTTATGACTCGTCTGCATGTCCGTAAACTCTACTTCAAAAAATCACCCTTCACTGGATTTTGGTATGAAACCAACTTTACGGCCCATGGAATTTTCCATGATCCGTAAAGGGTATCGTAGATCCTCAAAATCTGCAATCTCTGCACACTTATCCCAAAAATCATGTCAACCCTGTATTCCTTAAAAAACATTAAAAAACATAAAATCTACTAACATCGCTATAAGAACACAAAAAATTCCTAGTTTTGAGCACCAAAAGTATTGTATTTTGACAACACGTCACTAATTTCTCATATATTAGGGATTGTAGACATAGACTGTGTTCCAAACTTTGTTTTTAATGAATTATGAATGGTTTTTTCTTAATTACTCCTATATTCCTTTAACCTATATTTCATAGACTACACAACCGTGAAATAAATATGTTGTTTACCTCGGAAGATGTTGAGGGGATAAAACACAGGGTATAGGGAGCTTGGTTGTTCTAGGAAACTAGAATGATTCGTGTATGGAAGACTTGTGACACCTACCCATACGCCTTGCTTGGTTAATAAAATAGGAAGTAGATTTAATGCATTTTCGTTGATCTTGCTTACCCCCGCTAAATGATGTAGTTAGGCGGTCAATGAGAATTGGCAAGTAGAGGTCAGAAGATCATGCTTGGTAAATTAAACCCTGTAAATCTGTGATTAGAAAACTCATGAATTACCATAAGAATTGAGGCTAGAATATATGTCAAAATGGTTATAGTCTTGGAAATTCGCTTGACTTGGTAACTTTTCAGCAAAACATTCGATCGTAGTAGTGATAGTTTAATTTTTACCATTTAATAGAAATAAATAATAATCCTATTTTCTTGAACAATGCACATTGCATAGTCGTATGTTTAAAATAATTGGAAATTAAATGAAGTCCTTGTGCTCGATATCCCGGCTCTCTAAGAATCATTATGTTACTTGAGTAGAGGTTTATGCTTGTGTGTACCATGGAAGCAATAAAAGCCAAAGGTTAATTGTTATATGTCATTGGTCAAGACTTAATGAACTACTCCTATTCTATTGTTTGGGCTATTGTGGAGAGAGAGTGAAAAGTGACTTGGCATTGGTTTTTGGAATTGCTTTAGAAGTCTCTAAACGTTGTAGTCATTGTTAATGAAGAACGGTTTTAAGAACTAAAAGGATTTTTAAAGGTTGTTGCTTGTTTTAAAAAAGTTTTCTTCCCATCTATTTTGAAGAGGGTGTTTATCATAAAATTTAAGTTTTGAGAATTTTATTACTTTGAGACTTGTATTGAGTTGATTGTGCTCCTCTAGCTGTGATATTAACATACATTCATCCTCATATATGCATAACATGAAACATTGAAAGTGAAATTGTTTCAACACCTTTTTATAAGAAAATGAGACACCTTTTAAAGATCTTTGTATCTTGAGTCTCTGACCAAGGTAGTTTGAAGGCTAGTAGTGGATAATTGTGACTGACACCAGTATCTTGAGTCCCTAAGATGGCAGGGTGTTGGATACATAGTGATTGATTTTAGTATCTTCAGTCCCTAAGGTGGTAGGGTAGTGGATACATTATCATCTATATCTTTGTACCTTGAGTCCCTAACCGAGGTAGTTTGAAAAAAGGGTAGTGAATACATTGAGATTCGCACTTGTATCTTGAATCTCTAGCAGGGTAGTGGATACAGTGTGTTATCACCAATACCACCCATCCATTGCATTCATTTACATCTCGTTGCATCATATGTTATTGTGTTGTGATTATTGACTTATCTGATGATATTGGTGTGTGACTTATCTCTAATTACTCGTGTGATTACCTTATTCTCGCAATTATATATATATTCATTTGGAAATACTAATCCTGGATTGCCTTTCCTGTATGCAAGTGAAAATGTTCCTAATTTTTATTACATAGTTTAATCAATTCCTAATACACAGTCTGTTAAACCTATTAGGTAGACGTGAATTGTACTCACTCCTACTTCTGCGTCTCCATTTGTATGCAAATTCTAGACAAGGTTATTCTCGGGACAGCTAATGATACTAACCAAATTTTGATATCAATTTTTATGGTGAGGAATCCAAACTTGTGTAAGAGAAAGCCATGTACACTTAGAAAAAAATCCATTTCTAAAATAATAGAGTGAATGAGAAAGATAAGGAATTTGAACCACTGCCAGTTCTATCTTTATTTTTAGTCTTTACTTTTATTTAGAGACTGAGTCGTATGTGTCACGACCCGGACCTAGGACCTAGCTGCGACACAACGAATGTGACACCCGAAGGCATCCCATACAAGCCTCATGTTTATATCATAAGCATTCATAAGATAAAATAAGCATAAATAAGAGAATAGGCAAGCAAAAGCATATAAAAGTAAGAATATCATAGTTCTCATAAGGGAGTATACATCAACCCATTAAGCCCAAATCATGCCTTATCATAGATCTTCGGAGTCTAGCATATAGCTCACTAACTCACTCTCAATGATATACATCAAAAGAAAGAAAATGATAAAGTCTTAACATCAAGAAAAGCATCATAAGGGGTTTGTTCCCGAGGCATGGGAACTCACCAATAAGTCTTCAAGCTCAAAATCTGAATCTAGGCACGGAATGAAATGGTAGTCTCGTAGTTTATCCCTACTAGGTTAGATCACATAGGCAAAGAAGTATGAATTAGTACGTGGAATGCACTAAGTATGTAGGTATGCCATGAATCAAAGGACATCACAATAATATCAATATGCATAATCATAATCAATAGGATAAGGACACAACATGTATGAATATGCAACTTTAAAATCATAGGAAGAAACATCATTTAACCCATTCATAACCTTAACATACATATGTGGAAATAAGACCATGATTGACATATAAGACCATGTTGACTATTACATGGAATCTTGATGTTCCCTCTACACCAAGCACAGAGGAGTCTACTTTGTCGAGGTATACTTAACCCTCACCCTATATGCTCTATCCTAGCACAGTGAGAACCCATCATTTGACCTCACCCTTTAGACTCTATCCAAGCATGGTGAGTGTTATGGGACTATGGAATCAAATAGCACACCTTTAAGACATAAAATATGAACATCATTCCTATGGTGGCACATAGTTATGGGACTATGGAATCTACCAAAACCCTATTGGTGCTAAGCCATATCCCTCGGAAAACATAAATTATGCATATACATAGCTTTCAACATAGTTCATACTTCATTAAAATCATATTTTTATAATTCATAAATAGTCATCATAACTTTCATGAAAACATCATGTTATATGAATAGTCTATCCACTTTGTTTTTCATCATAGTGTGGGTAGACATTCCCACCTTAATATTATCATCATAAATAGTAAGATTTTCATCACCCTCTTTATCATGGCATCATCACAACTTTCATAACATCATCATCATTATTTAAATCATACATTTTCATAGTTGCGATCATAATCATAGAAATCCATAACTTTATCATAAGAGACTGTGACGACCCAGACCTAGGGCCTAAGAGAGACATGGCAAATGGGAACTTGAGAGTTCCCAAACAATCCTCATATCATCTACATACACACCATCAGTTCAGAATCACTTAATAAGCAATAAACATATAGCTTCAAGGGACAAAAAGCTATGACTCACGCTATGGGGATGTCATAGGTTATAGATATTTACATGGATCCACATTGCACATAACAAATAAAAACTAAGGGGCCGGTAAGTATGATTCACGCTATGGGATAGAATAGGACTTAGGACTTCCCACATTTCTACACCTCATCATGAGAAAATTATCATATCACCAACATTCAATAGATAGCAATAATCATAATCATCATAACTAATAACATGAAATAGCACAAATCCGTACAAGAGTCTACATGTTGTCCAATAATGCCTCTAAGTCATAGAATAGGACTGGGGCCAAGACATGTCCCGGATTTACTCTCAATGTAAATAAAATATAAGTGAAAGCGACATAATAGGTAGATGGATGGTGGCTTTTCCTTGGATAATAGGACATACCATAACAACTTTCACAATCCGAGCTAACATTCAAGAGGTGGATGAAGATAGTCTCTGGTCCCTACATGGTTAAATTTCGTAGGGAAAGAGTATGCTTAGTACATTTGAATGTACTAAGTATATAGGTGTGCAATGCATATGAACTCATTAAACCTGTATGTCAATGTTAGATAATAAGTGAACGTATATATAGAAGGAAGTATATAAGAAAGAATAATAAATCAGTATGCCATGAAATCCATGATGTGTGAAATGCCATAATATTTTAACATAGTAGGGATGAGACCTCAACTGACATATAGACCGTGCGAGCTATTACATGGAATTCTGGTGTATCCCCATACCAAATAAGAGGTGATCTACTTGCCAAAGGTAGACCATACTTTTCCTTATGGGTGTCCCATTTTAGAGAAGTAACCTTACCTTACGGGCACTCCCATTTTGGAAAAGGTTTTTTCATTCATCATAACATAATTGTAACCATACCTTACGGTCATCCTATTTCGGTAAAGGTTACCATAAGCATATACCTATATTTTGCACATAGTGGGACTTGGGTAGTAGACCCTTGGAGATAGCCCCCCTCCCACAAGTCCACTCGGTGCTAAGTCATCATCCCACAAGGATATATATACATATATATGCTTTCAATTAGACATAAGTCATTTCAAATCATCCTAATGTATATTTAGGCTTAAAAGCCAAACATTCTTCATAATCATACATACTTGGGCTAAAGAGTCAAATCATACTTTAATTCATACTTTCGTGCATAGGAATAGCTCATTCACATATATCCATATTGGTGTAAACACTCAAAAGTCTGCTCAAAGAGCCATATCATAGACATTACGTGATCTCATGTCATATCACAACCATACTTTCATCAAAATCATATTCATCAAGATAATTGGGTCTTAACCTACTTCATAATCTTCATGAAAACCAATGCTCATGTATGCATATACTATTAGTGATGAGAGAATAGCATGGGTAATAGATATTCACACTTAAATCAACAATATAATATGAAATCCAAGTAAATCCATGAAGAAATTCATATTAAATCATACTTTAGATTACCCACGCCCAAATCAACATTTAAAGGGGACATGAATAATCAAATTTTCGTAATGTCAATACAATTCAACATATTAGGGATTAAATCACTTTTGAACCATCAATTAAACATAGCTCATATCTCAATTAAATCAAATAAATAATAATTTAAAAGACTCATATTCAAAGTAAGCTTGAATTTCATAAATCAAAGAGTAAAAGAGCTTGGGGCCTTTATGGTTAAAAGGGACCATGAACAATCCTACATACCTTAGATAATTAAGAAGAATTAAGAAGAAATTGATTGGAGAAGAAGATCCTTCCTTAAGCTCCAAGCTAAATCTCCAAGGGCACACCTGAGAGGAGTTATTTAGATGAGAGACTTTGAATATTCTAAGTGTACCGAATGAATTTGAATAAGAACATAGGAGTATAGGTCTTTTCAGGGGTTTAGGATAGGTTAGAACATCACAAATAACCCTTAGAAATAACCAAAATTATAAGAAATCCATTAATGAAACGAGCTTCAAAAAGTTGCTAGGGGTCCCATCAAAGAGCCTCACAGCTCGTGTGAGGGCTCGTGAGAGGATACTCAAAGAATTTTCCAGACCAAGGATGATTCCGCTGAAGGTGAATTATGTGCTGTCAAAATACAACACTTTTGATGCTTACAACTTGGAATTTTGTGTGTTCTCAGTGCGATGTTAGTTGGTTTTATGTGTTTTCGTGTTCTATTTGTAGGATTCCAGGGTTGGCCTTGATTTTGGGGAGAAAATGCAGAAGATGCTGATTTTGGTAAGGTACGAGACCTTTACAGGCCGTAGAATATTCTACAGGCCGTGAAGAAGGTTTCGTGTACAATTTCAGTGAGGGGCTGGTTTTCTAGACTTGTTCTACGAACATGCAGATGGGTCATGGATTGGTTCACAAGTCGTAGAACATGGTTCATTCCCTGAGGACAGAGATGAGGTACTTTCTGAAGATTCATGAGACGAAACCCCGCTACGGGTTGTAGACCACCTTACCAGTCGTAGAGGGGTATCGTAGATCCCAAGCCTAGTTTTCTAAAAATACTTTACGAGACCTCGACTATAAGTCGTGGAATGCAATACGACTCGTAGACCTACTCATGAGGTGTGCCGACCCAGCTATCATATTTTGTTTAGAACTTGTATTTTAAATATTATAAATAAGTTTTTAGGTTATTTTTCATATAGAACACACAGAGGACACAGACAGCTCAACCATTAGAGAGGAAAAAGAATGAGATTGAGTAGAAACCATTGGAGAGTTATGAGAAACACTTGTACTTTGATTTGATCTTTAATCTTGTGATTCTCATTGAAGTTTGGATTCACTTGTTCTTAATTTAATTTTGTTAGTGCTCTATTATGTTATTCCAATTCATAAGTCTTACATCTACACAAATCATCAGTAGCTAAATCCACAACTAGGGTTGTGGGAACCATGAAGAACTAATATGGTAAAACCAAATAATTCATAATTCTTGAAAAGTGTGCATGCATGTGTTAATTAACTTTCTTTATTTTGCATGTTTTCTAATGGTTGCCAACATTAGAACCCACCTAGTGTTACTAACTAGACCAAGGTAGTAATGAATAGGAAAAGAGATTAATTAACATGATTCGATTAATGTGTTCTCGTCTAATCAACTGAACTGGCCAAGGGGAGGTTGTATTAGGACTAATAGGTAAGGGTTAGTAATGAGCACTGCAAAGATGGGCCATGTCACATAGTAAAATTTGCCTTTCGCCTGGACCAAAGGGTTTAGCGAACTTAACTTACCGTCTTGCATGCTACTCACTAGAAAAAAATTAGGTTATCCGGTGATACTAAGTTAGGGAATCATGGGGAACACTAAACCCTAGTTTCTCTCCATAGTGGTTAAACTCTTGTATTAGTTAGGTTACTTTTCTACTGATTTTTGCAAACCCTCCCCCCCCCCGGGGAAATAAGTAGGTTAATCACTCAAATTGCATTAATTGAATTCTCCTAAGTCTACGTATTCCCTGTGGGTTCGACCCTAACCTTTGTTAGGTTCTATTTCTTCACAACAGCCGCTTTATCCTAAAAAAGGAGGTGTAACTTGGTCGACATTAAGATTTTGGCGCCGTTGTTGGGGAATATGGCTAGACTTGGTTAATTCATAGTGATTTGGGTATTAATCCTTGTTTTCCTCATTTACGTTTTTTGTTGTTTTTTTCTTTTTCAGGGTGTAAGTGAAGTGTATGCCAAATATTCGAAGTCGAGGCAAACCCTTAACTCTGCTAGAGATCTATAGAACATTGAGAAGAATGGTCCAAGATAACGCCAACAATACGGCTAATGCAGCTCTAAACAGGAATAATAATAAGAATAATGACCATGAGAACTCACCTCCTCTTAAGGATATTACTCCACAACCACAGGACATCAATGTCAATGCTTCTCAGTGGAATCAATACAAGTTGAATCCTATGGCTATAGAGGTGACTGGTGCTATTATTTTTCTACCACTATCGGCTAACACAAAGTTTGTGGTTTCACGTGGGTTGCTTCAGATGCCGTGGAACCGTGAGCTTTTTGCGGGCTTACCATCGGAGGATCCTCATAGCCATCTACACAATATAGCGTTTGTCTGCAAGAGTGCGATGGGAACACAGAATCTGTCTATGGATGTTGTGGGACTTCATGTCTTCCTATTGTCTCTTACAGGTAATGCAGTACTATGGCTATCTAAGCTCCCGCAGATTTTGATCACCAGTTGGGCTGAATTGCAGAAGGCCTTTTTAGAGAGGTACTTTCCGAGATCGAAGAAGCTCAAGTTGAAAGATCAGATCAACAACTTTGAGCAAATATCTGGTGACTCGATCAGTACTACATGGGAGTGATTTATTAAGTGCTTGAGGGGTGTCCCGGACCACAAAATAGTTGATGATGCTTTGGTGGAGATCTTCTACCCTGCCTTGATGAGAACAGTCAGGCTTGTGTTGACATTGTTATGGAGGGCACGTTTTTAGATCATCCAATCACAACGATCGTCGAATGAATGTAGATAGTGTTCAAGACCAATCGTGCATGGGGACAGAGACAAAACATCTACCAAAATTCCATGTGTTGTCAGTACTGGTTTGGAGCAAGCTAACATAAATGAAGAGATTATGCAAGAGCTTGCCTGAATCTGCACAGGCATGGAGGTGATGATGAAGTAGAATCAGGAGCGTGTCAATGTAGTTGTTCATCAGCCTCCATGTGCAACCATGTATGATGAGCCTTACTATGAGGAGGACACTTATTTTTTTTAGGGAACAGACCTATGCCAAAGGGTCCCTACTCCTTTGGACGGTCAGGGGTTGAGCAGCACCCCCAAGATTTATTATAAATAGAAAAAACAAAAGTACAAAGGAGGGGGATATAAACCTTACCTCCAACCTATGGTGGTTCACAAGTTGGCCAACCATCTAAGGTCGGCCAACTAGTCCCCATTTCTAATAAAAGGAAACAACATAGACTACACCTATGAGAGGACTCCTCTCATTACATATAATTTAAAAAAGCAATAAATGAGGGAGACTCTCCCCTTACAATAAGTAAAAGGAAAATAACCTACAACTAATCCTATAAAAACAAAATCCAAAACAAGACCATGATAGATGTAGACCAAGAGGAATCCTGGTGAAGACCTCATTATGCCACAATTTATGGGGGTTCCTTAATCCTTGTCAACTTTACTCTTATGAATGTAACCATGTCAAACTTGTCAAGGTAATAGTAGGCTCTGGCTTCATTAGGAATATGTTGAAGACTGAAATAGACCTGAGGACTATTGAAATTGTGACTGTGTTTAGCAAGAATATCAACCACAAAATTTGCTTCCCTAAGGGTGTGTTTGCACTTAAACTCCTTTAGCTGGTCTATGGAATATTGAAGCTTAGTAAATTGATGAGCACTGTTCTAGGGAGGGATATAAGTCTACTCAGTAATCCAAGTAAGTAACAATTCGGAATCCACCTTTAAGATGACCTTTTTGAATCCCAATTGAAGACACCAGTCAATGCCAATAAGAGCAACCTCTATTCAGCCTTGTTATTCGTACCCTCACCCAAAGGAGAAGCATATGCAAGCAAGAAGTCCCCCACATTGTTCCTGATAATACCCCCAGCACCTATCCTACCAGGGTTAGATAAAGCACTACCATCTAAGTTGAGTTTAACCGACTGATCTAAAGGTTTTAACCACTTGACATGTGTGATCTTAATGTCATGAACACACCTGTATATCAACAAAGTAATATCCTTCTAGTTAGAGGGATAAAGAATATAATTGGCAAATTTACAGGCATATCTATTTTTCCAGAGGTTCCAACAAATAAAAATAGGTGTTGCATGAAGAAATAATTTTTGGGCATAATTTTTGTAGCTAACATTCCACCATCTCATAATATAGTTTCTCAAAGGAAGATAATCAGTCCTAACCCCATAAGAATCATCAAAAAAGACTTCCAAACATAATGAGCAAAATGGCCTGTGAGAAAAATGTGTTCTATGGTATCCATACCTGGTCTGTAATAGCAGTAGCATTGCTTAGGGTCATAACCAAAGCTGAGAAGTTTCTCATTAGTGGGTAATTTACCCCTTAAAGCTCTCCACAACAGAAATGAACATTTAAAAGGGTATATTCTTGTGCCATGTGTAAGTATTGATCTTAGTTTTCTCCCTTTTTTCCCTTATGAGATTCCAGGTAGAAGAAATGGTGAACTCACCCTGGCAGCCAGCTTCCATAGGGGCTTGACTGAGCTTCCATTTTGAACTGGTAGCTGAATACTCAAAATAGCAGCCACATATTGAAGGGTTGCTACTTGTGAGATCAGATCTTGGTTCCATTGTCCCTTATGAATAAACGAGGCCACTCTAGTATTGTTGAATCTGTACTAACTTCAGTGTAATGAGCTGGGGGCCCACCCCTAACTAATCATCCCACCAAAAATAACAACTTCCAGAATTAATTTTCCATTTAATATTGGGCTCCATCAGTTGCTTGTTCTGCATCATATGCTTCCAGACTAAAGATTCTTCTGTATCCTACTTTTTGTTTACCAGATTAGATCTTTGACAATACTTAGCTTTTAGAAAATCACCCCAAAGAGTATTCTTAGTTCTAAAAGTCTACCAATGCTTGTATTGGAGAGATTTACAAACATCAGTAATCAGCCTGACTTCAATACCCCCTTCTGAATAGGGGAAACTTAAATTTTTCCAAGACGACCAATGATATTTCTTCTTTTTCATCTAATCAGCCCCAGAAGGAGTCTGCAGTGATGATTTGGATCTGTTTAAGAGCAGTTGAAGGAGGAGACACAATAAAGAGAAGATGAATGGGGAGAGATATTATAACATGTTTTATCAAAGTAGTCTTTCAACCAAAACTGAGAATTTTGGATCTCCAACCATAAATTCTTGCAGCAACTTTAGATACCATATCAGAAAAATAAATCACTCTTTGTCTGCCAATATATAGTGGACATCCCAAGTAGGTGATAGGATCTTTCTTTTGACTAAAACCAGTGATCCTCTGCACCCTCTCACAAGTACTCAGGAGAGCATTGGAAGGAACAAAGAAATGATTTTTGTTTCTGTTGACCAACTGACCTGAAACCCCTTCATAATAAGCTCTAAGGACTTGTTAGTACCATAAGTAAGAATAATAACATCACCAGCAAAACTGAGGTGATTAATATGAGGCCCTCTCTTTTCCATGTAGAAACCAAGATAGTTAGGAACTTGATGTAATCTGTTAAGCAATTTGGATAGCACCTCAGCTCCCAAAATAAACAAGTTGGAGATAGGGGATCACCCTGCTTGAGCCCTCTAGTTAAGTGAAAGAAGCCATGTCTGGAGCCATTGATAATGATGGAGTACCAATTGTTAGACATTAGTCTCCATACCATGTCAATGAATTGTTCACCAAAACTCATCCTTCTCATAACAAGGCAAATATAAGACCAAGAGACTCTATCATACGCTTTGTCCATGTCAAGTTTGATGACAACATTACCTCCCTCCATTGGTTTCTTAATTTGGTAGATAATCTCTTGAGCAAGCATGATATTCTCTGAAATACTCCTACCTTTAACAAACCCCGACTGATTATTGGAAATTAAACTAGGGAGTAAAGGTGCCAATCTCATATAGAGCAATTTGGAGAAGATTTTGTTGATGAAATTGTTGAGACTAATGGGCCTGAACTCTGAAAAGTTATTGGGATTGCTGGATTTAGGAAGCAACACCAAACAAGTATGAGAGAAGTACTTAGGAATAACTTGACCACAATAAAAGGACTGTACATTGTTCAAAAGATCTTTCTTAATAATGTTCCAGCAAGTTTGATAAAATTTACCATTGAATCCATCTGATCCTGCAGTAGAGTGTGGAGTCAAAGAGAGTATATCCTGATGCAATTCATCCATTGTTGGCACAACTTGCAACATATCATTATGCCCCTGATTAAGCTTGGTAGGAATGCAACTAATGCCTTCCTCACTAATGTATTTATCTTCCCCAGTGAAAATGTTCTGAAAGTGTTCACAAGCAACCTCAGAAATGTCCTCATCACCCTGAATCCAATCACCACTATCACTCTGCACCCTATGAATAAAGAGTTTTCTTCTTCTACCTCTAGTTAAAGCATGAAAGTACTTGGTATTTGCATCTCCATCAGCAAACCAATGTAGCTGAGACTTCTTCTTGAAGATAGATTCTTCCAAATTCAGGAACGTGATGTATTCAACATTAAGCTCATAAAGGTAACTTCTCTTGTCCTCAGTATTATAGTTGATCAGATCTTCTTCAGCTAGTTTAACCTTCTCCTCAAATTCCTTTACTTTAGCAAAAATATCATCAAACTGCTTCCTGGACCAGCTCCTAATAGTGGAAGCTAATCTTTTCAACTTTTGATGAAAAACTCACATAGGCTCTCCAAACACACTTCTGTCCCAGCAATCTTTAATAGTGTCTAAGAATGAAGGATGATCGGGCAAAAAAATCAAGAATTTGAAGTATTTGATGTGTTGTTCAAATCTAGCAGACATCTCCATTAGTAAAGGACAATGGCCAGACCCTACAGAAGATAAATGAGTAATAGTAGTGATGGGCATAACTTCCACCCATTTGTCATTAATCATAGCCCTATCAAGTCTTCCAAATAGTAGAGTCCACACCCTTGTTATTGCACCAAGTGAAGCTCTATCCAGTAAAACCCAAGTCAGTAAGTCCACAGGCCTCAATAACCCCAATAAACTCAAAGCTTTTCTTCATGTTATAAGGAACACCACTCATCAGTAGAGGAAATGACATTGAAATCCCCAACTGCACACCAAGAGGTATCAGACTTGTAGTTTGCAATATTAGGCATTCTTTCCCAAGGGGGATGTCTAAGATGATCTCTACATTTTGCATACACAAATATGATAATGAAGTTCTGAGGTTTCTGAATGTGTTGAATTTCACAAGTCATCTATTGCTCATCATATTCCAGGATTTTACAATCAACATCCTGATTCCAAAATAACCAAATTTAACCATTGTTGTTACAAGCAGCCTTGTCCATACCAATCAGATTTTTACAATTGTGTAACTAAGTGTTGTCAGAAAAAGGTTCTAGAATGGAAATCATAGAAAGATGATCAATTTGTTTGAGAGTTTTGATTCTTTCCAATGCACCTTGGGTATTAATACCCCTAAAATTCCAAATCATTGTGTTGATCATTGGGAAGATTTAGAAGCAAATAACCTAGTGTTAGGTCTACCAGTAGTAACTGTTTTATTATTCTTGGTATTTTTGGTCTTGAAACTGGTTTGATAAAGACCCCTGGAGACAAACCCTGTTCATCAGTAACTTGTTTCTTGCATCACATTATCATAAGTAGGACTGAATTTATGAGGCCTTTTCTGACTGGTACCATCATCAACCTCTTCATTATTAGGAAGATTGTCATTATTAAATTCATCCTCAGAATTAATCACACCATATTTATCACTTCCATTGCTGGGTAACACAAGATTAGTATTGAAAGCACATCCAGCAACACCCACATCAGGAACCTCATGAAGAGTAGAAGAGTTATAGTAGACCTGTATTGGAGGAACTGTCACTGCATGTTGATCATCAACCAGAATGAACTTCTTGCACATAGCCCCTTCTTTTGTATTAACAGATTGGAATTGCTCAATGACCACCTGTTCAAATTGTTGTTTATTCTTCTTTTTGAGAGCATCTCTTCTTCTCTTACTCAACTTGTTCTTCTTGGCTTTACACCCCAAAGAACTAGTGCTAGCAAAAGCTCCAAGTCTTTAGCCATAAATCCCATGTTGATATTCTGACTGGGAGTGCCCTCAACAGGTTGGTTTTGATCCTTAGAAATTTGATGATGATTAGCAGGGGCTCTAAAGTCTAGCATAGGGTCAGTGTGAGGGTTCTCATGCAAAATATGACATAGATTCCCACCCCTTGGATCCCTTCCCTGCAAGTTAGTAGAGTTCTCCTTCAAACCACCCTCACCACCACAGACTTCATCAACAGCCAAAACAGAAGGAATGGGGGTTTAGGATTTAACAAGATCAGCAAACGCAACATTACAAAGGGGGATGGGAGGCTAATCCTGAGGCACATGATCAGCATTCCCATAGGCAGATAAGTCAATTCCTGATCCTTGCATTCCTTCATCTTGCTTAATTTTACGAGCATCCAGATCAGTAGATATTTCAATAAATTCAGTATTTTGATTTTTTCTGTTTCTCATTTTCTTGACCACTGGTAACACTAATAAGGTTACCAGTTGGTATCCGTTTTGTTTTATCATGAACTGGTTCCCATTCTTTTGGAGTCTTGACTTGTTTAGATTTTTTATTTCTTTTTCTTTTTTTAGTTTGCCAGTCATCATTATACTCCACAACTTTTTCCACATTTCCAGCATGTTGAGTACCTGCCTGAGTTGCACCACTAGTAACTACATTAGTATTAACAATTTGAGAGGAATTAGAAAGAAACTGTACCTGATCATCTTGAATAGATTTATCCTTAGATTGTCTCTCATTTTCAGATTCTTTTCTTCTCTTCTCTTCTTCATCTTTCTTCTTGACAGTACAAACTTGAGCCAAATGTCCTTGATGTTTACAATACATACAATAGTCTGGGAGCCCCTCATATTGTATAACTTGACACCTTCCTATGGTAAAATCATTCTCATTTGTGCCCATCCAAAGATGTGGTGGCCTTTTCTTTGTGATATCAACTTGGATCCTAACTTTTGCAATGCTACCCCTAGTTTGTTTTAATAGAAGCAACATCAAGGTAGAGAGTGTTTCCAATAGGAGCCAGTAAAGTAGCGATGAACTCTTTGTTATAACAATGCCATGGCAACTCTAGTAATGTTACGCACACAGGAACAATAGTTATCTCTTTGTAACGTGTGAAGGTTGGAGTCCAAAGTTGTAGTCTCATGATTTGACCTTCAATATACATTTTCTGCTTGTTCCATATAGTGATATGATCTTCTTCATTTTCCAAATCAATATAGATATGTTTAGCATTGAAATGGGCAATTTTCACACCACTTATTAACTGAGTTTATTGATAAAACTCTTTCTGATCAGACCAATTTTAGGCATGGTGTTAGAAAATTTCCCAATCAATGTATATCTACACTTTTCAGCTAACTTAACCATATAATCTTGCTTTTTGAAGATAACAGTTGATAGTCCTTGTCTTGTTGTAAAGATGGGAGGATTGATTTCCACAGAGCCTTTATTTTTAGCTTGATTAGCCCTCAGCTTGGTAGCATAAGAGTGAACAATAGTAAAAGGAGCTGGTTTAGGTATTTGGTTATGTTTAAGGAATTTGCTGACTGTGGGAAGGGTATTTTTGGTAACATTTTCAAGAATGGCATGCTAATTAGGATTTTGGTTTAGTTTTGATTGTTTATGAAAATTTGAAGTTAATTTGGTTAAGTCATAGGGTTTGGGGGGTTGAAATTTAAGCTATTGGATATCAGATGCTCTGTTACTTTTGCTAGTAATTTTGAGTTGCTAAGTAGCATTCTTTCCTTCAACCTCCTCACTACCAGGTTCAACACTCAGATCATTACACATCTTCTGGCCAGTACCCATAGTAGTATTCCCAATAGGAGTAGCAAGTCTTTCATGCATTTGGGAAGCATTATTACTATGAGAATTTCCCAAATTAACATGACTATTATGCTAAGAATTATGAGTCAAAGAAATACCTTGTTGCAAATGCTCAAAGGATATCATATTATTGTTCTTATTGTTAGATGTATCAATAGAGGAATTATCAGAAGGATGAGTTAAATGAGGAATCTTACCTCCTAAGGATGCTAAATCCTTAAATACCACCCCAAAAGCTTGAATGTCCTCAAGATGTTGTTTATCGATTGCCTTCAACCTCTCATGATCAGAAACAAGAGCAGTAAGATCATTGGTAGGATCCTTTGTTCCCAAATGATTCGAAATTGACTTCAATTGAACTGCTAGAGGTTGAGAACATTCATGGGCATCCAGTTGATCACCCTGGGCACTCCTAGTTGGAGGATTCTTGGTTTAAGCAGAATCTTCACAAATTAGGAAGAATTTGGTGCCCCAAAACCCTAATTTCCAAATTCGACTTGATTTACTCATGAATTTTTAGGGCTTTTGGGCCTATGAGGTTTCCCATGTTCCCAGGATCATTTTGAGGTACTTGTTGACCTTCGGATCTTGTCGGAGCTCCATCGTCATTGCCGGAAAATGCCCCTCTATCGATTCCATCGGTAGAATTGGCCACAATTTCAACTGTAGGTGCTTCAGGACATGGGAATTCTTTTCCAATGGGTCCCGTGTCACGAATCTCATTGGAGGGTGTTTGAATTTCAAGGCGCGTCTTTGGCGATTTTGAGGCGATTCTCATGAGAATAGCCTCGTCAAATCTCGGAATTGGCACTGTAAAATGGTCTAATTTTTGGACCATAGAAAGATCTTGAGATGTAGAATTATCTCCATTCTGTGAAATCGCTTGAATTTGTCCCAAATTCAGTAGAGAAATAATTCTTTGAGCCCTCGAAAGTTCTGCCTCCGAAATTGCTACAAGGATCGCCGGACTAGTTCGCGATTTCCCAGAGCTGTGGGTTGAATCTATGCGCGTGTCTTGTTGGAGGAGGTATGCCATGTCAAGGCGACCTACTAGTCTTGGTTCAGCGGCCATTTTCCTTTTGCAGGCGGGTCATACGCCATTTCAGTGGAGCTGGTAGTAAGCTCTTTTCTTGAGAGCAAATTTTAGAGAGAGAGCGTAGAGAGAGAAAAAATTGTGAAAAATGAGAAAGCGATGGACACTTGTTTTATTGCTGATCAGATGGGGGGTTTCCGAGCTAATGCCCAAGGGTCCAATCTGGACTATTGGCGCCAAGGTCAAGAAAACCAAGGTCGAAACTTCAATAGATAGTGAGCTTTCAGGGACAAGCCTAGAGGATACTATGACCGAACTAGGGGCCAAGATAGAGAAGTAGATCGGGGCCGCAGAGATGGTTATAGAAATGGTCCATATGTGCCACCACACAATCGCGATGCAGGTACAAATAGCTCACAAATTGAGGAGATGTTTGATCAGTTGTTGAAAAATGTTGAGACGTAGGATGAGACTTTGAGGGGGGTTAAATCTGAGATCTTCAGTATTAACCAGAAAATCGAGTCTCATTTTGTTGCTATCAAACAGCTTGAACAACAGTTTGATCAAGTGTCAACTCAACTCAATCAGCGTCAGAGGGGTACACTACCGAGCAACACAGTTTAAAATCCTAAGAATGAAGGGAAGTGCATGGCGGTCACTACTCGTGGTGGCAAGAGCACCATTGATCCTCATATGCCAGTCGATGAGGATGATGTTGGAGAGGAGATGGTTGTGGTCAAGGATGCAGATATTGGAGATGATCGTGGTAAGGATGGGCTGAGTGAAGCTGCTGATATGCCTGCAGATATTGGAGATGATCGTGGCAAGGTTGGGGTGAGTGAAATTGCTGATATGCTACAAAAGTTGAAGCCCATTCCTAGCCCTCCTCCCCCTTTCCCTCAAAGAATCAAAAAGAGGGAGGAGGAAGGCAAGTTCAAACACTTTCTCTCTATGCTAAAATAATTCTCCATCAACATCGCTCTCATGAAGGCGTTGAAGAAGATGTCAGGGTATGCAAAGTACATGAAGGACCTGGTTACAAAGAAGTGCACTGTAAGTCAAGAGCTCTCACAAGAGCTTCAACATTGCAGTGCGATTTCTATGAGGTCCTTGGTCCAATAGTGAGAAGATCCCGACGCTTTTACCATACCCTACACAATTAGAGATGTGGAGTTCGCAAGGGCATTGTGTGATCTAGGTGCCAGCATTAACCTGACGCCTCTTGCGATCTTCAAGAAGATAGGATTGGGAGCACCCACTCCGACGAGTATATGGTTGTTGATGGTTAATCGCACGGTGAAGAAGCCTGTGGGGATACTATATGATGTGCTTGTGAAAGTTGAAAAGTTCATATTCCCCGTAAACTTCGTGATCCTAGATTGTGAAGTCGACTTTGACATCCCAATCATCTTGGGTAGACCACTCCTGGCCACTGGGTGAGTATTTATGGATATGGAAGTTGGTCAACTCAGGTTTAGATTGAACGATGAAGAGGTTGTCTTCAATATCTATCAGTCTATGAAGAGGCCGGACGATTTGAAGAATAAAGTATGGGCAATTGGTGATGTCTGCGTAGCCAGGTTGTCCAAGTCGTGTTGCAACGATAAATCAGGCACTACTTGGAGACAACCCAAGGTTTTTAATGTAATAATTGTAGTTGTATCTTTATGTTCAATTTTTGGACTCGTAGATTGTTTATTTTTTTTTTTGTGTTTTGGTTGTAATTTTTGACATTGGGCTGGTTGCATATAGGGTAACAGTGTGTACTGTGAAGGATGTGCAGGCACATAGCTAAGTCAGCCACGTTTGGCTGAGAAGGGCATCGGGAAGTGTCTCTACAACTGGTCTATGGGTTGTAAGTCACTTTACGACCCATACACCATCTGGTAGACACTTCTAGTGAGCAAAAAGTTTTGCACTCCAGTCCATGAGCCAACTTTATGAACCATGGATAAATTTTGTGAATGGGGCTCGTGGACCAAGGTATATTTTTGAGCTTTTCACTAAGTGTTGGGGTCTTTACAACCAACTCGTAGACTGGTTCGTGAAACTCGGGCCTAAAAACTAGGATTTAGATGTCTTACAAAACCATAATTCATGAGCCATAAAATACTCTATGGCCGGTAATCGGGGTTCCGTAGAGTCCAGGCTCATCAATTTTCATTGACCCAATCAAGGTATAAATATTGGGGTCAAAATATTTTGACCCTATTTTCAGCCGTAATTTACAAAAACACCCAACCAACCCCTACCTCCGGACATTCCAACCACTGATGGCTGTCACCACCACCATTTTCCAGCGACCTAGGGTTTTAGTGTCACTCCACCTACTTTATCTTCTACAATTTAGTCACACAAATTGGTAAGTTTTTTGTTAACCCAATGCAATTAATTTTATTAAATTTGTATGATTAAATTGGAAATTATGTCGGTAAGGGTTGTGTTAGACACAAAACCATATGTGCAATTGGAATGTTGTTAACTAAATTATGATTGCCCGTTCTTGAAACATTTGTCTAAAACTAGAATTGGATGTGGTCACTTTGTTGTATGATTTGAATAATATATTTTGGCGCCTATTGAATCACCCACCATTTGTGATGAATTGATTGTGTGTAACTTGGTAGGTGATGACATGGGTACATAATTTTGTTGTGAAATCATTCGTACGTGGTTGGAAGGGTTGGGAAGCATGCTCAATTATTTTTGATGGGGTATATATGTTGGGGTATTGATTGTTGTGGTAAATATCATGTGGGTGTGGGTGTGTTGCTTCGATGTTGTTAGAATAAGATTGAAAAGTCATATGGGGTCCATTTTGATGGACTTAGAAACTCAAGTGACTGAGTTTTCTAGCTCATTAGTGGCTTTTACGACTCGTAGAACATTCCATGAGTCGTAATTGCCCCTTGTACAAGCTTCTAGAAACCTGAAGTTTCTAAGTACCCATCAGACGAGACCTTTTACGAGTCGTAAATCACTTTACGTCCCATAGAAAGGTCTTGCGGATCCCTACCTGAAATAAAATTAGACATTGGAATGCCTTACGATCCAGTCTATGAATTGTAGAACATTCTTCGAGTCGAACCTGGTCTCGTGGACATTTTCAGTGAACAAAATTTCTGAGACCACTATTTTATGAGAGCCTTCTACGACTCGTAGTTTACACTATATCCTGTAGAGGTGCTTTCGTAGACTCTTCTACAACCAAATCTAAGGTGTTTTTGTATTTCATTTTTCAATCTGTGGGGCTAACCAAAGTGTGTCAATGCTCATGTTTTGGTACTATGGCCTCGAAAGTAAAACGTGACAAGGTCAAGAACCTACAGAAGAGGCTCAGATATGAGCCCTCGGAGGATTAGCAGACTCTCACATTGAGTGGTTCACTAGAGGACCATGGCATCCACCCGGACTTGGAGGGTGCTAAACCTCAGACCAGAGCTGGTGCCAGAGCTAGGCATACTCAGGCTCTTATCATCCGCACTCCGTGGTCTGATGAGGGAGGCCATGACGGGAGTGATTCTATTCAGATGACTCCATCCAGAAAGGGGTCTAGCTCAGGCCAGGCTCCAACGATGGGTCGGAGACATAACCTTCTGCTATACCGTGAGCATCATCATCTCCACCAGACATACTTACTAGTCGATGATGTGTAACGAGTTTGCGAGACATCTATATGGAGGACTCACAGACTACAAAGTGAGGCAAGCCAACCCACTCCATTTTTGAGGTACCCCGAGTCATCCCTAATAAACTCGATAGTGTCCCAAGTCTCTAGGACACGATGATTAGATACAGGCTTCAATGGCTGACCAAATCACTCGGGCAGTACTCCCTAACCATGGTGAGGGAGTTCTATGTGTCATATGCAGCCATGATTCACAACACTCTTCCCAAGGGAAAGAAGCCCCTCATCAGCCTAGACTGACTGACCCGAGTGAAGGACTGGCAGGTGGACATATCGGAGACCACCATCCACCGCATGTTATTTGGGCCAAAGTTCTCTGCCCCGAGATCCATAGTTTAGTTCGACTATAGAGTGGGGTAGACGAGGGACATGCTGGTGATGAGAGATTGAGAGCATAGAGCCAGCTTGATGAGATGGGTGGTTGGTTTGATTGCTGAGTAGGGTTCGAAACCTGCATGGGTCGTGACACACTCGGAGCCTATTATTAAGGCTTTGCTTAGTTTCCCCGCCAAGTTTTGGTGAGAAGTTGTCACATCGCGCATCTGGCCAACACTTGCTAATAATACCTTGATGCAGGAGCGTGCAATACTAGTTGCCAGCATCTTGGTTGGTTATTAGATTGATTGGGCCCGCCTCATTGCCGAGCAGATTCATGAGGTCGGCCTAAAGAGGTCTACCTCTATCCCTTTTCCTTGCTTGATATATAGGCTCTGTTTAGAGTCGAAGGTGGAGAGTCTGCACCAGTTGGACTTACTGATCGAGGTCAAGCGCCCTTTGGATGCTAGCCTTATCAAGGCTAAGGAGAACCTAATGGCACTCCGGAGAGCACAGCACCAGCCTGCTCCTATGGTAGAGATGTTCACCCTAGCGCCACCGCTTGAGGTTCCACACACCACCTCCACTGTTGCTTCTACTAAAAATAGGCTCCCACAGCCCAACGCAGATGAGGAGAGGGGGCCCACTACTTCTATTCCTGCTCCACAGCCCACATTTTCATAGGTTGCTCCCGCGGGCATGGTTTATGTGTTTGTCGTATCTATACAGGCCATGGTGCAGAGGTTATCACATGCTTAGTCGCAGTTGACTTAGCTAGTTTAACAAATGAGGCCATGGGTCTACTAGGCGATTTCATATTCGGAGGGTCGCATGTAGGCACACATGGTTGCTACTATTCAGGACCGTCTTTCCACCGTGGATGCCCGTATTGATGCCTTCGCGATGAGGGTACAACTGAGCCTTAGCACAACCTAAGCAATAGACTTGACGGTCGTCGAGACGAAGATCTAGCAACTTCGGGCCGATATAACAGCAACAGTGGCAACACCGATGACATTACCAGAGACCACACTCCCGGTGCTGGTGGTAGATTTTTTTGCTCCTGATGAGCATATCCAGATTTCCTATGGGAAGAAACCCCGCACAAATAATGATAATCCAGATGTCGTACGCTCATGTGCGGGGTTGACTGAGTAGGAAGAGCTCAAGCTTGTCTAGAGGGAGTCGAGCCAGGAGGCGGAGATACGATAGGCCTAAAAGCTCGAGAGGGCGAGGGGTGTTGGCCCTTTTCGATAGAATGCTACTATTGAGGAGGCCACCACGCAGGTTGAGGGTGGTCAGACTCAGCCACACACCGACACTTAGGTGCACCAAGTATGATTTTTGGCCCCTTATAATTTGTTTTGCTTTGATTGTGTGCATTGGGGACAATGCACCTCTTTTTCGATGGGGTGTGGGTAGTTATGGGCCTCAATGAAGTCTGAGTAGCTTGGTTCATAACTACCCCAAATTTTTATCCTGGAGTTTTTTTGCCTGTGCTCTATTTCTCCGTGGATATTTAATTGTTTTTTAACCGGCATCTTTATGATGTTTAGGTAGTATTTGTACCATATAGTACTGAAATCCGTGGCATATAACATGTTTTTGTATTGTTTTGAGAAAATGATACCCACCAAATTTTGCTTTTGATTAGTTAGTCTAGATAGTACCCATGCATGTATATGTGTGTTGACAATGCTTGTTCTCATAAAGTTAAAAATTGATATAAAAAGCATGATCTGAGAGTCTTTTGTTGATAATGTAGTCAATGTCATGTGAGTGTGAGCTTAAATTGCTAAATTCATGTGTTGTATGCTAATTCAGAATTTGTCTTGTTACTCTAAGTTAGGTTGTAGTTAATTGGATTAGGAGAGGATCTTAGGCCATTGTTCTTAAAAGTCCACTTAGCTTAAAGACCAACAAAAGTTGCAGAGTATCCCTTGATCCCAAAGTTTGAGCTTAACATGTACCTATTCTTTGCACACCTAAGGAACCTAGCCTTGTTACTTGTAAAACCCTGAGATGGGCTTGAACATTATGCATCTTGACTAAGGCAAAAAGTCTAAGTTGAGGGTGCCTACCAAAAGTGGCCCTGGCTCTGAGGATGTATATTGTGCACCTTGACTCAGGCCAAAAGCCCAAGTTGAGGGTGGCTGGTATAAGGGTGAAACACAAAAATAAGGGGAAGTTAGTGATACAGAGAAAAATCATGTACAAGGTGCAAGAAAAATAAGTGATGCCTTAATTGTGAGTTAAAAAGAAAAGTGCAGTGTAAAAGCAAGGCAAAAGGTTGAAAAATGAAAAGAAAGCACCCAGAAAAGCTTGAAATAGGAGACAGGGAGAAGAATATGGAAAATAACAGTGTTGGTAGGGCAAAAGTGTAGGAAAATTCAGTGTTAAGGAGGGCCTTTAGTCACTATGCTCCCAAAATATCATATCAAATCCCCCTATGCCTACGTTGCAAGCCTATCCTAAAGTGATCCTAGTCCAAATGGTCGAAGGTCTTAGTCATGAGTATAAGGGCAAGCCTTTGGTATTAGGCATGATACATGAATATTTGTCGTAAGGGTGAGTGATTTTGCATAGTCCCAAGGTAAAACATCATTGAAAGTGAGATATGAGACTTCTTTCTGTGACAGCACTCACATTGCATTGCTAGCATTAGACATATTCAGTGATTGTGGATTGTTGATGGTACGTCACTTGTCATAGTTATGTTATCACATGCATGAGTTTGTATTGGTTTGCTAGATGACTATCTAATTCTGTTTTGAAAAAGTGTTGTGTGTATCTGAGGTCAAGTTTGATGTGATATATGTCATTGGGTTGAGGTTTGTGTGTTATTGTATTACTTATATAGATTGAGTCTGTCGCTTGAGGACAAGCAACAATTCTAAGTTGAGAGTGTTGATGTGCTGTCAAAATACAACACTTTTGATGCTTACAACTTGGAATTTTGTGTGTTCTCAATGCAATGTTAGTTTGCTTTATGTGTTTTTGTGTTCTATCACTACAACATTTTAGTCCTAAGGCCACACTAAATCTGGACAACACTTATAAAGTGTTGCCTAAAATATTTTTGGCGTCACTTTTAAAGCGTTGCCTTAATTTTTAGCTTTTGGCAACAATAATATTAGCAACACTTGTAAAGTGTGCTCATTGATGGTATAGGCAACACTTGTATACGTTGGCACATCATCCTATAATTGACAACACATATTTATACTTGTGACAATACTTTTAAAGTGTATTATTTTCATAATTGTAAAAACAATACTTTATAAGTGTTGCCTTATAAATTTCCCAAAAATATTATATTCCCTCCAACATATTTAACTTTCCCACCACTATTATTAAAGGACCAAAATAGTACTATAACAAAACAGATCCCTCTCTGCCAAATTAATACGCTAATTAAGACCAAAATATGCTAACAAATTAAAACCTCTCGGTACGCTACGCTAGACCCCTCTCTCTCTAAGAAGACCTCTCTGTACGCTACGCTCTCTCTGTTAAAGAACGAAGAACACTACATCTTCGATGTACGTCTCTGCTAAGAACGAATTCATCTTCGTTGTACGTCTCTCTGCTGAGAACGAAGATTCATACTGCCCAATCTTCGCTCTCTGTACCAGTGAGAAGAGAATCTGCTATCTTTGCTCTCTGTACGCTTGAGCTTCGCTCTAGAAGAACATCTCCTCAAGTTCATAGCACTAAGAAGAACACCTGCTCAGGTACGCTCAAGCTTCACTCTCTGTATGCTCAAATCGAAAATTCATACCCATCTCTCTGTTCTTGCCCCAAATCGTTGCTTCAAGTTTCATCAGAATTGTTTTGCCCCAAATCTAAAATCTCAAGGGTTACTACAATTTACAGGTATTTCTTTAATTAATACACAAATTAGTGATTTAATGAAAAGTAAATTGAAGAAAGATTTCTAAATAACTCCTAAAATTTTCATGATCTTTTTATGTTTTTAAGCCCCATTCATGGCTATTCACCACCCTCATAATTTTGGTATTTTTTTTTGCAATGAAAATCCCTCATAATGTTAGCATTTTTTGCTAGGGCAGATCACAGATTATCAGGTAGAAATTTCTATCTTTAAAAGTGGGATAATATTATTGCATCAGGGTTCATTATATGGGGTTACACATTTTGCTTGTGGGTTTTGATTTTCTTGTGATTTTGGTATGATTTGTGTATTCGGATGAATATATTAGGCTTAGAAAACTCAATGGGGATATCATGGTAAAAAATTGGAGGGATCCTTTTCTTACTGTTTGGTGCTGCTATATTTTACTGTTTTCAGGTGTTGAAAGGGATCCTTTTCTTAGTGTAGTGGCAAAGGTTTGAACCAAATGTTAAATGAATCTATTTAGTTTGCTTATCTATTTACTTGTTATTTCTTAGAAGTATAGTCAACATTCAAAAACAACTGTGGAGGATTTGAAGATTGATTTGGCTTAACATAAGTGTCATGACTAGGTAAGAAATTCTTATCATTGTTAGCGCATGATTTCAATAACTTACTCGTAACATTTAGAAGTTATTTGTAAATTAACTAGTATGTTGATGATTGTTTATTGAAAGATTTAATATCAATATTTATCTTTAGGAATCCAAATATCCCATCCAAGGTTTGGATGAATTTGGCGAGGTATAGCAAAGAGTATATTGATGGTGTTCAATCTTTCCTAGATTTTGCTTACTCTTATGGGGATCCTCAAGGTGAAGAAATTCAGTATCCATGTGCAAAGTGTTGTAATATTCATTGGACTCGAAGAGATGTAGTGTATGATCATCTAATATGCTATGGATTTGTTGAAGGTTATACTAGATGGATTAATCACGGGGAATGGAAAATCAATTTGAATGTTGATGATGATATGGATGACTCCCATGATGACATTAATGGATTGTTGAATGATCAATTTAGAGATGTTGCGCAGGGTGAAGGAGTTTATGAAGGTCCTAATGAAGATGCCAAAACGTTTTATAACTTAGTTGAGGAGGCAAGCCAAGAACTATATCCTGGTTGTAAAGGATTCTCTAGATTATCATTCACAATCCGTTTATATTTGTTGAAGTGCCTACACGGATGGAGCAATGAATCATTTACTTCTCTTTTAGTATTATTAAAAGAGGCATTGCCCGAGTTGAACATTCCTCCGTCGTACAATAAAGCCAAGTCTATGATTAAGAATCTTGGTCTTGATTATGAGAAAATTGATGTATGTCCTAATGATTGTATGTTGTTTAGGAATAATCATAAGCATGATGAATTTTGTCATACTTGCGGAGCTTCGCGATATATCAAATATTTTGAAATAGAGGGCGAGCTTGAGCCTCCTAAAAAGTCTCATCGAGTTTCAGCAAAGATTTTGAGACACTTTCCATTAATTCCTAGACTCAAAAGGCTATTTATGTGCTCAAAGACTGCAGATTCATTAAGGTGGCATGATGAGGAACGTTGTAAAGATGGAAAGTTAAGGCATCCTGCTGATGGGCTAGCATGGAAAGACTTTGACAGCTTACATCCAGATTTTGCACTGGATTCTCGCAATGTGAGACTTGGCTTGGCAAGTGATGGGTTCAATCCATTTCGTACGATGAGTATATCTCATAGCACATGGCCAGTTATGTTGATGGTGTATAATTTACCACCTTGGATGATCACGAAATCTGAATATTGTATGCTTTCATTAATTATACCTGGGCCACGATCACCTGGAAACGACATTGATGTTTACTTACAACCAATGATAGATGAGTTAAAATTATTGTGGGATTGTGGAGTTGAAACATATGATGCTTCAAGAAATCAAACTTTTCAAATGCGAGCAGCTCTTATGTGGACAATCAATGACTTTCCTGCATATGCCATGTTATCTGGTTGGAGTACAAAAGGAAAGTTAGCATGTCCTTGTTGTAACTATGGCACTAATTTTCTCTATCTTAAACATAGTCGAAAAATGTGCTATATGGACCATCGTGTTTTTCTACCCATGGATCATCCATGGAGATCTAATAAAAGATCTTTCAATGGAAAAACTGAATTTAGGTCTCCTCCATCTTTATTAAAAGGAACTGATGTGCTTAACAAATTACAAAATTTTAAAAATATGTTTGGGAAGAAGAGAAAGAGATCAAATGATGGTCCACGGAAGAAAAGGTCAATCTTTTTTGAATTACCTTATTGGCAGCACAACTTGTTATGCCACAACCTTGACGTAATGGACATAGAGAAAAACATAGTTGACAGCATACTTGGAACTCTTTTGGATATTCCTGACAAAACAAAGGATCATATAAAAGCTCGTTATGATTTGCAAGAGATGGGAATTAGAAAGAATCTTCATCCTGATACAACAGATCGTAAGAAAATAAGATTCGCAAGAGCATGCTTCTCAATGACAAATAGAGAGAAATCAGTTTTTTGTGGAGTTTTGAAGACAGCAAAGCTACCTGATGGTAGTGCCTCTAATATATCTAGGTGTGTGCATCTGGATGAAAGAAAATTGTCTGGTTATAAGACCCACGATGCTCATTTCATGTTACATTACTTGCTTCCAATACCAATTAAAAGCATCCTTCCTAACATGTTGCAATTTCTTTGATTCGTCTAAGTTCCTTCTTCCGTCGCTTATGTCAAAAAGTTATCACATTGGAGGAACTGGATTGCTTAGAAGTAGAGATTGTAGAAACAATAAATCAGTTGGAGAGAATTTTTCCTCCTACTTTTTTTGATATAATGATTCATTTGACTATTCATTTAGCAAATGAAGTAAGATTAGGAGGTCCCGTTCAGAACCGATGGATGTATTTTCTTGAAAGAGAAAATTATACATTGAAATCATATGTCCGCAATAGACGTCATGCAGAAGGATGTATAGCAGAGACACATAATGTGAAAGAAATTATAACTTTATGCTCTAGATATATGCATGGCGGTGTACATACAAAATTTAAAAGAAGAGCTCGAAATCATGATGAATGTGGTCTGGGTGATACAACAACTTTCAGTTTGTTCCCTAACAGAAGTTGTCCTTTAGGAGCTAAGAAAACTGATCCATTTATTTTGGATAACAAGTCACTAACTCAGGCACATGCATATCTATTGGGCAATTGTGATGAGATTGAAGAATATATTAGGTACTTTAATTGAATTATTGTATTTTGTTTGGTAGAATTAACTTTTAAGTTATTTCATTTATCGTTCTAATAAAAAAATATCTTTTATGTAGAGAGCATGAAAGGGAACTTAATAATCAGTCGCGAAAATCCAAATGGAGTAGGGCCAAGAATCATAGTTAAAACTTCTCTCAATGGTTTGAAACTCGTGCTTTGCAAGAGGATATGCCTGATTTGATGAAACAATTATCCAGAGGGCTGAATTCAGTTGCTAAAAGATATTCTGGATATCTTATTAATGGATATAGATTCCACACAAGGCAGCGTGATGCAAGGCGCAAAACACAAAATAGTGGTGTTACACTAGTTGCCTCAACTAAAAGTTTTGCAAGCACAAAGGATAAAAATCAGATTGATGTAGATTTGACTTACTATGGAAGAATAGTTGATATAGTTGAGTTAGACTATTATGGTCATTTTAAGGTTGTCTTATTTAAGTGTGATTGGTATGAGGTTGAAAGTGATATTTATGGCCTTACTTATGTCTACTTTAACAAAAAATGCTCTCAAGAAGAGCCTTTTGTGCTTGCATCTGAAGTACACCGATGCTTCTATGTGCAAGATCCATATGATCAAGATCGATATTATACTATGAAGACGATTCCGAGAGACTTGTTTAACATGGGCGATCAAGTTGAAGCTAATGTCCCATAAAGTTATGAAAATGAGCCCTCTGAACAATTGATGGGACCATCCATACCAGAAGATACTGGTGAAGTTCTATTAACAAGGACTGATCTACCAGCAACAATTATTGATGTGCCTCCGAAGGAATTTGTTGCCCAACAACTGGAAGTAGATTCCAGAGAGGAGTTTGAAGACAAGTCTGAAGATGAGTTTGAAGATGAGTCTGAAAATGAATTTGAAGATGAGTCTGAAAATGAGTTTTACAATAATTTTGAAGATGATTCTGAAGCGAAGTTCGAAGATGACACACCATGAGTTTTAGTTATTTTGGATGACTTTATACTTCTAATTCACTCGTTTTGTTATTTGAATACTTTTTTAGTACAAGACTTTTAGATATTTAATATCTAGAAATAAATTTGCTGCGATCTTTGAGTATTTTGTTGGCTGCACATACAAAAAGAATTAGCTACAGTACACTATTTAGATATATGTAGGTATGAGTTAAGGGTCCTGTTTATCCTGATTAGATATATTTGTAGCAATCCTGCTTCAGCTTTGAATATGGATTTGAATAGTAGTAATCCTGCTTCAGCTTTACTACAGTACACTATTTGGCTGTTGTTTGCTTATTCGTTAGGTTACATTTCTTTATGTGCCGAAGTTCCCTCTTGTTTATTTACTGAGTTTGGATAAAATACTGTGCACTCTTGTCTGAAATTGTTTTCTCCATGTTCATATCGTTAATGTCTAAGCTGATTTGAACACCGCGATTAGTAAAAAAAAGTGGAGGAGAGGAAGAATTAAGAAACCTGATTAGCAGAAGTAGAAGATTCATGTGTCTTTGTTTTCACATCTTCCAGCATACTGCAGTGTAATTATTGCTGAAAAATTCATGTTCTGGTGTGGGTACTTTGTTGCAAGTGAATATGAAACTTTATTCTAACTTGAAGCAGCCTCTTTTATGTACAGTATATTCTACTTTCCTTGGTTATTTCACAGTTTGAATATGCTCAAAATTTTGAAGCAGCTTATTGTGAAATATACTATTATGAGATCTGTTTATTGGGAATTAGAATCAAAATTAATGTCCAAATGGCCACGGAGTTTAGTTAGTTCAAGGTTACTTGATGACAAAAGGATGAAAAACTTATGTAGCTAAATAAGGTATTTTATGGTTCAAGTGCAGCTAAGTGGTGCTACTAATGAAGAGCTCCAACTTTGCTCTTTCAATGCTTGTTTCTGCCTAGCAATTCTGATAGTTCAGTTAAGAAAGCTTTGACATGAAAGTGGATCGTATAAAGAGCCTCTTGAAATGTCTTATGTCATCCAGAATCTTGCTTTGAGTTTAAGGCTTTCTGTTGCTTAGTTTTAACTGAGACTTCTTTTTCATTACATTTAGCATTATACTTCTTGCATTTGCTTAGTGTCATGGTATTAAGTTCTTATAGTTAAGTCGTTTGGCAGGGTACACGTTCTATTATGAATTATTTTCACAACCAAGAACAAACTTGATTAAAAAAATAATCAAGTGTAGGTATGCGTTAAGGGTCCTGTTTTCAGAATATGTGTTTTTTGGTTGATTCTTGACATTTCAGTTTACTGTTCTGCAACTTATTGCAGTCATGTTGGTTGATTCTTGACATTTCAGTTTTTTGGTTCTTAAAACAGCTTGCTAGACAGATACTAGTCAGTTTTTTGGTTCTTGACATACTAGACAGATACTCTTTTGGTTCTTAGAACAGCTTGCTAGATGTGATGTTAAAACTGATCAGTAAAAGAAAAGTTTCTTTTTCTGTATTAGCATAATCGTTCAATGACTTTTTTCTTTTTTAAATTCATTTATGCTGCTAATTAGGTTAATCTATATGTTCACTTGGACTGTATCTTGGTATCTGATATTGCTGGCACAAAGTGAAAAAACAAATGTTTTTGCTGCAACTCTTTGAAACAATACATTCAGTTTTAGTTTTTACATCTCTATTTGCATGAGGTAGAGATCATGTCCCTGTATGCACCACTCTTTTTAGAACCCACTCGTAGGATTAAAGTGGTTATGTTGTTGTTATCTCATGGTCACATGCCGTCTTCCTGTGTGAATACTACTGGATCCACGTCTAAACCAAGGGCATAAAAAAGCAATTAATTTCAAGAAGAATCTTGGTTTATCTGTCTAGAACAGCTATTCTAAGAACCAAAAGAGTATCTGTCTAGTATATTGAAGTAGTGCTCACTTTTTTCTGATTAATAGTGTAGGAGAATCTTATGGGTTAGAAATATCTGAATATCAGAACCCATCAACTAATTCTTATGTTTAAAGAGTTATCAAATGTTTGTGCAAGCTGGAAAAGTCAATCTCTGCAATGGTTTGCTAGATATTGAGAAACTTAGTGTGTACTCTGGCATAATAAATTTTTCTGACATGCCTTGGTGTAGCGTTAAGTACTTCTGATTTATCTTAAACAAGAAAGAGAATCATCAAATACTTTTAACTTTGTATTGTTAAAAGGTGCATCCATAAAAGGTGAAGCAGCAATCCATAAAAGGACTTTTATTTCACAAGTCCTTAACGCATTGTTTATTTTGCAGATACATAAAGTAAAGTAAAGAGATTAAAAGAAGAAGACGAAAATGAATCAGGCAAGAATATTAAAGAAAAAGGTCCCGAATCCAAACAAAGCTCAAAGTCCATTGAAGAATGTGAATTCTGATATGCAATACCGATCAAGTGCTGAATTGATCAACAAGTTTAAGATTAAGAGAGAACAACTTGAAAAACAAGACAATGATAAACTGAGGAAAGAGCATGCACCAATAGCGAAAGACGGAATCTTGAGGGGTCCATTCCACAAGACGAAAAGAGTAAACTGTTTAGGCACAAAGCAGTAACTCAATTGTCTTCAATGGAAGAGCTTAGTACTTCACATATGATTGCAGGGAAAGGACAAAATATACGAAGGTTGCTTCAATCTGGAGTTTCCATTCAAATGAAAGGAGTCAAATTTCCTATGCTAAACTCTAGGTTCCAACCATCTTCAAAGGCAGATGTTAATACTTTTCATGTGATTGATACAACACTAGGCGAAGGGGAGGAACAACCTGATATTCAGGAGCTGCAAAATATCAAACAGGTGAAGATGAAGTCAGTCTTACCGGCCACCACTCTTGATCAATTTCTGAAAGAACAAGGAATAAATGAACAACAAGATATTCATGATGAGCTACCAAACTTCAAACAGGTAAAGAGGAAGTCAGTGCTACCGGCTACTAATCTTGATCAGTTTCTGAAAAAACAAAAAACACGCCTAGGTGATGAAATGAAATATGATAACCGCACAACAGATGATGTTGAATGTATGCATGCTCCTCTTATTGATGAACATAATAAGGTATTGGATGATTTTGTGGATCAATAAGAAATTGGTGAGGATGGGTCTCCTATAGATGAGGAAATTGACATCGATTGTAGTACAAAAGGTATATCTTAAACTTTGTAAAATTTATTATTCATTATAAATGACATTTCTTATTTGGAAGTTGTTACATTAATCTAGGAATATCGGAGAAGAAAAATGTGCGAGGACAAACAACATGTAAGAAAATTCATGCAAGAAATATGGAAGAAAGAGAGGAGGTGACATTTGATAAAGGACAAGCAGTGGGACCAACTGATAAGATTGTGTCTGATCTAACCTACTTTCTAGGAACAATTGCAAGGAATCCTAGATTTATTAGTTTGATTTACACTAGTTGGCATGCAGTGCCAACTGTTACTAAAAAGCGCATGTGGGAATATGTCAATGTAAGAACAATAAACTTTGAGATTTTATATTTCATTGCATGTTTATTATTGATTGAAGCTAAATATTTATCTATTTTGCATAGTCCAAATTCTTAATTCCAACAGAAGGACAAAAGTGGGTGATGACAGGGCTTCGTGAGGCTTGGAGGCGACACAAGGGAAGTATTAAAGAGAGATTTTTTGATAAAAATAGTACTATTGAGGATATGTTAGCAAAACGGCCTGATGATATACCTGAAGTTCATTTTCGTCAGTTGATCGAGTATTGGAAGCATTCAACTATTCAAGTTGGGCTAAAATAATACATTTTTTTCTTTGACATATTTTGCATCATCTCTATTCTTTGTTTTTTATTTATAAATTTATACATCTTTTTGTATTGAAATTTAGGCTATCTCTGAGGTGAATTCCCAAAACAGAAAAAAACAAAAGTGGAGGCATCGAATGGGACCGATTAATTTTGCAAGAGTACGCGTGGCATTGGTAATAATAATTTACATACACTTTGTAAAATTTGAATTTTATTTTTTGGTACTTTACTAGAACATGTTGATGTTTTTTAAAATTCATTTTTGTGTAATTTGTAGCGTGCAGCTAAAGAAAATAATGAGGAACCATCAAAGTCTGAAATATTTATTGCAACTCGTACAAAGAAAGGAAAAGAACTTCAGGTTGATACCCAAGTTGCAATAGTAAGTTATTTATAGTGGATTAATGGTTAATTTTATTCATACTTATAATAGTTATGTTGTGGAGAGTGTGACTTCGCTAAATGAATCATAAACTCCTTTTGGTTGAACAAAAAGTAGTACTTAAATATAACTGTGCCATGTGATTGTTTTTGATAGGCTGAACTTCAGAATCGCCAAAACGCTGGAGAAACACCAGATGATGCATTTAAGGCAGTGTTTGGAAAGAAACAACCTGGTAGACTCAGATGCTATGGTAGATCACTGACAACAAGTTCTCTCAAAAAGGAGGAGGAAATTAACAAGCTTAAACAAAAGCATGCCAATGAAATAACTTCTCTAAAGGAAGAAATGAGAGAGGAAATGCAAAATTTGTTTAGTCAATTGTTGCAAAACAACCCAGGATAGAATTTTCAAGATATACCAGGGTGCGTCGGATCTAATCGTGCTTCACCTGCTGAAGCAAGTAGTGCACAAGCGGAAAGAGGTCAAAATCTTCCACATTCTTCTGGATCAACTCATGCTTCGGTTCTTAACTCAAAAGGTATTTTATCCTAAAGAACTATATCTTATATGATTGAGAATCTATGAGAGTTGGCTAATCAGTGCTCCTGTGTTGTAATCTTATTACCCAATGTTTCATGCTCCTGTGTGCGACTCCACTAATTTATATGAACTGACTAAAGGGTATTTTTATACAAGAAGTTGTGGATCAATAATTCAAACACTCAATCCACATTGGTTTTTTTTTATCTTACATTGATTCTGAAGTTGCGTACTGCTGAAAATTAAATTAAGGCTGCAGCAATGTTGAAGTGTTCATTTTGTGTATTTTTAGTGACTTAATTTAGTGGGTATGGTGTTTGAAGCTGCAACAACGTTGAATTGTTTATTTTGTGTATCTTTGTGATAATTGGTGTTTGAAGCTTGATAATTAGTGTTTGAATCATGGGGTTTGGAGCTTGTCTCTGTCCAAGTTGTTATGTCATATTTGAGCATACAACTTGTGGAAGCACAGACAGGAGCTGAAAATTGAAAATTATGAAGTAGAAGTCTTAAATTACCTGAAGGTGGCTAGCAACATTTTCTCTGGTTAGCCCAAGAGGTCACGGCTGGTTCAGAGGATCTGAGGTTCTCAAACAAACTAAGATCCTCGTCATTTCCAACTGTTTTATTTGCTGCAGACCCAATATTATTGCTTATTACTGTGTGTTCTTTGTTTGCACTGGATATGTTCTCCCTCTTTGGAAAAGAAAGAAAGTTATCCAGGTCAAATCCAGTCGGATCGTAAGAACTTTTGCTTAGCTCTAGCTTCTTGTTCATGGTAGTGTTGTCTGTCTCCAGCTCAGTTGGCCATCTTATTTTCAGATCAAGGATATCAGATAAAAGAACTTCATCATGAGGTTAACTCGGCCCCTTGTTTACCTGATTCTTTTCAGTAGCTGCTCCAACCTTCTCCTGGAAACCAAATGGGACAAGTTCTTAACACATTCCTAATTCAACAGGTTAACAAAAGTCTATCAGAAATACTAGATGACATAAGAGAAAAATAATTAAGGAAGATTAACTGAAGCTACGCAGGATTATACACTGTATAGTAAGTGATTCAAGTACTGTTCAACCCACCAAGTCTTTTTTATATATAGATTTTATTAATAGCTCGACCGTATCTGTGCCCGCATAGCTACAGAGAGAGATATGGAGCCATGGGATTGAAGCATCAATCATAGTACTGACCAAAAAAACACAAAGGAGTCCAGTCTGAGATTATCAGCCCTCTGTATCTGGATGCAAGCAAGACATTGAGATAGAGCAATCAACAAAAGCGAGATTTAAGATAGAGGAACAGAAACCCAAGATGTTCGATCCTGATGATAACCATGAAGGAAGGAAGGAATAGGGCTTGTATGCAGTACAAGGTAATGAGTGATTCATCCTTGTATATACCTAAGTTATTAGGGTAATGAAGCCTTAGACTGCTCGCAGCAATTGTGTTCACTGCAAACTTTTGAAGTGAACACATCAAACCCATTTTTGCCTTTCTGGCCATCAATGAGTACAGATTAAAGCATGCACATTATATTCTAATCTAACACTAGAACACATCAAAGGGCTTGATGCGAAGTTACTGCACTATGTTCAATTTGACTAGTACACTTTTTCTCCAATTTCTCGGCATTCTAAATAGATAACAGAAAATATATCTTTGCTTATCAACCTTCAGTTCACAACTAGTATACCAAGTGCAAAAGAAGAAACACATCTGAAAGCAGTGAACCCTTTCTAAAGCTGGTTTGATACAAATAACTCCACTTCTTTGTGTTCTACTTAGGTAATGAAAAACATGGCTTGGACCGTTGATAGTGCGCGTAAATTTAGAGTTCCTAGGATTTTCTTTGATGGTATGGGTTGTTTTTCTGCTATATGCACATAGAAGTTGCAGAGTTCCAAAGTACATTAGAATGTGCCAAAGTTAGACTCTTTTTTGTACCAGGTTTGCCTCATAGAATTGAGTTGACTAAAGCATAGTTGCCTGAAGTGGCTTGACTTGCAAGAACCAAACTCTGTGGTGTATGCAAGTCTTGGTAGCATAAGCTTTAATTGGTTTCAAAATGTTTCTGAAACCTCTCAAAAAAAACAACAAAAAAAATCTTTTTACTGTGTTAATTTCTTTAGATTTTATGAGCAGTGTGAATGCTTTTTTAGTCGTGTCTGTCTTTTTTTTCGTTGAGGGGTCGGATAGGGAGATATGGGGGAAGGATGCAGGTAGTGGCTATCATCTTCAAATTGTGTATTTTGTGTTGTGTATATTGTAGACATGCTTTATATCGATAGCTGGTAAAAGAATTTTGATTCAGTGATATTATTTATGTGATTGATAGTTTTGTTGGTAAGTCACTAGATTCTCCTCCTCCTTGTTTGTTGCTTCATCATTTGAGTGAAGTTCTGAAAATGCAGAGCTGATCTTTCATTTGTTTTGATTTCGATCTCTCTAATTGTTTTATTTTTTTTAATGTGTAGGAAAATGCGAGAGATCAAATTTGAATGGCAGGCACAAGTCAATTTGATTTATTGAAATGAATAGGAAGAGTTTTTGAACTATTTTTAGAGTTTAAATACATTTGATTTTGTGGAATTCATTGCTAGTATGCACATCTTTAAAAGACTCTTATAAAAATTTGTAAGGCATTATTATTTGAAGTTTATTGCATATCTATGCATTTAATTATTTGTAAGCAAAATTATGCGTAGTGTGATTATATATATATATATATATAATTCAATAAGAAATTTTGGCATATAAATATTTTTAGTCAATATTGCAAAATTTCAAAATTGAACGTCAATTATGGCATGGATATCAGCAAAGGATACACTTTAAAGTGTTGTTTTAGAGATGTTATGAATGGCTACACTTCGAAAACGTTGCCAAAAAGTATGAAGAGGCAACGCTTAAAAATGTAGTAGTATGTAGTAAAAGTGTTGTTATATAGCTATTACAAAGTGTTGCTTTTGCACCCCATGGGCAACGCTTTTAAAGTGTAGTTGTTGAGGCAACACCTACAAAGTGCTGCCTAAAGTCAAAGGTAACGCTTCTTTAGGCCACCCCTACAAAAGTGTTGCTTAAAGCCAAAAAGTGTTGCCTTTGATCAAAGACAACACTTTTTTATAGTTTAGGCCACACTTAGTCAGGGTACTTAAAAGCCAAAAATGTTGTAGTGTATTTGCACGATTACAGGGTTGGCCTTGATTTTGCAGAGAAAATGCAGAAGTTGCTGATTTTGGTGAGGTACGAGACCCTTTACAGGCCATAGAGCATTCTATGGGTTGTGAAGGAGGTTTCGTGTACAATTCCAGTGAAGGGCTAATTTTCTGAAGTTGTTCTACGAACATGCAGATGGGTCGTAGATTGGTTTACGAGTCGTAGAACATGGTTCGTGCCTTGAGGATCAGAGATGAGGTACTTTCTGAAGATTCATCAGATGAAACCCCCCCTACGGGTCGTAGACCACTTTACCGGTCATAGAGGGGTATCGTAGATCCCAATCCTAGTTTTCCAGCAACACTTTACGAGACTCCGACTACGGGCCATGGAATTCAATACGGATCGTAGACTTGTTTGTGAGGCGTGCCGACCCAACTATCCAATTTTTTTTAGGACTTTTATTTTAAATATTATAAATAGGTTTTTAGGTTATTTTTCATGAAGAACACACAGAAGACACAGAGAGCTCAATAGTTAGAGAGGAAAAAGAGTGAGATTGAGTAAAAACATTGGAGAGTTGTGAGAAACACTTGTCCTTTGATTTGATCTTTAATCTTGTGATTTTTATTGAAGTTTGGATTCGCTTGTTCTTAATTCAATTGTATAAGTGCTCTATTATGTTATTCCAATTCATAAGTCTTGTCTCTATACAAATCATGAGTAGCTAAATCCACAACTAGGGTTGTGGGAACCATGAAGAACTAACAAGGTAAAACCTGATAATTCATAATTCTTGGAAAGTATGCATGCATGTATTAATTAACTCTCTTCGTTTTGCATGTTTTCTAGATGGTTGCCAACATTAGAACCTGCCTAGTGTTACTGACTGGACCAAGGTCGCAATGAATAGGAAAAAAGATTAATTAACAGGATTCGATTAATGTGTTCTCGTCTAATCAACTGAACTAGGCCAAGGGGAGGTTGTACTGGGACTAATAGGTAAGGGTTAATAATGCACACTGCAGAGATGGGTCAAGTCACGTAGTGAAATTTGCCTCTCGCTTGGACCAAAGGGTTTGGTGAACTTAACTTACCGTCCTGCATGCTATACACTAGGAAAAATTAGGTTATCCAGTGATACTAAGTTTAGGAATCATGGGGAACACAAAACCCTAGTTTCTCTCCATATTGGTTAAACTCCTGTGTTAGTTAGTTTACTTTTCTACTGATTTTTGCAACCCCACCCCCATTTGGGGAAATAAGTAGGTTAATCACTCAAATTGCATTAATTGAATTCTCCTAAGTCTACATATTCCCTGTGGGTTTGACTCTAACCTTGGTTATGCTCTATTTCTTGACAACGACCATTTATCCTCAAAAAGGAGGTATAACTTGGGCGACATCAGTGAAATGGTCCGTGCAAGGGCACATGGGTCATTTGGGAGTCCGTATGAAGGCACCAAGTTTAGAGATGGTGATTCTATATTTAGAATATTATTTTGGGATGAGGACTTTACAAGACACCTCTCCATGGCTCGTGGAAGGTCACACGAGACCCCCACATGGCTCGTGAAGTGTCACACTACCCGTACAGGGTCTTCTTGTGACTTGCCATAGCCAAAATCTTGGATGGAAGGTTGGGGCATCTTCCAAGGCCCTTTCCACGACCAATGGTGAGGACTACGACTCGTGGGAGGGTTCCTCGAAGGCCACCAATCCTCAAATCCCTTCTTAAGCCACACAAGGCTATACACGAGCATTCCCCATGGGTCACATACCTCCAGAAACCTAATTTAAGCATCGATAAAGTCTCACAAAATCGGGATCCTTACAGAGACTAGGGCTAAGTGTGGGTCCATGGATAATTGAGTCAAAATTATGCAATTGAATAGGATTCATAGAGAAACGTGCAATTGAGAAATCAAATTGGATTATTGATAAACAACTCACATCAAGTCATTAAGCCCTAATCATGCATATTTTGAAATCACATACTTTTGCTTGAAAATTATGTACATCATGAAATTCATCATAATTCATGCATAATTAGTCATAATCATCATATAGGAATCATAATTTATGCATTTGAAATCAAAGCTTAAA